>JANBXA010000732.1:620000-1220000 GCA_030556225.1 Cricetiscus sungorus
GCAACTTGAAAATCCAATCTTTCTAGCAGGTGTGGACAGCCAGCACAAAAAGCTTCCGGTCTGAAGAAAACAAACAAACAAAAAAAAACCTTGGAGGTCTGAGCCTGGAGGCGGCCATCACCCTCCACGCTGCCCTGTGCAGGCGTTCAGGCTGGCTGGGTTTGAAGGGATGGTGCGAGCTGACTGACCTGGGGCTGCTGAGGCCGACTCCTTGCTTTGTTCCAAGGCTCTGTGGTGGCGTGCCGTGTCCCCAGTGTGAGATGGCCCAGCTAAAATGGGCTGCTCCGCGATTCATTATTTTTATGTCTCTCGAATGTGTCCTGCACTGTTCCCCAATAAATCAAGAACACAAATAGATATGAGGGCCTGCTTTTAAGATTTAGGAGCTAATTACATCTTGTCCCTCGAGGGAGAGGTCACACTTACTGGGGAAGTAGCTGCTTTGGCCTCGGATCCCTGCCTCTCGACTTACTTGATCTGTGGTATAGATCAAAGTCACGACAGAGCCCTCACAGAACCGTGCCGAGGCTCTGTGGGGACGTCAGAGAAGCAGCTGGCCCTTCCAGGTCTGGGGTTGTGACAGAGATGGTGATGATGACAAATGTGGAGCTCTTCTACTCTCGTTTCTAGACGAAGATTTACAATAAAATCATGCACCTGTCCACCTCCAACCTGTCGATGGGGGAGATGACTGCGGGGCAGATCTGCAACCTGGTGGCTATCGACACAAACCAGCTCATGTGGTTCTTCTTCCTGTGCCCGAACCTCTGGGCCATGCCAGTGCAGGTATCGGCCCATGCTGGGGAACTCTCGTGCTGGGGAGGTGGGTACCCGGGGAGGGGGACGCGGGAGACGTTAGGACAGAAGCTACTTGTGTCCATTCTGTTTGCCTGTGGCTTCTGTCCCCGGGGTCCATCCATGTGCTGTACCACTGGTTTCTCCCAGTGCCCCAGGCACTGCAGGCCATCTGGACATCTCTCCATGATCTCAGAAGAGAGTGCATTAGGACATTGAAAGTGCAGCCAACTGTAAATGACGCTTAGAAAAGTCATGAAAGGGACAGTTTTGTAAATACCAAAAGCCGTGTTGTAGGCATTTGGGATGTAGCTCAGTTGGTAGCATGACTGGTTACTGAATTTGAGTTCCTGGATTTGATCACCAGAACCACATAAACCAGGGATGCTGGTGGAGGCAGGGTCATCCTCAGCCACAGATCAAGTTCAAAGCCATTCTGTTGAAGTTATCCAAAATGGGGTCTTGTTTTGTTGGCTAAACTAGCCACCAGGTTCTGCGTTCATGTCATTTCCCGACTCAGCCTTCCTTCTGCATTTCTAAGAATATTAGTACAACAGCACCATACATGACTGATTCTCATTTTTTAACTCATCAGAGACTGTGCCTTCATACTTATAAAACTGGCCAGCCCATAGGAAACGGGGGTTAGGATGTAACTCAGTGGCAGGGTGTTTGCTTAGCATGCATGAGCCATGGGTTGGCTCCTGGCCACCACCCCCACCACCCACAAATGAGATAATCTTAACCTCATGGCAAGGGGAGCCCAGCTGGTTGGGAGTCTGGGGTGGCCTGGAGACCCAGAGCACATGGGCCTTTGATGACACTGAAATTTGCTCCTCTCCCAGGTTTGCAACCTGTTCTAAAATGACACGCGTTTTAAAAATGGCATTCTGGTGGAAAGCACTAGTGTGTACTTGGGATTCTAGGGCAGGAGGATTTCAGGCCAGCTGAGCCACAGAGTGAGACCCTGGAATTAGTGGCCTGGAGGCCCCTACAAATAATCTGTGTCCCCCGGGAGGGTTCTTGGAGTCTGACGTGACTCCGGTGGCTGAAGGACACCCTGACTGCCTCTATACATGCACAGCGCGTGTAAGAATGAATGTGCCAGGCAGGACTCCAGGAAAGTAATTGGAGCTAGCAAGGAGGAGGGCCATCTCTTCACGTGGTCCTCTGCGCACTGGGCCAGCCTCTGATGGCAGCTAAGCACGGGGAGGGGGATAGTATTGGAGTCTTTTCAGAGCCTCTGTCACCTGCTGGTGAGAGAGGCTCTCTCCTACTCCATCCTAGCCCTGAAGCAGAGAGCCTTGTGCCAGATTGGCGCAGAGCTGGCAGACTGCAGGACCAAGCCGGCGGACTTTGTTCTCTCTCTTCTTTCAACGAAGTCTGTTTTCTAGAGTAAGCCACACAGTTGAAGGTGCTTGTCTTTGACGGCAGCTTGGAAAGCGGTCATCCCGGAGCTTTGGGGACTGGCGAGAGCGAGAGATTTACATTTCTCATCATAAGTAGACAGTCGTTTACATAAAGCCAGAAACGGAACTGAGTTCTCATTTCAAAGAAAGCCTGTTATGCTCAATAAAAATTGGAAGACGCCAGGCTCAGGTGTGGTGGCTTGACACCAGCAATCTCAGCACTTGAGGGACTGAGCAGGACCCTGTCAAGTCCCAGGTAATCCCAGGCTATGCCACAAGACTGATTCAAAGCAACAGAAACTGGACCTGTAGTCCCAGCTGCTTGGGAGACTGAGCCAAGATGATTACAGCTGAAAGGCTAGCCTGGGTTACAGAGTGATTCCGTGACTGATGCCTACACAGATAACTTTGTGAGACCTTGTCTCAAAAGAAAATTATTTTTTAGTGGGTTGAGTGGAAGGGTGCAGGAGGACATGCCTGGATGGTATAGCTCAGCGATAGAGCACTTGCCTGGTGTGTGAGAGGCCCCGAGTTCAATCCCCAGTAGCACGGAAGGGGTCAGTGTCGGGTAGTGATACAGGTCATTTGGTGGAGCGCTTGTTCAGCATATTCTAATCCAATACTCGGGTAGGGGGAGGCAGGAGGAGCAGAATGCCGAGGCCATCTTCAGCTACACAGCCTATTAAGGCCAGTGTGGGATACACGAGACTCTGACTCTCGTAAAAATAAAAAATAAGAATGGAAGGCCAGCCCCCAGGGCCATGAATATACAGCATAAGCGCAGTTCCGCCTGGCATGGACGCTGCCCACCGGTAGCTTATTTTGCGTGAGATATCAGTCTCAGCAAATAGAACGAATGGTGCCATCTCAACCCTCCTTAGGAAAGGAAATCAGTCCTTCAGCGAACTTTCAGGTTAATGCCCTTGGTTACCAGCTCAGAGCCTCAACTGTGTGTGTGCACCCAATATATTGCCTCCCCATACCTGGGCCTGCGCCCTACTCCATCTTCAAGGCTTTTTGAAAACTCGGGCACTGAGGCGGAGCTGATGGTGAGGATGGTGCCGGTGGTCTCTGGCCATGCAGACTTGGAGCAGAGGCTTCATCCTCTGTCCCCTTCTCCAGATCATTGTGGGCGTGATCCTTCTCTACTACGTCCTTGGGGTCAGCGCCTTGATTGGAGCGGCTGTCATCATTCTGCTGGCTCCTGTACAGTACTTTGTGGCCACCAAGCTCTCCCAGGCACAACGGAGCACCTTGGTGAGTGTCCCCGGATGTGCACGCTCCGTCTCTGCCTCTCCCCGTGTCTGCCGCGCCGGCCCTCATCTTAGTAGCCTCCTCCCCGCTCTCACGGTCCAGGCCTCAGTTCCTATGAAATGCACTTAACAGGCTGGCCGGGAACGTGCTTGTAGGGACAGGAGCTGGGCAGCTGGTAAGGGCACAGATTTGGCGCCTTCTCCTGGGCTGAGCGAGGGCCACAGACATGTCCCCGGTACTGACACACCACCACCACTCCTGCCCCCAGGAATATTCCAATGAGAGGCTGAAGCAGACCAATGAGATGCTCCGGGGCATCAAGCTGCTCAAGCTGTACGCGTGGGAGAACATCTTCTGCTCAAGGGTGGAGATGACTCGCAAGAAGGAGATGACCAGCCTCAGGGCCTTCGCTGTCTATACGTCCATCTCCAGTGAGTGCCCCTGCATGCAAGCCTGGAGTGCCGGGCCTGGGTGATGGGTGTGTTACAGACGCCACAGTGACTGACTGGTGGCTGGCTGAACACCCAGAAATCAGTGTTCCTTAAAAAATATTCCTGGCGCACGCCTTTTCATCACAGCACTCGGGAGGCAGAGACAGGCAGATCTCTGTAGTTCAAGGCCAGCCTGGTCTGCAAAGTGAGTTCAAGGCCAGGGTACACAGAGGAACTGTATCTCAGAAAAAAATTTTTCATTGTACTGTTTTCAATTACGTGTATATGTGTGCGGGTATGTGCACATGTGTGCAGGTACTTTGGAAACCAGAGGCGTGGATCTCCGAGTTGGAATTACAGGCAGTCGTGATCTGCCTGCTGTGTCTGGTAAGAACCAGACTGGGGTCCTTTTAAAGAGCTGTACATGCTGTTAACTACTCTTGCCAGCCCAGAAATCAGAGTTTGTAATTCACTTATGCAACTGTGCCAGCGACTGCCATGTACTGGGCTCTGCACCAGCTCTAATACACACCAGTGAAAAGGAAAGATGAGGTCGTTCTTCAGAGAGCTGGTATAGTGTCGACAGGCAGCAGAGAGCAACCAGATAGCAAGGCTTTCTGTCCTTGTCACCCGCACGGCAGCTGCACCCGAAGCTGGGGCTCTGCAGTTACTGCCCCATTTTTCAGGCAGCAAGCTGGTGGGACGCAAACACAAACTCTGGATTCACAGTGTGATCCAATATCCAAAGCAGGTTTCCAGTTCTTCTGAGCATGGTTTTTTTTTCAGAGTCAGAAGGCGCTGTCTCTGCCCAGAGGAAAGGGCTAACAATCCATACTGAGCAGAAGCCCAAGCTGGCCTTTTCCCCTGCACACGTTTAGAGAGATACACACATGAAAAACCTTACAGAACAGAGTGGGAAGAGCCTGTCAAACACTGAGCCCACTAATAACAAGGCAGTTAAAGTCCACAGGAGAAAATTCGCCACCAGAGAGAATCAGCAGGTTCAGAACCTCTGCCTGTAAGAGAGCTCTGGAGACGCTCAGTGGTGCAGAGTGAAGACCCGAGTGTGAATCACCAGCGCCCACCAAGAGCCAGGCACACACACTAGCACGTCTGTAATCCCAGTGCCCATGTGCATCGTCTGTAATCCCAGTGCCCGTGTGCAATTGGGGACAGCGACTAGAGAATCCCTGAGCTCATGAGCCAGCCAGATTGCCATAGCTGTGGCCAATGAGACCCTGTCAGGGACAAGGTGGAAGCTGAGAACTGACACTGGAGATTGTCCTGTGACCTGTACATATGTACCATGGCATGTGCACACCTGCACTCATACACAAGAGCAACAACATACATGCACACACACACCCCCCATACATACATACACACACACACACACACTATCACACACACACCATACACACACACATACACACACACATACACACACACATATACACACACATACACACATACACACACACATACCCCATACACACACACACCATACACACACACACACACCATATACACACACACATATACACACACACACCATACACACACATACCCCATACACACACACACCATATACACACACATACACACACATACACCATACACCACACACCACACACATACACCACACACACACACCATACACACACACACCATACACACACACACATACACCATACACCACACACACACACCATACACACACACACATATGCACACACACACATACACCATACACCACACACACACATACCATACACACACACACATATGCACACACACACACACACACACACACACACACACCATACACACATACACACGCACACCCCATACACAAAACCAAAACAACAGAGTACATTAGGAGAGTCAGGTATGATGACACACACCTGTAATCTCAGAACTTGGGAGATGGAGACCAGAAGATCATGAGTTCAAAGTTGTCCTCAGATACATGGTGAGTTTAAGGCCAGCCTGGGCTGCTTGAATCCCTGTCTCAAAACACCAGACAGACAGATGACAGATAGAAAAAATTTTCTCTCAATACCTTGCAATAATAAAGTATCCAAGTGAAAATGAAGTTAGCAAGTTGGATATGACCAAAGAGTTTGTTTTAAGATGTAAAAGCAACAAAGTTACATAGGAGATTATCAGGGAAGAAAACAGAAAAGAACATTCTAGAAGTTAAAATTTTAGTGACTGAACTTGACTCAGTGTGCATTCTCCTGGCCGGAAGGAGGACTCCTGGGAGTCAGATGAGCACGGGCACCAGTCTAAGTTTGACTCAGAACTGATGCTAATTCATTCTTCCATGGACCTACCCTTGGTGGCTCTTTCACAATTCCTTATTGGGGTGTAGACCCGTTCTGTTTCCCTGACCTGTCCAAGTTAACTGCCATTTTGGTAAGAAGGGCTCAGCCCCAGAGAGAAAAAGGAAAGAAGGAGGGAGGAAGGGAGGAATCAAGCAAACAAACAAGCAAACCAATTCAGTGTACAGGTTAATCAAAGTAATATAGCTGAAGAGAGAACTAGTGATTTAGAAGCTCTGTGGGATGGTGAGTTGGGGGCAGTAATGGAGGACTTGATGGGAATATCTCCTAGATAGCATCTGTGCTGCCTAGAGGGAGGTGATGGGCCCAGGTAGACACCACCCATCACAGGGAATGCTTAGCGCTGAGCAGCCCAGGTAGTCAGGTACTCCGCACCCCCATCAGGTCTGGCGATACCTCAGACGGCCTGGCCCAGTCAGCAGTTGCTAGGTCATCTACCATAATGACATGTGTGTCTACATAGGAAGGCCTAAGACCTGGTTGTTTCAGAATAGAGCCATGGACGTGGCCAAGTTCTTGGTCTTTCCTTCATCTTCACCCCTGACCCTCTGGTTCCCAGAGCAGGTAGTAGGCACTCTGTGAGATGGAGACATTAGAACAGACCATCTAGAGAAGCCAGTTCCCCAGACCCAGGCCCGTTTCTGCCTTGTCGTTGTTGGCTCTGCCTGGGGCCGGCGTTACCGTAGCTCTACCCTGGCTGTGCCTGGCTCACTGAAGCCCACCTGACAGGTGCTATTTGTTGCGCCAGGCTCTTGGAAGATATGCCATGATTTTGGCACCCATGGTCAGTAGGATGTGGGGAAAGGACCAGGAGTAGCAAGGGCCTCTGGAGCCAAGCAGGAGCCTGCCCAGATCCTTGTGGCTATCCCTGAGGCCTAAAGGGGTTAGCAGAGCAACAGGGGCTGCTCCCGAAAGGGAGTGAGCAGGCAGCATTGTCAGTATCCTAATTATGCATATGTATGGGCTCTTATAGGGCAATCATGCATGCGTGTCCTGAGCAATGATTACATCAGAACTGGTAGCATGTCCATCTCTTTAAGCATTTTACCTGTAAATTTTGATTAGCATAAAGTTATTATACATACTTATGAGAGACAGTTGAGGTTCCAGTGTGGTTCAGATATCAAACCAGGCCATTAACGTACCCTCTTCCCTCCTATTGCTCACGCTAGGCTCTTTGGAGATAGTCTCTAGTCATTCAGAAATATGTAAGAAGTTATTGTGAGCTATAATCCCTGAGCTCTGCACAAGACTACTAGGAAAGTAAGCAGGACACACAAAAGGACAGCGGGTGGAAGCTTTGAAAAGCCACCTTTGAGGCTGGTGACAAGCATTAGTGAAGCGCTTGCCACAGAAGCATGAGTGCCTGAGTGATCTCACATAAAAAACAGCAAGTGGGGGGTCTGTGCTTGGAAGCCCTGTGCTTTGGAGGCCAAAGCAGGAGGGTCCCGGGGCAGCTGGCCAACCAGCCGGGCCTCATCAGGAGCGCAGCTCGTGTGGAGAGACAAACAGAACAAACAGAAGCGAAACAGTGGCTGCCTCCCCAGGAAGACACCTGAAGTTGCCCTCTGGCCCACGCGCCACACACGTGCACGCATGCATGCACACACGCACGCGCACGCGCACACACACGCACGTACACACGCACGCAGGCACACACAGGCACGCACACACACACGCACACACGTGCATGCACACACGCACGCGCACACATGCACGCATGCACACACACACACAGGCGCGCGCGCACGTGCGCACACCACGCACGCATGCACACACACACAGGCACGCACACACATATGCACGCACACACGCATGCACACGCACACACACACACAGGCACGCATGCACACACACACAGGCACGCACACACATATGCACGCACACGCACGCACGCACACGCACACACGCACGCAGAGCTGATCTCAATCAACAGTGATTGGGAGTGTCAGAGAGAGGGGCTAGTGGAGGCTTCACAGGGTATAAAATCACAGCTGAGTGCAGCTCCCCTGTCCTTGAGCAGATTGCTGTCCTTGCTGGTGTCTCTGCTGAGAGGGAACGTCGGGTGGGGCCCTTCCTAGCTGCAGGCGCGTGCTTTGCGCTTCAGGTGGGTCTCGCTGTCACCTTCCTGGACTCCCTGCCTCTGTTTCTAGGGATCAGGGCATGGGTCATTAGGCTGAGCTAATGGGAATCTCGTGTTCTCGTCCTTGGCACCAGTCGTGGGGTCCTGGCAACAAGAAAGAGTGCTAGCGTTGTGTTTCCAGGCGGGGCCCAGCCTGGGCGTTCGGGATGGGTTTCCAGTCTGCTCACAAACACACCCTGCGGGCAGGCTGTGGCGCACACACGATTCCTCCTGACACTTTGTGATGGTTTCACAGATGGGGTCACTAAGAGTTCTGCAGGAGGGGCTGAAGGAGGCGTGGGAACATCCACATCCCCAACTTTGCGGATGAGGGACAGGGGAGTCCTGTGTCCTGCCAGTCAGCCAGCCAAATACCACCAGCCCTTTCTGTGTTGAGCTTTGCTGAAGTCGCAAACATGAGGAAGGTGTGGGCATGGTCTACTCAGCGTTAGGGGACACTGGCTATGACTCTCAGCAGTGGCTGGCATGTGTTAGAATTGCCCTGGGCAATTCTAGATGTCCATCTTTTGTATTGTTCACCTGGTCCTGTGCCTTTGTTTCTTTTCTTTTTTTAATTTTGTATTTTTTTATTTAAATATATTTTAATATTCTTACATATCACCCCAGTTTCTTCTCCCTTGATCCCTCCCATGCCCTCCCCCCAGCCCCTCTCCCATCCCATTCCCCACCCACTCCACAGGGAGGGTGAGGCCTTCTAGGAGGGCTCATCAAAATCTATCAAGTCATTTGGAGTAGGGACTAGTCCCTCCCTCCTGTCTCTAAGTTAAGGGAGTGTCCCTCCATGGGGAATGTGCTCCCAAAGTTCTTTCGTGCACCAGAGATACATCCTGGTTCCACTGTCAGAGGTTCCTTAGACTGCCCAGGCCTCCTAACTGAGACTCATGTCCAGGGGGTCTGAGTCAGTCCAATGCTGTTTTCCCAGCTATCAGTCTGGGGCCCATGAGCTCCCATTTGTTCAGATCAGCTGTCTCTGTGGTTTTCTGTAGCCTGGTCTGACTCCATTTTCTTATCACTCCACCCTCTCTGCAACTGGATTCCAGGAGTTCGGCTCAGTGTTTAGCTGTGGGTGTCTGCTTCTGTTTCCATCAGCTACTGGATGAAGGCTCTATGATGGTGGATAAGTTAGTTATCAATCTCATCATCAGGGAAGGGCATTTAAGGTAGCCTCTCCACTGTTGCTCAGATTGTTAGTTGGGCTCATCCTTGTAGGTCTCTGGACATTTCTCTAGTCAGTTTTCCTTTCAAACCTATAATGGCTCCCTCTATTATGGTATATATCTCTCTCTCTTTTTCTCTCTCCTCTATTCATCCCCGACTCAATCTTCCTGGTCCCACATGTTCTCCTCTCCTCCCCTTCTCTTTCTCCTTGCTCCCTCTCCACTCACTACCCCCCCCACTCCCAATATGCTCAGGAGATCTTATCCCTTTCCCCTTCTGTGAGGGACCTTGTATGAATCTCTTAGGTTCCTCCTTGTATCCTAGTTTCTCTGGCAGTGCGAATTATAGGCTGGTGATCCTTTGCTGTATATCTAAAATCTATATATAAGTGAGTGCATATCACATTCCTCTTTTTGTGACTGGGTTACCTCACTCAGGATGGTTTCTTCAAGTTCCATCCATTTGCCTGCAAATTTCAATTTTTTTCTCTGCTGAGTAGTATTCCATTGTGTAAATGTACCACATCTTCTTTATCCATTCTTCAGTTGAGGGGCATCTAGGTTGCTTCCAGGTTCTTGCTATTACAAATAATGCTGCTTTTTACATAGCTGAACAGATGTCTTTGTGGCATGGATGTGGATCATTTGGGTATATGCCTAAGAGTGGATTTGCCAGGTCCTGTGGTAGACTAAAACCCATTTTCCTGAGGAACCGCCATACTGATCTCCAAAATGGCTGTACAAGTTTGCGCTCCCACCAGCAATGGAGGAGTGTTCCCCTTTCTCCACATCCTCTCCAGCATAAAGTTGTCATTGGTGTTTCTGATTTTAGCCATTCTGACAGGAGTAAGATGGTATCTCAGTGTTGTTTTGATTTGCATTTCCCTGATGGCTAAGGATGTTGAGCACTTTCTTAAGTGTCTTTCAGCCTCTTTGATTTCCTCTATTGAGAATTCTCTATTTAGTTCTGTACCCCACTTTAAAATAAGGTTATTTGGTGTTTTGGTGACTAGTTTCTTGAGTTCTTTGTATGTTTTGGAGATCAGCCCTCTGTCAGATGTGGGGTTGGTGAAGACTTTTTCCAAGGAAGAAGTCAAATTTTCACTATTTGCAGATGATATGATAGTTTATATAAGTGACTGAAAAACTCTACCAGGGAACTCCTACATCTGATAAACACCTTCAGCAAAGTGGCAGGATATAAGATTAACTCCAAAAAATTAGTAGCCCTACTATATACAGACGATGAAGGGGCTGAGAAGGAAATCAGAGAAACATCACCCTTTAAAATAGTCGCAAACAACATAAAGTATCTTGTGCTAACGCTTACCAAACAGGTGAAAGACCTGTATAACAAGAACTTTGTGTCTTTAAAGAAAGAAATTAAAGAAGATACCAGAAAATGGAAAGATCTCCTATGCTCTTGGATAGGTGGAATAAACATAATAAAAATGGCAATCTTACCTAAAGCAATCTACAGATTCAATGCAATCCCCATCAAAATCCCAGCACAATTCTTCACTGACCTTGAAAGGATAATAACCAACTTTATATGGAAAAACAAAAGACCCAGGATAGCCAAAACAACCCTGTACAATAAAGGAACTTCAGGAGTCATTACCATCCCTGACTTCAATCTCTACTATAGAGCTATCGTCCTGAAAACAGCTTGGTATTGGCACAAAAATAGACAGGTAGACCAATGGAATTGAATCGAAAACCCTGATATTAACCCACACACCTACAAACACCCGATTTTTGACAAAACAGCTAGAATTATACTATGGAAGGAGGAAATAATCTTCAACAAATGGTGCTGGCACAACTGGGTGATGGTGTGTAGAAGACTGCAGATAGACCCATGTCTATCACCATGCACAAAACTCAAGTCCAACTGGATCAAAGACCTCAACATAAATCCGGCCACACTGAACCTCTCAGAAGAGAAAGTAGGAGGTACCCTTGAACATAAATTGGTACAGGAGACTGCTTCCTGAATATAACTCCAGTAGCACAGACACTGAGATCAACAATTAATAAATGGGACCTCCTCAAATTGAGAAGCTTCTGTGAGGCAAAGGACACAGTCGACAAGGCCTTTGTTCCTTTCAAGCCCTCATTGACTGATGCACAGCTCTCGCCTATGTTCTGTGTCCCGTGTTTACTACTGGGTGAGAAGGTACACAAACCCCAGCCAGATGTTGCTTATCCTTGATAGGGGAAGGCCACCATGCAACAGTGCTGTGTTGACAACAGCAAAAGGGAACATTCTGGATGCCCATAAAAGTTATGAGTTGTGTCCAACCTTAGAGGTGGTGAGTGTCAGAGAATGCCCGATGGAGGCGAAGCCTGGAAGTGGTTCCCCAGGATAAGCATGAGTTGCCCGGATGAGGAAGGAGCGTCCAGGCACAAAGGCCTCAAGGTGGGGAAGATGCCGTGGATTCCATCTCAGACTTCCTTTAGGAGGATGAGGCCCCACCCGCAGAAAATGTGTCGTGTATCGGTGGCTGGACTTGCTCCTGTGGCTGAGACTGAAGATGTGATTGCCATCCCTCTCAGTGTGACAGTCTCAGGCTAAGTCGGGGAAGTCAGCTGGGCCGTATGTCCGGGCTGGGGAAAGTGTCCACAGGGCGTGGTATAGCTGCTCTATACACTGCCCGTCTTACGATCTTGTCTCCCTCTGGCCTCCTCAGTAGAAGCCGAGTCTTTTGTCTTGTTTTGTTTCTGTTTGTATCTTTGTCCTTTGGAGATCACTTCTTACAACTGGCCTGGAACTTGCAATGTCACTGAGAATGGTCTGGGGGCTGGGGTGCCAAGTGTGGGCCACCAAACCCAGTTCCAGTGTGTTCTTTATCCCGCTCCTCTCCTTCCTTACCTGTCCTTCCTCCAGCCAATCAGTGTGGCCGCTGAGGGTCACTGCATCCTGACCTGGTTTGCATCCAGGCTGGCTGAGAATCCTGCTGGGGCCTCCTGATGAGATGAGCGATGAGATGAGCGGCTCTTGATGCCTCCAGCCACAGGGTACCATGCCCTGTCTTCCTCCACACTCTGCGGACTTTGCTGACATCAGACCACACGGAATAGTTCCCATGCACTTCAAAATACATTTCCCTTCCTTCCAGCACAGCTTGCAACTAGGACCAAGCTGAGCGCCCGCCCTCCGCCTTCCCTCCACAGGAGGCAAAGCTGGAGTTAACCAGGGCACAAATGGCCTCTGTGCCTCCTTGTCACATGGCTCCTAAAATATTTATGGCAACTTAGGAAATGAAAAGCTTCTGGTATTACAGTGCCAGGCTGGTGCCCACAAAGCTGAGCAACGTTCCTTGGACAAAGCCAGGGGAGCCAAAGACTAGGTCTGCTCTGGTTTGGGTGGGTTCCCCATCTTCTTTGCAGTGGAGTGGGGGAAAGCTAGTACAAAGTTTGGCTCAGGACAAAGGATGCAGTGGGTGGAGGGTCCTAAATATAACTATTGAATTGAACGAATAACTCCTAAAGGATCTTTGTAAAATACCCATATCTCTGTACCATTGCAGATGGAACTCGCTTTTGTAGTGGCTTTTAAGGCCTGGGCACATGAGATGAATTCATCGTATCCTAACAAGCTAGGTGTAGTGAGACACTTGCAATCCTAGTGCTTAGGAGGAAGAGATGGGAAGTCCAGGGAAAGCCAAAATCAGTATCTCTATCTGCCTGCCTGCCTGTCTGTCTGTCTGTCTGACACTCTCTCTGTCTCACTCACACACACACACACACACACACACACACACACACACACACACACACACACACTGAGTTCTACTTTGCTTTTTGATACTTTTATAAACACCATGACCAGAAAAAGGCTTGGGGGGAAAATGATATATTCTGCTTCCACTTCCAAGTCATAGTTCATTGTAGCAAAGGCAGGGCAGGAACTCCAGCAAGAGCCTGAAGCAGGAACCACGGAGCAACGCTGTTTCCTAGCCTGCTGTCTACTCATGCTCAGCTGGCATTCTTACACAGCCGAGGCCTGCCAGCCCACGGACGTGCTGCCTCCAGTGGGATGGGCCCTCTCGATAAAACATCAGCCCAGACAGTGCTTCACTGACTGCTAAGACCGTAGGACAGTTACCCGCTTCCTACGTAACTTTAAGTTGTGCCAAGTTGATAATTAAAGCAAATCAGGACACACACCATTCTATAGTCTTCGACGTCATGTGACATCATTGTGCCCATAGTTCCTGCTCCTCACACTCAAAATTTAAGTGTTGTTATGTCCTTCGGTCTTTGTCGTATTTGTTTGTTTGGGTTTTTGTTTGGTTGGTTTGGTTTTAAGAGATAAGGTTTCTCTGTGTGGCTCTGGCTGTCCTGGAACTCACACTGTAGACCAGGCTGGCCTCGAACTCAGAGATTCAACTGCTTCTGCCTCCCATCACTGACCAGCTACGGTTTGTTCCTGTGGTTTGGGTTGTTTTGCTTTGTTTTGTTTCTAAAACAGGTCAAAGGGAATCACCCACTCTGTGCCAGAATTAGACAAAAATCTATTCTTCATTGTATTTCCCACCTCTTCCACCATGTGGAATCCTGTAGAGCTGTGTATGGCCCAGGAAAATGGGACCTCAGGTCTTTACCCTCAACAGCTGCCTGTTCCAATACCTGTTTCCCACATACACACCACTGTCTGCCATGCTCGGAAAGAGGTGGGGGCACATTCCCAGACCCCCAGTCTACAGCCGTGACATTCCCAAGGTGGCCACATCCCTCTTCCGAGAGGCATTTGAAATATAGCAACTAATGATCTGACTCCCCCAGCTCCCACACCAAAGGGGACCTGAGACCTCTTGCAGCAGATATCTTTCCAGGGGAGGGTGAGGGGACTGGAAAACCACATCCTCATCCTCATCCTTCTGCCGCTCCTGCAACAGCCAGCACAGTGCAGACATTAATTCTGTCACAAGCAGGCACCACATTGCTGCATCAGCTCTGAAATGCTCGTTTTTAATTTATTTATAGCTTGTCTCATTCCTCAAAGGAGTCCAGGCACCTCTAAAAATAACAGCAATAAAACAGAAAAATATACATATTTTAAAAATCACGACCATGGGAACCATGCATTAGAATAAAATATCAATTATAGCGCACTGCCTGCCAAGTGTCCCCCAGAGGTGTGTGGCATCACCTACTGAAGTGGCCCCTCCTGCTGGAGGTTCCCGGCCTGCCTCAGTCTGGGTGGCTTGTCGCTGCAGCTGGAGCCGTGTTTTGTGGTGACAGTGCTGAGGCTTGCCCCGTCTTGCTGATAGCCTTCTTTTCTCTTGCATGACGACTATTCAGGATAAATGCTCAGCGAGTGGATTGCAGGGTCAGAAGGCAGGGACTTCTCTGTCACTCTGGCACATGGAGATAGGCCGCTTCCTTCGCAAGCTGTATCAACCCCCAATCCTAATCCCAGCCTGCCCCAGTGCTGTGAGGAGAACCCAGCATGAGATGGAGGGCAGAGGCTGGACGAGTCTCCACGTTGGTCTTTCATCTTGATGGACTGCAGAGGGGCAGCAGTGGGTACGTCAGGGTTACAGCTACGTGGCTGGTGGCAGTCAAGGGTGCAGGACTGACAGGCGTGTGCATTCCTCTTTTGCCCATCTCTCCACAGCTAGTGATGGCTATGCTGGGTCCTATCCCAGACCCATAGATGTCAGGGCCCGGGGGCGGGGCATAAAGCGGATCTGAAGAGCAGCCCTGCCTTTGTCGGGGCGGGCAGCTGAAACACGGTTATGGTTAGCACAGGTATTGATTAAACAACTTGGAGTCTCACAGAAAGCTTAGCACTGCCCAGAGGCTTCAGCTATATTAGGGCATGGCCATCTCCCACCTCTCCTTTCAGATTAGAAACTCTGAAAGGATAGGCCTGTCTTTCCCACCTGCTGGATAACTTCCCCAGGAACATGCCCTCCTTTTTCTCCTCACACCAAGGGCTTCCTGGGAGAGCAGTACTTGTCTCTTTCGGGGGGGGGGGGGGGCTTTCTGTGCAAGGACCATGCACGCCCTTCCTCCAGGATGGGATTCTCTGCGGCCCAGGCCACAATTCCAGTGCATCTCGCTGGGAACCAGCTGCTGCGGGGTTCTTGCTGTGAGGGGATGGCCAGGCAGCTTCTGGACTTCAGAGTTTTGCAGACTGGTGTTTAGACAGAACCATATATAATGGCTAAAGCTTTGGCTACAGCCCCTTTCTCCTGGGCTTTGGGCTTTAGTCTGGGTGATTGCAGAACCAGCCTCTCCACCCTGCCCAGGGCTTGCCTGAGAAAATGTGGGGAAGAGTGAATGAGGCCCCAAGGCCGCACTTTTAGTTTATTTATTTAGTTAATTTGTGTGTGTGCTCATGTATGTCCGTGCCCATGCACACACACGTCGTGCCATACATGTAGAGGCTAGAGGACAAACTGGCAATCTCTTCTTTCTCTTTCTACATTGTGAGCTTCAGGGACTGAGCTCGCAGGGTTGGTGGCAAGTGCCATTACCTGCTGAGCTTTCTCGCCGCTCCCGAGGCTGTACTTCTCACAGGACGAGGAATCGCTACCCAACCTGAGCATGGAGTGCAAGCCTTAGACCCAAGGAAGACCCCGATTTTTGCTCCCGGTCTCCAGCCCCTTCGTCTGAAGGCGTTTGGAATGTCTCCCAAGAGCCATAGCAGACTAGGAGGCTTCTGCACCACACAGGGACATGCAGGGGCCCAAGGGAGGAAGGAGCAGCCTTTGGGGCCTCCCGAGACACAAGCTGCTCACCGCGCAACCCTGCGGGCCCTGGAGAAGCCGTGGAAGGAGCTGCCGGTGCCCTCTCCGTAGATGCCCCCGCAAGCATCCCGGCCACCTTCTTGTTCTTACCTCCTTCCTCCCTAACCTCACTTTGTGCTTCCTTCACAGTCTTCATGAACACAGCCATCCCCATTGCTGCCGTTCTCATCGTAAGTGGACTTTCCTTCTGCACAGGGCTGGGGAGGGGACAGGCGGAGAGCCATCCAGACCCCCCGTTCTTTGCACAAAGATCTCCAAAGTTGTGCCCGGAATGGGGATGAACACAGATGGACCCCTCTCCACTCCACACAGACAGGGCCGCTGTTTAAGGTGCTGGGGGGATGAGACATAATAGAGGAAGGAAGCTTTCTTTTTAAAATAGCTGATAGGGCTGGGGTGCGGCTCCGTTGGAAGAGTGCTTGTCTAGTTCGCACGAAGCCCTCGGCTCTAGGCCAGCACCATATAAAGTGGGCAAGGTAGCACATTCTGTACTTCCAGCACTTGGGAGACAGAAGCAGGAATGTCATCCGTTCAAAGTCACTCTTGGCTACTCGAGGCCAGCCTGGGCTACACAAGGCCCTGTCTCAAAAAGGAGGGAGGAGGAAGAGGAAGGGGTCGGTGTCGTTTATACACCTTTAAAATGGCTATTTGTTAATTGCAAACACATGAAGATGGGACACATCTGTTGAAGAGTAAAAATGGAGGTAAACCCCACACCCTACTCAGCGTCTTCAGAGTGTTTCTCATCCTTTTTAAGCAGATGATATGTCACTTCTACAGAAATAGGACCGTGTTGCACACACAGTTGTGTAACCTGCTTTTTTAGATTCAGGAACATGCAGGCACAGCTCCTGTACCGTGGACTGACACGATCTGCTTTGGCCAAAGCTGTGCCTTGGCTTAGCTGTGGAGGCAGGTCATGTGCCCTCCAGGAAGGCCCCGGGCCCCTGGAGCCCACACACCACCCCCACACAGCCTCCCCTTGGTGTCTGCCCCGGACTGAGGTTCTTTTAAAAGATATCGCTATTTCCCCTGAGGTCAGCATCCCCGAGCAGCTGAGTGCACAGGCTGTCAGGCCTGCTTGGGAATTAATTTTCAGTGTGATTTATTGAGCTGATTCCTGGCCTGCACTCTGGGAACTGTGCTACAGAGCCAGTCAGGTAGCCGGGACAGACCCGGGAGGCAATGGCTTTATAGCAACTATTTTTGTGTTCTTACCAGACTGAGGATAGTGAAACTAGCTCCCAGAGTTCTAAGTGGAAGGAGCAGACCCAACCCTAGGGTTCCTCCCTGTTTATTCCTGGCACGTAGGGAGCAGCCCCACCCCTAGCACGGGTCCCGGATTTGCTGGGGACATTTCCATGAGACAACTGAAAGTTTCCTCACAATGCCTGTCAGCTTCCTGGCTTCCTTTCCAGGGCCTTGGGGTTTTGGCGTGAGAGGACCCATACCCCGAGTCACCCTACCAATCCCCCGTTTATCCACAGACCTTCGTGGGCCACGTCAGCTTCTTCAAAGAGTCGGACTTGTCACCCTCGGTGGCCTTTGCCTCCCTCTCTCTCTTCCACATCCTGGTCACGCCACTGTTCCTGCTGTCCAGTGTGGTCCGGTCCACCGTCAAAGCCCTAGTGAGGTGAGAGGGATGCAGGCCACTCTCAGGGCTGTCCATCACAGGACACACCTGGGATCCGGGAAAAGATTCTATGATGCTTATGTAACAATTAACATGGCATCTGGCATTTAGTCCATGCTCCCCAGACACTAGCCGCTGTGAGTAACTGTTCTTAATCCCAACTAATCTTAACACTAGCCAAACCGTAACTTGAATGGTTTAACTAGTAAAACCCAGCACCAACCATCCTGCAGCCTTATGGTTCATCTAACTGTCTGTAACATTAAACTAATCAAATCAAACAGAGGAACCGCCAATCCAGACTACCATAGACCGACCTTTTAAAGAAAGGCTTAGGGGCCGTGGATGGTAGTGTGCTCGACTATATAGGCAAAGCCTGGTTTCAATCCCCATCACTGGGTGTGTGTGTGTGTGTGTGTGTGTGTGTGTGTGTGTGTGTAAACTTGGCTGTGGGTGGTGCACACCTGTACCCCATAACTTGGGAAGTAGAGGCAGGAGGATCAGAAATTCAAGGCTGTCTTTAATGAGATTGACCTGGGCTATAAAAGACCCTGCCTCAAAACAATAAATAATAATAATAATAATAACAATAATATTAATAATATTAATAATGATGATGTGGCAAGTGGGTGGAGGAGTGTCAAGATGACTGAGTGGGTAGAGGCGCTTGCTGCCAAGCCTGGCGACCTTGACCTGAGTTCAATCCCAAACCCACATGGTAGGAGATGCCTACCCCTTCATTTGTCTATAGCCCACATGCCACCCCAACCCTACCACACAATAAATGAATAAATGTTTTTATTTTTAAACTACCGGCAACAGTTGTTCCTCAGCCCCATGGAGTTGCCCACTGCTCAGCCCCCCTGCAGCACAGCCGTTGTGGGGGACACTTAGGACCAGGCACCCAAGAGGAGCTGTTTTCCCAGCACACTTCCTCCTCTCCCTTCCTCTGCCCTGCGCAGGGGTGAAAGATATCTCTTTGTTTCCCCTGCAGCGTCCAAAAACTGAGTGAGTTCCTGTCCAGTGCAGAGATCCGTGAGGAGCAGTGTGCCCCCCGAGAGCCTGCACCCCAAGGCCAAGCCGGCAAGTACCAGGCAGTGGTAAGTGCCCGCCTCCTCCTGCTACTCCCAACAGCTTTATCCAAGTCCTGCAGCTTGTGCCAACTGTACTGGGCATCACATTTCCCCAGAACGGGCTCAGCCCGGGGGCCCTGACCTCCTAACCATCCACAGCCCCTCAGGGTTGTGAACCGGAAGCGCCCGGCCCGGGAAGAGGTCCGTGACCTCTTGGGCCCACTGCAGAGGCTGGCCCCCAGCATGGACGGGGATGCTGATAACTTCTGTGTCCAGGTGAGTCCTCAACCCTGAATCCACCATACACCCAGCCTCAGCGCCATTTTCCAAAAGAAGTTTAACAGCTCAGGACCAAGGACCTGGGTTCCGAATCCCCTGTCCAAAGGCCTCCCTGCCTGCTCAGAGGAGCCCTAAGGCCAAGGACATTTCCACCCCACTCATCAGCGGATCCCCCTCCTTATGCCCACTAGGGTACCTCAGACAGGCCTTAATCCCTTACCGTCCTGCCCAGAAAAGCACTCCAGGGTTAGAAATAGCATCAGCTGACCTTTATGAGGGAGGGCAGACAAGGGACACTCCACTCTGAACCCCACTGTCTTCTGTCCTCTTCTGCACCGTGGGGATGGATGACGAAGATCATCGGAGGCTTCTTCACCTGGACCCCTGATGGAATCCCCACTCTGTCCAACATCACCATCCGTATCCCTCGAGGTATGGCCCAGCTCACGCCTCCAGAGGTGCTCCCCACCCCCATGTCCCAAACAGAGAGGAAAAGCCAAATCAGCATCTGCGAGGGACCTGGCCTCTACTGCCTAGCTGGGCATTCTGAGGTCTGAATTCCAGACAGAAGCTGGCCGTGCCTCCAGGTGTCCATAGACAGAAGCCGGCTACCCCTCCCCGCAAGTCAGAGTGCAACAGTGACACCTTGATGTCAAACATGTGTTGCCAGTGACACTTTAACAGGTGTCACACTTGAGTGGCCGAGGAGGAGGTATGAAAATGGAGGCTCTGATCATGGGCGTGTTCCCATCAGCCTGGTGGCAGAGGGTCAGGCTGGCACTGCGAAGCCACTACGGGAGCTGAGCTACCAGGGAGCACTGCAGGGATGAAGCAGAGGATACAGGGAGTGGAGGGAGGACCTGGGAAGCCAGAGGGCATCTTAGGCATTCTGGGTGTGGGAGGGGCTGGGGCTGGGGCTCGGTGCGCCTGTCCACCGTTCTTCTGGGTGAGAACTGCTCAGACTCCACCCGGCTCCTCTCCCATCTGCTGCCTCCGTTGCCACAGGCCAGCTGACCATGATCGTGGGGCAGGTGGGCTGCGGCAAGTCCTCGCTCCTCCTCGCCACCCTGGGGGAGATGCAGAAGGTGTCGGGGGCCGTCTTCTGGAACAGGTAACATTGGCTCCTCTCCCTCCAGCCATCCCCCTCTGTGCACGATACACCGTTCATCTGTCAAATGCCTCTGCGCGGAGTGGGCATTTAATGAATGCTGCTGTTTCTCTCCTACAGTCACCATCCGTGTCCATTCAGCCCCTGCGGTGTGACGTGCCAGGTTCTTTGCATTGTTGTGTGCATGAATGATTTCCTGGGGTCCTTATAACCAGCAGAGTAGTATTGCCAATTCTCAATTTATAGATAAGAGCTGTATTCGCCCTAATGCACAAAACAAGCAAGAGGCAGAGCGGAGATTCGAACTCCGTTCTTCTCACTCTTAAATCTCCTATTTCCTCCCTGCCAACTTTGGCTTCACATTTTTCATCAGAAAAACAGACTGGGCCGTTCTCGGTGTGTGTGGAGGGCCCAGATAACCCAGCAAACATTGGTTCCCAATGATCACTATCTTAATTAAAGAGCCAGAGCCTCAGGCAGAGCCCTTCAGAAATCTATTATTTGTACCCACCTGCTTCTAAAAGGTGGTGGATTCGCTGCTGAAGAAAGTGTCAAAAGAGAGCTTTAGCAGGCAGGAACGCTGAGATAGCGAGAGGGTGGAGAGCTGTTCAGCACTTGAGCAGGGACAGCCACAGCTACGCCACAAAGCCTGGCCCAGTCATTGCCCAGGGAAAGGTGCCCGGGTCCCCCGGCTGTGGTTCACAGCTGTTAACCAGGACTGAGGGCTGCAGCCAGTTCAACAGGAGGGCCGTGCTGCCAGCAGGTCATTTCTTTTTAAAGGGTTTCTTTGGGTAGTTCTACCCAAGATGGCAGGTCTTGATTAGCCCGAGCATGGAGCAGGGCAGAGAGAAAATCTTTGCAGATTGACTACAGGCTTCACACTCACTGTCTCTTTTTTCAAACTGTCCCTGAATGGTGTCCCCAGCAGGAACAAGTATCCCTCCTTAGCGTGGCGGTGGGTAATTCTCACGGGGATCGGATCTGTTTGGGAGCTGAAGTGCCCCTCCCCCCATTCTCCATCCCACCGAGAGGTCCCTCAGTGGTCCCCTGGGAAGCCCTGGGACTCACATGAGTACACTATGCTGGCTTCGCGTGAGGAGCCGTGGCCTATTAGCTGTGTGTCTGTGACAAGGAGGCGGGAACCTCAGAGCGTGAGCTGAGGGACCCAGAGTGTGTTGGTCCCTGCTGTGGACCAGGCCCTTAGCAAGCGTGATCTCACCAAACTGAGGCGCAGGGAGCTGGGTCTCTTTCTGTGGGTGTATACATCAGAGCATGACCTTAGGTGTGGCCACTGCCTCAGGATAGAGTGCCCTGGATCCCGTTGCCAGGCAATTATTCTCTAAACTCCAGTTTCTCCCCAGGGTGACGCTTTTCTAGAAGGGACAGTGGCCTTCAAACCCAGCGCTGCCTCTGGGTTCCCTGCCTGTGTGCCACACAGCTCGCAAGCAGAGACGCCTCTGACCCTGGGTCTGCCTCCCTCCTCCTCCTCCTCTCCCTCCCACCCACAATCGCCACAGCCAGCGCCTTTGACCACCAGGGACTCCACTGCCTCCGCCCCACCTCTCCTCCAAGATGCTCCCAGCTTGGGGTCTGGTTGCTGCTTCTCTCCCTTCAGAAACCCGCTCCAGCCACTGGGATGCAAGCAGCCTCTCTGCGGTGGCTGAGGCTAAGTGCCTTTCATGTGCCCGGCACTGACCGGGACCTTCTGTGTCTGTCAGTCCCTCACCCTGAGAGGTAGATGCTGTTCTCCCCCTTCAACATGGCAGAAGTAGAATCTGTAAACACGTGGGCACCTGAGTTCCCACCGTGTGCTGAAAGGGCGTGAGCGCTCCAGGAAGAAGTAACATCTCATCCGATGACCCAAAAGTTAGCAGCCTCTTGGCTGTGTCACACACACACACACACACGCACACACACGCACACACACGCACACACATACACGCACACGCACGCGTGCGCACACACACGCACGCACACGCACGCACGCACACACATACACACACACGCACGCACACACGCACACACACGCACACACAGGCACACGCACGCACGCACACACACACACATACACATGCATGCATGCACACACACACACACACGCACGCACGCACACACGCACACACACGCACGCACACACGCACACACACGCACGCACGCACACACACGCACACACGCACACGCACGCATACACGCACACACATGCACGCACAGGCACGCACACACGCACACACGCACGCACACGCACGCACACACGCACACACACATGCATGCATGCACGCACACACACGCACACACGCACACGCACGCACGCACGCACACACACATACACATGCATGCACGCACACACACACACACACATACACATGCATGCACGCACACACACGCACACACACGCACACACAGGCACGCACGTGCCTATTTCCACACATACACCCTTCACGGAATCCTCGGCCTTGGCACTCAGGAATACCTGCTGCCTCAATGGCTCAATGGCTGCCCAGGCCCACTTGAGGCATGGAGAAACACGAAGGGGCCGAGATTCTCGCTCCTTCAGAGTCCACCTTGCTCCCCGCCCTGGACCAGCTTCCCCAGGCATAGCAGGTTAGCCTGTAGCCACCCTGAGGCGCCTCTGAGAACCCATTCCCAGCTCAATTCAAGATCTGGCTTCTCCACACCAATGCATTAGTCTATTGATCCTAGCTGTGACACCAGAGCCTGTGTGTTAAGTGATAGTTAAGACTTGGCTCCTGCTGCAAGGGAAGGCAAGAAAATCAGCGTGACACCAGGGCATGCAGAGAACAAGGAAGTCTGTGGCCAAGAGGAGGCCCCGTGAGCAGCCCCTTGAGGACGAGAGTGTGGGCTCATCTAATGCAAAGGGCAGGGGTGGAGAGGAAGGTGTCCCTGGTGAGGTCGCTGTACAGGTGAAGGCCTGCAGATGTTGCAGACGATGGCTCTGGGTGTCTGGAGTGCTAAGTGTGTGGGTGGGATGCAGTGATGAGAGACTGGTGAATGAGCCTGACATAGATTAGATGTAGCAGGCATGAGAAATGATACTGAGCTGAAAGACTTTAGAGTGCCTGCTTCTGATAAAGGATGATGGAGTGGGGGAAGGGACCAGAGAGGGGGCCAGCTAGGAGCTTGTTACAAGGACTGCAAGAGCCTAAACTGACTCTGCGTCTTGTGCTATATTTGTCCTGCAAATGGGTACCCATGCCTCCATCTGGGCACCTATGTCAGCGCAAGAGCTAAGAATGGGAGTTGCATGTTGGATGCCTCTCATTCCTGGCAGGAGATCTGAACCCAAGATATTGGACCCCGGGTCTTCAGAGAGATGATGCACTTGCAAAGAGAGCCAAGAACAAAATAGCTTTTGACCCGGCGGCCACTCCTGATAGTGCATGCCTACAGCCAGAGCTGGGGCCAAGTCCTGGTGACCAGGCAGCCAGAAAGAGTTCCAGGGGGCACAAGGCAGGAAGTTGGGAGATTCGGGAGGGGCAGCGTCGAGAACGCTCTGGGGAGATAGATGGTTGTTGGTACAACTGATCATTTATTCCTGTGGCTGAGCAGGCAGGAGCAGATGCTCGGGGCCAAGCCGCTCGAGTTCAGATTTGGTCTGTGTGTTTTGGAAAATTCCATAAGCGTTCTGTACCAGCTTCCCCTTTTAACCCATGGGGTTGATGAGAGGATTAACCTAGCATGTAGCAAGAGCCCTATAAATATTATGATAAGCATTATTCAGCCATGTGCCTCCTTGCCAAGAACAAAATTCCCGTACTGTACCCCAGCCTGTCTCCCAGGAGAGACCATAGTGAGCGCCCTGGAGACAAGAACCACACTTCATTTTTCTCTCCAAATCCATAGTCACTTTAGTAAATGAAGCCGTTTACAAATGCATAGACCAGGGACAGCTTGGGGCTGTATTAATGTGTCTCTCTCCCAGAAGCCTTTGTCCATTGCTCCCTGACGGGGGCTCTGGGGTTCTGCACCCACTTTGGGAAGGAACCAGCCCTGGGACGGTTCCTTGTCCTCTCAGTGGTCATCTGTCTGTGTGGCTCTGGGCACCAGAGTCCAGCGCAGGATCTGGGGCGCTTCTCCATGTAATGTAGGGGAAGGAAGTCTGGCCTTTGCCCTCAAGAACTCCAGGTAGCTAGAACTATGTAGAAGGAGCCCCGAGCTCCTTCAGTGATGGGCACTGAGACTCCATCAGCCGAGGCACGCAAAAGCTGGAGGGCTGTCCTGAGCAGAACTTGGTTCTGGTTCTGGGTCTCAAGAGCCACGTGACTTCCTTTCATGAGTCATCAGCCTCTTTCTGGCTTCCTGACTCAGTGAACTGTCAACCTGGGAGTTTGCACACTCCCTACGTAATCTCTAAGAAGAAAACATGTTAATAAAAAGTCAATATTAGCAGATACGCTCAGGTACAGTCTGTTTCCCAGGAAGTGAAGAGTGAGGCCATTAGTCCCTAGCATAACTTCTCATGTCCCCAAAAAGTCATCAGGAAGAAGGCCTAGGAAAGCAAAGGGTGAGGAGAAGGCTCCCACCTGGGGAGGAAGTACAGCTCTGGTTTCCCTGGGACTCCCCGCCCCCACCTCCCTACCACCTTGCTGAGGCACCACGTGTGACCCATCAGGGGGTCTGGCTATGCCCTACAAGGGCCCTCCTAGCTCCGAGCCTTCCTGAGAGCCTGCCTGCCCATTTGTGGTGTTAGGCTCAAAGTTGTCTGACTCCACCCTTGGTTGTACCCAAGTGTGCTGAGGAGAGACTGGACACTCAGGGGCTCCTGGTGTCCGGGGAGGCTGTGGACAAGAAGCTTGAGAAGGACCCAGGCATGTTTGGGGACCAGATGGCCCCTTTAGTTCTGACTGTGTCGCTCCCTGGATTCGTGACCTTGGGCAGGTGACATCACCTTCCTGGTACTCAGTTTCCTCCTTTAAGCCAATGAAAAAGACCCTGCCTTTTCTGACTCAGATCTGGCCTTGGCGCCAGCTGCACAGGGAGCCATGGGTGGAGGTAACGCTTCAGGACAGTCACGGGCCTCCGGGAGGGAGGACAGTGGGCTCTGTGTGTCCTAACCTAGTCCCACCTCAGTTCCCTCCTCTCTCTTCTTACTCACTGCTGGGATCTTGAATGAACACGGGGGCTGTTAGTTACTCTGCACCGCTGTAATCAGAATGCCGGGGAAAATAATTTAGGGGAAGTAAACAAATTGTTTGGGCTCATGGCTATAGCCCTTTGGATGTCTGTGAGCTTGAGGCCAGCCTGATCTACATGGCAAGTTCATCAGCCAGGGTCATACAGTGAGTGAGACTCTGCCTTTAAAACAAAATTCACAGCCTCTGGCTCAGTTGATTCCGGTGAGCCATAACATCAAGGCCACTGGGAAGGTTGAAAGAGAAAGGAGCTTCATGGCTGGCAGGAAGCAGGGGGTGGCGAAGAAGACAGGTACAAGATAGCCAGGGTCCCACCCTAGTGACCTACTTCCTCCAGGTAGGTCCCAATTCCAGCTATGTTCCTCCCAGCTTCTCCAACCTCCGCAAACATCACGGCCAAACGGGGACCAGTTCAGCACGCGAGCCTGCAGGGAACCTTTTATATCCGGAACACAATGCACATTGAGTACTTGATTCCATCTCTGCCTGCAATCATCGCCCCCACCCCAGCCAGACCTTCATGCCACCCCACCAACAGACAAACACACACACACACGCACGCACACACACACACACGCACACGCACACACACACACACACACACACACACACACACACACACACACGCATGCACCTCTACGTGCTGTGCTGATGAAGCTCTCACACACTGGCAGGCTGTGCCTTTTCCTCGCTCGGTGGAAAGGAAATAGGGACTCCTCTCAGTAAAGGGGCTTCGCATGTCACAGCAGCGGAGTCAAACCTTAGGGCTATGTTCTCCCCACTTCTTCACTCTGCCTGTCTCGCTCTCTACACAACCATTCCGTCCTTCCGTATCTAGGACTTTATCCATCCCATTCCTAGAGGTTCGGCTTATCTGGCTTCTATGAAACGTTTCTCGTTTCTTCTTCCAAATGACTCAAAAGTTACATTTTCTGCCAGGCCTGGTGGTGTGAGCTTGTGATCCCATTTGCTTGGTGAGTTAAGGGAGGAGGATGGAAAATTCAAGGCCCCCAAGTTCAGGTACAGTCTAGGCAGCTCAGCAGAACCTCAGCTCAAAATAAAAGGGGAGGGGGCCGGGCCGCAGCCCAGCGTAGAGCACTTACCTGGCATCATGAGGCCTGGATTCAACTCTTAGTACTACATTTGTAATTCCAGAGGCTCACTGAGGGCTGGACGGATGGTCAGCAGTTAAGAGTGTGTATTGCTCTTGCAGAGGACCAGAGTTCAGTTCCCAACACCCACACTGGGAGGCTTACAGCTGTTCCTACACCTTATTCCTCAGTATCCTAACACATGTACACAAATACACATAAATAAAAATGTAAATGTACCTTAAATTGAAGATAAAAACATGTACCACCTCACCTCCCCAAATTCCCTGTCTTTTCATTTTGTACGTTTGTGTATCATCTTCCTCAAAATTCTCTAACGCTTTGTCTGGTGTCTTGTAACTCCCTGACTTCTGTCTGTCTGTCCGATTGGCCCTTCAGACTGCGAGCCCCTACATGGCAGGCCTTGGGCCTTGACGCAGCTTAGCATGCAAAGTGCAGGCAAGGAGAACAGAGTACCCCAGTAAAGAGCTTGCTGAGCAACGGGAAGCCGGGGCTCTACCGTCCCAGCACCCAGGAAGCTGGCACGTGGGTCCTGGAGTTTGCTGCACAGCCACAATAGCTGCATCAATGAGCTCCAGATCGTGGTAGTCCCGGTCTGGAAAAGACAGGAAGTCACTCTGTGTTGCCCTCTGGCCTTTAACTGCATGCACCAACCCGTGTACATGCCTATATGAACAAGTACATACAAAACACAGGCAGTCAGGAGAGAACATGCTTGCCAAATGTACTATTCTTTCCTTTTTAGTTTAAAATATTTAACAAGGTTCCTGCTAGAAGCTCAGGGTTACAGTGGAAAAAGGAAGTGAACCCAGGTTAGACCCCAGCTTCCCTTCTTTCTGACTCTGTCACGTGGAGCCTATTCTGCAACCCTGAGCCTCAGTGTGCTCACCTGTAAAATGGAAACAGGATGCAGTTGTAGGGGGAGACCAGAGAGTGAGTACAAACTCCTTGGCACTGTGCACGGGAATGGCCAAGAGCCCACCCGCCCCTCCCTCTCTCTTCCGTAATGATCAATAAGCCTGCTAACAAGCTCCATTTATTACAGATCTGTCATGTGCTAAGCACTGCGGGGGCTGGAAAAGATGCTTTTCCTGCCTTCAGATCCCACAGGGCACACCAGGCTCGCTCAGGCGCGGATGGAGAGCAAGGCAGTCCATTAGGAGGGCTAATTGAGCAGCCGGGACCAGGGTGAACCAGGTCAGGGTTGAGTCAGGACTAGACGGGGTGCGCCGAGTCCTTGGGGATGCCACGGACATGCAGACCACATCCTCTGCTGCTCGCTCTGCGGGAAATCCCCAGAGAGAAACACCTGTGGCCACAGAGCAGGGACTTCCAGCTCTGGCTGGTTTCTCAGCCCCACGTTAGTGATCTGTCGCAGCAATCTGCCCAGGGGCCACAGAGCCCATAGGGAAGGGCCAGGGGCTGGTGATGACAAGTGTGTCATGACCTCACTTGCTCCTGCCCCAACCTACCAGGCTCATGTCATTTTCTGGCTGTGTGACTTTGAACGAGTCACTTACCCTCTCTGATCCTAAATATATCTGCAAAATGGAGGTAAGAAATCAGGACAAGCCTCCATGTGGTTATTTTGTACATAGAAAGTGATGATTCTGGGACCAGAAAGATGGCTTAGAAGTTAAGAGCCCAGGCTGCTCTTCCAGAGGACCCAGGTTCAGTTCCAGGCACCCACAGGGCAGCTCACATCTGTGATAGCTCACATCTGGAACTCCAGTGCTAGGGAATACAACACCCTCTTCTGGCCTCTGGTGTTAGCAGGTACGCACGTGATAAACAGACTCACTCCCAGGCTAAATACCCACATAAACAAACAAACAAACAAACAAATAAGTGGTCATCCCATTACAGTGCTTATCAGTACTCATAAAAGCTCAGTACAGAAGGCTGTCTTCAGCGTTATTAAAATGAGATAACTGTGTGGGTTAGTGCAGGCTAGGGAGCAGGTACATCAGGGGTTCAAGGTCATCTTTCGCCTCAGAGAAACCTGAGGTCGGTCTGAGCTGTGTGAGGCCCTGTCTAGAAGTAGTACTAATTTAGTGATTGTAATCATGGATAAAGATGAATACAGAGAAGGCTCCTTTCCCACATCTGTAGGCCCCAGTGTACATGTCATTGGTGGAAGATGTTTCTGGAAGGTTGAGAGGTGTGAGCTGGGACAGGAGAAAGACCACAGAAAAATGTGGCCCCAAGATTCAGATCACTGTTTTCCAAAGTGGCCTCTTACTGTGAGAGGATTCGCCTCCCTGCCCTGACAGATTCAAACCACCTACTGTGCACACAGACAGTTGCTCCAATTATTTCTGATCTGCTGTCAGAGTCTGCAGTTTGAGAAGCACCTTGTGCAATGGTGACTGTAGGAGGCTGTAGGAGACGGAGGCTAAGTCACGTTCCCTCCCTGAGCTCAGTTGTCCTGGCTGTAAAACCAGCGTGGTGCCCAGCCAGCCTCGCACCGCCCCAGGTCAATGCAGGAGCAGCAGCTGAGCCTGTGCTGTTTGAGGGTACCCAGCCAAGTGCGGAGATTGAGATGAGTCACTTCTGCACCCAGGAAGCCCCCCGGGCCCTGGAAAGGGTGGGAGGTGGGGGTGTGGGGACCGCTTCTCCACGAAGCGACGGAAGGCAACGGGACATAACTGGTGTTCACCTTTCTTTTTGACCCAGCAGCCTTCCGGACAGTGAGGGAGAGGACCCCAGGTACTGTTTTGGGACGGGGTTGGCATGGGTGGGGTGGTGGGGCCTGTGGGTGACAATGCTGAGTGTGACTCCGAGGGGGGTGTGGCCACATGTTCTCAGAGGCTAAACCATGCAGTCTGGATGAAGGTAAAACGTGGTTTGCAGAGAGGAGGAAACAATCTCAGACGTGACAATGCCGTGTACCCATCTCAAGGGTCATAGCACGTACATAGGAATCTGTCGCCTACGGTATTATGATACCATGATGAGAGGAGCATGGTGGTGCATGCCTTTATCCCAGAACTCAGGAGGCAGATTGCTATGAGTTCAGGGCTAGCCTGCTCTACACAGTGAGTTCCAGGCCAGCGAGGGCTATGTGGCGAGAACCAGTCTCTAAAACAAAGAACAACCAAAAAAAAAAAAAAAAAAAAAAGTCACATGATTGCCACTAAAGTCAATAAAACAGTTTCCTATAGAAAAAAAGAATCGCCCAAGCTAAAATTGTAACTCAGTTGGCAGAGTGCTTGTCTAGCATGCGCAAAGTCCTGGGTTCAATCCCCAGAGCCACGTAAACCAGATGTGGTTTTGCTGCCTGTGGTCTTATAGGTTAGGGTATAGAGGCAAGAGGATCAGAAGTTCAAGAGCATCTACTTAGGGAATTGGAGTCCAGCTTGGGTTACATAAGCCACTGCTGCCAAAGATAGATAGGCAGGCAGGCAGGCAGGCAGGCAGATGTTGTTGTGAGTGTTTGCTGGGGGCCGGAGAGAGACAGAGGAAAGGGGGTGTAACTACTGATCACACGAGGCTGGTTTGGGGGTGACCATGTTCTGGAAGTAGGTAGCAGTGCTGGCTGTGTGACCTTGCAAATAAACCAAAAACCACCAAGCTAATCTGTCAGAAGCCAGGGCTGGTGGCGCACCTGTATGCCAGCACCTAGGAGGTGAAGGCAGGAGGATCAGGAGTTCAAGGTCAGCCTAGAACACACGAATACCTGACTTTAAATTAAGGGGGAAAAAGTGTAATGGGAAACAAATAATTGGAAGAATATTTCTTGGAAGGCTCCAGGGGTATGAAGAAACAAACCTTGTCTATAAGCATTCTTCTGCTATAGGAAATTCAGTCAATGAAAGTCTAAAAATCCCCAAAGAAATGGATGGGAGACAGCGAGACAGCATGCCTTCCCTCCTTCCCTGAGAACGTGGGAGAAGCCTGGGGGCTGTGGGCCGGGCTAGCCAGGCTGACCCTCTGTGGTGCAGCTCAGGCAACCAATGCTTCATCCCCCAGCCTCAAAGGCACCTCCCTCCTGCCATTTCCCACCTTGTCTGCCCCTTTGTCCCCAGTGTGGTGACAGCCAGCCTCCCAAACCATAGCGATTTTATGACTTGAGCCAAAGCCCAGATGCGGCCAATGAGAATAAATTAACAGAGAGCTGACACTGGAGCTGTTTGGAGCAGGCCAGAGTCCACCAGCGCCAGTGCCGATGCGTGCCTCTGCTGGTCCCCGCATGCTAATACTCTCCTGGTGGGCTGTGCGTGCGTGAGTGCGTGAGTGTGCGTGCGTGCGTGTGTGCGTGTACTGCAGTTCATGCTTGGGACCTCTCTCTCCCGGCCTCCCAGCCACAGGTGGCCACCCACATGGTACTGCCACATTCTATCCACTGCTTGGCCCAACCTGGCTACGCTCAGAGCACCCAGCCCAGCTGGGTGCAACCCCGTTAGTCTGAGGCCTTGGTTGCTCATTTAAACCTTGTTTCAAGGCTGAGGCTGCAAAGTCCTTCAGGCTACTCCTCTGACCCAGGAAGTTTCCCTGCATGGGGCCTCCCCCCCCCATTCTCCTCCTTAAATGAACCAAGTACTGGGTCTCTTCACACCCCCACATGTCAGGCAGTGAGGCTCGCCACTTCTAGACCCTCATCCGCGGCTGCAGACCGGGGGCCACACCTTACAGAAACACAAGATAGCGTCTGAAGAGCGGGGATCTCCACGGGGGTCCCAGTCCAGGGGAGGGGACGGGCGCTGACCTGTGTCCTTTCCCCCTGCAGCAGTCCAGAGCGGGAGACATCGACTGCCTCGGACATCAGGTACCAGTGCTGAGCGTAGAGGGCGTCCAGGAGCTGTGAAGCCACTGTGCCTTGGGATAGCTGTGGGTCCCAGGAAGAGCTCTGTGCTCCGCTGTGGCCCAGAGTTGCCTTCCTCTGTAGGCTTGCTCATTCTCCACAGCTCCTGGGGTGAGGGGAGTGGGAAGTGGGGCTTTGGAAAGCACAACCCGCTGAATGTGACTGCCTCGGCCCGGTAATAATGTCTCAACAGCTGTTGAGGGCGCAGGGAGCCGGGAAAGGAAATGCTTGGCTCGGTGACACTTGGGGGTCCTTCCTGCCTCAGGGTTGAGATGGGGCTGGTGACGCTAGTGAAGGGGGACAAAGTCCTGTAGGTAGCCACCTGAGGCTTGGGCTCTCCAGGGCTCTGGCTGGACCTCAGAGCACTGCGTGGTATCCAGGTGCAACCATGCCTGCAGAGGGTGCATCCGGTGGGTCGCCTCTGACCTGGCAGATTTTCATGGGGGCCTCCCCCATTCTCCCTCCTGATGAGCCAAGTCCCGGGTCTCCTCATATACCCATGTGATCACAGGGAGGTTCCAAGCCTGGCCATACCCAGACCTCATGTTGGCTGAAGGCTGGATCCCTGTGATTAGAGGCACAGGTTGGAGGAACTAGAGATCTTTTTGGAAGACAGAGCATCAGGAAAAATGTTGCACAAAACCCATCATAGATTCCTGTCACATGGCCTGGCTGCCTCAGTACATTCACCCTCTTGCCCCAGTGTAAGCCACCGGTTGGCCTGACAATTGCTCTAGAATGGGCCCCCGGGGAAGAGCCTCACCCTTACCACCAGTTCCTTCCAGGAGCAGAGGCCCCGTGGCCTATGCGTCTCAGAAGCCATGGCTGCTAAATGCCACTGTGGAAGAGAACGTCACCTTTGAGAGCCCCTTCAATAAGCAACGGTAACAGCCTCTGGGAGAGAGGCTGGCGAGGGTGGGTGTGGCCTTGGCAATTGTGGGCACCATGGAGTTCAGCCAGCACGGTCCAGTCCATCTGGAAAAGGCCCAGATGTGCCTGGGTCCCAGCAGTCCCTTCTCGTGGGTGGGAGGAGGGAGAGGACATTGCTGCCTTGTCTAGCTAGGACAGGAGTGAGGCTAAGCTATAGGCATGGCTAAGCTTGCAGTTCCCCCCTATTGGGTTCAGTCACACACACACACACACACACACACACACACACACACACACACACACACACGCACACACGCACAGGCACGCATACACAGGCACAGGACTCCCTGATGACAGTCATCACCAGCATCCACTGATCGCTTAGTAGTTGCCTCAGAAGGGTGACAGGTTCTTCATATATGCACTTGTCCTTGACACAGTAATACTCCTATGCCCATTTGGTGGGTGAGGAAAGCAAGGCTCTGAGGCTTAAGTAACTGACCAAGGCCAGCCAGTAAATTACTGAAATTAGCTCGAATCCAACGCTGCCTAAGGACGTGTGTCGCCAAGAAACGCTGACGTCTCCATGGACGCGGGCTAAGAGCTGGCCAGAAGAGCATAAGAGCAGGCTAGACAAATATTTGATCAGCCATCATCATTAATAATCAGCAAATAATCAGCAGTGGTTTTCCCAGATGGAGCCCCAGCATGAGCTCTGGCTGCAGCATTCCCAGTGCTCAGGGACCACGAGCCCCCTCTCTTCCCTCACTCAGCCTATTTGCTCCCACACAATTTCATCCTTCAAATATTTAACTTGCCCCAGGCTGTGTGAGCGCTGACCTTAGCTCTTTTGTGCTCTCCTGGTGTTTGCTTGCAGTAGGCAGGAAGTGCATTAAAGTCTTTACTCACTGGGGCCCAGCAACCCACAGACTAATAACCATACAAGGACTGACGCCCCGCTCTGACCAGGCCACTCAGATGACCCCCATCCTTACTCTCCAGGTACAAGATGGTCATCGAAGCCTGCTCCCTGCAGCCAGACATAGACATCCTGCCCCATGGAGACCAGACTCAGATTGGGGAACGGGTTAGTGGCAGCCCTCGCCCTGCTCCCTACCTGTGTTCCCACTGTGCCCCGAGGTTCTTAGGAACAATGAATAATGGAATTAGACAAAGGTAAGGGCTGAAGAGCTTCAAGTAGGATGAAAGTGACGACCATTGTCCTGTACCGTGTGACTTTTCCTGGGGAGACGTAAGGAAATCTCTGTTCGCACCAGATAGGGCACCAACAACACACCGAAAACCAGTTCTATGCAAGTCTGTCTTAGTGGCCCCGAGAATCTACTGGGGTTAGTTAAGGAAGTATGCGTGACTCGAAGGCAGCTGCATTGCCCAGTCCCGCATGGGTAATAACTCAGAAAGCAGCCTCCCTGCAGCAGCCTGCATGCCCTGCTGCAGTATGGACAGCTGCAGCCTCTCCACTGCAGCAGTTGCTTCTGCTGTGACAACCATGGACCTTGTAAGTTCCAAGAGCTTTCTGAACCTTGTGACTTGTCCTTACTTCCTGAATACCTCAAGGTTCCTTAGCTCCCTGAGTCTTACACGTCTGCTTTCTCCATCCAGGAGAGAATGCTTCAGTTTAGAGGAGTATTTACACAGCACCCTGGCTGATGGGAGAGGTCAGCCATCCCAATCTGGGGGTGACTCCATCTCCTGAGAGAGCTCAAAGTGCATATGAGAGCCTAAAGGGCTGTGGGCCTTTTCCTCTCCTTTGCTGACAGGGTATCAACTTGTCTGGTGGTCAGCGTCAGCGAATCAGCGTGGCCCGAGCCCTCTACCAGCACACCAATGTCGTCTTCCTGGTGAGTGTCCCAGCTGAAGCTTCCCTTGGACCCTCACCTCTGACTGCCTGCTTCCCTAGCCATCATCATCATCATCATCATCATCATCATCATCATCATCATCAACCTCCCTCCCTAGCAGGAACAAACCTCTCTGCTAGAGATGCTGCCTTTATCTTACCTATAGAGAAACCGAGGCAGGCAAGAACAGTGCTGATTAACCCATTGTGGGCTTCCCATTGAGCCTTCCAATCACCTTGAAAGAAGGCAAGCTGTAGTTAGAGACTACCTCTCTAAAGGACGAAAGGGCAGCCCCAATTGTCGGGATAAAAACGTGGAGAGTGTGACACTGTTTCCCAACTTGTGCTCAAGTTACCCGCTGCTAATTAATTACTGAGCTATTTCTCGAGGGAACTCAAGTTGGCTTCCGAACCTTTCTCAACAGGGCACTCTAGCCATCAAACATGAGATAAAACTTGTCCACCTCATGCCAAGCTCTGTCGTGAGCCTTGGTTGATACTGAAAAATCTTAAGATTTGAAGTTTGATCTGAGAGACAGACTTGTATACGTGCAGGAAATATAGCCCGTTCGAAGCTAGGCTGTGTGGCCCAGACCATGAGACAGCTCCGATGATCAGAGAAATCAGGAAGGACTTCCTGGAAGAGAGCCTTGAAGAGTCAGTTAAACAAAGGGGAAACGGGGCATTTAGACAAAGACTCAGCAACCCCAGCTCTCTGATCCTGGCTGGCATTATTCTGTCCCCTGACCCACACAGCTCCCCTCATCGATGATGCTTCCTGTGTAAGTTCTCAGACCTGACACACACTCGGCATTTGTCAAGTTCTAGGTCATCCAAGGCCCACCTGATATTTAAACACCTGTGGCTAAGATCCAGTGGCTGCTTTTCTCCATTCATTCAGTTCGTCAGTTAACAGGCATAGGCTCTGGCTATGAGCTCTGGGGGACCTTGCAGGCAGGGACGTACAGATGGTCAGATATGGCTTTGTACGGGGTTGTCCCTGGGACAGAGAGGATGGGATACCAGAGGTGATCATGGAAATACACACAGAAGGGCACATGCTTGGGCGAGTGGTGGGTGGGAAGCAGTTCAGCACGCAGAAGGCAGAACAGCATGTCTCACAGAAGGAAGGGCTCAGGCGAAGGCTAGAATGGCAGGCCTGTTGGCAGTCTGGAATGGCGGGAGCTTGGGAAGGGCAGGTGAGAAGTGGGGCTCAAAAGGGGGGCTGAGCAGACTGGAGAGGCCTGGGTACTGTACTGCGGACTCAGGCTTCAGAGGAGATGGGTAGCCGTGGGCTCAGGGAACCAGAAGTGAGTTGATATGGTCTGTCTAAGGGTGATAAGTAAGACATTTGAGCCCCGGAGAGGTTAGGTGGGTGGTCCAACGCCACAAAGCCGACAGGCGTCAACACCTAGACCAGCTTCGGCAGAACTCTCGAGACTTCGCCTCACCTCCCTCCACCTGTCCCACACACACCTTATCGTCTCTCTCAGGATGACCCTTTCTCAGCTTTGGATGTCCATCTGAGTGACCACCTGATGCAGGCCGGCATCCTCGAGATGCTTCGGGATGACAAGAGGACAGTGGTCCTGGTGACCCACAAGCTTCAGTACCTGCCTCATGCAGACTGGGTAGGGACCACAGGGGACAGGCTGGGAGCAGGGTGTGCATGGTGTGTGTGCGTGCACGCGTGCGTGTGTGTGTGTGTGTGTGTGTGTGTGTGTGTGTGTGTGTGTGTGTGTGATCTTCAACGAAATCAGTCACAACCCAGCAGCAATGGCTGATGGCCACAAAGCACAAGACACCAGCATAAGGTGGTATTGTGCAGGCTAGGAAATACTCATAGTCCAGAGTCTTGGTGTCGCCTGGGCCTGCAGACATTCCCTGCCTGGCTTGGCTCCCTTCTGATGCACCCTAGGCTAGCCTTGCCCAACCAGCTTCCGCTGGCTGTGGGTACTCCTGCTTAGATGGGAGAGATGACTCCCAGGCCACTGGCATTCAGGGGTGGAGACTCGGTGAGATTCAGATGCTGGAAGGAAGGGTGGCAGAAGTCCTGCAGACAACACTCCCGCAGACTGTGGCGTGACCCCGTGCTGACTAACCCCAACCTGCTCTTCAATAGGCAGGACATAGTTACTCTCCATCTCATTGGGAACCACTTAATGCTAAGATAAAGATAATGGACCGCCTGCCTACTCCTATCTCAAACTTGCCCTGGACAGAAGCCACAGTCTGAGACCCTGTCTGAGCTTCAAGTCCGAGCCAAATAGGCCTGTTAATTAATTTCTGTCAAAATAAACCTTCCTTGTAGAGTAAGAGCCTTCTCCGGTACAAAAAAGACCAAAAAATAAATCTGAAAGTTATTTAAAAACAGGTTAAATGGCTTCAGAAGGCAACATGATTGCAGTTGAGAATGACCCTGAGTCTAGTAGGCAGACATGGAGGTGCCTGCTCCTCGGGGTGCTTGTGAACAGGGTCCCAGGATGGCGTGGGTGCCAGTTAAGCCGATACCACATGATGATGCCATCATTGAATGCTTCAAACAGAGTTTGCTGGACTCCAGGAGGCCACAGCCATACCTACTCAAGTTGTTACCACAACTGACAGAACCTGCTGTCGGGGACAGCTCAGGATAGCGTGCAATTGGCCTGCTCAGCACCTGGAAACAGATGCTGGTGGGTCCTGTGGGCAACCTGCCAATCTTGGCCAAGATGTACTCGTTGGCTCTGCGAAGGCACCCACTGAAAATTATGTTGACAAGAGTGGGTTACCAGACCTTACGGTGCAGTGGATCAAGGTAGCCATCCCTCTGTCTCAGACTTCCCTAAGCTAGCCAAACCTATTCTGTTGCTGCCTTGGCAGATCATTGCTATGAAGGACGGCACCATTCAGAGGGAGGGGACACTCAAGGACTTCCAGAGGTCTGAGTGCCAGCTCTTTGAGCATTGGAAGACCCTCATGAACCGGCAAGACCAAGAGCTGGAGAAGGTGAGACTATGGGGACCAAGGAAGTCGTTCCTAGATAGAGGTTCCACTGGAATCAGAACTCACATGGCCTGCCTGTCCTCATCTCCCCTCCCCCCACCCCCCGAAGTCTCCAAAAGACAGATGTAGGCTTATTTTGAACTTGCTTTGCTAGGGACAGAGCTGGCACCTAAGCGGGGACCCGGGACAGTCAGGTGCACAGATGTTCAGAGACTATTTAGCTAAAAGATTCCAGAGAACCAGCTCAAACTAGCCAACAAAGGAAGGGGGGTGGTAAGGAATTGTTGGTTCGTGAAACTTGCAAGTCCCAGGAGAGTTGTGGCTTCATTCGTCGCTGAGCCACCGCCAGGATCCGTTTCTGTCTGTCTTTTTGCTCCATGGCTCTCAAATCGGCCCCAGAGCTGTTTCAGCAGCCCTGGGCTTCCCCTCTGCAACCAGAGAATGCTTCTCACTGATTAGAAGAGCCTACTCACTCATCCAGTCACGGGCTCACCCTGATCAGATCGTTACAGCTGGGATGGCGGGATGTGAGGGTTAGTCAGTCCATGGTCATACGTCCACCTGAGTCCCTTGTATGTCAGAGACCGAGTTCAGGGCAGAACGAGGTGTGGTGGTGCACACCTATTATCCCAGACTGGGGGAAGGGGATGAGGCAGGGGATGAGGATGGAGAGCTCAGGGCTGTTTGGGCTACATAGACTTAAACACACACACACACACACACACACACACACACACACACACACACACACACAAATGTCCTCCTCTTCGATAGTGGGATTCTGTGAGTTGACAGAGAGAAGATTAATCTGGCAAGGTGAGCACGTACCCATGTGTACCCTCCCCAGGGTAGAGACCGCCTGTAAGCCAGCCATCGCTAGGGTTTCTGCCCCAGCCCCCTTCCCCACAAGCTCTCCCTGAAGACAGGCCAGGCTCCATCTGTTTTCAGGAGACAGTCATGGAGAGGAAAGCCTCAGAGCCATCTCAGGGCCTGCCCCGTGCCATGTCCTCCAGAGATGGCCTTCTACTGGATGAGGAAGAGGAAGAAGGTATGGACCACCAGCCTGGGAGTGCAGTTAACACCCACGATGAGCTAGTTCTTATTGCTATGCCAACATGCCTGACAAGAAGCAACCTTAGGAGAGGTTCGATGGGGCTTGCAGGTCTAGGGATGTAGTCTGTTGTGACAGGAAGGGCATGGTGGCAGGGGCGAGTCTGATGGTCACGTTGTGTCCACAGCCAGGAAGCAGAGGGCAATGAATGTTCAGCTCACTTTCTCCTTACTCAGCTTAGACCCGTGGCTCACGGAATGGCGCCGCCCGTGACGGGCAGGTCTTCCCAGCTCAGTTAACCTATTGCAGACAGCCCCCTCAGATAGTCTTATAGATGGTTCCAGTTAACAGTATTGGCATCCCACACAGCGAATTACAGCCCAGGGTTCTGGGCTCGGCCGGGTAGTGTGGTTTGATTAAGCGTCTTCCTTTTCTCTATATGCTTTCCTATCTGTAAGTGGGAATAAGCTGTCCCCTGGTCACCTTCAGAGGGCTATGATCTGTGAAGCTACAGGGGGGGTTCTTGCGACCTACAGAGGAGGCAGCCGAGAGCGAGGAGGATGACAACTTATCTTCAGTGCTGCACCAGCGAGCTAAGATCCCGTGGCGAGCCTGCACCAAGTACTTGTCCTCAGCTGGCATTCTGCTCCTGCCCTTGCTAGTCTTATCCCAGCTGTTCAAGCACATGGTATTGGTGGCCATTGACTATTGGCTGGCCAAGTGGACTGACAGTGCCCTGGTCCTGAGCCCTGCTGCCAGGAACTGTTCACTCAGCCAGGTATGAGCGAAGCCCACAGCGGGGCTGCAGAGAGGGGGAGGGGCTGAGCCCACACACAGCCCCAGGCTCTCTCATTCTCGCCCTGCTTGCTTAGGAATGCGCCCTGGACCAATCTGTCTACGCCATGGTCTTCACTGTGCTCTGCAGCCTGGGTATCGTGCTGTGCCTTGTCACCTCTGTCACTGTGGAGTGGACAGGACTGAAGGTGGCCAAGAGGCTGCACCGCAGCCTGCTCAACCGCATCATCCTGGCCCCCATGAGGTACCCCAGACCCTACCCTGCCAGGGCACGTCTATGCTTTGAGACTCAAATCCCCCATCTATAAGATAAGCACCTCTGTCACATAAGATAACCTCTGTCACAGCTTGCGGGGAGGGGGTGACTCAAGTCAGCGTGTGTCCTTATACAAGACGCGTGGAGGACTGACATTTACTCAACAGACCCTGCCTGTGAGTATTTTACATGACTGGCTCATCTGACGGTCACATCAGCCTTCAACATGAGCGTCTGCAGGCTTCGGGTAAAGGTTAATTCCTTTCTCTCAGTGGTATTATCTGTCCATCTCGGCCCACAAGTTCTGCCTCTTCTCTCCCCTCCCTCCTCAGCCTGCATTTTCTGGCACTGAGAGCAGGATTAGCCATTCGAAATGCCCTAACAATATGGAGCAGGAGCCTAAAAGTGCCAGGAGTGGAGAAGCTATAGCATCACACCCGATTGGCTGGCCACACTGCATAGGCATACTGGTTACCTGGTCTCGTGGCTTGCAGACCCTACTTCATAGCTACTCCCTGTCTGGCCACACTGTACTTCCGGATTTTCTGTCTCTCTGTGGCCCGTGGACATGGCCGCCTCATTGATTTACCCTCTGTTTGCCTCCAATCTGAAGTTCGGAGCTCTCTGCCTGGGTTGGGCCAACTACAGGTCATAGAGTGCTGACAGCCAGCCTCGCCTCTCACTGTCAGCCAGTTGACAGGCTGTCCCCAGGGACCTATTCTCCTGGGAGAGGACTCTGTGTCCCAAGGGAACAGTTGCCAGATGAGTCAGGCCGAGGAGGTTAGCAGTGGTCACCTGTGAGTGAGGGAGGCTAAATGGAAGCCAACAGCCTTTTGAGCTATAGGAATTCTCCGGACACAAGCCAGATATTTGCAGACCTACAAACTCTCCTAGGAAGCCTGAACCACAGATGGTTCCAGAGACATTTAAATCATTCCATAAGCAAACTAATTCAATAGATAAATACTGGTTCTTCTCGACTTGTAGGTTCTTTGAGACCACGCCTCTAGGGAGTATCCTGAACAGATTTTCGTCTGACTGTAACACCATTGACCAGGTATTGACTGTACATGCTCTCCCTGGGACCCTGGGAGCTTTTCCTCTTAGATGCTGGCCTCGCTGCATAGATGGTCAGAGCCCATCTGCATAGATGGTGGGATCCCAGTGTTCCTGGGTGGGAGCCCAGCATCCCTGTGTGGGATCCCAGCGTCCCTGTGTGGGGGCCCAGTATCTCTGTGTGGGATCCCAGTGTCTCTGTGTGGGGGCCCAGAATCCCTGAGTGGGATCCCAGTGTCTCTGTGTGGGGGCCCAGAATCCCTGAGTGGGATCCCAGTATCTCTGTGTGGGAGCCCAGAATCTCTGTGTGGGAGCCCAGTATCTCTGTGTGGGGGCCCAGAATCTCTGTGTGGGAGCCCAGTATCTCTGTGTGGGGGCCCAGAATCTCTGTGTGGGGGTCCAGTATCTCTGTGTGGGATCCCAGCGTCCCTGTGTGGGGGCCCAGTATCTCTGTGTGGGATCCCAGCGTCCCTGTGTGGGGGCCCAGAATCTCTGTGTGGGGGTTCAGTATCTCTGTGTGGGATCCCAGTGTCCCTGTGTGGGGGCCCAGTATCTCTGTGTGGGATCCCAGTGTCTCTGTGTGGGGGCCCAGAATCCCTGTGTGGGATCCCAGCATCCCTGTGTGGGAGCCCAGTATCTCTGTGTGAGAGCCCAGTATCTCTGTGTGGGGGCCCAGAATCTCTGTGTGGGGGTCCAGTATCTCTGTGTGGGATCCCAGCGTCCCTGTGTGGGAGCCCAGAATCTCTGTGTGGGGAGCCCAGTATCTCTGTGTGGGGGCCCAGAATCTCTGTGTGGGGGTTCAGTATCTCTGTGTGGGAGCCCAGCGTCCCTGTGTGGGGAGCCTAGTGCTCTTATCTGAGGAACACTACCTCGGGGTCTGGGACCTCCCTTGAGGGCTTCCTAAGTCTGAAGGGAAAACAGATCACTCTGGCTTCCATCTAAGATTCCCTTGGGTCATCAGAAAGGTTTCAAGATACTCTGAATATTCACGGGTTCAGCCCTCATTGACTTATCTTACTAGATGGTGAGGAGACAGTCTTCATGCCTGCCCTCAGAGAGCATGCAGGGTAGCTGGACAGATAGACAGTGAGCACGCAATAAAATGAGAGACAAACATGGCCGCAAACAGTACTCCAAAGATTCTAACTCAGAAATGTCCCCACTGTCCCCCACCAATCCGATCTCCTCAGCACATCCCATCCACGCTGGAGTGTCTGAGCCGATCCACCCTGCTCTGTGTCTCTGCCCTGGCTGTCATCTCCTATGTCACACCTGTGTTCCTCGTGGCCCTCTTACCCCTAGCTGTTGTGTGCTACTTCATCCAGAAGTACTTCCGCGTGGCGTCCAGGTGACAGCGGCTCTCTATTGTGGTGGGTGGAGGTGGGAACAGGGATGGGAGGTCCTTTGTGATGGCCGTTTGGAATGCTTGCCAGAGTCATCACCATAAAGGGGGTAGAGTTGTGTTTTCCCAACATTGAAAATAGAAATAACCATAGAAATGGAGGAAATGGCTACGTGAATGTTCCACCTGTCAGCACACGCTCTACAGTCCATCTCATTGTTTCCTTGGGAGGTGTGGTCAGGGAAGGCATGACTAGTGCAGGGTAAATACACATTTACTCATCTGTCCCCAGTGGTCCCCATGAGGAGTGTATGATCCCAGGAGCCAAGCTGACTTAGGAATCAGGCTGGTCTCTAATGGGGACACAGATGGCACCTCATGGGGGAAGTGTGAGGGACTGGGCCACTCTCATGGACATTATAGGGCATACCACACATCTTCCCTACTTAAAGTATTCTAGAAAACTCTCTCTACAGAGTTCTTCCTCAGAGTGATTTTGTTGAACTCACTGATTCAAAAAATTAGAATGGAAACTTAAAATGCCCTCCAGGCCACAATTACTCAAACTGTCGATTCCAGCCATTGTTAAATCAATATCCTGATTCATAATTAGCATGTTAAAAGCAGTGAGGTGGGACACAGAGCAGGAGTGGGGGGGGCAGGAGTGGGTGGGGAGGGCAGGAGTGGGCGGGGGAGGGCAGGAGTGGGCGGGGGAGGGCAGGAGTGGGCAGGGAGGGCAGGAGTGGGCGGGGTAGAGCACTTGCCTGCTGTGCTCTAGGCATTGGGTTTCATTCCCAGCACCATAAAAAGCATATGTATAATGTATATGTGCTTGCATACACATACATGTGTATGTATGTATGTCTTCTCTTTTGATCTGTAACATAAATTATCAGACTGTATTTATAACAGCTCTTTGAAACCTTTGCTGTGGTCATGTAAACATGCATTCTTATTGGTCATACAAAATGTGCATTTCTACTTTAGGTAATGTTCATAAAAGTTAAGTACCTTTCCCGAGGACGTAGTTGATAAGAACCAAGAGTAAAACACTGCTTGGCGACAATAATCATTATGTCTAAATGCATTTTTTACCCTAATCACCTGCCCGCAGTAATCAGCATTGATATAAATGGACTTTTGTCCAAATAGTCCAGAATTTCCAAGCACCCAGGGGGACATTCTTCACTGGCATCAGCAAAATGACAGTATCTTTCCAGACATTTTACCACACTGTGCACTTCAAGTATTTCCACACACTGCAGTACACGCCGTCCCACAAAGCTGTCTCTGCCGAGGAAGCCATGTTCGCCCCGTTCCTGATGCCTGCCTCTCGGAGCAGTGTCTAGGGGAGCTGCTTCTTGTGTCCCAGCTGGCCTACCTGGCATTTGATGCGTGGCCATAGGGAGCAGGAGGCCCCTGGTTGCCATGGAGACCTGTAGCCTCCTCTCCAAGCCCCGGGAGCTAAATATTTAGAACCTGGCCTAGCATGCCCTGCGGCCTGTTGTGGGTCTTAGGAAACAAGGAACTGAGACTGTCACATCTGATCTTTCTGCCCCTTTGGCCAGCTGTCCCATATCCAGGGTGTCCCTCTGTGAAGTGCCACCAGCACCCCATGGCCCCATCTCTGTGGGCTTAGCTCTGTGGTTGCACTCCGCGTAAACGTTTTGTTGTCTGCAGCAGCGTGACGGGGCCATCCCATTGTTGTCGCTCTCAGCAAGTGAGGTGGAGCTGCTCAACTGGTGGCTGTAGCTGCTGAGGGTGAGGACAAGCCACCACCCTAACCACTGTCACCTGCCGTAGGGACCTGCAGCAGCTGGATGACACAACGCAGCTCCCACTGCTGTCACACTTTGCTGAAACTGTGGAAGGACTGTCCACCATTCGCGCCTTCAGGTACGAGTGCAGACTCCCCCACCCCACCCCCCGCCCGAGGTAGGGGTGGAGTGTGGTTGGCCTTGGGGTCACAGGTCAGAGGACCCTACTTAGGAAGGCCCAGAGCATACCCATCTAAGTCACACCTTAGGCCTTGAGAAATGTCCATTAGCAGGGACAGGCCATGTGGACTCCAGATGTAGACTCCTAGCCTTGCAGACAAGCTGCGGACTCTGTATTAAGGTAGGACATGCCTGACCAGCTTGGGACAAATCTGGCCTTTCTGGAAAGCCCTTTACCTGAAGCCAGCCCTGAGGCCCTTGGTTAATGTTCTGTTCTGCTGTGAGCCTAGGGGCTGAGCATGATTCCCACTGCCCAGATAGGGAAACTGAGGCACTGAGCAGTCACATGATCTCTCTGGGAAATGCCCCCACAAAGCCCAGGTTTGAGGCCACTCACCCATCTGAGGCCCTGAGTGCCACCTGTGTTGAACCAGTGCCCGGCACTGGAGATGTGTCACATGACCACAGCCCCAGAGGCATTTACATGGGCCATGTGACTGCTGCTCTGCCTGACACGGAGCACAGAAGGGACAGCCAGGGAAGGACTCTTGGAGGGACTGTTACAGACACTGTGACTCAGTTCACCCGCACAGGGTAACTCTCTGGACGCTCAATGACCTGGCACCACCTCACCACCCTGAGCGGTGATACTGTGCTGAGAGCATCTGAGGCCGTCGGTCGGGGACTAGAGAAGACCCTTGCCCCTCACAGCCAAGTAGTGTTGGGCCTCCTGGAGCCTATGTCCCCTCCCAACCAGACCAGAGACCCCTGGCCCATGGAGCTGGGCTCTTATCTCCAAGCTAACCCAGAGGGTGACGACAGGTTATTTTTAGGATAGCACAGCTGGGTGAAAGTAACCATGTGACAGTAAGCCCTGTGTCAGGAGCAACCCTGGGACTTAAGGACCAGTGAGGATCTAGACTTTCATCTCTCTCCACCAGTATGTCCAAGGTCAGCCCCAGGGCAGTCAGGGCAGTGCCCAGGCTCTGGCACAGACTGTACTCACTCCTGGACAAATGGGCCTGTGGGAATTCACCCCTCAGATGTCATCTGAAAAAAGCAAAGCAGACCTGTGCCCTAGTCCAGGCTACATTCCCTGCATACCCCCAGCCCCACAAGCCTGTCCATCTCCACACGGAAGCTCCGAAGCCTGGCCCAGGGCTCCAGATCAGCACCCAGCCGAGTTGCTTCACCTTTGGCCCTAACCTCTGCTCTAAGTTTTAAAACTGGTCCAGAAGCCCTTGGGCTGGGCCCTGGCATCACAGACTGGTTTTTATAAGTAGACTAGACTTCTGAGCAGATTCCAGCACCACCACTCAGCCTCAGACCAAGGCCAGGGCTGGGACCGAGCCTGTGGTCAGCCACGGATCTGCTGGTCAGGGCGCACCATGCCGGCGGTGGTGAATGCTTCCTAGATTTGAACAGAAGACTTTTCATCTCTGCCATATGTGTCTAATTGCTTGGCTTTGGCCCAGAAGTCTACCCTAGATGGAAGCTGACTAGCATTATCGACCTCACACTGGTGGAGTGCCAAAGGCTAAATGCTGCACGAGAGTTACTAACAGCCGTCCTCGCAGTAGCCACGTGACACAGGTGTGAGCTTAAAACCCAGGCTGCTCGGCCTGAGCAGCCGTGTCAAGACAGCTTTGCATGGTCCACCGGCAGATAAGCACCTCCTGGGCCTGCCGTACAGAAGCAGAGTCAGAAGGAGCGGTCCAGAAGCCCAGCCCGGCTGCCTCCCTCCCAGGAGGCGGGTCTGTCTAGAGTGATGCAGTGGGATCGTGATGAGGCTGCGACGGAAACGGCAGCTTCCACAGCGCCCTGCGTGGTGTAGTCCAGAGGCCCCGAGTCACGCTGAGCATCACTGTCCCCGTGATGTTAGCCCATGTTAGCCCAGGAAGGGCCCTTGATCGTAGCGTGCTCATGGCCCTCGGAGGCCAGGCTGGGTTTGCACTGTTATGGAGCTCCCAGTCCTCAGGCAGACAGGCCTCAGACCCCATACACTGCTCCTCAGACCCCATACACTGCCCCTCAGACCCCATACACTGCTCCTCAGACCCCATACACTGCTCCTCAGACCCCATACACTGCCCCTCAGACCCCATACACTGCTCCTCAGACCCCATACACTGCTCCTCAGACCCCATACACTGCTCCTCAGACCCCATACACTGCCCCTCAGACCCCATACACTGCTCCTCAGACCCCATACACTGCCCCTCAGACCCCATACACTGCCCCTCAGACCCCATACACTGCTCCTCAGACCCCATACACTGCCCCTCAGACCCCATACACTGCCCCTCAGACCCCATACACTGCTCCTCAGACCCCATACACTGCCCCTCAGACCCCATACACTGCTCCTCAGACCCCATACACTGCTCCTCACCTTCTCTCAGGCACACTTACACGCACACACGCACACACACACACACACCGTATACCCACACCACACACACACACACACACACACACACACACCATATACCCACACCACACACCATACACACACCATATACCCACACCACACACACACACACCATATAACCACACACACACACACACACACACACACACACCATATACCCACACCACACACACACACACACACCATATACCCACACCACACACACACACACACACACACACCATACACACACACACACCATACACTCACACACACACACACCATACACACACAACATACAACACACACACCATATACCCACACCACACACACACACACACACACATCCACACACACCATATACCCACACCACACACACACACACACCATACACACACACACACACCATATACACACACACCATGTACACACACACTACACACACACACACCATACACACACACACCATACACACACATACACCACACATACACCATACACACACACACACACCATATACCCACACCACACACACACACACACACACCATATACACACACAACACACACACCATACACACACATACACCACACATACACCAATCACACACACATACACACACCATACACACATACACACATACCATACACACACACACCATACACACACACACACACCATCACACATACACACACACCATACACACACATACACCACACACAATACACACCATACACATACACACTCACACACCATACACACACACACCATACACACATACATACACACACCATACACACACACATACACACACCATACACACATACACACACCACACACACACACACCATACACACACACATACACACCATACACACATACACACACACCATACACACACATACACCACACACAATACACACTATACACATACACACTCACACACCATACACACACACACCATACACACATACACACACACAGACACCATACACACACACACATACACACACACATACACACATACACACACACACCATACACACACATACCACACATACACCATACACACACACACACACCATAACCACACACACACACACACACACACCATATACACACACAACACACACATACACACATACACATACACACCACACACACCATATAACCACACACACACACACACACACACACACACCATACACACACACACACATACACACACATACACCATACACACACACATACACACACATACACACATACACACATACCATACACACACACCATACACACACATACACCATACACACATACACACATACACACACACACACATACACCACACACATACACACATACACACACATACACACCACATACACACACACACACCATACACACACATACACACACACACACACACCATACACACATACATACACACACATACACACATACACACATACACACAACATATACACACCATACACACACACCATACACACACACATACACACACACACCATACACACATACACACACAATACACCATACACACACACATACACACATACACACACACACACATACACACACACCATACACATACACACACACACACCATACACACACACATACACCACACATACACCATACACACACACACACACCATATAACCACACCACACACACACACACACACACACCATATACACACACAACACACACACCATACACACACATACACCACACATACACCATACACACACACATACACACACCATACACACATACACACATACCATACACACACACCATACACACACACATACACACCATACACACATACACACACACCATACACACACATACACCACACACAATACACACCATACACATACACACTCACACACCATACACACACACACCATACACACATACATACACACACCATCACACACATACACCACACATACACCATACACACACACACCATATACCCACACACACACACACACACACACACCATATACACACACAACACACACACCATACACACACATACACCACACATACACCATACACACACACATACACACACCATACACACCATACACACATACACACACACCATACACACACATACACCACACACAATACACACCATACACATACACACTCACACACCATACACACACACACCATACACACATACATACACACACACATACACACACCATACACACATACACACACACCATACACACACACACCATACACACACACATACACACACACATACACACACACACCATACACACATACACACACACACAGACACCATACACACACACACCATACACACACACACCATACACACATACACACACACACAACACTATACACACACACATACACACACACATACACCAACACACATACCATACACACACATACACACACACACATACACACACACACACACACACACACACACACACACACACACACACACACACACACACACACACACACACACACACACACACACACACCATACACACACACACCACACACACACACACACCATACACACATACAACACACACACACACACACACACACACACACACACACACACACCATACACACACAAACACACACATCACTTTCTCAGCTCTTTCTCCTGCCAGGATTCACACTCACCTCCAACCTCTCATCCACCCACACATTTCCACCACCTGGCTATGTAATGCACACTTCCCACACCTCAGAGATGCCCATTTTAGCCTCAGATGTATGTCTTCTGCCCAGAAATAATTCAAGAGCAAACAGTTTCAGGGGTGGGCATGTGCTCTACAAGGCTTGGGGCCCCTGAGTCCCCAAGTCTGGCTTTTCCAGTGTGGGGTCGAGATGGCTTTTCATGGTCCCTTTGTTCAGCATAAAAGAATTACATCTGGGTCTGAAGGACAGATCTGTGCACGTGATGCAGAGAAATATAACAAGGGTCTGGGCAGAAAGCCCAGAGACCTTTGTCCAACAAGATCCTACCTACCTGAGAGGGCCAGGCCTTTTAAGAGGGTCAGCTCACTCGTCCCAATAATGTTTTCATGACAGTGTCAGGCTCCCGAGCTGGCCAACACACTCCCCATCCTCACACACAGTCCAGTCTGGTGAAGGAGGTGGTTCATAATCAACTAAGGTTGAGCGTACAAGCCGACTCTAAGCAGCTAACAAGCTGCAGAGATGGGGTTACAGAGGTACGGGTGGCCACTGCAGGACACTTGCTAGGGACCTGATGAAGCCCAGTGGGCCAGAAGCGGGAGAGAGGGGGACAGAGAGAGGCACATGTGAGGTCAGCCTTAGAGCGGCCTGTTTGGGAGCTGCCCAGAGCCCTCCGTAAGCGAGGCGAGAGCCCACCTGGCCCTGTCACGTCTTGTTCACTCTACAGGTACGAGGCCCGGTTCCAGAAGAAGCTTCTAGAATATACTGACTCCAACAACATCGCCTCCCTCTTCCTCACAGCAGCCAACAGATGGCTGGAAGTCCGCATGGCAAGTGCCACCCCACCCTGGGGCCTGGGACAGGGCTTTTGTTAGGAATGTGGAGCTGGAACCAGGGCAAAGATAGGTGAGGAACAGAAGAGCTGGTAATGGGCACACAGAGCCTTCCTGTTCTCCCGCCCTGGTAGTCCTCCATGTCTGACGAGCGTCTTCACCCCAGATACCCCAGCAGCGTTCCAGGCACCAGGAGACTGGAAGCGTGCAGGATGCAGACATTAAGAACAGTGGAGGTTGGGGCTGGGGATGTAGCTTGGCCGGGAGAGGGCTTGCCTCGTATACACAACGCCCTGGGTTCAATCCCCACACCGTGTTTGTGGTCCCAGCACTCTGGGATAGCAGCCGAAGGCTACAAAGTTTGAGGCCCCCCTGGGCCATAAGAGCCTGTCAGAAAGGGGGTGGCTGGATACGTACACATGAAGGCTCACTGGGGCCGGAAGCAACACAGTTCCTCAAGAAGTAGCGTGCATAACCTTGGAGGGAACATTAGCTCCAAGCCCCTTGGGTGTCTGCCTTGCGAGTGTGGGGCTAGGGTGAGGCACCTGTGGCTTCTGTCCCGCAGCAGCCCAGGCCAGCTGCTTCCCTCCGCAGGAGTACATCGGAGCATGCGTGGTCCTCATTGCAGCTGCCACCTCCATCTCCAACTCCCTGCACAGGGAACTTTCTGCCGGCCTGGTGGGCCTGGGCCTCACCTATGCCTTGATGGTGAGTGGCTGGGGCAGGGAGGAGTCACATACAGCTCTTGGGTGCCCAGGGGCACTGTCCTCAACTGAGATTACAGGAGAGAGGGTGCACACCCACCTAGGCTTTTCGGAAGGTGATGGGCGAGGAGCCGTTGCCATTGTGACCTCTCACGGCTCTAGGCTGCCACTGTGCTCAGGCAATTGGTAGTCAGCAGCAGGCTTCCATGGGCTTCTAGTCCTCCCCTGAGTGAGGAAAGGGAGGCCACGCGGAAAAGGGTGACCGCTGAGCAGTTGTGACCTCCGTAGGTCTCCAACTACCTCAACTGGATGGTGAGGAACCTGGCAGACATGGAGATCCAAATGGGGGCCGTGAAGCGCATCCACACACTCCTAAAAACCGAGGGGGAGAGCTATGAGGGGCTTCTGGGTGAGAGCCTGCAGAGGGGGGGTGAGAGCCTGCAGAGGGGGGTGAGAGCCTGCAGAGGGGGGGTGAGAGCCTGCAGAGGGGGGGTGAGAGCCTGCAGAGGGGGGTGAGAGCCTGCAGAGGGGGGGGTGAGAGCCTGCAGAGGGGGGTGAGAGCCTGCAGAGGGGGGTGAGAGCCTGCAGAGGGGGGGGGTGAGAGCCTGCAGAGGGGGGGTGAGAGCCTGCAGAGGGGGGGTGAGAGCCTGCAGAGGGGGGGTGAGAGCCTGCAGAGGGGGGGGTGAGAGCCTGCAGAGGGGGGTGAGAGCCTGCAGAGGGGGGGGTGTGAGAGCCTGCAGAGGGGGGTGAGAGCCTGCAGAGGGGGGGTGAGAGCCTGCAGAGGGGGTGTGAGAGCCTGCAGGGGGGGGTGAGAGCCTGCAGAGGGGGGGTGTGAGAGCCTGCAGAGGGGGGTGAGAGCCTGCAGAGGGGGGTGAGAGCCTGCAGAGGGGGGTGAGAGCCTGCAGAGGGGGGTGTGAGAGCCTGCAGAGGGGGGGTGAGAGCCTGCAGAGGGGGGTGAGAGCCTGCAGAGGGGGGGTGAGAGCCTGCAGAGGGGGGGGTGAGAGCCTGCAGAGGGGGGGGTGAAAGCCTGCAGAGGGGGGGTGAGAGCCTGCAGAGGGGGGGTGAGAGCCTGCAGAGGGGGGGTGAGAGCCTGCAGAGGGGGGGTGAGAGCCTGCAGAGGGCGTCCCAGGAGTGGGGGGAGCCTGCAGAGGGCGTCCCAGGAGTGGGGGTTAAAGCCTGCAGAGGGCGTCCCAGGAGTGGGGGGTGCCTTTCTGGTCCTAGAAGTGGCCACGCCTGGTGGCTGACCCCAGCCTGACCCTCAGCACCGTCGTTGATCCCCAAGAACTGGCCAGACCAAGGGAAGATCCAAATCCAGAACCTGAGTGTGCGCTATGACAGCTCCCTGAAGCCCGTGCTCAAGCACGTCAACGCCCTCATCTCCCCAGGACAGAAGGTCAGCTACGGTGGGAGCCCATGGGTGGGCAGCAGCCACCTGTGCCCTCTTCCCGCCCGCAGGCCCCACCCACCACAGAGCAGGCCCTGGGACTTCCTTGGTTTGGGGGATTTGTCAGCCCTGCCCTGCAAGGCATCCATGGCTGGCCCTGCTGAGTGTTCCCTTGGTGACAGAGCAGGGGTCTCCGGCGGACAGGGAGGCCGCCCCTGCCCAGCATTCTGAATCCCGTCCTCACACCCGCCTCATTCAGCCCATCTCTGACAGCCCTCCTTCTCTGCCTTTGTCTCTCTGTCCCTCTTGGTATCCTTGTGCCTAACTGTCATTGCCTTAGGCAGCATCTCTGTCCCTGCCTGTCTGTGTGTCACTGTCTGTAGCAGTCTTTATGTAAATTTCTCTCAGGACCTAAAAACCAGGAAGCAATAGGATCAGGCACGGCCCTACTGCACGTGGAGAAGTCCAATCCAGCCCCACATATCACGCTCACCATGCCACATTGTCCTGCCAGACACATGCACAGGGCCCTCACTGCCTGCCAGTTACCAAACAAGATGTGGGTCTTCCCTGCAGAGCCACACCTAGGCTGGAACAACCAGCCATGCCTACCTGTGCTCTATCTTTGGATCCCCGAGAGAGCCCCCTTGAACCCACCACAGGAAATAAGCTCAACCCTGGGTCCAGCCTGGCCAAAGAGAAGCTGGCCAGCAAACCAAGACCAGAAGAAATGCTGCATGTACCTGTGCACACCCCAGGGCCACAGCTGTGACCTCCCACACCACACCTGTGCACACCCCAGGGCCACAGCTGTGACCTCCCACACCACACCTGTGCACACCCCAGGGCCACAGCTGTGACCTCCCACACCACACCTGTGCACACCCCAGGGCCACAGCTGTGACCTCCCACACCTGTGCACACCCCAGGACCACAGCGTCCTCCTGTTTCTCTGCTTCCAGATTGGGATCTGCGGCCGCACAGGCAGCGGGAAGTCCTCCTTCTCTCTGGCCTTTTTCCGAATGGTGGATATGTTTGAAGGTGATTTGTGTGTTAGCTGCCACACATGTACACGGGTGTCCATAGCCACCAGGCAAGACCTCAGTCCTGGCCTCTAGTTGGTGGGATGTCACAGGAAACCCAGTGACAGCCATTGCCTCTCTGTCATCTCTGGGATCCATGTCCCAGGCTGAGCCCATTCCCGGACCACTCCCACCCTGGCGGCCCTTGACCTGTCACCATCACCACGTAGGGCGTATCATCATCGATGGCATTGACATCGCCAAGCTGCCTCTCCACACACTACGCTCACGCCTGTCCATCATCCTACAGGACCCTGTCCTCTTCAGTGGCACCATCAGGTGAGAGCCTGCACTCTTGTCCCAACCCCAGGCCAGCTGTGCTCTCTGAGCACAAGATGGGGAAGTCTTCCTTCCTCATTAGGCTTAAGTAGACACTCGTGGGTCCCCACGCCAGCCAGCTCTCCCAAGCCCCTCACTCACTGCCCCCTCCGCAGTGCGCCCTTCCCGGCGCTGGGTGCTCCCTGGGGACTCTCTGTGCCTCCCCCAGATTCAACCTGGATCCGGAGAAGAAATGCTCAGACAGCACACTGTGGGAGGCTCTGGAGATCGCCCAGCTGAAGCTGGTGGTGAAGGCGCTGCCAGGAGGCCTGGGTGATTGCTCCTTACGCAGATGGCTTTGGGTGGGGGGCAGACTTCACAGCCGTGGCTAAGATGAGCCCCGAATCCAGCTAGAACTCTGAGCATGTAGTCCCACCTTTTACCGTACACGGTTCTCCCCTGGGGAGAGGAGTCGCAGTGGACATAGAGAGAGGGTATGCATCATACAGCCTGTAGGGAAAACGCTGGCCCAGTCAGAGCCATGGTGTAGGCACTGTGAGACTACACAAGCTGTGACATCACTGGTTCATCCTTCTGGCCAAGGTTTCACCAGGATTTCCAGGGCCCCAGCAGTCCACAGCACCAGGGTGGTCAACTCACATTGCATTCATTCAAACGGAGGCCCTGTTGTATCAGACGCATCATCCCTGACACACACACACACACACACACACACTACACATACACACCACATACATATACACACACACATACACACACCACACACATACACACACACACTACACATACACACACACCACATACACACACACACACCACACACATACACACACACACACCACATACACATACACACACACTACACACACACACCACACATACACACACTACACATACACACACACACTACACATACACACACACACATACACACACACTACACATACACACACGCGCGCACACACGCACGTGCACACACACACTACACATACACACACACTACACACACACACTACACATACACACACGCGCACACACACACACACGTACACACACACACACTACACATACACACACACTACACACACACACTACACATACACACACACACACACACACACACACACACACACACACCACACACACACACACACACACACACACACACACACACACACAGCTGTGTACATGGGCCCTGTACATATTCCCCCTTACAGTTCACAAGCCGTGGGGCCACTTTATTCACAGCCAGAATTAACTCGGTCCTGTCCCTCTAATGTCTGCCTCCAGATGCCATCATCACAGAAGGAGGGGAGAATTTTAGCCAGGGCCAGAGGCAGCTGTTCTGCCTGGCTCGGGCCTTTGTGAGGAAGACCAGCATCTTCATCATGGATGAAGCAACTGCCTCCATCGACATGGCTACGGTTGGTCCTGAGGATGGCATGTTGGGGGCGGTTGGCACAGTGTGGTCTTGAGCCCCAAGTTGTCATTCACATCAAGGGCGATGTGGCAAAGGCAAGTCCAGCCCTTGAGGGTTGGGACTAGAGCCAGAGAGGGGATGGGCATAGAGCTAGGAGCTGGGGTGGATGGGAGCTGAGCCCCGTGATCCCAGAGCCATCCGGGACCCCCTCCACGGAGCATGTGAGCCACCAGCTACTACCTCCACCTGACAGGAGAACATCCTGCAGAAGGTGGTGATGACGGCCTTCGCAGACCGCACCGTGGTCACCATTGCGGTAAGGGGCTTGCCTCTGGGACTGTCACCAGTAGACGGATTCTAGAATACTAAGGACAGGGAGTCTAGGGAGCTGGCAGGACAGAGCGGAATTTTGGGGTGACTAAGAGACTGCCACCTTTCCAACCTCAGGCCTTGCCCCTGTTTCTCTAGATTCCAGGATAGACCTTCCCTAAAGCCCTTGAGCTGGGAGGCAGGGGGTGAGGCAGCTTCCCATTGAAAGTGACAGCCTGGGGAGGGAGTCTGTGATCCCGAAGCCTGGAGGTGGGGCCAGAGCTAAGACTTGACACGGGAGACAAGGGTAGAGGGTTTGGATCACAGCCACTCCAGGGGGAACCACCACTTCAGACAGGACACATGGGGCTGTGGAAACTGCTTTCCTAGCGGGTGTGAGATCGTGGGTTCGGCCCCCAGCACGGCAGAAATGGGGTGTGGTGGTAACACTGCAATCCTAGCACTCAGGAAGTAGAAGGGAGAGAAAAAGCTGAAGCTGGTCCTTGGCCTCAGGTCAGGGCTGCATGACAGGAAGGGTCGCGGGGTGGGGGGGGGAGAGGGACATGGAGGCCGTGCGTCTCCTCCAGGCTGGGGGAGAACAGGCTTCCTCAGGTGCCCTGCCCACCGCACTAACCGGCCCCTCTTGCCCACCCAGCATCGTGTGCACACCATCCTCAGTGCAGACCTGGTGATGGTCCTCAAGAGGGGTGCTATCCTGGAGTTTGACAAGCCAGAGACACTTCTCAGCCAGAAGGACAGTGTGTTTGCGTCCTTTGTCCGTGCAGACAAGTGACTTGCTGGAGCCAAAGTCCCACCCCCCACCCCCACCCCCCACCCCCCCGCCTCACGAGCTTGCCTAGGATTTCTACCTGTAAATCGCCTGGAAATAAACTAATTCTTTGCTACGGGAGGCCCTGGCTCTGTGAAAGGGGCAGTGGTGCCCTGTGAGTGCAGGGAAGCAGCCTGCCTTTGGAACCAAGCAGGCAAAACCATGTTCCTGCTCTGCGTCGGGCAGTTCCAGAAGCCGTAACAAAATGCCAAAGTCTGGGTAACAAAGACAGCAAAAAGGCCATTGTCTCTGTCTCGGAGGCTGAGTCAAGATCAAGGTGGGGCTGCTTTGGTTTCTCCTGAGGCCTCTTTAGCTTTCTTCAGTGTCCTCACATCCTCTCAACCCCACCCCTGTCTCCCTCTTCCCACCCCTCTGTTTTTCCTCTAAGTCACTAGTCATATTGGATTAGCTACCCACAACCTCATTGAACCTTAATCACTTCCTCATGGGCCCAGGCCACAAATAAACGCAATGGGGATTGCATCCTATGAATGCAGGGATGGAATGTGGTCTACAGCAAGGGTGGTAATGACTCAGTGGCAGCCCCGTGGGATGAAGGATCAGGTCTCCATCCCGCTGGGACTTCTCCCGCTCACCTGGGTTATAATATCGGCATCTGGCACCAGCCTCTCCACTGACAGGAACTCAGCACGGCTAAACAAACTGAATTTGCCGTGGTATGTGACTGTCCAGAATGGCCTGGAGGGATGCTACTCCAGGTTTCTGGCATGGGGCTGGCGCCTTCATTTCTGAATCCCACTTCCTCTCTCTGTCTGGTGACGGACGGCTAGTCGTAGCATTCATTTACAGCAACCAAGAGGGAAATGAGGTGATTTTTCTAATGCTCCAGTAAAGTCCTAGAACCAAATCTCAGTGACTCACCTGGCCCCGTCCCCACCCCCACCCAGTTATTTGGCAGAGGTCCAGAATACTGGCTGGCTAGGCCAGGATCTCATGCCGATATCTCCTCCCTCCGCTACCCCACAAGCATTCACAAATGAGAGAACAGTGGTCCCCAAGCAGTCCCTGTACAAGTCAGCCAGGTGGTGACTTCAAGATACCCGCACTAGACACCAGGAGACCGAAGCAACAGCTTGTCCCAACCGCATTTGCATCAGGGGACAGGAGTGTAACCATCTCTGCCAAGAAATGGCAGGTGCTCATTTGCATGTCATTTGGTTATAGTTTGCATAATGTATGCGGTATTACTCATAGGTCTGGGGTTGCAGACCTATGAGTCTTAGGTCTTTATTTCTCAGGGCTGCAGGAGGGCCCAAGCTCTATAACCTAAGTGCCAGGAGACAGCAGAACTCAAGGGAGAGCTCAGCCTGGCAGGCTGCCTGGAAAAGACAGGCAGGATTCGTGTTGAGTGTAGGAGGGAAGAAATTAGATAATCCCAAAGGCAGAGGGATGGGGAGAAAGCAGTGACAGTGGGACCAGTAGCCAAGTGTCTCATGTGGGTGTAAGGGGATAAGGGCAGCAGGGTAGAATCGAAGACCTTTAATGCTAGGACAGTGAGTGTGGGACGGGACAGTGAGTGTGGGAGGGGACAGTGAGTGTGGGAGGGGACAGTGAGTGTGGGAGGGGACAGTAAGTGTGGGAGGGAACAGTGAGTGTGGGATGGAGGGGACAGTGAGTGTGGGAGGGGACAGTGAGTGTGGGAGGGGACAGTGAGTGTGGGAGGGGACAGTGAGTGTGGGAGGGGACAGTAAGTGTGGGAGGGAACAGTGAGTGTGGGATGGAGGGGACAGTGAGTGTGGGAGGGGACAGTGAGCGTGGGAGGGGACAGTGAGTGTGGGAGGGGACAGTGAGTGTGGGAGGGGACAGTGAGTGTGGGAGGGGACAGTGAGTGTGGGAGGGGCAGTGACTGTGGGAGGGGACAGTGAGTGTGGGATGGAGGGGACAGTGAGTGTGGGATGGAGGGGACAGTGAGTGTGGGAGGGGACAGTGAGTGTGGGAGGGGACAGTGAGTGTAGGAGGGGACAGTGAGTGTGGGAGGGGCAGTGACTGTGGGAGGGGACAGTGAGTGTAGGAGGGGACAGTGAGTGTGGGATGGAGGGGACAGTGAGTGTGGGAGGGGACAGTGAGTGTGGGAGGGGCAGTGACTGTGGGATGGGACAGTGAGTGTGGGAGGGGACAGTGACTGTGGGAGGGGACAGTGACTTGGGGTAGGCACCTGGGGGAAAGGACTTGACAAGTACAGTGTTTGGGGACCGGCTGTGAACAGTGGGGAAATCAGAGTAGGAGGCTGAGCCCTTTGGGCAAGACACCCAGCCTCCTCTCTCCTGGGGCAGGGACTAGCTAAGGCCATACCCAAGACCAGGGCCTGCCTTTCCAGCCCTAAGATGCCTCTATGGGCCCAGCAGTTCCTTTGGACTTCCAGAAGACACAGGGAGGGTTAAGGGGCTCTGCCCTGCCAGGGGAGAAACCCATACACCATGGAAGCAGCAAAGGAAATGCACGCCCAAGATCATCCTGGTCCAGATCCCTCCATGATGATCTAACTAGGGTCCCCCAACTCAGACCTGTACCTTCGCACTCTGTGGGCCATCTCTAGTCACTGTTATCAGAACAGACTCAGCTATGTCAACCAGAGCCCGTTCCACTCTATCCATTGGACCAATCAACCCCGAAAGCCGTTCTTCCTTTATCACCAGAGACTTTTGCAAAGGTGTCCAAAGTTTTTTGATGGCTAAATGTTAAGGTGGCCTCAGAGATTTCCTGTCCTTGAACTTCCTGTTATCTACTCAACTTGTTTTATGTCTCCTGACTTAGGCTTAATGCCCCATTAGTATAGTAATGACCTCACTCACTCTTTATAGCAGGGTCTACTCAACCTGCAGGCAGCTTTGGAGAGCCCAGTGCCTGCCATCAAATTACAGGTGACCCAATAACCTTCAGGGGCCACTCGAGGGTAGCATCTACGATGGAATCATCACCACTCTTCTTGACAATAACTGGGTCACCCACTCTGTGTCCAAGATAGCCCTAAAATGGCTGTTCATGCCCAGATCCCTGCCAGGGATAGGGGGAAAGAAATCAGGCTATACAGAATGCAAAGCAAATGCTGGCAGAATTAAGCCTCTTAAAATTCCCGGATGGAAGTCAGGGCCTTGTTCTGTACCTGCAAACTCACCACTCTGGGTGTGAAGGCAGGAGGATCAGAAATTCAAGGTCATCCTCCACTACATAGCAAATTTGAAGCCACCCTGGGCTACAAGAAATCCTGTCTCAAATAGGTAAACAGACAAATAAACAAACATATGTAGGATCAAGAGTAACCTCCAAATGGAAGAGTCATCAGTTGCGAAGCCCTGAGACTAAGGTTTTTATCTCAGCCCAGTCCCAGGATTGCGGATGAGAACCTCTCACTGCCTTCTTTCCCCGGGAATCAAGTGCTGTGCGAGACCCAGCTACGGACCGGGGGAAACAGAAGTCAGGACTCCAGGGGCTGCTGAGCCAGACTAAGAGACTTTCACAAGAGGAATGTCTTTAGAGCCATCCGTTTAAAAGATCATCCTGTATCCTGGCTGAGGATGGCAGCAGGCGAGGGTGGGACGAGAGTCCTCCGTGGGCGGGGCTCACGCCCAGGCCCGCCCCAGTCCTCCGCTCGGGAGCCGATCTGGCGCCCCCTGGCGGCGGAGGCTGCACTCGCCCCGGGAGCCCCCCGCCCGCCGCCTCCCACCCCCACCGCGCACGGGTCGGCGCCCAGGACCGGCTCACAGACACTCGACCGACCGCCCGCCCGCCCGCCCGGAAGCCGGCCGGCAGTGAGCACCGGAGTGGGAGGGGGCAGGGAGGTGGCCGCGGCTTGAGCAGCAGGAGCAGGTGCGGCGGCGACGGGCGGGGCGGGGGCCGCGGGCGGGCGGGCGGCAGGGCGGCAGGGAGGCCGCGACACGGGAGCCATCGGGGCCTGGGCGGCGGGGGGCGAGGGGATCCGGAGCGCAGATGGTTGCGGGGTGACTCGAAGGGCGCGGGATCCCAAGGAGACAGAGAGGACGAGAGCTGGAGAAGGATCGAGAGAGCGGCGGGGGCGCTGGGGGAAGGGTGGGGTGGGAGATCGGGGGCACACCTGGAGGGGACACTCGGTCGAGAAGTGAAGCTGGGGTTTGGAGGGGACAGGGGACAGAGTGGGCGAGGCCAGAGGACAGCGGGCATGGAGGAGTGAGGACCGGCGAACCGGGAGCCCCGGAGGTGATAAGTTCTGAGGTCGCTTAGGAAGAAAGGCTGGGCCAGGGAAAGGGAGTTGGGGGGTGGGGGGTCAGGGTAGTGGTAGGGAGCTGAGCGGGATCCAGGGCCAGCAGGGCGCAGGCTGGGCTGGGGTTATAAGCAATGTGCCTGTGGAGCCGGCGTCTGAAGCTGGTGTAAAGAGAAGGACCCAGCTGGGGGCATATCAGGCGAGCGAGGCTGCTACAAGTTTAGGGAACCCGAGGAGGAGAGCGCTCAAAGAGGGGACCCCACAGGGAGGCCATAGACCAAGTCAGGGCAGTGCCCCCCATGGGGGAAGCCCCCTCCTGGGGCCAGCGGAGCCATGCTGTCCCGAAAGGGCATGATCCCTGAGGAATATGTGCTGACCCGGCTGGCGGAGGACCCTACAGAGCCCAGGTACCGTGCTCGGGAGAGGAGGGCCCGCTTCGTGTCCAAGAAAGGGAACTGCAACGTCGCCCACAAGAACATTCGAGAGCAGGGCCGCTTCCTGCAGGATGTGTTCACCACGCTGGTGGACCTCAAATGGCCCCACACGCTCCTCATTTTCACCATGTCCTTCCTGTGCAGCTGGCTGCTCTTCGCCATGGTCTGGTGGCTCATCGCCTTCTCCCACGGTGACCTGGCCCCCGGAGAGGGCACCACTGTGCCCTGCGTCACAAGTATTCACTCCTTCTCATCTGCCTTCCTCTTCTCCATCGAGGTCCAGGTGACCATTGGTTTCGGCGGGCGCATGGTGACGGAAGAATGTCCGCTGGCCATCCTTATTCTCATCGTGCAGAATATCGTAGGGCTGATGATCAATGCCATCATGCTGGGCTGCATCTTCATGAAGACGGCGCAGGCGCACCGGAGGGCAGAAACGCTCATCTTCAGCAAGCACGCTGTGATCACCCTGCGTCATGGCCGCCTCTGCTTCATGCTTCGGGTGGGGGACCTCCGCAAGAGCATGATTATCAGTGCCACCATCCACATGCAGGTGGTGCGCAAGACCACCAGCCCCGAGGGTGAGGTCGTGCCTCTCCACCAGGTGGACATCCCCATGGAGAATGGCGTGGGCGGTAACAGCATCTTCCTGGTGGCCCCGCTCATCATTTACCACGTCATCGACTCCAACAGCCCTCTCTACGACCTGGCTCCTAGTGACCTGCACCACCACCAAGACCTGGAGATCATTGTCATCCTGGAAGGCGTGGTGGAAACCACAGGCATCACCACCCAGGCCCGCACCTCCTACCTAGCTGACGAGATTCTGTGGGGGCAGCGTTTTGTCCCCATTGTGGCTGAGGAGGACGGCCGGTATTCTGTGGACTACTCCAAATTTGGTAACACCGTTAAAGTGCCCACACCGCTCTGCACAGCCCGCCAGCTTGATGAGGACCGCAGCCTGCTGGATGCCCTGACCCTCGCCTCTACGCGAGGGCCCCTGCGCAAGCGCAGTGTAGCTGTGGGGAAGGCCAAGCCCAAGTTTAGCATCTCTCCGGATTCCCTGTCCTGAGCTGCGGTCCCTCAGGCCCCCCACTTACTCATGTGGGCACATGGAGAGTAAAGTATGGTATGTAGCGTGGGTGGGTGTGAGCCCGTTGGCCAGGTGAGGGTCTGGTGTGAGACCAAACCCTCGTAGGCTCAGCCTCGCTGCCTGGGGTGTTACAAGGCACTTGTCACTATGCTATTTCTGGCCCCAGCAGGAGCCTGTACCGGGTTATTTTTGTTCCTGCTCCTCCCAGGCCCAGCTCGGGACCGGCTTACCCCGTCTCTCTGCCCAGCGTTGGGGAGGCGTCGGGGCTCCTAAGCTAAGGTCTTGGCCCTTCGTGATTCATCCTGCCACAAGCAGACAGGTAACTGGGGGGAAAGAAACCCCCAAGTTGGGTGCCTACTGCTGTTTCTGTAGCTGCTAAGACATACCTGGCCAGGCCCCAGCCCTATTCATGCCTTGTAAACGTGGTAGCTGAAGACTCCTGCCAGCCAGAAGGGGGGGAGGGTCGGTGTCAGAGCATGGGAGCTGCGGGGGCCTACGCAGACGGGGCAGGATGCCATTGCCTAGGTCCCCCTCCATAGGGCAGACTTGTGCCAGAAGGGGGACAAAGCAGGAGGAAAATGATTGGAAACCTCGTGTCCTTCGGCCTCACTTTGCCCCCACCCTGAGGCTGGGAAGTGGGGTGCTGGGCAAACACTTATATGCGTGGTTGAGAGGCAGAGAGGGTCCTGTGCCTGCCATACAAGATGCATTTCAGGCAAAACTCTGCTCCTGGCTCCCCATGGGAACCTGTGAGTCACTTTGTCTGGAGGATGCTGGTGGGTAGGGATGGCTTGTCTCAGTTGCTAGAAAAAGAAGCACTGGAAAGTTCAGCGGTGAAGGGAGAGGTCTCCCACGCAGAGGTCCTTGGGCTTGACCTGAGTCTGGATTCTCAGAGCAATGCCGTGTGTCCTTGCCCGGAGCTCCCTGCCCCACTGCCAATAAAGCCTTCCCATCTACGACCTGAACTCGGGCTTTTCTTGTGGTGAGGCAGTGGGCACACCGCTGGAAAAAAGAGGGCGCTGCCAGCATCTGCCTCACGGAGGCCAGGAAAGCTGGTTCTTCTTCCCTCACCTCGGGAGGACTCCATCCTTCCCCCTCAGGCTCCTCCCCCACCAACTCTCAGTCTGTCTGGCCATCTTAGCCGTTTGACCTCCACCAGACATCACAGGCGAGGGCCTGGACTCCCTCCTGAGACTCAGCTGGAAGGTGGAGATACCCATGGGGAGGAAGGGACGGGGAGGTCTGGGCCCTGGCTCCAGGCTTACGGCTCTGACCCGGTTGTCTCATCTGTGTATCCATGTTAATAGTCCCTACCTCACTGAGTGGACTCGGGAGCAGGTGGAAGCACATGTAACATGTTTCGGAAGTGCCTGGTCTATAACAAGTACTCAATAAATGTTAACTGTTGTGATTGCTGCTGAACTAGCATCGAGGTGGGAAGACTCACTGAACATGCGTTAAGACAAAACGGCGTTTTCCACTGCTTCTCCGTGACCTCCATCTCCTTGATGGTGCCCCTCCCAGCTCACACCAGGACTGCAGGACTGGTCTCCTTCTCTCTGTACGCCCCCCCCCCCATTGCAGACACCTGCATCTGTCCCACGGCCACCCAAGAGACCATCATTCACTGCTGTGTGGAGTAATTTGCAGCTCCCTGTCTCCTCTGCTGATATCCATGAAACCCCGGGCCATGATTCTCCTTGACCATCCCTTCCTGTGTGCTATGGCGTCTTCTCCGCCTGTGTTTAAGGGTCTGCCTCCCCAACCCTAAGTGCACGTTTCCTCTAAGTCACTGTCGAGTCAGCATCTGGGACTGAGTAGATGCTCAATGGAAGATTAAATGGTGGATGGATGGGCTGTGCACATGGCCACAAACCAGGGCTACACTTGCAGTGACGTCAAAGATGGCTGTCCCTAAAGGATCAGGGAGGGTCTGCCTGGGATGCTCCAAAGGCAGGGATGGCAGCCAGGAAGCTGGGAGAAAAGGGGAGGGGAAGCCCCTCAGAGTCTTCTTAGGGCTGAGGTCAAACGAATCAGGTGCAGTGTCTATTCTGGGACTCGGTTCAGCTATCCCCGAGGCCACGGGGAGGAGCTAGAGTCCCTTGTAAAATCTGCTGAATAGCAGCAGGCTTGGTGTCCCTTCCAAATAACCTTCCTGCTGCTGACTCCCTTACATGGCTGGTGACAGCCTGAAGCCAGTAGAAATGATATTATGGTGCCACCTGCTGGCCACAGAGAAGACCTACAAGAGCCCCCAGAAAATCTAGGCTGCTGGTCTTCTGATTCCCGGGCCTTAAAGTTCAGCTCAGGGAGGAACTAGAAAATTCAAGGCTCGAAGAGATAGCCAGTCACACTGCTACCTAAAAGCTGGAGGAAGAATGTGCTCAGAGAAGCCTGGAATTCCCAGGCTTGAAAGTGGCAGCAGGACGGTCTCGGTTATGTGCAAAACACCCATGCCAGCACAGGGACCTTAGTGGCCTTCGATCCATCGTCTCTTGCCTTTGAGTCTACCAGTGACAATGTCACCTGGAGAGGCACACGCACCACTCAGTCCCCAGCTCATCGTGCTATGTGACATCAGGTCTGAGTTGCACAGGGAGACGGACATGTCCAGCGGGTGTCCTTCTGAGATGACGCCGAGCTTTCACAGGACCCACTCCCCTCCCCCAGGTGGCCTCTTTCCAGCTTTGTCCTTCGCTTGGGTCCCCTCCTGACATCTTCCCCAGGGAGTTTGCTGCCACCAGGGGATGAATCCGTGGCTCCCCACATGTCTCAGTGTCCCCAGACTTCCAAGGTCACAGGACCGTATAGCTTGAGTTTCACCAACGCATGTAGGTGACTGGGAAAGAGGGTGTGTCCTCCGCACATCATCCCCAGACCGTGCCGATTTGAAGAACCACAGTTCCATTCTGTCGCGAGAGGAAGAATGGTGAGGGCTGGGACCAGGAGAGGACTCTGGGCTGTAGTTTCTCCAGCAGGCCCACCTGCCTGGGTCACTGCATACCCTCAAAGGAAGGGAAATGCTATCCTCCTCTTACTCTTGGCAGTGACATGAGGGAGGACCCGGCTACCTGGGTCTAGGGTGTGACCTGTCTGCCGCCTCCCCTTGACTCTTCCTAGGTCCTGGTGGTAACGAGCTGAATGTTAGATCCCAGGTCAGGCCCTACCCACTCACCCTCCCTGCCTTCTTAGCATCGTGCTCTCCACTTCAGAGATTTAACAAGTGATCCCCTGCAATGATCCCCAGATCCCTCAAAAGAAGTGTGCTGGGTTCCCCCAGAAGCCGGGCTGCAGGTGACCATCTTATATGGAGGACACACAGCAGCCAGGGACAAGCAGCTGCAGCTGCATCCTAAGGGCTCCTTATGTGACCAAGAGAGAAACGAACATTCGCCGTACGCTTGCAGGACAGTTAGTTTGGGGTCCTCTTCCTGCTGTGCCGGTAGTTCCCCATCCATCTCGTGGGTAGCATGAAACCCATCGAGTTCTTCCTACAGTGTGCCCTCGTGACCTCTCATGAGCCACCGGGGAAAGCCATCCAGAGACTGACCTGAAATCAGCTGAGAAACCGTTCTCTGCCGACGCCAGGTAAAAACTACCATTGCCCGCCCTGAGGTAGTCAGGAATGAGCCAAGTCTTCCCATGGAGTCTGCTGTGTCGCTTTGGGCCCCTGGCCAAGCAGCCATGGTGATGGCATCGTAAGTGCGGACAGCCAACAAGAGGGGAGGCCATGGGCTCACACTGCAGGCTGGTGAGTGGGAGGCTTGGAAGGAGACTCTGTCCCAACAGGGAACTTCCTGAACAGCCCCAGCCTGACTGAGAACAACAGGAGTTCCCTGTTGGGGGAGTAGCTGAAGTGCTGCCTGGCCTGAAGGATGTCGGAGGACCACAGTGCCCAGGGCAGGCACTCTCAATGGAGACCTTGCATCTTCACCTCCCCTAAGGTCTAATAAATCCCTTCTTTCATTCACGTATATGTTCATGTACCAGCACGCATGCGCGCCACACACACACACACACACACACACACACACACACACACACACACACACACACACACACGAGGGAGAGAGAGGGGCGGAGGGAGAGATTCGCTCTGTCAGTTGTCACTCCAGAGAACCCTGACTGACACAGTAGTGCGCCATGTGGTCCTGGTGTTTGGGAAGAAGATTGAGTTCCTGATCATTTTCATCTATATAGCAAGTTTGAAGTTTGAAGCCAGTGTGGACTACATGTTACCCTGTCTCAAGAACTGAAGAGAAAGAAGGGGAAGGGAATGGGATGGAAGGGAGGAGGGAGGAATGAGGGAGGAAAATGTTGAGGGTAGCGGGTAGGGGTGTGATGCAGCCACTGAAGAAATCTGTATGAGATTTCTTAGAAAAACAGAACAGACAAAAAAAAAATCTACAAGTAGAACTCCCACGGGAGTCGGCTGTACAATCTCTGGGTATATGTCCAAAGAAATTCAAGCCACCACAAGATGTCTACTACCCCTACACCACACCCCTATCTACGGCTGCAGTGCTCAAAAGAGTCAGCTTGCAGAGCCACACAGGTGCTGGTCAGTGGTGCCGGGCTGGAGAGGTTGCTCTGCAGTCTGGGCTGCCCTCCCAGGGAGTCCTAAAACCCTTATTTAGTCACATTTGCAAACACCCTTCTCACGCGTGGCACCTGTGAGGTCAGAGTCCTATCCATACAGGACTTATCCCCTTGTGAGGCTGGCCCACCCCCTTCCTTTCTTCCTAGAACTTACTGCGTTCTCTGCCCTGTGCCTCGGAGACCTGGGGCCTGGGGTGTCCCTGGAATAGGAGGTATGGGTGCTTGCTGGAGCTCTTCCTGGCAAAGGGAAGAAAATTAACTGACACTCTACCCCTTCTCTGAATTGTGGCCCAACTCCTACTCTGTGCTCTTCGTGTCTCTATCCCATGCTGCAATGGCCTCCCCTGGGGGAGGAGCAGATAATGACAAGGGAGAGAAGCTGTGAACTCCGGAGAAGCAGCATTGACCGTGGGGCCCTGTCGTCCAAGGCAGAAGCCTGCCGTCCCCGGGAAGGGGGAAGTAGAGGGCGGCGTGGCTGCCCCGGGGAATGCTGGGAGCATAATCTTCCTCTGTGACGAGTTCTCACACCCTTTGGCTCTGTGACTGTCGTGTTAGCGGTTTGTGAACTGCAGTCTTGTGTTGTCTTCCAGTTTGCCTCAGAGCATCCCAGGAGCTGGAGCTGGAGCTTCCAGTGACTGAGCACCTGGCTGGCATGCACGGGGCCCTGGCCCAGTCCTCAGCACCACCAGAAGAAGGAGGAAATGTTAACAAATGTAATGAATTTTCATAATTTTAAGACATTTAAAATGAACATACATAGACACTGACTAGAACATCCCAAGCAAGCACCAAATTAGAGGAATCGTTGTACATTCATTCAATGAGGGTAGCAAATCCTGCCAGCCACCCCCACACGGGAGGGAGGGAAAGAAAAACAAGAATGGATTCATTAAGAAAAGCAAAGAAAAAGATTGAAGATCCATCCCCACTTCTACAGAACCAATCCAGGTATAAAGTTCTGTTATAGTCCAAATTTCCATCTTCTAACTCGTTCTGTGACCAAAGCAGACAACAAACACAGACAAAACTCTATTCCCATGTGTCTTCTGCTTTAAAGTGCTCCCAACCCCATAAAACACAGCAGGGAGCAAGTTCTCAGGGAAAGATGTTTAATTCACCCTGGCTTTGCTTTGTTTCCCTGGCTCTGCTTGAGTGAAAAAGTAAGAAAAAGAAAAGGGAGGTAAAGAGATTCGAGGAATGGGGTTTTCACCGCACTCCTGAGTTCCCCACAGGAATGGGGTTTTCACCACACTCCTGAGTTTCCCACATGGAGCGGGCCCTGGGGGTCCCTCTAAATAGTGCCATGGAGAGGCACCACACCCTGAAGCCTCCATCCCATAGAGCTGCAGGGAACACACTGGGAGTCCACAGGATGGGGTGTTTGTGGATGGGTACACTGCAGCTTCTTGAGATCAGTTTTGGGTCAATGAAGGCTAGCTTCACCTCGCTGGGGTCTTTGGCAGCTCTCTTAGAGGTAAAACAAAGACCGTGCTGGAGAGTTCCAAGTCAACTTGTCTCCTGAAAGGAAGGAAATTCAATTTAAAAATGCCTCCGGGGGATTCTCAGGGGTCGAATGCAGGTCTCTGTGGTCTCTGTTGTGACATGGTCTTCACCACCACCATCAGCATCACCACCACCACCGCCTCCGCCACCACCACTGCCACCCCCACCGCCCAGTACAGTGGCAGAAATGCTGAGCATCCTGTGAAGAACGCTTGGCCACTCTCTATGTGCAAACATGCTGAGGCGTGACTCCAAGAGGCACAGCACGCTGCACACATTCCTGCAGATACAGATGCAGAGCTCTCTGCCACCTGCAGATGTCCCTTCTGGTGAGTGTGGGCTCACCAAAAAAGGCCAAAGGAAAGAGCAGTTTGACCAGATTATGTGTCACCTGATCTTGATGGAAAGTGACTGTTTCTGTCTGAGATTCATGGTTTCAGCCCAAGCAGCACTTTGGCCTAAAAACAAGTAAAAGATGGTTCGTCCTATTGTCTTCATCTTGGAGTTAAGCTTGATTCCTAGAAACTGAATAATCTTCGTGAGGAGCTAACTGGTATTTATTTGTTCTCCAGTTCAAACAGGATATTCTCCGTGGGAAAGTAGAGTGTCCCATTGATAAGTTGGCGGCTTATAATCGGCAAGCTGAACTTGGTGACTGAGTATGGTGAACTCAAGTTTGTGTCCATTCAGACTAAAGATGGAACTGGCTGCTTTTTAGAGATGGGGGGAATGCAGAGGTCAGATGCCAGCACACACGGAAACCAATTAGCTGAATAAAGCCAATTAGCCAGAAACCTATGGAGTTGACATGTAGGTGGTCAAGGCTAGAGACGGGAATGACTATGGCTTGGAGCTAACTCCAACAAGAGTCCTTGTTTTTGATGGAGAGACCGAAATCAGTTGGATTTTAAGGGAACTGGGATTGACATGTAAAGCAAGAGTGTGTGTGATGTAAAGTAAGCCTGGGGCTGGGGCAGAGCACAGAAAGCAACTGTGTCTTTAGATCATCCAAAGCCTGCAAACGCTTGTGGACGTGACGTGCGACGTGCGCTGTGGAGGGCCACGCCTTCTTCCGCCTCCGAGGACCTGTCCAAAAGTTCTCATCGATCAGGACTCATTTGACTAGGATCACGATTAGGTAGAGTATCTGACCACAAAACTAACAAAGCAAGGTTACCTCCTGCAAAAGAAGGCCCAGCAAGCGGTACTCCAGCGTCCCCTACAGGCGAAAGCAAGCAGAACAAAACCTGAGGGTCTTGGTGTGCATAAGGCTTCAACCCAGAGTAATGACTCCCACCCAGCAGGCGTGGGATGCGATGTCTCCTGAGCCTGTGACTCCTTCCTCATGCTCTCTCTAGTCCTCTACCGGTGCAGTGAAGATAGAATTCTCCGGTAGACCAACACTGATGGGAGATGTTATTCTGTACGTACATTTCTCATACTGGTTAATGAATAAAGCACTGTGGGCCAATGGGAAAGCAAGATAGGCGGGGCTAGGAGACTAGGAGGAAAGAGGAAGTAGGAAGGAGGAGTCAACATGGAGACCCCGGAGAGGTAGAACCCCAGCCGTTAAGATGAGCCACGTGGAAATACTTAGATTAGTAGAAATGGGTTAATCATTAAGACAGAGCTAGCCGATAAAAAAATGATAGTAACTGGCCAACAGCATTGTATCAAATACAGAGTCTCAGCGTGTTATTGGGGGCTGGCGTGGCGGCGGGACCAGACCAGCGGCAGGAGGGAAAAACCTGCTCGTAACACAACAGGACATGGCCCTCTGCTGCCAGTGACCTCTGTCACGTGGTGGGAACCAGCCCTGGACTGCACACAGAAACTACACTGACTTTGTACGTGAGCACGGTGTGGAGAATGCAGAAACCCATGGCGATGCTCATGTCTGGCTGTGCAGCCACAGCTGGGATAGGAATTACACCTTGTAGGCCCTGGAACTCTGCGGTCCAGGTTGACAGTGTGTTTTAGAGGACCGATGCCATGAGGGGTGCTGGAGAGAATTTATCTCGTATGAGTCACTAGTTACACAACGCTGTGGGTGACTTCTGTAGAAATGCAAACTGTCTTTGACAATGGCATTTAAAACACCACTCAGAACATCTCTCAGAGGTTTTGTGCTTGTGATGAACGGTCGGTTGTCATCCAAGTAAACGGAAGCTTAAAGAGTAAGACACGAAAAGCGCACCTCACAGGCGTTCAGCCACAGTACATCAGTCTTTGGTGCTGTTGAAATACTGTTCTCAGATACTGCTTTCTAAAGTGGCCCTCGCCTTAGTAAAAAGTGCACTGTGCTTCACTTTATTAATAAACTTATTTTGTTAACTTGGGTCTAATCACAGAATGATTAGAGTAGAGGGATGAGTCTGAATGATCTGTCTGGGCGGTTAACAGATAGTTAACTAAATAGTTACATCCCTGGCACATGGTTACCGCAAATGTAAAATGGAGAGCTTTCTTAGACCACTGCTCATTTCTTTCTCGTTGAAAATCCTACACAACCTTTAAAAGAAAAAGAAAAAAACAAAGAAAATGCCTGTGTATGATGAGGCTGCAGGCAAGCCTGTAGGGTATTTTCTAAATTAGTGATTGATGGGGAGGGCCCTGTTCATGGTGGGTGGGGCCATCCCGGGATGGTGGTTCTGGGTGCTGTAAGAAAGCAGCTGTGCGAGCCAGTAAGCAGCACCCCTCCCTCCAGGGCCTCTGAATCAACCTGTCTCCAGGTTCCTGCCCTGTTTGAGTTCTTGTCCTGACTTCCTCTGATGACTAACAGGGACAAGGACGTGTAAACCGAATAACCCTTTCCTCTCTGAGTTCCTTTGGTCATGGGGTTTCCTCACAGTGGTAGAACAGACACTTGCCGTGTGTGGAGCGTCTCCAGGAGGCTGCCACGCGCCTAATTTGACCCAGGAACAGAGTGGCTGGCTTCCAGAATTGCTTTCTCAGGAGTCAGGGTACTCATTACACACCATGTGGGGCCTAACAGAAAACAGGAGAAACAAAGAAACCAAAGTGGCATCCAGGCCAAGAGGGAGTTCACCCACAAGGCCCCAAACCACCCGACCAAGGGTGCCTGTAGTGGCGGTGTGGGAACAGCCGGAAACGGCCACCAGTAGCACTAGGAACTCTTTAAGCCTTCAGACATCTTGACTCAGGTACAGCTGGATTCTTAACTTTGCCACAGAAAAGTCAGAGTCTGCCTTCACCGAAGGAAAGAATTTCAAAACAAACCATCGTGAAGGATATTTGGAGTTTATTACAAAAAGTTGATCATACATTTCAACACAAGCACAGAGAAAAAGGCATTTGCGAGAAAGTAAAAAAGATAAATAACTAAACCGTAGCCCGTGGTTGTACCACCTCCCTTCATGTGCTTTACAATATTATTACATAGAATTTACTATTTATCTTACATATTTGAGGCAATGACTCATTGCATAGCCCTGGCTGGCCTGGAACCCACTATGTAGATCAAGTTAGCCTCAGCTTCACAGAGATCTGCCTCCAAGTGCTGGAGTAAAGGAGTTCCATGCTGTGTCTACATTTTACACAGAATTACGATGACTTTGGAAGTCACTGTCTCCCAAGGGTGACCCCCTGATGTGCACCAGGCAGGGGGACGAATCTAGGTAGCAGAGATACAGGCAGTTAGAGCATCCCACTGTAAACAAACCTATTGTTATTTGGGAGGTTCCTAAAACACAGGGGGTAGGCAGGAGGCCTTGCCTGGGGGCCTCCACAGAGGCCTGGTGCACTGCTATTTTAACACTTTTAACGCACATGCCCCTGCTGTTACCAACCGTTACACAATTCATAAATACGAAGTGTACCAAAACTTTCTTTTAAGCTGGTGAGAGGCTCCGACCAGATCCTAGAGCAGGGTTTCCATCCTCTCCCCATTTTCTCCCATTTTTCTATCCTGCCTCAGAGAGCACCATTAACAGTTCTAGTTTGGAGGACATTAACTTCCTGCTCCCCCAAGCTTCATATCTTGGAAGGGTTATGTAACACAGCAGAACACAATTTACAATGGTCATTGCACAGAGATATCTTCTCTATCAGAGAAAAATAACTTAAGGCTCTTTGGTTAGTAGAACAACAGATCCACACTGTAAAATTGAAAACAGGTCCTTTCTCTGCAGTGGGAATGCATCTCGTATATACAACAAAACACTTGTTTCAAGGCACACAGAGGTAGATAAGAGCTTCACACAGTTGCAAGTCTTCCCTTGGTCACGATATGTTTCATATAAAAGAGAGCAACCACGCACAGGTCACTTGGCTTTGTAAACTTTTGAATAACACATCAAGTTCAAATACTGAGCTTTACAAATTCCTAGTCACGAGGAGTGTGTGGAGGTCAAAGGGCAACCATACAAGCTCTCTTCTACCTTCACTTGTATTCTGGGGATGGAACCCAGGTGCCCAGGCTGAGCCATCTTACTGGTCCTGATGCTCCTTTCATTTTCCTTGATGATAGACAGACAGACAGACAGACAGACAGACAGACAGACAGACAGACAGACAGACAGAAAATCGATAAACAGACAGGTGCAAATAATTATTGCTTCTCCATCACACTGCCCTAGCTAAGACTACAAAAAATATATTGAATAAGACCAGAGGAAGTGGACATCCCTGTTTCCTGCCTGAGTTCAGTGAAAACATAGTAATTTCCTTTTCTGACCTCCACATCCACAGGTGAGTTCACACACATGTCATAAATAGACAATAAATGTTTTAAAATGTTTTCTTTTAATTAATTTTTTTAATTAATTTTTCTGTTAATCTACTTTTGGTATGACGCTAATGCTGACTTTGTCAGAGTTTGGTGGTAACCTTTCCTGTCTTCAGAAGGGCTGGTGTGAGCATTCGCTGAAGATCTGGTAGCTTTCACCAGTGAATCTGTCAGGGCCTGAACACTGCTTTGTCTGGAGACAGTGTTGTTGTTGTCATGGTCATCATCGTGGTCATTGTCATCGTAGATCTGGTAGTTTTCACCAGTGAATCGTCAAAGCCTGAATACTGCTTTGTCTAGAGACATTGTAGTCATCGTCGTAGTAGTAGTGGTCATCATCGTCATCGTGGTCATCGTCATCGTAGATCTGGTAGTTTTCACCAGGGAATCGTCAGAGCCTAAATACTGCTTTGTCTAAACACGTTGTCGTCGTCATTGTAGTAGTAGTGGTCATCATTGTCATCGTGGTCATCGTCATCGTAGATCTGGTAGCTTTCACCAGTGAATCTATCAGGGCCTGAACACTGCTTTGTCTGGAGACAGTGTTGTTGTCGTCATGGTCATCATCGTGGTCATCGTCGTCGTCGTAGATCTGGTAGTTTTCACCAGTAAAACTGTCAGAGCCTGAACACTGCTTTGTCTGGAGACATTGTGGTCGCCGTCGTGATCGTCTGAGTTTATTTCTAGTAGATCATATGAACCAAGTAATTCATCCAATGCTTTCTAATTTAGTGGGATATCTGTTTTTAAAGAATGTTCTAATGACTCCCTGAGCTTCTGAATGGCTCTGACTTTAGTAAGGTGGGCTTTGCTTTCTGCCAGTTAACCTGGGTAAGGATTTGTTGATCAAATTTACAACAGATAAACCCTTTGTTCCTTGGAGTCATTAACATGTTTTTTTCATTTCCATTTGATTAATCTCTGCCCTGATCTTAACTCTTTCCAACCATAGATTTGGGATTTGGCTTGAGCTTGTTTTTTCAAGGCCCTATGGTGTATCATTAAGTTATTTATATTAGTGTAGAGCTGGAAATGTCCCCTGCAGACCGTTTTCACCAGAAGTTCTGGCATACTGGGTTTTCATGATTAAGTGTCTCATGTAGAAAATACTCCTAAAAATTGATCTTTAAAAATTATAGCTTAAGCTGTCTTGGCAAACTGCACGTCAAATGGCTGGACCCCAAGTCAAGGGGTTGCCCACTTGAAGGACAAAATAAAGACAGAAGAAATAACTGCAAAGTTTCAGGCCAAGCCACAGGTTTTGTGACTTCTTCACTTCAGTAGCACTTCAGGAGCACAGCTAGAGAAAGGTGAAAATGAAAGACAGCAATCAGTATCACAAGGGACACTTCCATAAACCTTATGCCTGGCTTCCCGCGGGCTCAGCCCCAACCAGAAAAGTAAGTTTCAGAAAGCGGATGGTCTTTCCTTCCTTTCTTTCCTTCTCCTTTTTAAAACGGACTTACTTCTCTATTATTTGTATGTGTTTGTGTGTGTGCCTACATGAGTTTATGTTTACTGTGTGTGTGTGTGCATGCTGACCCTGTGGAGATGAGAAAATGTTTTCAAGGCCGTGAACCACCATGCGACTGCTGAGAACTGAAACCCCAGGCCCTCTACGAGAGCATCAGGTGCTCTTAGCTGCTGAGCATCTCTGCGTCAGCAGCCCACATCTTCTTGTCTGACTAGCCCACTTCTTCTAAAGTAGCACAATGAGAAGCATTGTGCCCTGGAAGGCCCATAAATGACTATTCACCTGACTACCTAGAACCTTCTAACCAACACATTTACCCTGGGTTCTGAGCCTGAGGCGACTGCACCATTCTCTTTGATTGGTTATAATCGGAAATTTAATTTAGAAAGGAGTTAGAAATTCTTGGTCACACCACTGAAAACTTGTGGTCAGTTAGCCCATTAAGGTGTGAACAAAATATGACCAATGAGGACCCTGACTCCCTCCGCTGAGGGTTTTGCATTGGCAGAACACCACAGTCCATCATAGTTCAAAGCCTTGGTCTCGGCTAATGAGGCCAGATGCAATTCGCAGTGTAAGTTGTATCCCATGGGCAGACACAGGCTCCATGGCCCTTCTCCAGAGAGTCACAGATAGAGACCAGATGGGTAAACTCGTCCTAAAGCAACATCAGAAACAGAACACCCCAGCACCCATCCCCAGAGCTCCCTGACACTGTCCAGTGACTGTGATCCCAAACACCTCATGCCAAGTTCTAGATACAGGCCTGTGCTTTGTCTCACAGGTTCTTACCTTCTGCACAGAAAAAGCTATCATCACTAAAACCAGTAGAACAGTAGGACCAACAATGGTAACATATATCTCCATAGATCCTGAAGAGAAAGAGAGAGAGAGAGAGATGTTAGTATGGTAAATAATGTCACCTGGACAGGACGGAGCATCATCAGACAGTCCTGTGCACATCCATGAAGGACCGAGGTAGGAGTACACGCTTTAACTGTGGCTGACACTGTTCAGTGAGTCGGGGTCCCGGACTGAGCAAGGAGAAAGCAAGCTAAGCGCACAGTGTGTCTTCTGTGTCCTGACGTCACACACTGTGGCCATCTATGTATCCTGACGTCACGCACCATGGCCATCTACCTGCCTTAGGTGCGTGCTGCCATCCTTTTCCTGCCTTGATGGACTTACCCTTGAATAGCAAGCCAAGAATAAGGGGTGTGCTAGCCTAGGAGTCTGATACTTCTGTAGGAAGCCGGAGCCATCAAGGCCACCCTCTGTGGCCTCCTTATCTTGACACACCACCCATAGACTACCAATTGGATTTAAACATCTACCAGAGTCTGAGGGGGACCTGTAACCGGATGAGAAAGGGTACGGCACAGCTGGCCCCAGCCGTCTCTTATTCTCGGAGGATAATGCTGACCTTGATCCCCAAGATGCTGGCCAGCTACCCACTCACTCCCTGTTACAGGACCCACCGGACCCTTAGGCTGTTCTGAGCTGACAAACAGCCTCGATGGCACTATTCCGCCTTCAGTAGACTCGGGGCCATCAGCACAGAACTCAAGTCTGGACTGCTGACTCTGGGGTCTGAGCTAAACTAGGCCCTACCTTGTTCTCCTTCAACCCCAAATTTCCTCTTCTTCCCCAGCAAAGATCCTAGACCTCTCAAAATGCCAAGCTTCCTGTCCCATGTCCTCAAGGCAGGGGGACCAGGGGGGGCAGGGGGATGCTTATCTTCCTCAGACAGCGTAACATTAAACTTCTTGGGGACACACACAAAGATCTGTGTGACACCACACAGAAGTAGGTCATCTGACGGTCTTCCAGAGCTGGTTTCAGAGCCAAGGAGCTATTAACACTGAAGGTGCCATCATCATTCCTCACGGTAGTGGGGAATCACTTGGAAGTGGGGGTCCTTCGGGGTGTCTCTCTCCCACTGTATGTCAATGGCCTTTGGGTAGAATCCATCCAGCTCGCACGTAAGCTATTTACCATTTCTCTCTGTAGCTGGTTCCACCAACAATGTTCCCACCGGGTAAGCTGCCAGAGAAAAGAACCACAATTAGGCTAGAGCCAACCACCTGTTTCCTCACACCAGCTGAGTGGCTTCTGCATCAGCAGCGAGCTTGGGGACCCCGAGTTCACCACACCAGACCGGGAGCTCCCTGGAGGTAGGCAGAGAAAATCTTACTGGCATGTTTGACCCCTGGTAAGGGCTCAAGGTGGGTGAGTGAACATGTTAAGACTGTTTAAGACCCCCATTTACACGGCGATTTTGTCAAGTAGTTTATGGAGCTGTTGTCAGACATTTTTCAGATTATGGAAAAGCATTGGAGCATAGCTGTAGTGAACAAGCACTGCTGACTCTTAGCATGGTTGCCTTGGAAATGACCTGTCCAGATTAAAGAGATGCTGTAGGAAGATGCAGTCATCCTAGGTCTATTCAGAGGAATAAGGGGAGCATCCTTAAGGAAAGCTTCCGAGGTAGTGATAACAGAGCAGACAAACCAGGTCTGGTGGCACAAGCTGCAAAACCAGCTCTTAGGAGACAGAGGCTTAAGATTCAGAATACAAGGCCATCCTCAGCTACACAGCAACGCCTGGTCAGCCTAGGCCACCTGAAACCACTTCCCAAAAAGCCAAACAAGAAAATAACGTCAGGTCATAGACTATGAAGGAAAAAGATAGTAAGTTAGGGTTACTGAAAAATCGACACTTCTGTGTAGAAGTTGGCAAAGTAGAATGATAAGCAAGACTTTAAGAACATGGTTTGTGAAACACGCATGTAATACAGGTCTTTTATCCAAAATATACAAAGGACTCAGCTACACAGCAAGTTCAGAACCAACCTCCTGGATACATGAAACTGTCTCAAAGCAAGCAAACAGACAGACAGACTGCCAGTGAGTCTAACTAAATACCAAAATGCACAACACCCTGACATCAGGAAGGGGCTAAAGACGCTGACCTAAGAAACTGCAGATGCGGTTGAAGGCAGAAGCAGTGACAGACACACACTGTGGCAAGGTTGGTTTGAATAGCGGAACAAGTCTGCTACTGCTCAAGCCTCCTTTCGGCAACTTAGTGAGACCCTGGCCCATTTGACTCATGGGAAAATGTCGCTCCACAGGCTCTTCCTACAAGCCTTTGGGAGATTATCTTTACCTCTGAGGACAAAAAAGGGTGCTGACGTTCAGAGTGAATGGTGAGTTACTAAAGGTTGTCAGGCTGTCTTGGATTTCTTTCGTTTGAGCAGCAGTGGCAGTGGGAGCCAGAGCCTGGCAAACACTTTACAATCAAGTGTCATCCATCTCCACACAGATGTATAACTCCAGACGGCTTTAAGTTCAAGACCCCCCTGCCTCATCCTCTTTGGCAGCTGCCCACTGGCATGGGTTGCAAAGGAAAGACCTGAAAGCCACGCCCCCTGACTCCTTCACCCGTGCTCTAACCCTCGGCTCTGCTTAGCCATCCGCACACCCACCACCACCAGCACCCACCACCACCAGCACCCAGCACCCACCACCACCAGCACCCAGCACCCACCACCACCAGCACCCAGCACCCACCACCACCAGCACCCAGCACCAGGGCAACCACAGGGCGCTGTCATCCGGGACTCACCCACAAGATTTACCCTGGTCACCACCTCTGCCTGCTCGGGGGTGACCACCAGCTTACACTGGTATTCTCCTGCTTCGCTCGGCTCCATCCTGGGCAGATAGAGTGAGGCATCTCCCCGTTCTAGTCCCGACAATGACACACTGGCTCCAGGTCGTGACACTTTCAGGTGATTTCCATAAAACTCATATATTGAGACGTTGGGTTCATTCATCCTAGTCATCCTAGACCAGATGACCCCCACAGTACGGATGTTCAGGCGGGGTGAACCAGGGACTTGGCAGGGAAGAGTGACATTGTCATGTAGGAATACCGTCAACTCTGTAGTGTTCACTTGCAGCCCACCTATGACAATGAAAGAACTCAGTTACAGGAGGCTCCTGGTACCCAGGCCCTGACTGGGATGTGATGAACAGCCCTTGTTAGTGCTGAATCCCTTGAATAGCTCAGAACAGCTCTCACCTAAGGGCCCTTGTTAATCCAGATAGCTTTCCCCCAGCCCTGTCCTTTCTTTTACAAGCTTGTTTTGGCTGTTAGGGGTCCATGTGCATTTTAGAATCAGATAATTAATTTTTTTAACTAAAAATTACATTTATTGAGTATGTGTGTTAGTGATGTGTGTGCGTGTGCGCATGTGCGCATGTGCGCATGTGTGGTGCGTGCGTGTGTGCGTGTGTGTGGTCTACATAGAGGTCAGAGAGGACTTGCAGAAGTTAAGTTCTCTCCTTAAACCATGTGGGCTCCACGGAGCAAACTCAGTTTGTGAGGCTTAATCTGATGAATCATCTCAACATCCCCAACTGATCAGTCCCCAGGAAGTCTGATAGGAGTCTCAGCTGGGCTGCAGGCCCATTGGGTGTATAATAGGGGTGCTGTATCTTCAGTTAGCAAGTTGGGTGGCATTCTGAGTACAGAATTCTTTATCCCCCCCCAAATTATATGTTGAGGCTGAATCCCCCTGGGGCAGCATTTAGAAGTAAGGAACTTGGAGAGACGATTATGGCATGAGGGTGCAGCCCTCGGAATGGGATTACAGTCACTGGCAAGTGTGTAAGCTGCTCTAATGACAGAACAGGAAGGTGTCCCAGAGCTGAACTAGCCTCATCCTAGATTCTCGAGCTACAGAACTAAGACCCTTAGAACATGACCATGAGATGAAAACTGTCCCCTCCCTGCCTCTGTGAGAACTCTGGTAAAGATGCTTGGATGTGCGACAGTTCCAGCATCAGACAAAGCCGGGTGTCCCCATCATGGGGGAAGAGGGTTGCAAAGTGCACACTCAGGTACACAAAGCACGTCTGAGCAGTCTCAGGGTATCCGCACCAAGGCAAGCGTGCTCACAAGATATGTATGACCAGAAGCAGGGTAAGGGGTGGCAGGTCAGAACCACACTGAGCCCCCCCCATCAGAGCCCCCCAGGGATGGCAAGAGCTTCTGCAGCTTCCCTGTTCCTTCCCGTTCCATCCACATCCTACATCCTACCTGCCGGGGGCAAGCACCACAGAAGCAACAACAGCAACCTCAGCCAGCCGGCCTGGCACCCTGCAACCCACGATGAGCTGGTCGTGACTGGCTTGCTCTGCCCTCCATGTTTCTGGAGTGGTCCTAGGCTGCTGCTATCCGGTGACGAGCCAGGACCTCAGAGAGCAGCAGTATGGCATGGCCGCTTGTGTGGCATGTGTGCACTCTCTGAACCCCTCTGGCAACTCGGTGAAATCATCTTCACAGAGCAGAACATGCAATTCCAGCGACTGAGTAGTGAAGCGGTGGTGGTCCCCTCAGAGCGCGGTGGGGCGCACGCCAGCGATCCGGGTCCTGGAAGCGGAGGTGACCCCTCAGAGCGCGGTAGGGCGCACGCCAGCTATCCGGGTCCTGGAAGTATGTCGCAGAAAAGCAGCTCAGAACCAGTGAGTGTCTTAAACAAAAAGAAGAGGAGCACTTGAAGAGAAGCGCCCAGGCTCCTCTGCCGAGTGCCTCAGCTACAGAAGCGGCAGCGGCTTTAATCAATCGTTAACTTCAGGCTTTTGGGAAACGATGGGATGTCGTTCTTCCATGCCTTCCCCACAAAGTGCACACTCTAAGGATGACCAAACCTCTGTTGGCAGTGTTGCTCAGGGGGCAGATCACCAGCACCAGCACCAGCCCTGAGCGATGAAGGCAAGAGAAATAGGAAGGAGCTTTAGGTCTGAGTCAGCCCGAGATAAGAAAAGAAAAGAAAAGAAAAGAAAAGAAAAGAAAAGAAAAGAAAAGAAAAGAAAAGAAAAGAAAAGAAAAAGAAAAGGAAAGGAAAGGAAAAATAAAGAAAGAAAACAAAAAAGAAAAGAAAAAAAAACCGTAAAGGAAACGAGCTCTGAGCACCAGAAGTTTGAGCCGGTCACTCACAGATTCTTGCTGAGACGTTCCTCAAACTAACACCTCCCGCCGCCCGGACAGGCGCCTCCGTCCGGACAGGTGCCTGACTGCATCTCCAGCTACCGCGGTTCTCCTTTCCTCCCGGCCGCAGGCCAGCGTCTCCCATCAACTCTGAGACAAAATCCTTTCCCTTCTCGTCCTCTTCCCCTTCGATCGGCTCCCTCTCGCGCCCCACTCTCGGGCGGCGGCGCCGCTCCCTCCCCTCGCTAATCGCCGGCGTCGTCAGCAGCTCCTGACAAGTGCCCAGGCTGCCGGACCCCACGAGCTGCCGCCAGGAACGGCCGGGCCGGGCAGGGGTGGCCCCAGCCCTCCGAGGCAGAGCGAGCCCAGCAGAGCCAGGACTGTCCCCCGCGGAACCCTTCACCGACGCCGGGTCCTCACCGAGGCCAAGCCCGCCCGCTCGGTCCCCGTCCGCTCGGTCCCCTCGGTCTCCGTCTGCTCGGTCTCCGTCTGCTCGGTCTGCTCCGTCCCGGTTCCCGTCCGCTCGGTCTGCTCCGTGCCCGTCTGTCTGCTCCGTCTGCTCCGTCTGCTCCGTCCACTCGGTCCACAGGGTATAAAAAGCCTTATTAGGCCCCGCCCACTCCTCTCACCACTCCTCCCACGGCGCCGCACGGATGAGTAAGCTGCAGGATGGCGCAAACCTTCCTGGGCTCTGGAACCTTCCTTATGGCGCGCGCCCGGGGATTGCAGGGGCGAGGGGCAGGGCACCTGCGAGGGGCGGGGCACCTGCCCTTCGAGCCTGCAAAGAAGCGGGAGCCGGCTACCCTGGACCACAGAGTCCGTGCAGGGGGTCCATGCAGGGGACCTCCTGACCTACGGAGTCCTGGAACCCCGCAGCGATGCCCCTTTCGGCAGGAGGCGCCAGAGCTCTAAACTAGAGCTTGGCAGCCACAGCAGCAAGTAGGACATCGTTCATTAGATTCCCCTGCTTCCTGCTTCCGTGGCAGACAGATTAAGCAAGGCTGTTTGCTGCCTCTCCCAGCTTGGGGGTGGTCCCAGGGTCCCAGACATCCTGGATTCCGTTCAGATCCCAACAGTGCTGGAAAAAAAAAAAAAAAAAAAAAAAAAAAAGATGGTCTGAGGACATGGCTCAGATGTAAAGCCTGAGGACCAGCGTTCAGACCACCAGTACCCACATTCAAGCCAGACAGGAGTACAAGCCCACCTGTTATCCCAGCACCCTAGAGGTGGAGACAGGGGACGTTAGGGGTAAGCTAGCTTGCTAGACTAATTGAACTGATGAGCTCCAGGATAAACAAGTGACCCTGCCTTTCAAATAATGTGGAAAATCATCGCAGAACATAGCAACCTCTGCTTCTTCAATGTAAGGGCCCTGCATGATGGACCCCGAGGCACCTGAGCAAGAACTCCTTGCTCCTCCCGTTTTGGTAACACCCACCTGGTGACAACACACACCGCATGGGGAGGAGCTAAGTCTAAAATTTCCCTAATTCTCCACTGTGCTGTGAGTCAGTATTTAAGCTGGTTCCATCCCCTCAATAAATGGCATTTGGCGTCCCGACATTGCCAATGAATGAATGACCTGCTGTCTTGTCTTTATTTCAATCTCTAGACCTTCGCCTGATTTGTGGAACAGATCTTCTTAGCACCTACATATAAATAAACAAACATATATATACATATATATCACCCACCCACATGCGTTCAAAGTATATAAACACATGCAAAAATCAGAAAAAAGATTATAACAAATATTCATGTTCCTGAGTTTAATATAGTTTTAATAAACATATACAAACATTAATTCGAACAATATTTTCCACAAGTACTATGCTGGGAGAACTCTAACATCTATAAATGAATTCAAAATAAAAAAAATTAATAAATATTATATAAAGTCTCCATGTCTTGAAATCCAATTATTAATTTATAATTTTTAAAACAGTCCAAACATCGCCCAGCAGTGGTGGTGGTGCATGCTTTTAATCTCAGCACTCAGGAGACAAAGGCAGGTGGATCTGTGTGAATTTGAGCTTCCCCCTGTATAGAGTGTCAAGGACACTGTATAGGACAGCCAAGACTACATACAGAGAAACCTTGTCTCAGAAAAAAAAAGTTTAAAGATCAAAACAAACTAAGAGGCTAGCAGAATCTTGTTTCCAAAAATTATACCTCGTTACTTGTTTACAAAAGTTTTGTCTTAGGGTTTCTGTTACTGTGAAGAGACACCATGGCCACTTCACCTCCTATAAAGAAAGCATTTCATTGTGGAGGTTTGCAGTTTCAGAGGCTTGGTCCGTTGTCATCATGGCAGGACATGGCAGCATGCAGACATTCTGCTGGAGAAGGAGCTGAGAGTGGGGGACGAGCTATATCTTTATCCCCAGGCAACAGGAAGGGGACTGAGATACAGGGCATGGCTTGAGCATATGGGACCTCAAAGCCCACTATGACAGTGACACACTCCTCCAACACCTCCCAATAGAGCCATTCCCTATGAGGATATAGGGACAATAACATTCAAACTACCACAAGGGCATATATTTAACTCAACATTTACATTGTTTTTTTTCAAAAACAGCACAAACACTGGTAGTAATAAAGAATGGCTTTAAAACGTCGACTTTCAAAGAGGATGTTGTGAGGCACATTTGTAATCTTTGCACTAGGAAGTAAAGGCAGGGGGATCAGGAGTTGAGGTCATTCTTGGCTGCAAAGAGAGTTCAAGGCCAGTCTGGGCTACATGAGGTCCTGACTGGAAAAAAAAATGTATATTTAACTGTCACTAAATGTCTTCTAAACACAACAAATGGTGATGAAACATCACTACGCAGTTCCAGTCAATAGCTTTCTTCATTAAAAGGTAACGCAGTAACGAAAATATCATTTTTTAACTCCAAAATGAAACATCACTACGCAGTTCCAGTCAATAGCTTTCTTCATTAAAAGGTAACGCAGTAACGAAAATATCATTTTTTAACTCCAAAAGACACATTTTTTTTTCTGAAAGACACTAAGTGGTTTTCTATTCAAAACTATTTGAGAGCCAGGCACAGTGGCACATACCTTTCCAGAACCCAGAGGCAGAGAAGGCAGAGGCAGGTGAATTCAAGGCCAGCCTGGTCTACATAGTAAGTTCCAGGATACCCTGTCTAAAAAACAAAGCTATTTTGGGCATAAGCTTTCATATAGCACACATACCCTAGTCAAAAACATAAGAGAAGATCTTTTGCTCAGAGGTATGTAAAATTTACTGTCCAGGTATTATGTTATAATAGAGTTATAAGGCTTCTCATGTCCATGTATGGGGACAGATCCCGTATAGTTTTGGGAAGAGGAAAATATTAATAGTTAGGGAGTGTGAGAGAAGGCTCCTGGTGGGCCACCAAAGCTTGTGACCACTGACTGCCGTGGCTGACAGGAGAGCTGCACCATCTTCCTCCCCCCTCCCTCCCCCCCTCCCTCCCTCCCCAAAGTAAAGCAACCCCAAACTGAGGTGCTAGTATCATCATGGACCATAACAGGATGATCAAAACTGTGTACCTATTCCTCATCCCACACAGGAGAATTTCCAGTAAAAAGATAGATTTAACTTTATTTGCACATACTCTGACACCACTAAAATTGACAATTTTTAGTGGACCAACGTTGAACAAAAATAATGTGTTAAACACAATGATTCATGGGAGCTGGCAAAAGGGACAAGATGGATGGATTTTTTTCCCCTCTCATTTTCAAATCATTTGAAAGTCATAACTTAGAAATTATGCAAATGATAAATCAGTATTCACGAAAAATCCCAAGGAGTAGCAAAATTATAAGACTTGTAAAATAAATATTTTAGCATCTTGATATATATTTATTCATGAGTCTGGAAAGGTTTGGAAAATATCATTATTAATAAAGACAGAAGTGGACAAGTCTGCACAGCAAACTCAGCTGCTCAAGTAGCTGTCCTCACGGACAGTCCAACCTTGCAGGGTCTCCTGCACTCAGCGCCCCGTTACAAAGAAGCTTTCCAATGGATTGAGGTGAGAAGGAGACCGGGAAATGAGTAAGGCCGCAAAAGGTCAGTGGGACAGAAGTACTCGCTGTCACCTGTCCTTGAATATGTGAGACAAGGGAGGGTATGACTGCTCCTCGGTGCGGTGGAGGAGGTTTACTGTGGTCTTAGTTTGAGTTTCTATTGCGGTGAGGAGACACCATGACCATGAGGAGGTTTACTGTGGCCTTAGTTTGAGTTTCTATTGCGGTGAAGAGACACCATGACCATGACAACTCTTATAAAGGGAAACATTTAATTGGGACTGGCTTACAGTTTAGAGGTTCCCATCCATTATCATCACTGTTGTTCTTTTGCAGCTGCTATTGCCTTAGAAACACAAACACGAGACTCAGCGCCCACGCGGAGTTTATTGAGAGAGGGGAGAGAGGGGTGGCCAACCGAAGGCGGGGAGAGAGAGAGAGAGAGAGAGAGAGAGAGAGAGAGAGAGAGAGAGAGAGAGAGAGAGAGCAAGAACAAGAGAGCACAGAGAAAGAGAAAGAGCAAGAGAGGTGCGCTTGGCGCGCTCGCTTTAAAAAGGGAGGCTTGTGCATGTGTAACTGGGTCCCCTGCGCGGCCAGGTAAAGCCTGCCGTAGTTATGACATTTCTATGGGCGTCCCACCCATCGTCAGAGGCAGAGTCAGGAGACTGCAGGCTCCCAACAATCACAGCAGGGAGCATGGTGGCATGTAGGCAGACGTGGACATGGTGCTGGCTACATCTTGATCAGAAGGCAACAGGAAGTAGACTGAGAGGAATCCTGAGCATAGGAAACCGCAAAGTGCACCACAACGGTGACACAATTACTCCAACAAGGCCATACCCAGTCCAACAAAGCCACACCTCCTAATAGTGCCACTCCCTATGAGCCATGGAAGGCAATTACGTTCAATCTACCACATCAGCCATACCCTGTAATAGATAGGGACTGAGGGACGCGGGAGACCCTGGCAGCCAGGTTCACTTCGGTATGTTAAATAGGCAAACACTTGCTCAGGGTCTGAGACCTAACAGTTGGACCATAAGAGTCTTCAGTGTAGGAATTCAGCAACCTTGCATCCACGATGCACTGGGCCGAGAGGATGTCACAGCCTCTGGGGAGAGGCGCTCATGTCTGTGCCCATCATCATTTGACATACTCAACAGGATCTTTTAAATAGAAAAACCTGTCACAAGTCCATATTTATGAATGCTTTGGGATTCATAAATCCTAAGCAAATCCTAAGAATCCCAGAGATCAAGTTCTTCCCTAGATTTTAAATTTGTCATGAAGATACTCTTAAATAAAGCTTTGCAGTCCTAAAAAAAAAAAAAATTAAAAAGTAAAAAAGATTTGGGCATGTAACCAGGCAGCAGAGCACTTTCATAGTATGCGCCAGACCCTAGGTTCAATTCCCAGTGTGAAAAAAAAAAAAATTATAAGCAAAACCGACCTCGATCTCACAGCCACGCTGCAGAAAGGGTAACCGGAAAGATGAGTGCGGAGGTCAAGTACTCAGCCATGGCAGCTGACACCCAGCTGGTCCAGGCCATTTCTCAGAAAGTACAGGACGACAATCAATTAACACCCACACTAAGAAACAGTACAGTCAAGAGATGTAAACATCTGCCATCGTGAGAGGCTATTGCTTTCTACAGAGTTCAGTGACCTCTAAAGCCTTCGACTGAAATGTCACTGGTTTTGGGGCTGCCCTCAATAGGCAGCCAATGCTGCCGAAGCTGTAAGCTCACATTTCTCTGACTGGCACCCTTCTACAACTCTCTGAGAAGTGCTTACGAATTCATAGCTAACTGCCTGGTCAGGAAATAAGGTTTGAAAAAAGTGAGGGGCTCAGGACATGGAGGGTCCTAGGGAGTCAGAGGCAGGGGGATCACCAACATGAGACCCCATCTCAAAAAAAAAATCTGATTGGCTTCAAATGCTACATTTCCAAGTTGTCTTCCCACCACATCACCCTCAGAAATGGCAAAGCAAACTGTCCTTTCAATACAGCTTAGACATCAGTCTGGACAAGCACCAACAAGTTAAAAGAAACCCTGAGTTGTAGCTGGGCGTCAAGGTATGCACTCAGACAGCAGAGGGGTAAGGGGGTTGCAAGGTCAAAGTCAGCCCGGGCTGTGAGACTTTGTCTCCGAAGCCTAAAAAGTATTCCATTGAGGCAGTTCAGGGTTAGGGTAGAATTCTCTTGCAAGTCCTTGTGGATGAGACTCTTGGGAGAGCGTGAAGGAGCTCACCCTCACACCCTGGCTTCCTGGCCATGTCTTGATTGCTCGGGACAGCTGCAAGACAGGGATCAGAATTTATCACACACCAGAAGCAAGCTCAGATGCCCTTACCCCGCTTACATTCAGCTAATTTTAAAGACAAGCATTTCACATACCAAAAACAAGCTTGCATTTAGCCTTTCAGTATTACCAACCTGCCCAGTCAGCATAAAATAATGCTAGTGTGAATAATATTTTACAGAAATAATGGATAGATGTGTGTAAGAGGATTTTTTTTTCCTACTCATTCGGTGGGGGTATGCTAGTAATCAAATTCAGGGCCTCTCAAGTGCAGGATTAAAGACATGCTCTATGTTTAATTTTGAGGTCTGTGATTTGAGGGGGGAAAAAAAGCTAAGCAGTAGATTGGGGCCACGGAGGCCTAAGAACAGATACTAATAGCCCCCAAAGCTCAAAGGCATCATAGAGCTCAGAGTGGCCAAGCAGAGGAAGGAAGGGGGTTAAAACAGACCCTCCAAAAACCCCTCCAAGAGATGGACAGGAGCAAAAAAAGAATAAGGAAAACGGGTGCACGGACAAGCAGACCTCAGTCCAGGCAGCTTTCCAGGGTCCGCAGGCAGCTGGCGGTCCTGAATAAGCACTCAGACCCACAGTAGACAGTGAGGCCTCCAGTACACTCACGGAGCATCCCAGCATCCCAGAGTCAGCTGAAGAGAAGGAAGAACAATGACAGGACTGACTGGCTTTGCTTTTGCCCTGGTTCTGATGGATTTTAATTCCTGAACATATATCAAACAAGTGTTGTCACTTGCTGCCAAATGTGCCCCGAAGTATTTATAAGGGAGAGGAAAGAGAGGGTGTTGAGCAGTGAAGAAATGTTCAGTTAACAGCTGTCTTCCAAGCTCTGGCAGACCTCGCGCCTTTACCTGTCTGCTCAAAAGACATACGCTCGAAGTTTAAACATAGCTTCCTCTATTCCAAATGTTCTTTTACTTACAGATACCTTAGTTTGCCTTTGTAAAACTAGGATTAGCTCATCACAGATTATACTCTAAAAACATATTCTTCAGTAAGATCAAAATAAATGATAATAAAGAATTGTGAATAATTTTGAAATAAGTAACTGCACCACAACAATGGTTACCTAATTATATGGCATTTTAAAAATGTTTACTCCGGGCCCCAGCACTCGGGAGGCAGAGGCAGGCAGTTCTCTGTGAGTTCGAGGCCAGCCTGGTCTACAAAGCTACACAGAGAAACCCTGTCTCAAAAAAACAAGAGAGAGAGAGAGAGAGAGAGAGAGAGAGAGAGAGAGAGAGAGAGAGAGAGAGAGAGAGAGAGAGACAGAGAGAGAGACAGAGAGACAGAGAGAGACAGAGAGAGACAGAGAAGAGAGAGAGAGAGAGAAAGTAAAAAATGTTCACTCATGGAAAATTTAGACCTTTTCAATTTTCATTAATATAAATATTTCTGCTTCTTCAAATACATAGAACATAACAGTTTATTTTCCTAAACAAATAAAGGACAAAATACACATGAGGCGCAAACTTCCGTTCTCCTGTTGGCCCTGATGGAGCGATCCCTTGTCCTTTTCTCTGTTCCAGCTGCCTGGTGAGTAGAAAAGACGTTAAAAGATCTGCGTGGTTATTGTGGTCAAACAGTGACTTTCCCAGCATAGTAAACTGAGTATCCTTTCCCAGAGCAGTCTCCCAGCCTCCTCGAGGATGCTGAGGAAGGATGGAGACTCAGAGCAGGAGGCAGCAGGAGAGACGGACTCTCTTGGGTAATAAGATAAGGCCTGTCTCCATTCAGGTCCCCACCAGCTCCTCCTCCAGCCCCTGTGAGAGCTACCATTATCTTTATCCTCACTCCGTTCCTTCTCTGGTAGAGACTGCCCTCTTGCCCAGGCTTTGTACTGCACACCTGCAATCCCAGCACTTGGAAGGAGAAGCCAGACGGTCAAGGATTCAAGGTCATCTTCACTATTCAGTTTATGTATGAGGCCAGCCTAGGCTACAAGAAAGCCTGTCCGGTGTGTTGTGTAGGTCTGCTTACCGAGTGGGACTAAGCAATGGTTCCCGTTACTCAGGGATTAAACACAAATGTTGTCTGAGGCACTGGCACTTGCCCCACATGCCTTATTGTTCTTACAAAAATGCCAACAGAGCCACGAAAGGCGCCATGGGCTTTTAGGAATCGCCATTTGGCCCCATGATCAAACTGCAGTCAAGAGATTTGAAACATGGTTAGTGAAGCTTTACTGAACACCCCTGGGGTCTGTCCTATCTGGGCCCCTGATGGCTCTCCTGGTCTGCTGTACTGTCAACTGTCTCATCTCGTTCACTGGGAAAGGGCTGACGGCCTTAAAGTTACACATGGCAGAGTTTGGGGGCATAAAGAGGTACATCTCTGAGCAGGCAATAGGAACCCACCTAAGATTACCCAGAGGGATGTTTGCTTCTAATGGCCCCGTTTCATCTTAAAAAGCTACACGCTAAGCTTTGCCCGTGAGAAATCACCAAGACCGAGGCAGGTGGGATAGGCGACACTGACTGCAGACTTGAGAAGATCTACAATTATCTAGAAGGTCAAACTCTGGACATGTCTGTCAGGGAGTTTCTACATCCAGTTCATTGTCGTAGGAAAAGCCACCCTAAGCGAGTTCATTGATGTAGGAAAAGCCACCCTAAGCGTAAGTGATACTATTCCGTGCACTGGGATCCTGGACCACATGCGAAGGAGAAAGGAACACAGTGCCCACATTCATCTGTGACTGAATGCAGTGAGGGTAGCTGCTCCACACCCACCACTGCCAGCATCCTCCTGCCACAACGGACTGCAGCCTCACAGACATCACTGCCCAGCATGCTCCTGCCACAACGGACTGCAGCCTCACAGACATCACTGCCCAACGTGTCTCCTGCCACGACGGACTGCACCCTGACACCCACTGCTGCCCATCACGCCTTCCTGACATAGCAGACTGTATCCACAAACGTCATGTTAAACATACCCTTACTCTTGTATGCTAATTTTGCCTTGTATTTTTGTCACAGCAACAAAGACAGTAATTTATACAGAGGATCTATTGCCCTGAGTGCTGCCTAAGGGTCCAACAGGAATTGTCATCCTACCCTAATTTTGTTTAGGCCAGAAGTTTCTTCAGGAGGACAGAGAAGTCTGCCTATGGACCCCAACTCACTCTGACAGATGAAGTCTTCCCATGGCAACCACTGAGCAGCTCTGGAGAGGTGGCTCAGCAGTTAAGAGCGCTCGCTGTTCTTGCAGAGGGCTGGGGTTCCCTCCCCAGAACCTACTTAGTGGTTCACAACTGCCTGTGCTTCTAGCCAGTCTACGGAGCATATTCCCTGACAGAGGGTGTCACGTGTCACCCTAGGAATGACGGGAAGTGGGAAGGTGAACATGGCCAAGGACAGGCTCAGGCACTGTCACATCCCAGCAGAGGTTTCCAAAGACTCGAAGAGGAGGGTGCGAACCGTATCAGAGGGCCACAGACCGAGCACTATGAGGCCACACTGCACGGGCCAGGACAGCAGTCCCGATGAGATGGGCTGCGCTGGGATGGCAGAGGCCACAGCACAACCAGACCGGTAACGGAGACCGTGAAATGTGGAGACAAACAGGAAGGGAAGGACTCTGAGAACAGCCTGGCTGGGTTAAACGAAAGACCCAGAGGCAGATATTGGGGCTCAAGCTGAAGGAGCAACACAGCCAAGCTACCAGACAGCTCTCCCCTCTAACAGGGCTGGGTCACTCCCATTCTCGCCGTGCTGGAGAATGAATGTCTGATACTGAGACCTTGCTCCTGTCTCGTATACACCCCTCATGCTGGGATTAAAGGCGTGGGGTCGCAGGTGCTGCGGTCGTCTTTGTGTGAGCTGTTTCTCTTTAGGACTGGATTGATCTCGTGTAGCTCTGGGTGGCCTTGGACTCACAGAGATCTGTTCTACCTCTTAATTCTGAGTCCTAGGATTAAAGGCGTGCAACACCACCTCCTAGCTTCTGGCGGCTGGGATTAAAAGTGTATGCCTGGTTTCTGTGGCTTGTGGCTGATCTTGCTTTCTGAATCGTCAGACAAGCTTTAATAAATAGTGTATCAGTACATGGCTGAAAATAAGCAATGGCTAAGGATTGGGTTTGGTTCCCCGGGGGGGAGAAGAGAGGAGGTCACGTCTACCCTCTAGTGGGAGTGATCCAGCAGATGAAGCTGGATCAAAGAGAAAAGGGTTTAACAACCGGAAGAATGTCCTTGAAAAGAAGACAGACCAGGACGCCAAGCACATGGAAGACAGGACCTTCAACAGGAGACTGGGCCATGATTACCTACTCATCAGTCACAAGGCTAAATGAATGCGCAAAGGCAGAATCACTGGAAGGTTGGGTGGGACGCGGTTTTCCCTGTCTTCGCAGGAAACTGAAAGGACAGAGGAGGGGAAGGGGGCATCTTGAGGTCTTAAAGAGAGCAGAGAATCCATGAGCCTTGGATGCTGGGAACAGGCACGTGAGTGCAAGGGGCTGTCTGGGATCTGGGCTGCCGTCCAGGAGTCGGGGAGGCCAGCTGTTCTCCAGTCGCATGCCTCTGTTCCGGAACAGAAGGGTACAGCAGGGTCACACATGAACAAACACTGCTGGGGCAACTGTCCTACTTACATCTGTCACTTACAAGGAACATGGGTCTGATGGGAGATGTTATTCTGTATATATGTTTCTCATACTGGTTAATAAAGCCCTGTTGGCCAATAGAAAACTAGATAGGCGGGGCTAGGAGACTAGGAGGAGGAAAGAGGAAGTAGTTAGAGTCGAGATGGAGACCTGAAAGAAAGAAGATGCCGGCTGCGGCTCCCGGATAAGATAACCACGTGGAAATACTTAGATAAGTAGAAATGGGTTAATAATTAAGGTAGAGCTAGCCCATTAACAATGATAGTCATTGGCCAACAGGATTGTATCAAATACAGAGTCTCTGAGTGTTATTTGGGGCTGGTGCGGCTATGGGCGCAGACTGGCGGCAGGCGGGATGGAGCCAGCTGGAAGGAACAACCTGCCGTAACATAGGTCCCTCTTTTTCTGGAGGGGGGAAAACTCAGTGAACTTTCCCCAAGTCAGGGGGAAAACTCAGTGAACAGGCAAAGTCCAAAAAACAGTCAGTGCGCTAAAAGACAGGAATTAAAATGTTAGGTCTTTGTGATGTTTATGTTGTTAGTGCGATGGCCGCTCCATCCAATAAGGGGGCTCTGCATGCCAGCTCAGCATTGGTGCCGAGGCAGCCTGGGGAGGCCACAAATGCTTGGTGCCAGGGCCATCAGCGTATGGGAACGTGGTATCTATAGCCTAAAGGGTGTGTGTGCGCGCGTGCATGTGTGCGTGTGTGTCTGTGTGTGTGTGTGTGTGTGAGTGTGTGTGTGTGTGTGTGTGTGTGTGTGTGTGTGCATAGAAATACCTTGGTGAATGAAACATAAAAATTCACGATATTTTCTAATTTCTTGCATCTTTGTCAGTGATCCAAAAGTGTTGGGTTTTGGAGGGCATGGGATTTCTTATTAGAGCTTTGAACATATAAAAGCTGATGTAGCTTTATAAACATCATTTTTTTACCACCCCAAAATACTTACTGCTGATTGTTAGGCTCAAAAGAGACTCCATTTTCCCAAATTCCAACTTGGAGTAAGTCTCAACCCTTGCACGTTTGGCTCCCACTCCATCCAGCCCCTCCCTCTTCCGTCCCCAGCAGAGACGGCACCACCTCTGTGGTGTAAGAGCACAGGTATGTCCATCCTGTTGATCTCTTGGTGTGATTTCCCCATCTTTCCTATAACGTGCTCATCTTATCTGCCATGCCCGTTGCTCACTCTTACTCCCTCTATATCTGCTGTCTGGAGCTTCTCTCTGAAATGCTGATGTCTTCATTTCAGAGGACACCACTCACTTGCTGAAGACAGTCACTGTAGTAAATCCCTCTGAATCAGAAACAGTCGCAGTTCAGAAAGTTTGCCTTGGTCTGGACAGAAAGACCGGAGTCTTCAAAAGCAGCTTCTAGCAAAATGGCACCAAGACAGAATGTCCTTTGACATAGCTTCATCGGCCGAGGAGTTTTGAATTGAGACCAATATAATGGTCTATTACAAAGTAAGTGTACGTGTCCTGGGCAGTTAGAAAGTGAAGCTTGAAGGCTGGGTGTGTAGCTCAGTGGCGGAGTGTGCATGCTGACGCTGCACAGGCTCCTGGGCCCAGCCATGCCATTGAGAAATAGCAACACCACAATGGTGTGGATGGGGCCCTGAAAAAAGAAAGAAAGAAAGAAAGATTCTCCCCCGTGACCATATCTCTCTTCTCTCTTTTCCCTCTCTCCTCTCTCCTCTCTCTCCCTCCTTCTCTCTCTCCCCTCCCTCCCTCTCTCCCCTCCCTCTCCTCTCCCTCTCTCCCCCTCCCTCTCCCCTCCCTCTCTCCCCCTCCCTCTCCCCTCCCCCTCTCTCTCCTCTCTCCTCTCTCTCTCCCCTCTCCCTCTCCCCTCCCTCTCTCCCCTCCCTCTCCCTTTCCCTCTCCTCTCTCTCTCCCTCTCTCTCCCTCCTCTCTCCTCCTCTCCCTTTCCTCTCTCTCTCTCTCTCTCTCTCCCTCTCCCTCTCTCCCTCTCTCCCCCCTCTCTCCCTCTCTCTCCTCTCTCTCTCCTCTCTCTCCCTCCCTCCCCCTCCCTCCCTCTCCCTCTCCTCTCCCTCTCCCTCCCTCTCCTCTCTCCCTCTCTCTCTCCTCTCTCCCTCTCCCTCTCCTCTCTCTGTCTCTCCCCCTCCTTCTCTCCCCTCCCTCCCTCTCCCTCTCCTCTCTCTCTCTCTGTCTCTGTCTCTCTCTCCTTTACAAACAGCAGTATTTATTTCTCGTCTTGGTTATTACCAGTGTTACCTCAATCATATATCCACTCTCAAGAGGAAAAAAATCTCTAGAAAAAGGGATGAGAATAGATTATAACTTACAGAATTAAAATTAATGGTTAAAATGAATCACCAAAGAAAATGAGGGGACAGCTGGCAATATGGTTCAGTGGGAAAAGGCAGCCACATACAACAAATAAGGAAATGAATAAACTGAGGAAACCACTTCTCAAGAGGGAAAAACCAGGGTGAAATGAATAAACTGAGGAAACATCACTTCTCAAGAGGGAAAAGCCAGGTGAGTGCCATGGGTTGGCCTGGGTCTATGGTCCTAGTGCTCTGGAGGCTGAGGCAGGAGGATCACAGGTCCTAGGCCAGCAGGGGCTACTTGGTGAGCCTCTGCCTCTAAAGCGATAGGCAGAGCTAGGTGTGGTGCAAAGCTGTAATCCCAGCACTTGGGGGGCTAGGCTAGGAAGACCACATCTGAGACCGCCCGAGTTACACAGCAAGTCCCAGGCCAGCCAGGGCAACAGCAAGATCCTGTCTCAAAAACCAAGAGGGGAGGGAGAGGAAAGGAGAGCGGGGTGGGGGGCGGGGGGGGGGGGTAATACTTCCCAGCCAAGGTTAAAAAGGCAAGAGACAAAGCCCTGACTTCTTAACCGCTTATGCGAGAAAACATTCTGGAGTCAGACCTGGTAGCTCGCTCTTGCATCCCAGCACTTGGGAGGCTTAGGAAGGACGATGGGTTATGTAGTGAGTTTTAAGCCAAGCTGGGTGCAGAGACTCTAAAATCAAGGAAACATTTAGACTATGAAGGAAATAAGGGAGTACAGGGAAGAAAAGTGAGCATGAGATGGGGGGGGAGAGAGCATTGCTTGTCTAATGTCATATGAGGGATCTATATTAGATACATGTATGTATATACATGTGACTTATGTTTAATGTCATATGAGGGATCTATATTAAATGCATGTATGTACACACATGTGACATGTTTAATGTCATATGAGCAATCTATGTTAAATGCATGTATGCATATACATGTGACATGTTTAATGTCATATGAAGAATCTATATTAGGTACATGTATGCATACACATGTGACTTATGTTAATGCCATATGAGGAGTCTATGTTAAATACATGTATGCATACACATGTGACATTAAACCAGAAAGGAAGCTATGGGGGAGGGGCATCAGTGAGAGGGAAGACGGTTAAATGGCAGTAGGGGTAAATGTGAGCAGAACACACGATGTACATGCATAAAATATCACAGTTAAACCCATTATCTTGACCCTGACCAAAAAGCTAACTGAGAAAACTCAGAAGAGAAAAAACAATTTTAAAAATCTCAATGGGGGGACTGGAGAGGGCTCCGTGGTTAAGCACACGCTGCTCTCGCAGAGGACCTGAGCTCAGTCCCAACACCCACGTCAGGTAGCTCACAAATCCCTCTAACTCCAGCTCCAGTGAGCCTGATGCCCCTTCTGGCCTCCATGGACACGGCACACACATGGCAGACATTCACACACATACATAAGCATGTTTTAGTTTAAAGTTCCAAACTTCAGTGAAAAATGGCAATGAAAATTCTAATTTTTTGAGAATCCTAATTTTTTAATCAAAGATTAAGAAAAAAGGGAAAGAAACCTAAATGTCTATTCACTTATTCACACATGTATACATAGTCATTGAAAATTCTAAAGGATATATATAGATATAGATACACAGATATACAGATATAAACACACACATACATACATAACATACATACATACATACATACATACATACATACATACATACATATGGGTTTTTCAAGACAGGGTTTCTCTGTGGCTTTGGAGCTGTCCTGGAACTCACTCTATAGACCAGGCTGGCCTCAAACTCACAGAGATCCGCCTGCCTCTGCCTCCCAAGTGTTGGGACTAAAGGCATGCACCACCAATGCCTGCCTTTATTTTTAAAGTACACATTCAATTAAGTTTCAAGGTAATTAGGATAATTAAATAATATATTATCTGAATATCATGTGATTAAGAAACAACTACCTACATATATTCTGTCGGCCTTATATAATTACCTAATTGTACCTCATGATGTTACCCACCCACAATCCCTGCACCTGAGATATGAAGGCTGAAAGGTCAGAAGTTTAAGGTTATCTCTAGCTACACTGGGAGTTAGAGGCCAGCCTAACCAACACTGAGACCCTGTCTTCTCCCTCCCTCCCTCCCCACTCCCTCCCTCCTCCCTCCCTCTTTCCCTCTCCCTCCCTCCCTTCCTTATGATTCTGTAGCCATTATATAGTTTAGACTATGAAGGTCCTCCCTCCCTCTCTCCCTCCCTCTCTCCTTCCCACCCTCCTTTCTTCCCTCCCTCCTGCCCTCCTCCCTCCCTCCTTCTCTCCTTTCTTCCCTCCCTCCCTCCCTCCTTCCCTCCTCTCCTCCTCCCTCCCTCCCTTCCTTATGACTCTGTAGCCATTATATAGTTCAGACTATGAAGTTCCTCCCTCCCTCCTTCCCTCCCTCCTCCTCTCCCTCCCTCCTTCCCTCCTCCCTCCTTCCTCCCTCCCTCCCTCCCTCCCTCTCTTCCTTATGACTCTGTAGCCATTATATAGTTCAGACTATGAAGTTCCTCCCTCCCTCCCCTCCTCCTCCCTCCCTCCCTCCCTCCCTCCCTCCCTCCCTCCCTCTCTTCCTTATGACTCTGTAGCCATTATATAGTTCAGACTATGAAGTTCCTCCCTCCCTCTCTCCCTCCCTCCCTCCTTCCCTCCCTCCCTCCTTCCCTCCCTCCCTCCCTCCCTCCCTCCCTTCCTCCCTCCCTCTCTCCCTCCCTCCTTCCCTCCCTCCCTCCTTCCCTCCCTCCCTCCCTCCCTCCCTCCTTCCCTCCCTCCCTCCTTCCCTCCCTCCCTCCCTCCCTCCCTCCCTCTCTTCCTTATGACTCTGTAGCCATTATATAGTTCAGACTATGAAGTTCTGATTCTCCTGCCTCCACATCCCAGGTGCTGAAATGACAAACAGGTGCCTCCACATCCTGTGGCATTCAGTGCTGGGGAAGAACTCAGTCAGGCTTCACACATGTGAGCCAAGCATTCTAACAACTGTGTTAAAAATAGATGATAAATAAATAAAGCAAGGAGCTGGAGAGAAAGCTCGGTGGTTGAAAACACAGTTCCGGTAGACCTGACACCCTCTTCTGTCCTCTGGCACCAGGCATGTGTGGCGCACAGACATAAAAATGGGCAAAACACGCACATCATAAAACTAAAATTAAAATAACCAAGTCAGACAAGTGTACTACAAAGACTGTGCCCAGTTGACAGTATTGCTGCTGTTCCCAAGGCTTCTAGAACTCACAGGCACCTGCAAGTCCTGTCCCAGGGTATCTGACGCCCTCACTGGCCTCTGTGGGCCTGAATGCAAGTGTGTAGACATACAGACACATAGACGCACATAAATGAAAAACTTAAAATATTACAAACAACAATTTATAAGAGTTGCCATGGCCACAGTGTCTATTCACAGCAATAAAACCCTAAGGCATGTTGCTTTTTAATCAATGGCCTTTCAAATAAATACAGGAATAAAAATGACAAATGGGCCAGCATGGTGACACACACACCTATGATCACAGGACTCTCAAGAAGAAGAGGCAGGAAGATCACAACAAGTTAAGTTTGTAGCCAGCGCCAGACCAACCAGAGCTTATAGGGAAAGACCCCCACCATGCATTTCTCCTGCTTGAGCTGCTTTTGCAAAGGGTCAAGGTGGGGACAAGTACAAGAGGGAACAGAGGGTCCTTGAAGCGTCTGCGAGTCAGCAGAACAATATCTGGAAACAGAGCGTCTTATCGTAACCACCAGAGTGCAAAGATAGTCATAACTGAATTCCTTGTACCCGATCTGAACAAACAACTCTGCCCCAGGCTGACCCCAACCGCTTTATTTGAGTGAACCAATGAAATCCCTGTAATCATGCATCTGCTTCTGTAAGCCCACTTTTTGCTGGCCAAACCATATATAATTCTCTGAAGTTTTGGCCTGGGCGCGCTCAGTCTCCTGAAAGATTGAAGCATCCACAGGTTCCTGTGTGAGCAATAAATATCCTCTTGCGCTTGCATCCAGTGGTCACTGTTTTGTCTCTCAGAGAAAGGGGTCCAAGGATACGGTGAGTCTTTCAATAGAAGAGACCCTGTTTCAAAAAGACAACAACAAAAAAGTGTGTGTTCATCAGGTAAGATATTAGACTTCCCTGTGTAATGACTACCGTGTTTACCTCTCACAAGTATGAGTAGTGGGGTTAGAGAGAAAGAGAGAGAGAGCACAAAATATTTCAAATATGTTGAGAACAATAGTTTAGATTTTATTTCATTTCCTTGATGATCCATAGCTGTAGTTCTGAAAGGATCATAAAGGATTGAGGTCTGATGCTGCATGCTTATACATTTAGGATTCAGGTCAAGAGTGATGCTGAGAGCATAGGAGCATGGAAGAAGTCATAGAGGAAACAGACACAGTGCTCAGAAAGCCGTAAGGCAGGTGAAAAGGTTTCCTGGGGAAAGAGCACACACATCTACTCAACCAACAACAGACCACAACAGATGCCACGACAGACCACACCAGATCCTACAGCAGAGCACACACATCTACTCAACCAACAACAGACCACACCAGATGCCACGACAGACCACAGACCACAACAGATGCCACGACAGATCCCACAACAAACAGACCACAACAGATGCCACGACAGAGCACAGACCACACCAAATCCTACAGCAGACCACAACAGATCCTACAGCAGACCACAGATCACAACAGATGCCACGACAGACCACAACAGATCCTACAGCAGACCACAGACCACACCAAAGCCTACAGCAGACCACAACAGATCCTACAACACACAACAGATCCTACAGCAGAGCACACACATCATCTACTCAACCAACAACAGACCACACCAGATCCTACAACAGACCACAACAGATGCCACGACAGACCACAGACCACACCAAATCCTACAACAGACCACAACAGATCCTACAGCAGAGCACACACATCTACTCAACCAACAACAGACCACAACAGATCCTACAACAGACCACAGACCACAACAGATGCCACGACAGACCACAGACCACACCAAATCCTACAACAGACCACAACAGATCCTACAGCAGAGCACACACATCTACTCAACCAACAACAGACCACAACAGATCCTACAACAGACCACAGACCACAACAGATGCCACGACAGATCCCACAACAAACAGACCACAACAGATCCTACAGCAGACCACAGACCACACCAAATCCTACAACAGACCACAACAGATCCTACAACAGAGCACACCAAAGCCTACAATAGACCACAACAGATCCTACAACACACAACAGAGCACACCAAATCCTACAATAGACCACAACAGATCCTACAGCAGAGCACACCAAAGCCTACAATAGACCACAACAGATCCTACAGCAGAGCACAGACCACAACAGATGCCACGACAGATCCCACAACAAACAGACCACAACAGATCCTACAACAGACCACAGACCACAACAGATGCCACGACAGATCCCACAACAAACAGACCACAACAGATCCTACAACATACAACAGACCACACCAAATCCTACAATAGACCACAACAGATCAGAACAAATCCCACAACAGATCCTGTAACAGGCCACAACAGATCCCACAACAAACCCTACAATAGACAATAGACCACAACAGATCCCACAACAGACAACAGACCATAATAGATCCCACAATAGAGCACACCAAATCCTACAACAGACCACAACAGATCCCACAACAAACAGACCACAACAGATCCCATGACAGATCTTACAATAGAGCACACCAAATCCTACAATAGATCCCATAACAGGCCACAACAGATCCTACAACAGAGCACACCAAATCCTACAATAGACCACAACAGATCACAACAAATCCCACAACAGATCCTGTAACAGGACACAACAGATCCCACAACAAACCCTACAATAGACAATAGACCACAACAGATCCTACAACAGACAACAGACCATAATAGATCCCACAATAGAGCACACCAAATCCTACAATAGATCACAACAGATCCCACAACAGATCCCCTAACAGGCCACAGCGGAGCCCACAACAGATCACACAACAGATTCTACAACAGATCACAGCAGACCAAAGTATAGAGTTGGAGAAAGAGTTTTGCTGGGTTTACTTACAGGAGTACAGGTTAGGGGTTACTTACAGGAGTGGAAATGACTCAAAGGCAGCTGCATCCCCTGCACAGGTGACAGCTCACAAAGCTGGGAACCTGGAGCCCAGCAGAGCAACAGGTTGGGAGTGTCCTTCCCAGGCAATTGGTCTAAACTGCTTGCTTTTCAGACAGCTTGGCTGCCTTCTGTCTGAGGCGACCTCTCAGTTTCTATTGTTTACTCTCTCTGGCCGGGAGGGACTTTCTGGATCTATTTTTATCCTTTCTCTTTCTTCTTAAGAAGTTTCCTGCATGATAGAATGTTTCAATTTCCTAGAAAACAACACAGCAGCAGAGTTGGGGTTTGGAGTGGCCCCCTGTGTGTGGTGGATCAGGAACCATTTGTCAGAAATGCAAATTCCCGTGACCTACAGAGACCCAGGAAGGATCCCACATCTCTTTTTATCAGGTCCTATATTCTGATACATTAAAAACCACAACCCAGGATGGGTGTGGTCGCACCGTTGTGACTCCGGAAGGCAGAGGCAGCTGGATCTCTTCAAGTTAATGTCAGCCTGGTCAACTGAGTGAGTTCCAGGACAGCCATCTGTAGAAAGACCCCATCTCACTCTAGTGTTTAGAATATTTATGTTTATGTCCAAGGCAATTTGGGGGCTGAAGACCCCGCTCAGCTTTAGAACACTGGCTCATAGGCTAATAGGCATGACCCTGGATTCCAACCCCAGCACTAGATTAGGGGGCAGGGTGCTGATCCAAATGTAATAGAAAATGAGTTTACACCTAAGAGTAAGGCAGAATCAAATTTAGGTCTAAATTACTTTTTTCTTTTTCCATTTGTGTGTGTGTGGGGGGTGCACGTGGTGGCCGGGGAGCCTCAGGAGAGGTCCACTCCCTTGCTTACTGGGACAAGGTCTCTCACTGGGACCTGGAGCTTGCTTGGTAGAATAAGCCATCCTGCGCCAGGATTACAAGCATTCGTCACCATGCCTGGCTTTTTACATAGGTGCTGGGGATCGAACCCAGGTCCTCAATCTTGAACAGCAAGCACTTTACCAAGTAAGCTACTTCCCCTACTTCCTCATAGGTCTACATGCCGGAACCCACTTGTAATGAGTCACACCTGTGGCTGTGCCGTCACAAGCCAGTCAACTGTGGGAGATTTCTCTAGCGCGCGCGCAAATGTTTCCCGTTCATTAAAGCCTCTTGCCTGCCTGTTGCATCAACTGGACTGGACATTGAGTTCTTGGGGGTACCGACCGAAACGGGGAGACTCCTCATTCTGAGGGTAGTTGAACAGGACTCTCTGTGCAAGCTTAACATGTAACAAGCTTAACTGGTAACGAAAGGGCCCAACAGCAAGAACAGCGCAGACTGACAGCCAAAGGTAGCTCTTACCTAGAGACAGCTGGAACCGAGGCAAGTCCTAGAAAGCCGCACGCCGGCAGCTGCGGCTCTGCCCCAACTCCCGCTGCAGGAGGCAGGAAATAGGCTCAGGCTGAGAAGCTCAGGCTGCACCCATTCATTCTGAGTTTAGCTTTAGCTTTTACATGATGAGACAGTTCATCACTGCTGTCGTTCAAAACCAAAGGCTGCCTTACTTTTATTTTAAAAAGCCAAAGGCCGAGATTTTAAGGAGAAATCTGTGTTTTTAAAATCAAATACAGTAATAAACAATTAAGAGCAAAACGTAACGTATATTATAGGATCCAGTCTATGTAAAACACCCCAATAGGCAAACCCCTAGAGAAGCAGGGTTGCTATTGCCTAGGGCTGGTGGCAGGGGAGGTGAGACAGGGCTAAAGGCCCAGTGACAGAGGACTCCATTGGCATGAGAAAAATGTGCTAAGTCAGATATTGGAGAGAGTTGCACAGCATGGTGTACACCAGTCAACTGGACACTTTAAATCAAGATGGATTGTAGCTTGGTATAGCGACACATGCCAGCCTGGGCTACATAGCAGTGCGTGCGTGCGTGCATGCGTGCGTGTGTGCAAAGTAGGTGATATAAAGTCACCTTTCAATTTTACAAACAGGAATACAGTCAAAAAACAAAACAAAACAAAAAAAACCAAACTAGATGTTTTAAATGAGAAGAAAAAGATATGCAATTCATAACCCACTAGTCATGCTATGTAATTTTTCATCATTCAATTTTACATTCTTAACACTTTTATCTTTTGTTCTGTTAATATCAGAAAAAAATGACCTGTTTTCTTTATAGTTTTCTTGCTAGTTCTGTCTGTTGTTCTTTTGCTGCAGCTATGGCCTAAGAAACACAAACACGAGATTCAGCGGCCACGCGGAGTTTATTGAGAGAGGGGAGAGGAAAAGGGGGGGGGTAGCTGGTGGCCAACCGAAAGCGGGGAGAGAGAGAGAGAGAAAGACAGAAGGGGCCCCAGAGAGAGCGAGAGAGAAAGAGCAGAGCAGGAGCAAGAAGCAAGAGAGAGAGAGAGAGAGAGAGAGAGAGAGAGAGAGAGAGAGAGAGGTGCGCTTGGCGCGCTTGCTTTAAAAGGGGAGCTTGCGCATCCGTAACCAGATCTCTACGCAGCCAGGTAGAAGCTTGAGCAGCTAGGTAAAGCCTGACGTAGTGATTACATGGCTATAGGTGTCCCGCCCAGAGGCAGGGTGCACAGACTGCCGAGCCCCAACATTCCCACCTCTTATTGCTATTAAAAAGGTGGGGGTTGGGCGTGGCCCAGCGGGGTCCAGACTGCAGGTTTCTAACACTGTCCATTTTTATTTAAATGTGATTGTGTTGGTTTGAGTAAGAGTGCCAGTGGAAGTAATCCTACTTGAGAAGGATTGGAGGGATTACGAGTGGCCTTGTTGGAGGGAGTGTGTCACTGGGGGTGGATGTTGAGGTTTCAAAGCCCACTCCAAGCCCAGAGTCTCTCTGTGTTTTTGAATCAGGATGAAGCTCTCTCTCCTGCTACTTGCGTGGTGAGAGGGACCAAGCCTGTGAAGCTGTAAGCCAGGCCCCCAGTTAAATGCTTCCTTTTATAAGAGTCGCCTTGGTCACAAGAAGACAGTGGTAAGATAATGAGACTACAGAAATGTAAGATCTTCTGGCCCTCTGGTGGATTTACCGTACACTTGGGTGGCTTTGTGCCTCAACATGCCTTAGGTCTATTTTATTTGAAAGCAGCACTGATAAACCAACTGTGTTTCTATTAGTGTGTTAAAGTGTGTGCACATGTATGCACACATATGCATCTTTGTATAGCTGTCTTCTCTCCTTTTGTTTTACTGTGTGTGTGTGTGTGTGTGTGTGTGTGTGTGTGTGTACATATGTGTACCCATGTACCACAGTGAATGTGTGAAGAGGTCACAGAATGACTTTTGAGAATCTGTTTTCTCCTTCTACAATGTGGGTACAATGTCTGTACTCTTTTCCTCGTGTGTGTGTGTGTGTGTGTGTGTGTGTGTAGCCTGCAGGTATGCACACCATGTACATATATGTACAGGATGTACACCACATCCATGCAGGGCCTGATGGGGTCAGCAGAAGAGTTTGGATCCCCTGGAACTGGAGCTGCAGACAGTTGTGAGCCGCCATGCAGGTGCTGGGAACAAACCCGTGTCTTCTGCAAGAGCAACAAGCGCTCTGAGCCACTGTGCCCTCTCTTCCGTCCCCTCTACCTTCTAATGCAAGTATTTCCTGTTTAAATTTGCTCACATTACTGATTCTGTACTTGATCCACTTAATACACCACCCTTAAGCTTAATATCGTAAAACTCGGTGTTACGGCAGGTTCTTCCTGCCGGCCGCAGCGGGTCCTGCCGCCATGGTCCCACAACCGCGTGTGCCCCAAATAACACTCTGAGACTCTGTATTTGATACAATCCTGTTGGCCAATTACCATTATTGTTTATGGGCTAGCTCTGCCTTAATTATTAACCCATTTCTACTTATCTAAGTATTTCCACGTGGTCGTCTTATCGGGGAGCCTCGGCAGGCGTCCAGCTTCCTCCCTGGGCTACATCTCGACCCCTCCTTCCCACTTTTTCTTTCCTTCTCCTGGTCTCCTAGCCCCGCCTATCTAGTTTTCTATTGGCCAGCAGGGCTTTATTAATTAGTATGAGAAACATATATACAGAATAACATCTCCCATCAACTCGGGGATGGTCTTTCAGCTAGCTGGGGGAACACGATAGCCAGTTGGTAGCTACAACGGGGGCTTTCCCGCCCTTGTGTCATCAACTTTACTGCCATTCGTCTTCCTGCCGGAACCCCGGGCTTTCTGTACCATTGCTACATCTTACTGGCCATCTGATCTTCAGAAGGACTAAGCTAAGCCCGACTCAGGGTGCATACAGGCAGCCCTAGCACTTGGAAGGCTGAGGTGGAAGGATTGCAGAGACTCTGAGGCCATCCTGGGTTACAAACCACGGGCTGGGGGTGTAGCTCAACGATGGGCTTTGTGCCTAGCGTGCCTGGAGCCCTAAACTCAAATCTCCAGACCCACAAGGAAAAAACCGCGTGCACCCGCACTCCAGCGTTCTTCAGTAGGCAAAGGAGAGAAGCAGCTGACAATCTCATTTACGGCCACTAAAGTCTTCACCGGACTTTGAACTAGAAGCTGCTACACAAAGCCAGCTTACTCTTTGTTCTGAGACAACAGGACTTACCTATGAGCTGCCACAGAGCACAGTTGAGGGCAGCAGAAACTCACTGCATGTCCAAAGTGTTTTCCCAAGTACAGGGCTGATATGACGGATGTGCCCATCACGGAGGCAAGCACCAAACTGTCCTAACATGTTTCATAACTCCTGGCACCGTGTACTGTAAGGGAGGAACGGCTGCCGAGTGGCGATGTACTGTGCACTTACCTAGCATGGGTCAGTGAAGGGCTTGGTCTCAGCACCATAGGATGAGGGACGGGAGGGGACAAAGCTGATTTCCGTCAGTGGGGAACACTGACACACTCCTGATATGCTCTCTCACATGCCTCAAAATAACACCTAACACAGAGCGTGAAAAAGATGGCATACGAGAATGGAACTTGCTCCTTTGAGGAAAGGTTACACAGCTCAGGCTGGCATCAGGCTCACAGTGACTTGCCTGTGTCACCCTCCTAAACGCTGAGATTACAGGTATGCATCAGTGTGAATAGAACGGGTTTTATTTTTTGAGATGTTTAGTTATTTATTTATTCATTTATTTGTTTTTAGATAAGCTGGCCTAGGGAGCCAAGGATGGCTTTGAACTTCTGACCCTCCAGGCTCTACCTCCTGGAGTGCTGAGATTATGGATACACACTGTCATGCTCAGTGTACGCCGTCGTGGAGATTGACCCTGAGGCTATGTGCATGCCAGGCAAGCCCTCTGCAGACTGAGTCATTCCCAGCCCACTTCCTTTGGTTCCTGCAGACTTGTTTATTGGAGTGCTCATTTCATCAGCTCATACAAGATATCCCAGGGACCACAACGCAAGTCTCTCTGCAAGAACACTGAATTCAGCAGGTCCACTCGTAGGCGTCCTGCAGCCAAGCAGGATGCTACCAACATTTCCAGCCCATGCATGGGATTTTAGGGCACTCCACTGAAGGTCTATCAGAAACACAGCTGGGCCAAAGCTGCCGATGCATTGCATCTTACAGGACAAGGTGGCTTCCCAAACACATCACTGCATGTTCTTGTTGGGGTGGGCAGTGGTACAGCTAAGAAAGAGTGCTTAAATCTCACTTAAACATTGATGAGCCCAGCCTAACCAGCTGGGCATGTTAGCTTAGCGTTGCTATATGATGTGTTTGCACAGTTAAGCAACAAAACAAGAACATGGACTAGAGATGCCTCATCTTGGCTGGAAGCCATCGGTGCACAAATCATTTAAGTAAGGAGTTTGGGGAAAGAACATGAATCTGAAATCCCTCCCCAGCTAAGCTCAAGAGAGCCCCAGCACCAAAGTGATGGGAGATGTAATTCTATAAATATGTTTCTTGTATTGGTTAATGAATAAAGCACTGTTGGCCAATAGGAAAGGAAGACAGAAGGAGCTAGGAGACTAGGAGGAAAGAGGAAGTAGGAAGGAGGAGTCAACATGGAGAGACCGGAGAGGTAGAACGCCAGCCGCTCTGGCCGGTAAGATGAGACCACGTGGAAATACTTAGAATAATAGAAATGGGTTAATCATTAAGACAGAGCTAGCCTGTAAGAAACTACTAACTGGCCAACAGCTTTATATCAAATACAGAGTCTCTGCGTGTTATTGGGGGCTGGCGTGGCGGTGGGACCAGGCAGGCTGGCCGAAAACAACTAGCTACACCAAAGCTTGTGAAATCCAAGTCACAGGGTTAGGAGGCAACAGGACAATAAGAAGCCACAGAAGAGGACTGCAGACGGTGCTGCAGGCTCACAGCCATCTACAACTCCAATTCTAGGGGATCCGACACCTTCCCGTGGCCTCCTTGGGCACTGCCTGCACACGGTGCACAGGCACACAACCAGGCAAAACATCATGTGCAAACCACAAGTAAACAAACCTCTGCAAAAATGCTGTGAAAAGTCTGTGTGTCTAAATTAATCCTCCGAAGCTCTTCCAGGGAGCAAAATGGAACTGTGCAGGGTACAACTAGTCATGGTTACCCTGTTTTTGTGGGGTGGGCTTCTTTATTTGTTTTGGCTTTTTTATTTGTTGGTTTGGTTTGTTTTTTTCAAGACAGGGTTTCTTCATGCGGTCCTGGCTGTCCTATAACTCACTCTGTAGTCCAGGTTGGCCTCAAACTGAGAGATGCGCCTGCCTCTACCTCCAAGTGCTGGGGTTAAAGGTGTGTGCCACCGCCCAGTTTGTTTTCCCAGTTTTCATTGGTAGCATTTTTGTCTACCTGGCATACAGCCCTGAGTCATATCAGTGAAACCCAGGAATCCTTCCTAAGCATGACATCTACCATCTTCTTTAGGACTTCCTATTTACCTTGCCTTTTAATATTCACTGCCTCTCCTTTCTTATTTCATGTGGAGATCAGAGGAAATCTGCAAAAGTCAACTCTCTCCTTCCACCCCTGGGCTGATGAACAGAGCTAAGGCGCTGGGCTTGGTGGGCAGCCACTGCCTACTGTGCCATCCACAGGCTATCTTATCTATCTTCTTCTTGATCACTGAAGCCTGTTCTAGTCAGGCTTGGTTGTGGGCCACTTTAATTCCAGCCCTCAGGAGGCAGAGACAGTGCCTCTGTGAGTTTGAGGCCAGCCTGATCTACAGAGAGAGTTCCAGGACAGCCAGGACGACATTGTGAGACAGTCTAGGGAAAAAAAAACCCATAAACATATTTTCCCCTTTTATAAGCTTCTAATATTGCAGTGCCTGTTTTAGACATAACTGGGACAATTAAATATTGCTTAGGTCTTTATAAAGACTCAATAAACAGTGACCATGAACTGTCTTGGTTAGCGTTTCTATTGCTGTGAAAGACACCACGGCCACAGCAGCTCTTGGACAGGAAAACATTTAATTGGGGCTGGCTTGCAGTTCAGAGGTTCTGTCTGTTATCATCACGGTGGGACGTGGCGGCGTGCAGGCCCACGCAGTGCTGGAGAGGGAGCTGTGAGCGCTACATCTGGACCTAGGGGCAGCAGAAGCACCTGTGTGCAGCATTGGATGTAGCTTGAGCATAGGACACCTCAAAGGCCACTCCACAGTGATGCACTTCCTCCACAGGCCACACCTCCTGAGAGCGCCACTCGCTATGGGGGCCTTTTGCTTTCAAACCCCCAGTTACGCAGGAGAGGAAATGGTTCACGCACATTAAGTAGAGTAATAACAGAAAAATCTCTTCAAACACCAACACAACGTTAAAAGTGACAAATCCATTCACAGACTGCATCAACTGGAAAGTTAATGACTATTGCACAGGAGAGCTAAGGAGGGAGAGGCAGCCAGGAGGAGAGGCACGGCCCTAACCAGCTCAGTGGGAGCGGCCATCTTTCCTTATCACCCTAAGGACAATACAGACCTAGAAAGGGGACAGTGCTAAAACAGCAGATGAAACCAAATGTCACAGGTTGACAGTAACGCTCTAAGGGCGGAATAACGTGAAAGCCTTCAACAGCCCAGGCTGGCCTTGTTCAATGCTGAGATCACAGGCAGGCGACACCAAGTCTATATGATTGCCCTCAACTTGCCTTAAACTTGAACCCGGGTCCCCGGGAAGAGCAGCCAGGGATCTTAACTGCTGAGCCATCTCTCCAGCCCTGAAAAGAAACATTTCCAAACTAAGCTGGGAGGCTAAGACATGAGGCTGACCGAGAGCTTGAGGCTAGCCTGGGATACAGAGTAAGACTGTCTCAAAACAAAAGCTAAGTGATATTAAAGGGGTACCCAGGAAAAGAGTTTAGTCAGATGACTAAATGCCTTTTCCAACCCGCTGAGAGGCTAAGAAGATGCAATGGATGCAAGCTTACTACAGGCCCAGGACTGCACAAAATGGGCACGGTGGTTCCTGCCGTAATCCCACACCGGGAAGGTAGAAGTTGAAGGATCAGAAGTTCAAGGTCATCTTGAGTTACATTATCAAGTTAAGGCCGGTCTGATCTTCAGGAGAACAACCCCCACCCTCACCCCACACCCCTTGTGTCCTGCACGCACCCCTTCTCCACATACAAACAACAAGGAAGGAAGCTGAGTCACCCTGCCTGGCCCGTGCCCAAGTATCAAGAGGAAAAGTACAAAGCTTGTGAAAATGCAAACACGCTTCATAGAAATAAAATAACTTGTCTTTACTTCCTTCTTATAAACACTAAACTGACTGAATCTTCAGGTTCCTCCTCACTCAGAATTCCATCTCCTGAATTGCCATTTCATTTTCTCAAGGTTGGTCATTTCAATTCCCTTCTCGGAAGCAAATAATGACAATTGACCCTTGTATCCCAGGCTAGCCTCCAACTCCTGATCCTCAGGCATCTACCTACTCCCAAGTGCTGGGATTACAGCCGTGTCCCACCATACCTGGTCATCTGAATGACAAACTATGGTGTGTCTATAAACATGACTGAGAAAACATTGTCATGCCTTGAGGCTGGGGTATATAGCTCTGTACCGAGGATCCAGTTGAGGAGCGTGCGTGGGACCCCGTTTTCAATTCCCGATATCACCCTCGGAAGTGATATGTGTAAGGAAGCTATGCACCAGTAGTAAGGGAAAATATTATGACAGTTATGACTTTAAACAAACAAACCACTTTGTCCAACTTGCAGACCAGGCAAACAGACCCCCTGCATGACATCCTGAATGCAAGAGGGCTCACACTTACCCACACAGTCACCTTTGATGACTAGTTAGGTCCACCCTTCAGAAAAGGTTTCTACCGACCCAGTGCCTTGCTTGCAAACCTGCCTGAAGTCTGATAAATGTCCACTCACCTCTACGTAACCATGATTGGCACAAGTATCCACTGAACATGTACAGGCGGTTGTATTTGAACAGCCCAAACAAACCCCTAAACAAGAGAGAGGGGACTCTGTTAGAGGCCAAGCACCAGGGCACAGGCCTGGAGTCACAGCTGTACAGGCGGGGCGCTCTCTGCTAGTTCAACAACCTGGGCTATGTTGTGAGTTCCAGACCGGCCTGGAACTCACACTGCACAGCAACATGCTGTCTCAGAAGCACAAGCAAAGGATTAGAAGATAGATGATCAAAAAAATATCAGAAATGCAACTTAGGGTGGAACGGGGACCACGGCTGAGTGGGCCCCAAGACTTTCGCACAAGTGACTCCATGATGAAAGTGTATTCGGGCTGCGAACGCCAGCACCAGGCGGCACCACCTGCCAAAATGAAAGCAAAGGCTCGATCCGTCCAGGTCCATAGCTCTGGGGAAGTCTCTAAATACCCTAATCTTGCTTTTTGGCTTCTGTAGTTACACTTCTGGCTAACTGTTCTTGTTAACTGAGGTGTGTCAATCTAGGACATGTTTTTTGTGCTTAAAAGCTTACCCTGAGGAAGGCCCAGTGCTACACCGAGATGCCAAACACCGTGTAGTCGCCGGCCAGCTAAGAAAGACCTTTCCACTGCCGTAAACCCATGTGTGAGTGCCCCACAATGAGCAGACAAACTCCTTCTTTCTGTAGGCAGTGTTCAGACGGGAGCTCTGCTTTCCTCACTGAGGCCCCATAAGTCACTGCCAAGACCCCAAGCTCAGAGTGTGTGGAGACAGCTACACCTGTGCAGACTTCCGCTTCCCCGCCCATGTCCCAATCACCCGTTCCGTCTCAGGAGCACAAACCGTTTTAGTAGGAGCAGCCCGCTTCCTTGAAGCCTGCGCTTTAGTTCAGGGAGTCTTCAGAGAGACAGAACCAATTCTTCCTTGCGTTGGCCTTGCTGTCTGGAACCTTGCTGTGACAGTGGACATCTGGCAGCAATCTTGGATTTTGAGAGCTAGAATCACAATTAGGGGCAACAAATCAAGAACTAAAGAACCAGGTGAGGCTTCAGACAACTGTACCAAGTCACTCACTCTGCCCATTCTAAACTACGACTAAGAGCTATTTTAGGTGCCAGAGAGTTTGGCTCCCTAAGAGCACTGGCTGCTCCTGCTGAGAACCCAAGTTGGGTCCCACATGGCTGCTCATAACTGCCCAATTTCAGAGGATCAGATACCCTCATCTGGCCTCAGAGACACACACGGTACACAGACATGAATGGAGGCAAAACACCCATAATGCATAAGAGAAAACAAGATTTAAGTTTAAAAACAATTATTTTAGGGCCTGGAAAAGTAGGTGGCTCAGTACTTAAGAGCCAAGTCCCATTCCCAACGTCTGTGTTGGGTGGTCCACAACCACCCACAATTCCAGTTCCATGGAAACCAGACTCCTCTGGCCTCTGGGCTGTGGTGAGATACTCTTTATTATTTATTAAAGCTTGCCTGAGGATTCAGAAACCAAAGTCAGCCACAGGCCATAGAAGGCAGGCTTTAATCCCAGCAGTCAGAAGCTAGGAGTTGGTGGTCCACACTTTTAATCCTAGGACTCAGGATTAAGAGATAGACAGATCTCTGCTAGTCCAAGGCCGCCCAGAGCTACACTAGAGAGAATCAGTCTAAAAGAGAATTATAGCTCACACCTTTAATCCCAATATTATGGAAGTGTGTAAGACAGAAGCGAGGGCTCAGACAGGCACTGGCTCTCCAGCCACCTGAGGAGAGGCAGCAGTCTGAGGCTTGGTGAAGAGCTCCTTCCTGGATCAGCCCTTTCAGCCTGAGCGAGAGACGAGAGCTAGAGGCCGGCTGCTTTGCTCTCTGAATCCTCAGGCAATCTTTAATAAGTCATAAATAATATCTCACCGCACCAAGTTTACACACACACACACACACACATACACACACACACACACTCACACACTCACCACACACACACCACACACAAACACACACACACACTCACTCATACACTCATACACACACTCACACACACACATACACACACACACACCACATACACCACACACACCACACACACACACACATACACACACACATCACACACACCACACACCACACACACACACATCACACACACACACTCACTAATACACTCATACACACACCACATGCACACACCACACACATACACACACACAAACATACACACACACCACATACACCACACACACCAAACACTCACACACACACACACACACACATCACACACACCACACACACACCACACACACACACCACACCACACACACACACACACACACCACACACTCACACACACACCACACACACCACACACACTCACACACTCAAACACACAGACACACATAGACACACACACACTCAGTCATACACACCACATACACCACACACACATACATCACACACACCACACACACACACATCACACACACCACACACCACACACACTCACACACCCACACACACTCACACACACACAGACACACATAGATACACACACACTCATACACACACACACTCACACACATACAGACACACATAGACATACACACTCACTCATACATACACACTCATACACATACACATACATACACTCATACACACTCATACACACACACACTCACACACACTCACAAGCACTCACAAACACACACACACACTCATACACACACACATTCACACACACAGACACACACACACCACATATACCACACACACTCACACACACACACTCACTCATACACACACATCACACACACCACACACCACACACACTCACACACACAAGACACACATAGACACACACACACACTCATACATTCACACTCATACACACACACTCACACACACATACACACACACACACACTCACACTGTGGAGCCACATGCTCATAATCCCATCACACAGGAGGCAATGGCAGGAGATTGCCATCAAGTGGTGTGGCAGATGAGCTGAAGATGTGTTACATTCGTTTCTACTGTGAAACATTTGTTTAATGGTAAGATGATGAGTTGCATTCTTTTGTTTAACTCTGTGAAGCTGTGTTACTTTGCCTGTCTAAAACACCTGACTGATCACTGAAGAGCTGAATGGCCAATAGCTAAGCAGGAGAGGGATAGGCGGGGCTGGTGGGCAGAGAGAATAATTAGAAGATTGAGAGAGAGGAAAATGGAGAAAAGGAGGAGAGGGGGATGCCAGGGGCCAGACACCCATCCACACAGCCAGACGCGGAATAAGAAGGAAAGAAAAGATATACAGAAATAGAGAGAGCTAAAAGCCTAGAGGCAAAAGATAAACGGGATAATTTAAGTTAAGAAAATGTGCCTGGAGGCTTTAGTGAATCATGGGAGATCTTACCTGTGAGGAGGAGTGGACAGGTAGTGGGCGGTGGGGAGGCAGGGGCAGGGGCCGAGCAGGGGTGGAAGGGAGAACTATGGTTGGAACGTAAAACAAAATTTAAAAGAATAAATAAATTATAAAAAACAAAATATGTAACTAAAAGATTATGAAACCAGAAAGAAAGAAAGAAAGAAAGAAAGAAAGAAAGAAAGAAAGAAAGGAAGAAAGGAAGAAAGAAAGGAAGAAAGAAAGGAAGGAAGGAAAGAAGGAAAGAAGGAAGGAAGGAAGGAAGGAAGGAAAAGACTGGCTAGAAACAAGCCAAGCCAAGGCCAAGCATTTAAAGGAAATGATAAGTCTCTGTGTATTTATTTGGGAGCCGGGTGGCGGGCCCCTAAAGAGTTAGGAGCAAAGCGTGGAGGTGGGGGAGGGGGGGAATAACTATACTCAAGGCCAGCCTGGGATGCACAAGGTAACTCTGTCTTTGCCCTGCCCTCCCTCCCCCCTACAGCGTAAAGACAATTATTTTTAAATGAGAAAACAAATTTTGAGCATTTAAGCCACTCTATGTTTTGGTTTTCCGCCTTGTGTTTTATTGCTGTTGGTGGTGATAGTCTTATTTGTCACAATAGACTGAGGAGCACTGAACCTCAGACACACTGACGGTCTACGTCTCTCTCTCTTTCTACAGGTGAGGCCACTGAGGTCCCAAGAGGTGAGATGACCCCACACAATTTTAAGTTTGTGAAGAACAGGTTTTGGCTCCTGGCCCAATTTTTTCCCTGGAGAAACTGATTCTTGGGCTCTAAACGGAGAGGGAGAGAGGGAGGTTGGACATAACAATGAATTATAAATGCACCCCTATTCAGTGGGGGTAGTCCCTAAGGTGAGCATTTATATGCATAGTATAAAGTTAGTGTGAAAGAACAGTATCAAGTTTATGATTGGTCAGGATACTGTGAGATAAAAAGTCAGAGTTTATGATTGGTCAGGATACTGTGAGATAAAAAGTCAGAGCTTATGATTGGTCAGGATACTGTGAGATAAAAAGTCAGAGCGAACAGCTCCTGCTCACAAGGCCCAAGATACACTGCGCTGGGAAGGACTCTGGGAAAGCATTTGTTTCTCTGAACAAACATACTTTAAGACAAAGTAACTGTTTTTTTTTTCCCCGTTCCTCTGTGTTTTGATTTTTGAGACGGGGTTTCTCTGTGTAATAGCCCTGGCACTCAGACTTTGTAGACCAGGCTGGCCTCAGACACGCAGAGATCCGCCTACCTCAGGTGTGCGCCACTAGGACCCACAACTTTTTCTTAAAAGAAAGTGTATGTACTCTCTCTCCTGTGTACACGAGAGTGCCCGTGTGTAAGTCGGTGTATGTGCCACTTGCGTGCCTGCTGCCCCCCGGAGGCCATAACTGGAGTTGCAGGTAGTTGTGAGCCACTGTGAGGGTATGGGGCACAAACCCAGGTTCCCTGCAAAAGCAAAGAGTACTTCTGAGCCAGCTCTCCAGCCACAAGAGTAATTGTTCTGCTAAATTCTTAGCTGGGAGCACGGATGGCAGCATGGACCTGTGATGCAGCCCGAGAGGAGGGAGCAGAAGGGTCAAGACCATCTTTGGCTATATAGCAAGTCAGAGGTCAGCCTGGCCAAAATGGGACTGTCTCCTCAAAACAATAAATAAGAAGTAAACAAACAAGCAACACATTCTTACATTTTTTCTTGGTACTCACTACACCTTAAAACAATTAACTTAGAGATGGTAAGCTGGTTTAGTGGGTAAAGGTGCATGCCAACACTTGCCGACCTAGCCCCCGCATGGTGGAGGACGAGAAGTGACCTCTGACCTGCACATGCCATGGCACACATGTACCGAAATATACTAAGAACATTTTTAATTAACTTGACCTCAGTTTGTCACAGATGTGTTAATACGCTATGCGCATGTGCCTGCTTCTCTGTAATGTACACCATTTGCACGCAGGCAACTGTGAGAGCCAGACCAGGACGCCAGAGCCTCTGGGATGGAAGTTACAGACAGTGGTAAGCCACCTGATGGGGATGCTGGGAAATGAACCCGGGTCAGCAAGTGCTCATAACTGCTGAGTCATCTCTCCAGCTCCTGCCACAGGCACCAACACCAGTGCGTTCCAAAGCCTTTTCTGAAACCCCACTACATCAGACAAGACACATGCGTTTAAGCTTGCTAAACATAAGTGTTTCTGTGTAGTCTGCAAAGAAAATAAACGAACCAAGACTCTTCCCATTTTAAGACCTGACTGTGTTTTAGGCGGTGTACTTCAGATAAGATTGTGTGCGGGGTCGCGAGACCGAGAAGGCTGAGCTTTATGCATGTCATCAGTCATACAGCATGGTGAAAGCAAACAGAGAAAGCACAGCGAACCCTGGCCTCTTCACTCCATTTTCCAGGCACTCGCACTCTTCAGCTTTTGTTGCTGTTTGTTTGTTTTTGTTTGTTGTTTTGCCGAGAACTAAATGCATACTGAGTAAGACCCAGCTACTGCGCTGCATGTGTCTTTAGCCCACAACTTGATTTTCTGAGTCTTGATTTTCCTAACTATTAAACTGACTTAAACTGGTCACAGTGGCTCCTCCTTGTAATCCCAGAATTCAGAAGGGTAAAACAAGGGGATTGCCTAGAGTTTAAGGCCATCCTGGGCTACGGAGTGAGTTCCAAGATAGCCTGGGCTACATGAAACTCTCAAAAAAAATAAATAAGTATAAATTGTTTTTGACACACTTGTAAGCTTGGTATTTTTATTTGTGTGTGGGTGCCACTTGTGTGGGGAGGTCGGAAGAGGGTGTCAGGTCTGCTGGAATGAGTTACAAGAAGAGCAGGAAGTGTCTTCAATGCCGAGCAGCTCTCCTGCCCAGGGTTACCATCTTTGCGAATCCTTCTGTTAGCTTCACTCACCCATTTACTCCCATTTGAGCTCCACAACATTTGAGAAGACAGAACCGCTCCGGACAGTTGGTCCTCCTCCCCTCGACATGGCATGGGTGCTGGGGATTGAACTCAGGTCATCGGGCTTGGGAGCAAGCACCTTCACCCGCAGAAGCATCGATACAGCTCTTCAACGCAATTTAAAACATGACACCTGGTCCTTCAATACTCAAAAGAAATACTCTGTAGATACCAGCCCCTAAAGGGTCCTTAGAAAGCAGAAAGTGTATACATATATGGATGGATGGATGGATATGTATATACACACACACACACACACACACACACACACACACACACCACAGGCACAACACACACAACACACATACTGTACACATACCACACCACAAACACACAATACATACACACACACACACAGACCACACATACTACATACCACACATACTATACACACACCACACACCACACACACACAAACCACACCACACACCCTCACCACATACCACACACCACACACACAACACACACATACAACACACACAACACACATACTGTACACATACCACACCACAAACATACAATACATACACACACAGAGACCACACATACTACATACCACACATACTATACACACACCACACACACACAAACCACACCACACACCCTCCCCACACACCACACACACACACACACACACACAACACACACAACACACATACTGTACACATACCACACCACAAACACACCATACATACACACACACACCACACATACTATACACACACCACACACACACAAACCACACCACACACCCTCCCCACACACCACACACCACATACACACACAAACTCATACACACACACTACATACACACCCCCCCACACACACACATACAACACACACAACACACATACTGTACACATACCACACCACAAACATACAATACATATACACACAGAGACCACACATACTACATACCACACATACTATACACACACCACACACACACAAACCACACCACACACCCTCCCCACACACCACACACACACACACAACACACACAACACACATACTGTACACATACCACACCACAAACACACCATACATACACACACACACCACACATACTATACACACACCACACACACACAAACCACACCACACACCCTCCCCACACACCACACACCACACACACATACAAACTCATACACACACACTACATACACACCCCCCCACACACACACAAACTCATATACCACACACACATGCACACACACACATGCACACACACACCACACACACATGCACACACACATGCACACACACACACACATGCACACACACACATGCACACCTGTATTATATGAACAGTAAGAACCTGGGAGAACAGAGAGAACTAAACCCAACAGGGCACAGCGGCTGTAAGTCCGCATGGAGGCAGAGATGAATTTTACAATCGTTTTCACATTTCCTTATGGACATTAGTGTGGACTCGAAGGTCAAAGGTCATCTCGCAGGAGTTGGCGCTCCTCTGCAGGTCTTAGCCCAACCAGGTCTGAGGAAGTATAAGTGCACACTGCTCGACTGACGGTTCCCCAGCCTTCCGGGATCCCAGAGACAAGCAGGAACTCGTTTACTGCCCCACAACAAGCATCTTTTAAAGCAAAAATCTACAGGGCGGGAAGCCAGCCAGCCAATGGTTCTAAGGTCAACCTATCATGCACCTTTACCTAGAGAACAGCAGCCTTCGATGCCATGACCTCATCTCCTTTGATCTTGGCAACCAATCACCCGCCCTCCTGACTTCCCTTCGCCGACATCTTTGACTGGCTCAGGGCCAGACTCAGGAGGACATCCGGCTTGGCTACGAGGCCTTCACCCCATGTAGATAGCTCCCAGAAATGAACCTTAGACTCACCACAAACCAGATCTGGAGATTTTCTGTGATACTATCTGAGGTTTCATTGGCAAGTCTGCGTGGCCGTGATTTAAGTTTTCAACCCTGTGAATGTATGAACTTCGCTTGGGTTAGAACGTTCATTCACTCAGTATTTTTTTTTAATTTGCTTGAGTTTATAAAGCTATAACTCACAGCTTATATGAGAAAAACTCCTGACGCAATTCTGGAGAAGGACAAGGTAAAATAATATCATGTTAGCAGAGTCCAATTATTAACAAAACCAGGAATGAAAGACCTTGAGAAGCTACTTGAATAGCCACAGGCCATCTGGTCCGGATGCCTGACACAGTCTGTTGTGCTTGAAAATTCTTTAAGGAAATCACCCCAACATTGTAAGCTTTCCTAGAGGGAAACCCAACAACCAAACATAACTTTCTATAACACACATTTTCACCTAATCCATGTGTGCTCGCTCGCGCCTGTGGAGGTGGCGATGGGGGCACTGTTGCCCATGCTATCATCAATCTCCTAAACTCACTGTTAAACGATCCTCCTGCCTCAGGCTCCCCCAATATCTGGGATCGGATTGTGGGGGTCACCAGCCTCTTGCTTTTGCTAAAAATCAAGTTGTTTTTCTTTTATTTTTTTTAAGGTTTACTGTTTATAATATTCACCCCCAGATTTAATAGAGCCTTAAATAAGAAACTTAGATAATGGTATTTAGCTCTCAATTCGTGAGAAAGGTGCGTTAAGCAGTGTGAAAATGCGTCTCCCTTAAATCAGGAGAGCGGGGGTTCCTTGTTCAGATTCTCTGCTCTCCAGCACAATGATCACATCAGCGCACAGAGTATACATTCAGAAGGGCAACACCAAAGTGAGATCTTCTCTTCCCCTAAACCGAAAGGCTCCTGCTGCGCCTAACTTGTCACTTGGGGGCAAAGGATACTACAATACTATGGCGGGCACCAGCTTTTTCTCCACAGGACCGGAGATGCTGGTTTTACATACCCTGGGGGGAGCTGTTTTCCTGAGCCTAGCTTTGCGCTGTGGCACTGCGGGGGCCCTGAGCATCAGCCTGGAATCCATGGGTCCTCACCCCCCTCACCCCCCTGCTCCTGCACCCAGGGGCCCTGCAAGGAGGCGTGGGGACCCCTCAGCCTGCAGCTGGGACGGCCTCCCCAGCCACGCCCACCGCCACAGCAGGGCCGCAAGGCCTCTCTTCCGGAACCTCCCACCTTGCATGAGTCACGTGCTTGTGCAAGACCTCAAGGTCTCAAACTTTCCCCACTTCTTTAGTGTCCCTCATGCCCTGGCCCTCCCTCACAGGAACCTGCCATTGAAGAACGCTGCTCCAGCTCGGTTTCCTTTCTCTGAAGACCCATCCCTCTTCTACACTCATTTTATGCCAGTCTCTCTCCCATCGCCACTTTTCTGAGACTGCCCTTCATAGAGCCACCGTGGACCAGACTCTCCTTCTTGTTCCTTTTCCTCCATTTGCTGGCCACCATGATGTGAACTGTTCTGCTCTGTCATGCCCCGCCCCATGGGGAACGAACGTCCCTGAAGCCCAAATCAACCTCAGGTTGCTCTTGCAGAAGCGTGAGTAATACACTTGCCATGGGGATGAGGAAATTTGCTCCTGGAGCCCAGCCAGGAGACGTGCCCAGCTCACAGCTTCTCAGTCCTCCTCAGCCCGAACGCCTGAGCCACACCTTCCTTAAGGCGTGGTCATACTACCAGACAGCCAATAGTAGCAAGCTGGTAGCTGGTGCGTCTCATCGGCCAGAACTCTTTAGCTATGTCTGGCAGAGGGGCATGGGTTTGTGGTTTTTGTTGTTTTGTTTCCTCTATCTGCCAACTCCCAATTCAGAATTCTACTTCTTCCCTTCCCTTTTCCAGAAATTACTACCTGGCAGATCTCTATACCCCTGAGTCTGACTCAGCATCTCTGTGTTCCTTCTACCCTTATTTCAGAAAATAGTATGCACTCAGTTGCTCAACTGAGACCCTATGAGACAGATCTGGTCCTCCTTCATCCCCAAATCTAATCCACAGCAGGTTCTGAAACTTCTACCTCCAAAATCAATCTCTCTGTCTCTCTTTCTGTGTGTCTGTCTTTCTCTTTCTGAATCTGTTTCTCTGTTGCTATCCCTCTCTGTCTCTTTCTGTCTGCCTCTCTGTGTCTTTGCCTCTGTTTCTGTCTTTCCCACCTTTGCCCAACCCATTTCAGAAGAGTGACTGACTAGCTCAAGTGTTCCTACCTCAGAGATCCCCCACAGGCCACCTGTCCCCATTTCCCTGTGTCCTTGATTACAGACTCCCTCATGTCTTCCTGGCTGTCCTGGAGCTGACTGTGTAACTCAGTCTGGCCTCAGATTCACAGAGATCCACCTGCCCACTTGGGTCCTGGGATAAAAGGTGTGTGCCACTATGCCCTGAGCCTTAACTTGTTTCCTCTCTCTCAGCAGCTATGAGGTTCATGACACCATGGACCATGTTTGATTTGTCACACAGATCCCAATCAACACACATTTGTTGAATATATGAATGGATCAAAGATCATCTCAGACACTGGTGCGGTTTTATTCTTTTCATAATGTTTTGACAAATGAATTTCATTTTTGCCTTTTCCCCCTTTAGAAAGAAAATGGAAAATTTAACTTCCTCCTCTTGCTTTTATTTAGATTAGCATGTAGGAGATAAATACTCATAGCAATGAATCCTATCTAGATCTATTGTCAGTGAACATGATTTCCAGAGGCCCTTACTTTAAAATGTGCCATCCCGGCCAGAAAAGTTTCTTAACATCAATCCTGCTCCCTATTAGCAATCTTACCAAACCTGCTCCCCCCACAAAGGCAAAAGCACAACAACAATACACGCTGGGGAGCCTTTCCGTCTGTCCCGAGGCCAGACTGATGGGCTCTCCTACAGCAGAGCGGTGGCAGGAGCGGTCCCAGCTGCGGTGGCAAGATTCATGCCAGGACCCGCAATTAGAGTTTCCTCTGAGGTTTGACAGAGCATTGTTCGAAAGCGGTGCAGTGGAAACTGCAATTAAAGTTGACATTAAAACCCCAGGCTCGCTAGAACAATCCTATAGTTATAGTTTCCCTTAGTTAGGATTAAAGATAAGTTACATATAGGACTTCAGACTCACAAAGATAGGATAGATATTTTCCTTAAGTCTTACTAAATGTTAATGGACTAAAAATTGTTAACTGTGATTCTTATTTGATAACTGTTGTGTGATATATTTTGCTATGTTAAGGTTAAAACCCTTCTTTTATTTTAGACAGAAAAGAGGAGGTGATGGGAGATGTTATTCTGTAAATATGTTTCTCATAATGGTTAATTAATAAAGCCCTGTTGGCCAATGGGAAATCAAGATAGGCGGGGCTAGGAGAAAAGGAGGAAAGAGGAAGTAGGAAGGAGGGGTCAACATGGAAAGCCTGGAGAGGTAGCACGCCAGCACTGCTCTGGCCAGTAAGATGACCCACGTGGAAATACTTAGAATAATAGAAATGGGTTAATCGTTAAGACAGAGCTAGCCGATAAACAATGATAGTACCTGGCCAACGGCATTGTATCAAATACAGAGTCTCTGCATGTTATTGGGGGCTGGCGTGGCGGTGGGACCAGACCGACTGGCAGGGAAAAACGTGCTCGTAACACAATCCTGTACAGGAAAAGAACTTCCCCAGGTATCACTATCCCTGACTTCGAGCTCTACTATAGAGCTATAGTAGTAAAAACCGCATGGTAGTAGCACACACAGGAGGACCAGTGACTCAGATGTAAATCCACACAACTGTGGCCACCTGACACCTAGGCAGAGGGACAGTCAAGCCAGCTTCTGCCACCAACACAACCTGTAATTCATTTACCTTTGCCTTTTATTCTTTGACTCTAATTTCTTTTTTACTGACTATGTTATATCTGTACATGATTTAAATTTAACTTTATATAAAAATAAGCTAACTCTATACAACTTAAGTTCAACTGTACTAAGTCAAATATTTCTAAATTATTATGTGTCTTTAAATGGTGATAAACATTTAAGGTTATAAGTGTCTATTTCAAACTAATGAAATATTTATGCCACCCAGTCCTTCCTGTAAGCTGTTTATAAAGGTTAAGACTCTATTATCAAAGGGAGGTTTTCTCTACCACTTTGTCCTTTACAAGTGTATGTCTAACCTACTAAGTTAAAACCAGTTAGAGTCAGGCTGCAGGGCTCTGAGCATAACATCTCTCCACAGCCTCTCAGCTTGGATCCAGTTTTCCACACAGATTAATTACAGGGATAAAGCCTTACCTAGCCACCTCTAGGTAACCTAGCTTAAGGCAAGTAACTAAAGACAAATTTTGTATACTAAGGTATACTAAACAGACAGCCCTCAAATGCTCAGAGATCTAGAGAATATGGTATTTAAACTGTTTCATTAAAAAGCTTTTATAACAGAGAGACAGGCCAGCTACTGGCACCACCCATTTCCTCCAAGAAGATTGATGGACACCGAAGAAGCTCCACCCACGAAAGTGGCAACGCTAGCCACTGAGCAATCCTGCCTTTCATCTCAACTGCTGCAAAGGGCTCTAAGAGCCGTGGACAAAAGGGCAGTGGAATCGACTTTCCACATTGCTTTGGCCAACGGTAGGTAAGTCTTCCAAAAGTTCCTAATCCACAGGTCGCGTGCCATCAACAAAAGGCAAATGTCCTTAAAGCCTCCAACCTCAACAACTGTGGAGGACCTGGGGGTGGCTGTCCATGCTGCCAGCTAGTGAGTCTCTGTTACTCTCTAATCATTCAGGTAGAATTTTATCCTTCTCAAGAACTCTGATGCCTTTGACGTCTGGTAGCTTTGTCAGCTTAAAGCAACAGCCAAGGTTCCAATTGTTACAAAACATATTTCAGAAACGCATATTTTAAGGTTACTACTGTTTATAGTCTTAACATTAATCAATAAAGTTTTAATGAGCTACTAATCCAATTCTGACAGAGTACTAAACACCATACTATGCCACTACACTATCATAACTATTTGTTAATTCTTTCAGCCAAACCATTTCTAACATGAGTATGCTGCTAATGTGTCTTAATATTTATGTTTTCACAAACTCAAAGGATTCTTGTAAGTTCCAGGGAGCCTAATTGAACCCATCCAAACAGGTCAGATTCACTCTAACCCTGGTCCCAGGACTTCCTTTCCTCACCTTGGGAACCCCTCCCTCATCTTACAATTCTCCCCTCATGTACCAGGACCTAGGGGAAAAAAAAAAAAAAAAAAAAACCTTTCGTTTTCTAAACTTAACCTTGTCCTCTGCTCTGCTAACATCTTGCCAGGTCTCAAGACGCCAGAGTTCCATACAGTCAGGACTGCGATGAAACAACCAGCTACCAGGACGTGGCAGCACCCAGCTTTCTCGGATCAAAAGATGATCAACGCCCCAAGTCAGCAGGAAGCAGTCTTTTGAGAACTCAACATCCTTATTCCTAACCTGCCACGCCCAACCCCCACCTTTTTAATAGCAATAAGAGGTGGGAATGTTGGGAGCCTGCAGTCTCCTGACTCCACCTCTGACGATGGGTGGGACGCCCATGGCAATGTCATCACTACATCAGGCTTTACCTGGCTGCACAGGGGACCCAGTTACGCATGCGCAAGCCCCCCTTGTAAAGCAAGCATGCCAAGTGCACCTCTCTCTTGCACACTCTCTCTCTCTCTCTCTCTCTCTCTCTCTCTCTCTCTCTCTCTCTCTCTCTCTCTCTCTCTCCCTGCTTTTGGTTGGCCACCAGCTACCTCCTTTCTCTCTCCTCTCTCAATAAACTCCACGTGGGCGCTGAGTCTCATGTTTGTGTTTCTTAGGCAATAGCTGCAGCAAAACAACAACAACAACAACAACAAACACACACACACACACACACACACACACACACACACACACACACACGGTGAGTAGCAGGAGCATGCAGTAGGGTGCAAGAGGGGGGTCCCATTGCATCCTCAGCTAGGAAGAGCAGCCCGGCTATAAACCTCAAGGCCCATCCCCAGTGACCAAACTTCTCCAACCAACCAGCTGGGGATCAAGTGTTGAAACACATGAGCCTGTGTTTGAACACTTCACATTCAAACCACAACATACACATTCTATAGATTGCAAGGACTACAGCAATTTAGAATAAACTCTAGTCGGGCCGTAAGAAATGTTATCCAATAGGTTTTGTGTGTTAGAGTCATAAGTTTTGTTTGATGCCAAGAGAAGACCTTAGTGAGAAAATACAATGATCAGCTACATAAACCTTGATCATAACCCTGAATCTTCATCCACAAAGTTACAACATAAAATTGTCCTCTCCCCTTAGAGAATGCATGTCACTCTTCACTAAAGAAAAAGCCAGGAGAATGGCTCTTTTCTGTCGAAAGCCGGAGCTAAAGAGTGGTAAAACAGATCGAGCATTTCGGGGTTGCTCTCCGCTCACAAAGTTCTACCCCCCCCCCCCCAAAAGGTGTGCATTTCCTGGGGTTTGCTCTCCAGCTTGCACACGCCAGGCATGGCATGCTCTACCCACCCCCCGCCACCCTCAAACACCAGAATTACAGGTGTGCACAGCCTCCCCAGCTGGTCCCAGACCTCGTCTTTCTAAACCAAGTAACCAGGCAGACGTCTCAACTAAGCAATCTCCACTATTCCCCAGCGCTATCCCCCCGCCCCCCATGTTCTCCAGCCAATTTCCACTCAGCTGCCCTGCTTCTCTCTCCCTGAGCACTGTGCTCAAGCTGCCCTCACCCTGCTTCCCTCTGCCCCGTTATAAAAGCAATGTGTGCTCTCTTTGTACTAGGATGGGAAGGCTGCAGCCTGTTCTAACAGGTGAGTTCCTTGCTAGTGAGAGGCGCAGTCTCAAAAGGTTAAAGGTTAAGGTTAATGGTGCCTTAGGAATGAGAGGCTCTCTGGCCTCTCCATGCACACACACACACACACACACACACACACACACACACACACACACACACACACGAAAAATTTAAATTATTCACTTTGGCTTGTTTTCAATTTGCAGTTTACACAGAATATCTTTTGATTGGAGATGTCATTCTGTAAATATGTTTCTCTTATTGGTTAATGAATAAAGCATTGATGGCCAATAGGAAAGCAAGATAGGCGGGACTAGGAGACTAGGAGGAGAGAGGAAGAAGTAGGGAGGAGATTCAAAATGTAGGACTGAGAGACAAGAATGCCAGGCCCTCTCTCCGGTAAGGTGAGACCACGTGAAAATAATTAGATTAATGGAAATGGGTTAATATTTAAGAGAGCTAACCAATAAGTAATGCTAGTAACAGGCCAACAGCTTTATATCTAATACAGCGTCTCTGTGTGTTATTTGGGGCTGGTGCAGCTCTGGGACCAGGCCAGTGGGAAAACATGCTAGTAACAATCTTTTTCTCATTTTTTCCAGAACGTTCTTAAAAGTGGCAAGATGGTCCAACTGCCATCTGCTTGACGTCTTCCCCTAACACTTTTGGGTTCTTACCACATCATAAATAAACCATGCTCCTATATTTCCATTTCCTTGGGAGTCTTTCTGTTAAGGACATTTCTCCACTCTCCTCTTGCATATCTAACTCCTCTGTCAGCCTTTGTCCCATGCCATCATGACAAAGGTATCTGGAGACCAGGCTGAAAGGTGCAGGCATACCTACTGCCTTGAATTGCAAGGCCTCTCTCCAGGGCTTTGAGAAAGACCAGAACTACTAAACTGGGGAATCCTTAGCAGGGCTGGGCCCATTTTCAGATGCATAACACCAAGCCCCGCATTGTTTGTGTATGCTGGGATCAGAACAAAACTTTCTCTCCAGCCCTTGAGACCATTTTCTTAAAAACAGATCTCAAACTGTTTGACCTTCAGGCTTCACAAAACCTGGGTCTGTCTTTTTCAAGTTAGTATGTTCCCTGTGGTGTTTGTTTGTTTGCTTGTTTGTTTGTTTGTTAAGACAAGCCCTGCTTCCCAGTCCTGGGGCAGAAACAAGCTCCCACTGTTGGAAAACCAGATCTGTATCCTAGCTAGGAAAAGACCCAGGCTAGCTGGATGCCAGAGTGGTAGCTTTGCAAGCATCCTGAAACAGTTAATGCACAGAGACATAGCTGGTGCGTGGAATGTCTGGGTCCTGAGCTCCTCAGCCTTCATGACTTCCTCAGGTAGAGACGAAGGGCCAGCGGGGGAGAAGGAAGGGCCACCTCAGCTGGTGCACAGACACTGAACTGAGCCCTCTGTTCTGAATGGGTTTTCTAAAAGGCAGTAATTGAAAAGTGACAACAAATCCTCCATTTTTGGCATGTCACAGCAAAGCTAACATTCACTGGGCTGTCCACTCTTGACATCTACTATTTCAACACTCAGGCCATCTCACGCCAGTCCGTAGGCTCTGGCCTCACTGTGAGGAGGCTCTGTGATGGTAAAACCCCACCTTGGTGGAGGGAAACCCTAGAGTATCTGCAGATCCAACGAGGCCTTTTAAAAAGCAGACATGGAGTTGGGGAAGAGGGGAGGCCGGGTAGATCTGGGAGAAGCTGGGAGTGCATATAATCAAAATAGTGTGAGATCCTCAAAGAAACCAATGTTTTAAACAATTTGAAAAGGTTTTCAAGTTCCCAATCTACTTTAATGACACGTGCCTGTGTGTGGCGTGTGTACATGAGTGCAGGCGCCCTCAGAGGCAGGTGTGGGTACTTGGAGGAGGCTGGACGTCCTTGTTTTCACAGAGAAGCACTAGGGGAACCAGGAATGTTAAACACACATGGTTGTCTCTTCAAAGGGTACAACCTCTTGTCACCCCCACCTCCCTCCCTTGGAAGGCTGAGGGCAGGCGTGGTTAACAGCCTGGAGACCAGGCCAGGCCACACCCCTTATCTTATCTTGAGCCTGTTCGTCTCAATCCATAGGGCTATTCCCCTCTGATGCTTAGGGGAACGGTTTCCCTTGAGCCTGCTTCCTTAGTAGAGCCTGCCTTTACGGACGATGACGATGTCCCTTATACTTGCTCTTGTCCAAAGCTTTGTTGAGTTCCTTATCTCCAGGAAACTTTCCAGATTGTATTGTGCCTTACAATGCCTAAAATAAACTACTCGTGATCAGACTCTGGAAGTGTGAACCAACACTGGCTACTGAGCTGTGTTGAATTGAATTTCCTTGTTGCCTGCTTTGGAATAACACTCTGCTGGTCATGGTGTTTGCACACACACACACACACACACACACACATCCTCTGGAAGAGCAGTATGTATTCTTAACTACTGAGTCATCTCTTCAGCCCAGATTTCTTTTTTTCTTATTTTTGAGTTTTATGTGTATGGGTCCTTTTTATTAACCTGCATATATATGTCTATGCACTGTGTCTGGCCTCTGAAGAGAACTGGAGTTACTGACGGTTGTGATCCAGCTCAGAGCTGACCAGGTCCTCCAGAGATTTGTTTCTGTGGGATCCCAGATCCATCAAGCTGACAAGTGAGATGTCTAAGCCAGCTTTCCCCCTGACCTTGTCCAACTTCCTCCTGGGTTACTCTGGCCTTCAGGGACACGTCTCTCCCTGCCTTTGGATGCTCACTCCTGTGACTCTGCTCCCACAGCAAAGCCGATGGGACAGTGGAAGGTCCTCATCCATTCACACTTGTGACCCACCTGTCACGTGCCTACACCTACACACAACACACATTTTCTAAACACTGGCACACCGTTTGGCAGAGGCAGAACAGTGGTTAGGGACTCTTGGATGTAAGTTCATATTGCTAACTGTACAAGGCTGATGACGCCCAAGGCCTGTGGACAATACGCAACAGGGTCCAAAAGAACCTACAGCCTCAAGCACGCTGGACAGGGGATGCTCTGAGCTGCATCCCTGCCCTTTTACCCTTTAAGACAGGCTCTAAGTCACCTAGATTAGTGAACTCCCTCTGTAAGCCAAGATGCCTCTGAATCTCAATCCTCTTGCCCCAGCTCAGTGCTGGGGACACAAGGAGCCTGTTAAGCCAGGAAGGGCTACTGCTCTTTCATTCTACTTCATGAACCTTTCTTCCCAACAATTTGGTCCTTAGAGTTAGCAACGAGGATGCTCCCCAATCCCCAAACAGGAAAGACCAGAAGGCATTTTCTCATGTGGCCCAGGCTGGCCTCATTATGTAGCTAAGGATGCCCCTGCATTTCTGGCCCTCCTGACTCCACCTCCCTGGGGTTACAGGGTGTGCACCACCGGGCCTTTTTGGGCAGTGCTGAGGATGAAGCTCAGCCTTGTGATTGCTAGGCAACCTCGCTACTGACCTAGCTTCATTCCCCGGCCATCCGAGAGCTTAACACAGTTAAGGGTCTCATCAACAGTGTGTCACACAACTTTTGTGCCACTCACAAGCCACTGGACAGAATGTTTACTCCCCACGCGGGAAACTGGTCTCTGCCCCATCAGTCTAGCGAGCGCAAAGTCAGAACAGGACAAATCCACTTTCAAACAGATTGAGAAAGGAGGTTGAGCCAACCCCAACGATGACCCATGAGTGACACGGTGAAGCTGCTACATTATGGCCACTTTTGGAGCTGGACAGAGCCCACTGACATTTAACTGTCTCTCACAAGCTTTTAACCTTTACAGTGTGTCAACAAAAAGCCCCATTACACTCTAAGGGTGGTGTCCACTTGGAGAGAGTTAGAAACACATTGGATGTGGATTAAATCTCATCTGTCCCAGAGGCTGGAGTGGCTCACCATCCCTGTGCAGGCAGCAAGCAAACACATGTGGTCTGTGTCAAGTGGCCAGTTCACATAGACACAGACACACACAGACACACACACACACACACACACACACAAACACTTACACACAGACACACACACACACAAACACTTACACAGACACACACACACACACACACAAACACTTACACACACAGACACACACACACACACCAAGGAGTCTTTCTGGCTCCTCTAGAACATAGAATATGCACCCCAGGGGGATCACTGTGTCCCCTGAGCTTGGCCACATCCCCATGGCATCTGTCGGTCACTGTCACTGATGCCCACACACTCTGCATACACCTAGCACCGCGCCTCGGCCCTGAAGATTGAGATGAGCTACAGCACAAGTAAGAGGGTGACTTTATTCATCCCAGCTCTCGACGGGTCCTTCTGGTGTGGACAGACGCTGCTGCAGCTTCCGGGGCCAAGTGCAGAGGGGACTTTGGGGACAGTCCAGCAGGTACTTCACCATGAAGACAAATGCCATGTTTACTGGACTCTTCTTGCAAACGAATGTGGAAGATATGAAATATGTTCTCACGCCACCAGCTTGGCTTAAATACTTCTCTGACAAAAATAATAATAATAAATTATCTTCAACTCAGAAAATAAGTTGTGTTCAGCAGGGTGACAGGAGGGTCCATTTGTCGCATTGCACCACAGGGCTACACAGGAGAGGACAGGCAGGCAGGACACCAGCAGAGGGGTCACAGGGCCCAGGTCCTGCCTGAAGTGAGTGAGCATGTGCCTTTGTCCCCAGGCAGGTGGCAGCCCTGGCTGTGCCGTGTGCAGGGGACGGGCTCTCTTCCTCACGTGCGTCTGGTCTTCTGTTTCTTGGTCTGTCTCTTCATGTCCTCTGGGCCACTGCTATCAGAGGCCACCTGGCCAAGGGCTCTGACTCCCTGAAGACGACTCGTCAGCTGCAGCAGCAAAGGAACGAGCTGGAATAAGAGAGACCATGAGACACCGCTCTCCAGGGCAACGGCCCCTAGACATGAGCTGGGCCTCAGGATTAGAAGTGATGTCACTGACGTTAACCCCCAAAGGAGACACAGGGGTCCCGGGACAGCTGCCTGGCCCCTCCAACCTTAACCCCCTATAACTTCTGTGACATAGGCACACTCCCGCAGTCTGTCTCCTGAGACCGGCCTTCCCTACCTTGTCATGGTTATAGCCCGCCAACAGGAGCAGGAGTGTCAGGGGCAGGGCGATGTAGGACCCTTGTGCGATGTCTTGCTCAGGTAGCTTCCTCTGCAACAGACAGCCATGGGTTCTTGTGAGTTCTCACACTCGTCAACCCCTGTCACCCAGAGCTTCAACCCACTTAGCCACCACCCACACTAGCACCCAAGGTTACCCATAATCCCTTGCTATCAAAAAAGAAACTAACAGGGTGTGGGTGTGAATCACCTGAGTCCAATAAACCCAAGACTCCGACCTGGAACTGGGCACAAAGAGATGTCAGTGACCAACACTCTCTTACCGTCACAGATGAACTCGCTGGCTGAGGGTAACCTTGAACCTCTGACCTTCCTGCCTCTACCTCCCAAAACCCTGTACCAGGAAGCCTGGTTGCCGCAGGCTGGGTATCCAACTCAGAGCTCTGCGTGTGCTAGACAAGGACTGTTTGAGTGGGGATACATCCCCGGCCCGGCACATCCTTGACTCAGCAACCCCACTCAGTCAGTTCCAAAGGCAGACTGACTCAAAAGCATGCATACAGAGCAGAAAACCACAGCCCGCTGCATGCCCACACCAGGGGTGTGCTAGGCACCCTGCGGGCCGTGGTTATGAGCACACTCTCCCCAGATTCCCCTGCTGAGACCTTCACAGGTGAAGCCAATGTGACACACCAGTAGAAGGGCCTGGGGACACCGAGATGGTTAAGTAACAAGAGAGGAGCCTTTGAGAATGGGCTCAGTGCCCTCATAAACCTCATAAAGAGAGGATCTGCTTCACCCATCTGTGAGGCAAGACACAGCCACGGCATCAGTTATGGAGCAGAGTGGCCCTGGGCACACTGCATCCGCCAGTGAGACCTCGAGTCCCAGCCCCTGGAACTACGGGGAGCAGTTGCTACTTGCAAGTTACCAGAGATCTAAAGCAGATTGTCAGTAGCCTGAACAGACGAGACACACAGTGCCTCCACACAGTGAGAGCAGCACAGCTATGGAATCTAGCAATCCCCGGGCACCTAGAAGAAACAAATCCTTACTTTTCCCAGAAGCAATGACCAACGCCATAGCTGTAAAGCGAGGCTTTCTTTCTTTAAAAGAATGTTTCACATTAGTGAGTGTAGTGTGTGTTGAGTGATGTCTGCATGTACCATGCATGCGTATGGCCAGAAGATAACCTGTGGGAGCTGGTTCTCTCCTTCCACCATGTGAGCACCAGGACGGCCCTTGCCCGCTGAGCTACCTCAACAGACAGCGGTGCAGAGGATGGAAGAAAGGTGTCGGGGAATCCGGTGCCCTCCAGCTGTGGATATTTGTTTTAATCCACTCTTACTCACCGTGGGACTGAAGACCAGAGTGATGTGCTTGTGGTAGCCCACTGCGGTGAAAGACACTTGCGGCAGGATGTACTCATACTGGGATCTGGGGAGCGTGGAGTCCAGGAGCACGACGTAGTTCTGTTGGTGTAGGACAGACAGCTCAGCCTAAGCAGCCACTCACGGCACCTTATGGTCTGTAAGGGAGCCAAGTGTGTGCATCCAACCAGAGGCACTGACTCTGAGGCTGTGACGGCCATGGGGCCTGCATCTTGTGGTAGGGTGAGCCATGCGCACCTTTAGGAGCAAATCCAACCTGGGTAATTACAGTCCTTTAGCATCAAGAGACCCAGTTCCTACAGTGATTCAGATGAAAGAGGGGGTGCCGGAGCCGTGTGGGAGCCAGCACTAGTGTAAAACGAGACTGAGTGCCCGGGGCGTGACTCTGGCTCATAACTGGCAAGTCCTAGAAAAGCAGCATTTCTACAATGGTGAAAACCGGGGCCTGTGTCAACTCTGACACCCTGACGGTGACTATGGGAAGACGAGGGTGACCACCCCTACTTCACAGATGGGGTAATACCGTGTGCAGAGTGGACAGAAACCCCAAGCTCCATGACAGCAGGCTCCAGTGTACACAAAGGGATCCTGTGTAGCAGCCTCACTGGGGTAGGAAGAAGCTGCAGGACTGAGTAGCACACACTAGGCTCACAGAGAAGAGCCCCAAACTAACGCCATGGAAACCAAGTTCTCTGCACGGCCAGTCAAGCCAGTAACTCACAACTCTGGGGTGGAGGACAGACACCCAGGCCAAAGCTCAGAAAATGCCAAATGGGGAGAACTTAGAGACACATTGCAATTGCCAAACACAGAGAACGAGGTGCTGCTTGGTGGGACAGAGCTTGCCAGACACGTGAGGCCCTGGTCCAATCCTTAGAAATAGCGGAAAACCTGAGGGGCAGCAAGAGGCTTGTCACACAAGAGAGAAAGAAGCAAGTCCAAGAGAAAGACGGGCAGGATGCCCTGGTGCAATTACGATACTTCCCAACAGCGGGGCCGTGAACAATGGGCAGCATGGAAAAAGCAGATGACAGGGAGCAGATGATGACAGGCTCCTCCCTGGGGAGCACAGGTCACAAACGACGCGCAGGACAGCAGCAGCACTGAATCAGCACAATAGCCACACTTTCACACACTCACACTCACTCACACACACACTCACTCAGGCACACACACACTCACACACTCACACACTCACGCACACACACTCACACACACCTCTCTCTCTCACACACACTCACACACACTCTCACACACACACACACACACATTCGCTCTTAGGCACACATACACACTCACTCACACACTCACACACACACACACACACACTCGCTCTTAGGCACACACACACACTCACACACACACTCACACACTCTCACACACACACTCTCTCTCTCACACACACTCACACACACACACACACTCTCTCTCACACACACACACACTCGCTCTTAGGCACACACACACACACTCACACACTCACACACTCTCTCTCACACACACACACTCTCTCTCTCACACACACTCTCACACACACACTCACACACACTCTCTCTCACACACACACTCACACACTCTCTCACACACACACACTCAGGCACTCACACACACACACACTCTCTCTCTCACACACACACACACACACAACACACTCTTCTACACACACACACACTCACACACACACACTCACATACACACTCTCACACACACACACTCACACACTCTCACACACACACACACACTCTCTCTCTCACACACACACTCACACACTCACTCACACACACAAACTCACACACACACACACTCTCTCACACACCACACACACTCTCTCTCACACACTCACACACACACACACACACTCTCTCTCTCACACACACACACACTCGCTCTTAGGCACACACACACACTCACACACACACACACTCTCTCTCACACACTCACACACACACTCTCTCTCACACACACACACTCACACACTCACGCACACACTCACACACACTCTCTCACACACACACTCACACACACACACACACATTCGCTCTTAGGCACACACACACACACACACACACTCACACTCTCTCTCTCACACACACACTCACACACTCACACACACTCACACACTCTCTCTCACACACTCTCACACACGCACACACACACGCACTCAGGCACACACACACACACGCACACACACACGCATACTCATACATTATTGAAAACGATCTAAAGGAAACCAATCAACACCCTCTCACTCCTTATTTCTGGAAGCTGGGATTATGTCTGATGGTTTTAATTTCTTTCCAAAATCTCCTACTAGAAATGTTACTTTTGTAAATAGAAAGACAGTGAATTGACAGACTCGGGCCTGCAGAGCCCACCCTCCTGTGCCTGAGAGGGGTACACTCCACTCTGCAGTGGCGTTTGGGCTGAGTCATTAATAAAGCTCGAGTGCCCGGGCCTGGCGTTACCTCGCCATCTCGGAGCAGCGGTGGGAAGTGGAAGAAGAGGGACTGGCCCAGGGACACCGTCTGGATGGGGTTGTCAAGATTCTCGCTTCTGTACAGCTTCACCTGGGGGCACAAAGGAAGACGTCAGTGCCTGTGACCCAGAGGTGACGTCACTCACAAGGGGACAGCTTCTCTCAGGCAGGATGGGAAATGGGGCTGATGTGACCGATCCCTCCCAAAACAGTCCAACCCCAGACTCCAGTGAGCAATGCACAGACAGCAAGCTCAGGCAGAGTCTAAACGGTCGTTAATGCCATCATGGCAAAGGGTGAAAAACCAGCCTCCACGTGCGAGTGTGCAACAAGCCCTCCATAAACAAGAGCACCCATTCACGGGACCCCAGAGTGCTGAAGGCACCTAGGGTCTGCAGACTTCCCCTGAGGCAGTGTCGGCTTCGCTCTGCTTATGTCACCCAACTCACGGGGACCTGAAGTAGAGGTGTGTGCGGTGGCCTTTGGTCCTGCGCTCATCGGCAGGTGCAGTGCCATACTGGGAGAAGCCACAGACCCGGCCCACAGAGGCTGTGCGTGCCCCACCCTTGCCTGCCTCCAGGCCATGCCTAAGACTATGTCTGTATTCTCTGGTTGCACTCGTATTGCAGATAAACTTTAATTCATTGGCTACATTAAAAAACAGGTGATTTCAGCTGACTCTGATTCGAGCTTTTCTAAAACCTTGAAAAGTGATTTGAACCGGGTCACAATTCTAGCATAACAACAGCCAGGTGGCATTAGCCAGAGAGCCATCCTCACTCACCCCTGCAGCAGCCCCTCCCTGACAGGAGTGTGACAACTCAGCTCACACTCGCCTCCAGGGTATCCTGACACTGTCTCCCACCCCACACAGACGCTACCTGGTCCCGACTACGGGGCCAAGAGCAAGTCAGAGGCCAAACCTTTCAACACTGCCCACACCCTGGGGCAAACCATTAACTCTCCCGGAGGTCATAGGCCTTTTATGAAAGTTCTACATTTCCCGGGGGCTTTGTCAGAACGGGGAGTTAGGTTCAGGTCACCGTGTCCAAGGTTCAGGTTTTAAAGCAGAGAACTAAGGGACCTTAGTGGAAGTGCCATGTGTGGCCGACACAGCAAGATGAGCAGCTCCCAGACTGCCATGCTTAGCACCCACACTAGGAGAAAGAACTGTATGAGTATACTACTGTATGAGTACACTGTTTTAAAACTGCCCCTCAGTCGGGCTCCACTGCCAGCTGCCGGAATGAGGGCTGACATTTTGCCACTCCAAACAGAACTCTTCCCCCTCACTCCATAACCAGCCCCAAACCCAGCTCCCTCTGCAGCACGCTAAAGGCAGGGCCAGCCAGGACAGACATGTCTCCCGCTGAGTCTGAGAGGACAAACCGCCTCTGATGGCGCTGGTCTTACCCACAGAGTGGAAAGATACTCTGAAGAAGTGATCACATTTCCACTCAAGTCAAACTGGTTGATCTGCCGGAAAACGATGATGTTCACGTCATCCACGTCATTGTTCCCGACCTGAAGAGAGAAGGCTGCTCTGTGCGTCTGCCTGTAGGGGCTGCTTCCCTTCCCAGGGAGGGGACGGGTCTGTCCAAACTCACACACAGCAGCAGGCTCCGCCTGGCCCACAGACGCTGCACTACACGAGTGTGGTGCTTACTTTCTAAGTTTTCACTACCCGCCAACATATTTTAAAAGCTTGTCTGTCTGTCCATGCCAACACACAAGCGGAGACCAGAAAGCTCACTCCCTTTCAGACCTGCTTGACTACCGTCTACACTGCTGCACGAGAGCCTGGCCTGAGCCACCAGAGCATGACAAGTCAAACCACGAAGGACTCTGGTGAGCAGCAGCTGCCCAGCTGTTTAAAATGGCAGAAGCCATCGACCCAGTTCCAGGTCAGCAAGTCATACAGAGCCCACCTCTCTAATGGTGTCTCAGCCACTTCCTGTGAAGCCCATAGCCGAGAGGCTACAGGCCCTAGAGAGAACCCACTATTACTGTCCATCAAGTAGTCACATGCCAAACTGCCTTCCAAGTGCTGGGATTAAAGCCGTGCGCCACCACTGACCGGCTAATAGATGCTACTCTTAATGATGGCCAGAGAAACTTAATTTTGCAGTGGACGGTGGTTCACAAAGAGACTCATAGCTAATCAAAGTTCTGAACACAGGCAACTGAGTGTGCATGCCTAAAGGGGACATTGTCTAACTTCCACCAGCACTCTAAGCCTCCAGGGACGCTGTGGCAAGAACGTAAGAGGTTGGGAAGGGCAGCCGTGAAAGGCTGGCTTCTGGGCAGGGGACGGCCGGTGCACTCAGGAACTCAGAGCAGCTGTTATCAGCTGCATGTGACAAGCCAGTCAACACTGTAGCACAGGTGCGGCACAGAATTATAGAATGCAGGAGCTAGTGGCAGTCGATGGCTCCTGGGGAAGGGAGGGTTGTTTTCCTTTGGGGGTGTGGCCTCTGCCATGCAGCCCCCCTCCAGGAGACAGCCACACATCTATGCTTGTATGAACAGTATTGACTCCGTGGGCCATTGCAATGAAAAGACATGAATTTGGGGGGAATCAGAAGGAGGGGAGGATGGGGAATAAGATTAAAATATATTCTCAACAAATAAATAAAAAATGCTGAATAGTTCTTAAAAGAACTTCCAAGGGTTGTGGAGATGACGCTTGCTGCACAAGTGTCAGGACTGAACAGGACCAAAGTTTGGATCCCCGGACCCAAGTAAGACAGGTGGGCGTGGTGGCCAACCTGTAACCCCAGCACTCGGGAAGGGGACACGGGACCCCCAGGGCAAGCTGGCTGTATCTGTGAGTTCCGGGATCTGCAAGAGACCCTACCTCAGTAAACAGGAAACAAGCGAGGGAGATGTCTGACATCCGCCTGACATCTTCCTACGTGTACAACCACACACACACACACACACACACACACACACACACACACACACACACACACACACTCACACACCACACACCAAAGAGCCCCTCTTCAGACGCCACTCATGAGGGTGCCACCTAAACTGGATTCACAACCCTGGCCCGGAGGAGCACTAATCCGGGAAGCCACAGCCCAGCTGTGGCAGAGGCCATGCTTACCTCAATCACCCGATGGTGGGGCAGGGCCCGCTCGATGTGGTCATTGCCTTCTGCCTTCAGCTGTACGTGGTACATGCACCCTGGCTATGGAGATACCGGCTGTTACTTCTCTAAGAGTCTGTCACACGTGGTTCCCAGCCTGCACCTGCCCACTTTCCAAGGAGCCCCTTTTAGAAGCTTGCTGTCGACAAGACACCAAGGGCGCCGTGCTGTCTTTCCTCACTCACAGCGGACTGAATGTGCTTGTCCCCTGATTTGTCTTTATTCTTCTAGACTCTTCCTCCCTCTGTGCTCACCCCAGCCTCGACCTGTACATGGGTCCAGGGACAACTGGACCTACACTGCCTATCCTTACAGTGAACAGGACCTCACCGAGGCCGTTTTTCTTTAAAAGGAAAGAATAAATAAATAAATAAATAAATAAATAAATAAATGTTCTTACTTATGTTTGCTCTATTACTCAAATTTACAGGACCAAAAACACTGCTTGAAAAGCTCTGGCATCAAAAGCACAGCTCTCAGGTGAAGCTCTGGAGCTCTGGACAGGGTCTCAGGGCACCCACTGGACAGGGGCTCAGGGCAGGGGACCCACTGGACAGGGACTCAGGGGACCCACTGGGACAGGGATTCAGGGGACCCACTGGGACAGGGACTCAGGGCACCCACTGGGACAGGGTCTCAGGGCACCCACTGGACAGGGTCTCAGGGCACCCACTGGACAGGGTCTCAGGGCACCCACTGGACAGGGTCTCAGGGCAGGGGACCCACTGGACAGGGTCTCAGGGCACCCACTGGACAGGGGCTCAGGGCACCCACTGGACAGGGGCTCAGGGCACCCACAGGACAGGGGCTCAGGGCACCCACTGGACAGGGTCTCAGGGCAGGGGACCCACTGGACAGGGGCTCAGGGCACCCACTGGACAGGGGCTCAGGGCAGGGGACCCACTGGACAGGGTCTCAGGGGAACCCAGGCTGGACAGTTATTTTTATGGCAGCACAGGCTGGACAGCAGAGCTCTGTCCTATTGCTGTGCACTGAGTGTCGCTGTGTGCACAGGCACAGCCTTAGCCCCACAGCAGCCTCCGGGACACCCCCCCTTTTAGGGCCATCTTCTTTATTATATGTTGCTTGAATTCTACAAAGAGCACATGAGATCTTTAAAACAAATAATCTTTTTTACTTAAATAAAAATACTGTGCCAAAGATGTCCCACAGACCCCCAAATGTCACACTTGATGGTAAGAATCTACTGCTAAGATACCAAATACTATGTCACAGAGCACAGTCACCTGGCTGCTCACCCCTACTGGCTGCATTGTTAGGGTGACTGTACACAATACCGGAGGAGAAAAGTAATTATCTGTCTCACGTAACAAAAATGTGGTAGGTTGCTCCTATACCGTAGGTGCCACTTTTGTAACTGTAGCTCACTGAAACACCAGTGCATGCAGGTACAGCCACTAAGCGAACAGCAAAGGGTCAGAAGTGGCACTCCTCCACGGCCTCTGAATAGCTCCTGCCCTGTTTGAATTAACGCCCTGACTTCCTTTGATGATGAAAGTCTAAGTGAAGCAAACGCTTTCCTCTTCAGCTTGATTCTGATCATGAAACAACCCTAGCTGAGAGCAGCCATGTCTAAAGGGGGCTTTGTCCAGAAATGTCTCCGCACGTACCCAGGCCAGCGATGTGAAATAAACAAATGCAGCCAGGCGCACACCCCATACATGGAGGGGAACCCTTCATCTAAGAAGGCCTCTGCAGCTTGCCCTGCTCTGGAGAAACCACTTAAGACTCACGTGGAGTGAGTGAGGCCTCCCACCCGGAGGAAGTACCAATGAATTAACACCAGTGGGTGGGACAGCTATGGGGAGCATTGACGGAATTATCACCATGGAGAAGTTCCGACTGATGACATCAAACGTGTTAGCTGGGAACTAAGAACAAGCCAGGCCAGCAGGACCCTGGAGGAAGAAAGGTGATCTGCCATGCTGCCCGGACCAACATTCTCACGTTTCTCAAGTGACTGTACAGATGACAGAGCAGACACAGGGTCCTGTTGGGGACTCTGTAAACACCGAACGAGCAGACGAAAGTATAAATAATTCAACCCCAGGAAGAAGGCAACACAGACCCAAGGTGTCATGGCGCAGTGGCCCCAGGGACAGAGGCCCCTTGGTGCCACACGGTGAGGTCACGGGTTTCCTTTCTTAACTAGTTAACTCAAAAATCAGGAAGTGGGGCTGTAGCGACGGTGAGTGATTAAGCAATTTTGTCAACAGAATATATGATTTGGGAGCTTCCCTTTAAAAAGTTCTAAGCACGTGCCAGTGCTATGTATACTCGCAGCTGTGTAACGTGTAGTGGCCTTACCTGGGCCACGCCCTCCGGTTCTGACTCCTTACCGTTTTCTCCAGTACCTTAGCCAGTCACTAACACTGCCCCTTGGTGTCACAGCCCTGGCACTAAGCCACAAGCACTCAGCACAAGGCAAAGCCACACCAATCCCCCTTTAGGGGCCTTCTGTTCCCCCAGACCAAACCACACCATGTCAGCTAAACGGGGCACACGCTATCCCACAGGGACACACCGACAGCAAGAGGGAATGCCCGACAGCAGCACACAGCCTCACCAGCAGTCCACGTAACCGGAACTTCCCCTCCTCATCTGTCACAGTGTCTTCTCCGTACATGCTACAGTCCTTCTGTCCCACAGCTTCCACCGCGACACCCTGCTCTGGTTCTCCATTTAAAGAAGACACTGTGCCATAGCAGCTGATGTGACAAGGGAAGAAACAGAATGAGGGACCTTCAGTCTCTCAAGCACAAAGTGCCTGTATTTACCAAGGTTACAGAGAGAGCTGTCCTGCGGGGACACCTCCGTGGCCAGGCTCTTCAGCAGGACCGAGGCCACCGCCAGCAGACCTTGCCAGCAACAGGACACACTGTAATCAACGGCTCCTATACATTTGGAAGGCCACTCCAAGAGGCTATGACATGGGGGCTACACTGTCTTCATCCTTGCTAATCTTTATATTCTATAATGTAAATAATTCACAAGGATTTCCATTCCACATAATTGGTTGAAATGATCCATTTTTCTACACCTAATCTTTCTGACTACCCTTCATCCAAAATGCTTTTGTAAACCCATTTAAGCATGCATGTATGTGTACATGTATATAACCTGTACCTCTATACACAGTGTGTATCCACTCAACTGCAGTTAAAATTTGCACAAAGCATCTGAGAGCAGTGAGAAGGATCAGGAACCCTGGACGCCTCCTGAAGGGGAGGTGGGGAGCTCGTGGACAAGAACAGAAAGAACGTTTACTTATTATGTGCTTGTTTATTCTGTGGGCTTTGTTGTTGTTTCAGTTCCAATTGATTTGGGTGTTTTTGAGGCAGGGTCCCTCTACCGTAGCCCTAGCTGTCCTGGAACTCATTGTGTAGACCAGGCTGGCCTCAAAACTCAAAGATTTACCAGCCCGTGTCTCAGATTAAAGGTGTGCACCGCCATGCCAGTCAAGAAAGGTAATTTCTCATTGTCTGCCCTCTTCCAACATTTGCAAGTTCTACTTGAGTTATTATATTTCCTTCTCTTAAAAATGTAATCATATTTAAAACATTTTTACGCACACGCATGCACGCACTCATGCATGGAACTAGGTTTCCAAAGACTATTCAAAAAGAACGCTGGTGAGTAGACAGCAGGACACGGGGAGGGGGACACTGGAAGGAGGGCAGCAGTCATCTACGCATCTCAAGGAAGAGCAGAGTCGCCTCTCTGGCCTCTACCTTAGCTCAAATTCCTCCCCAAACTCAGTCAAGGTAAAGTGTGGGGGTGCCCCACTGCAGCCGGGGGAGGGCACACACCTGTAGGCAGTCCGGAAGCCAGTGATGGTGATCCTCAGGTTCTGCCCCTCCTGAACCTCTATCATCTGTGAGGACGGCTCAAAGCGGAACTCCTTCATCATGGGTTTAAAGTAGTACTGGCCAGGGCTCTGCCAAGAGACAGTCACAATCAAGATGGCTGCCACACTGCGATTGGCTTCAGGTCACAAGGAGGCACAATCAGGACAAGCGCATCAGAGCTTCCAGACACAGAGATGGCAGCCCCATTCCGGCATGGCACGGACAGGAAGCCGCCGCTACCGCCTTTAGCACCTCCACAAAGCATGAGAGCTGACATAAACAGCCATAAATGACTCGGCAGACAAGGGTGTGAGCAGAGGCTGGGTCACAACGCCGGTGACCCTGTAGGTGCCGTGAAGCCAGCCCGTGATAGCCCCTGTCCACTCCGGGACAGAAGTCAATGCGTGTGCACTCCGCGAACCCCACTGGCCAGGGCCTTGGGCTCCGCCCCAAATGAAAGCTCGGTACTTCACCCCCTTTACACATGGAGTGACTTAGAAGAAGAAACGGCAAACGCCACTGTGGAAAACAGAGCTGCCTAGGGAGGAGTGCTGTGGCCGGGCGGTTGATCTTGATGGCAAGTGCATGCACGAGACCACATGGACGCCAGCACTGAGAGCCCTAACCACCCATGCCGACGTCTTCCACACACGCTTCCAGCCACACACCTGTGCTGTGTCCCACTGGGGCTGTGGACCACGGCCTTACCAAATTCGAGAACGTCAGAACGCCATTGTCCTGGGTCAGGAGGTTAGAACGAAACACACCCCCACTGAGGGATAAGAGGACCCCAGGGAGGGGCTGGTCATCTTCAGCTTTTATCTGGGGAGAAAGTAACAAGGTCAAACTTAACCACCAAGGTAGTGCCCCACATGGTCCTCGTCATTACTGCTAAGGACAGGGACTCTTCTTCCTCCCACACGTCCCACAAGTAGTGTTGAGATGCCATGGAAGCGTCCAGAACCCTTTCTATGGCCCACACTCACAAGGCTGGTAATTGAGGGCTGGTGGGTATTGGGGGGCTGTGCATGGAGCTGTGCATCTCGCTCTTCTCCACAGTTCACCCACTTCCCGTCAGCCCCACCTTGCTGCTGTTTAACTGACAAGAACCCTGTAGAGCAGAGTCCAGCAGCGCAGAGCGGGTGGGCCAGCTGCACCCTTCTGTGGTACAACGGGGAGGTGACCAGAATGTCCCCAACATGTACACCTTTTCTGGAGCAATCAGCCACTAGAAATTGCCATCACAGTCTGAATGTCAAGTGTCACCACAGGGTCACGTTTGAACCCTTGGTCCTGAAATGGCAGTGATACTTAGGAGGACGTGCAAACTTTGGGAGGAGCTCGCTGGAAGGAGTGGGCCGTGACGGATGGAGGATGGAGGATGGAAGATGGCACTTGCCACCTTTCCTCTGCTTCCCAATCTATGGAGGTGTGGGCAAGGGGCCGCCTGCTCCTGCTGCCACCACAGCTGCCACCAACATGGACTGGACCCTCAACCCATGAATGAAACCAAATCCTTTCTTCCTCAATTGCTTGTGTCAGGCATTCGTCACAGCAGGACTGTGAATTATCTCTTCATGGCAAAACAGGTTCACCCCATAAATAAATAACTTGGACTTAGTTTTTTAAAAGTCCATCCCCCAAGTGTTTCCATGGTAACCTCCCTGGCATCTCCTCAGTGGCTGCATGAGCACAGTGTGTCTTCCACCTTCCTAGTCATTGAATTACTTCCACTAATGCCCATCTATCTGCGTTGTTCCCTTTTCCTTGGAGGTCGCTATGTTTGTAGCCATTGTAGGAGGCTTTTTGTTGTTGTTGTTTTTCTGAGACAAGGTTTCTCCATGGCTTTGGAGCCTGTCCTGAAACTCTGTAGACCAGGCTGGTCTCAAACTCAGAGATTCGCCTGCCTCTGCCTCCCGAGTGCTGGGACTAAAGGCGTGGCCACCCCCTCCCGGCTGTAGTTTCTACAAACCACAGATGTCATCTATGGTGCACGCGCTTCTTGCATAACTGCGCCTCCTCGCTCTGGTCTAACTCGAGCTCAGCAATGGCATTTCAGTCATGTGTGATGGGCTTTACACACAGCCACCCTCAACCATTTCACAGCCCGTGCTGTACAACACACTGCACAAGAGACAGACACCGGGCCCAAAGGGAAGACAGCGCAAATGAGAACGACAGCCTAGGACCTAGGGAGAGAGCGTGATGGTTGAGTGCCTGCCCAGCACGTGCAAAGCCCTGGGCCCATCCCCCAATGCCAAATACACTGTGTGTGCACAGAACTTGGGAGACAGAGACAGGAGGATTAGGAAGACTTCAAAGATACAGGGAGTTGGAGGCTTAGAGGCCAGTCTGGGCTAGACATCCTGCCTCCCAAATAAACGAATAAATAAATAAATAAATAATAGTGATGGCTGAAACGTAAACAACCATGTGGAAGTCCACGTGTCCACAGTTACCCAGGTGATGGAAGGAAGGCATGGTACACAATTCCACTCCTACAAATGCTCTGAAAGATGGTAACTCGATGACGATACGGGTGGCATGGGCACTGGCGTGAGGGACCGTGGGGACAGGAAATGTGCTATTGTGACAGTGGTGGTGTATGCAATGTGTGTGTCTGTGTGAAACTGACTGTGCACTTCCTGTGTAGTTTATAATCACATGCATTACCCGCAATGAGGTGATCTTTGAAACACATTACCTCGAAGCTCACGCCAGCCAAGGCGTAAGCCTTGAAATCTCCCACCGTCCCCTCCACGGCGGTCAGCACGTAGCCCTCCTTCTGTGAGGTCACAGTGTACTCCAGGTCACTGTGCAGAGGACCAACACTGCAGGGACAGAGCCAACACTGCAGTCGCTGCTTGCAGCTTCAGGGAGGCACAGCCACCCCGGAGCCTGGGCCCCACCTGCCTCGGGAAGGTCCCAACTGGGGCCAGGCAAGTGGGTCCTCTCTGGGGACATACCTGTAGGCCCCTTTATCGTCAGTGAAGACAGTGATCAAGGGTGAACTTGCCCCCTTCTCACTGATGACAATCTCGACTCCCTCCAGCTCTGGGTGGATCTGGCCTTCCAGGAACAAGCCCGCCTTCCCGTGGATCTCAATCAACTTCCCCGGGCAGCTTTCTAAGGGCGGGAATAAAAGAATGGAATAGTGCTACAGAGGGCCAGAGGTACCCAGCCGCAGTTCTCTGAAGAAAGAGGGCGCAGAGCTGACACATTAAAGGTGAGCGCTCCAGCTGGAGAGACGCTTCAGCTCTGCAGGTGAGGACACGAGTCTGCATCCCCAGACAGTGTAAAGGGGCAGGTTTAGCCATGTGCCTATAACCTTGGAGGGGTGATGAAGGCCTGGCTGCCAGTCTCCCTCAAGAGAGCAAGGTGGAGGCAGAGGAGGACCTCTGAGATCCCAGGGCTGCTGCTCACCCGGACCGGGGGGAAGACAGGAAAGGGCGGAGGACACACCAGAAACCCGCTCCTCCACACACACCACTCCAATGTTCCACGGGCAATCACTGCCACACCCCCTCCCGGAAAGACCTTCCCTCTACATCTGCGAACAGGGAGACCCAGACCCTGTTCAGCAAGCTCAGGCAGGGTTGGTAACTGGTGGTATGGCTTCTCCTCTACCTTCTGGATCAATCAAATAAAGGAAGACAGGCCCTTCTCCAAAATCACCTAATACCACCTTTACTTGGACCATTCACTTCTTTTTTTCTTGGTTTTCCAAGACATAGTTTCTCTGTATAACAGAGTTTCTCTGTATAACAGCCCTGGCTGTCCTGAACTCACTCTGCAAACCAGGCTGACCTTGAACTCACAGAAATCCACCTGCCTCTGCCTCTGAGTGCTGGGATTAGTCATGTGCCACCACCACCCACTCACTATTCATTTCTTTTTTTGGGGTGGGGAGGGGTGGGGACAGGTTTTCCAGACAGGGTTTCTTTGTGTTGCCCTGGCTGTCCTGGAACTCACTCTGTAGACCAGGCTCGCCTTGAACTCACAGAGGTTCTGCCTCTGCTTCCTAAGTGCTGGGATTAAAGATGTGTGACACCACTGCCTGGCCAACCATTCATTTCTTTATCTATCCGACCAACCATCCATGTACACACACACACACACACACACACACACACACACACACACACACAAAACCAAAGAGGCTTTTAGGTGGCTTACAAACATGGCTGCGCAAACATAACACAAACACATTTAGACACATACAAAGAGAAACAAAGGCATGGCGCTCGCTCGTAGAGTGGACACCTACCTCCACTGACAGTGGCCTCCATGGACGGGGGGTAAAAGAGGAGCTCTTTGGACGAGGGTGTGACAGTGATTTTCTCTCCAGACCTGCGAGAGTCAGAAGGTTCAGGTTGGCGGGTCGGTTCTATCCCGAGGACGAGAGAACACGGCTGAGGACACACGCACGCACTTACCGGGCCCAGTAGGAGAAGTCGTAGGAGAAGGGGCCCTGTAACTCATCCACCATCTCTTGCCCAGGAGGCCTGGCCCTGCCTTCCTCGCCCTCCTCTTTGCCGGTCTTCTCCCTCTCCTGCCTGCGGGTCTCAATCTCTGCCAGCTGCTGCTCCCTCCGCAGCTCCTGTGCAGATTTTAGAGGGCCCAAGACCAAGGCTGGCTCGCTGTCGATGGACGATCTGGAGAAGACACAGGATGGCTATGGGACCTGGTGCTCAGACTGCATTCAATGTGAACTTGACATTCCCACACTGAGGACTCATGAGCGAGAGCCAGGCGCCACAGTGACACCACAGTGGCATCATCCTTCATTTTGAAAATGCTAATTAGGGGGCTGGAGAGGTGGCTCGGCTGTTGGCTGCTCCTCCAGAGGACCTGGGTTTCATTCCAGGGCCTCTCTGGCTTCATGGTAGACATACATGCAGGCAAAACATCCCATATACAGAAACCAAAATAAAAGTAACATAATAATGCACATGAATTAGTTTAGCAAAAAATAAGAAATGGGGCTGAGGAAAGTGCTTGCTCCATATCTAACCATGAGGATTTGGGTTTGCGCCCCAAACACACATGTTCAAAAGAGCCAGATGTGGCCGTGTGCCTGGAATTCTAGCGCTGGGGACCCTGGGGTCCCCTGCCCAGACGGCCTAGCGTGATCAGCAAGCTCCAGGCCAGTAAGAGACCCTGCCTGTCTCAAAAAACAGGTAGATGATGGCTTCCGAGGGACAGCACCTGAAACTGACTGCTGTGGCCCCTACATGGCTGCATCCATGTGTGCACACACAACAGTGTAAAAGAATGAAAACTGATCAAGGTGCGGCACAGCAGGAGACGCTAGCAGAACTGGCGGGAATAAGACTCTACACTTGGAGAAAACTGCAGACCTCTGCCTTTCAAACCTGTGTGGACACGGTGGCCACACCTTTGATCCCAGGACTCGGGAGGCAGAGGCAGGAGGGTCCCTGAGTTTGAGGCCAGCCTGGTCTACAGAGCCAGTTGGGCAGCCAGGGCTACACAAACTCCGCCTGGAGAACACGAAGCACAGAATAAAGGAAAGCAGAAGTGGGAACCCCAGGCTGAAGGACAGCCCACACTCGGTGACCTGAGGAGTCACACTCCAGCAGGCAGGAGAGGACAGGAGCAGGAAAGACACGAGACACAACGCCGCGGGGCACAACGGTGGAGGCTGTGGTGCACTGTCAGAGTCCTTCTGAGAGGGTGACACAGGGCAGAGAGGCAGGAAGGAGGAGCTCAGGAAAGTGGGCGCAGGGTGACGTCCTCTGGGCGAAAGATGGCAAGACCAAAAAGCCTGGGCGAAGACTTTTGGAAGGCCGGTGGGCCAGGGGGCAGCAGGCCAGAGGGGCCAGGGGGGCCAGGGGGGGCAGAGGGCCAGGGGGTCATCAGGGGCCACACACTTCAAAGCCTGTGTGGGCTCTGGATGAGTCTGTGTGGAACCTGCTGAGTTTTTCAGTGGAAGAAGTGATTCATCTCTAGAATTACTAGAATCACTCTGGCCACTGCGTGAAGACCACTGACTCCTGAGGCACAGTCAGACAGGAGGGACAGGAAGCCGCTGCAAAGACCCAAGCCCAAACCATGGAGGGTGGCAACAGTGCGGACAAGCAAACACTAGACCTGGAGCAGATTAGAAAATACTTTCATTGCAAAGAAAAAGGTTTGTTGAGGAGCTGGCTGGACCAGGGGGAGCAAGGGACAATGACCAAGGGCCATAAAGCAGGTGGGAGGTGCCACTTCGGAACAAGAGATTGCAGAGCAGGTCCATAGACAGCACAGCCAGCAGCTGGGCACAGCCTGGCAGGGTGGAGACCCCCAGCCAGAAACACAGCTCGTAGTCAGCACAAGCTGATGACAGGGACACAGCCACCCTCGCCCCCGTCTGTTTGCTTCCCCATGAGTCTGTCATTTCCTGAGAAAGCCAGGATGTCAGATGCAACCCATCACAACACAGCACCCCCAGCAAGGCCACCTCCCAAGCAAACACTTCCCCGACCCACACAGGAGCCACCCCCACTCAAGCCCTCGAGGAAAGATCTAAAGGAGGAAGGCAATTTTTAAGTCACTAAAACACTGGAACTATAATGAACAAACCCACTAAAGAACTCAAACAGACTTAAGACGCAGACTCCAGACGTCAGGAAGCAGCTGGGACTTTGCGGCTCAGGGTTTACAACTATAGTTAGAACTATGTCCCCTGAGTGTGAGAGACGTAGGCCGCCGGTGTGTACCCTTAGAGATGAGAGTCTGAGGGTCCCAGGGCCTCTCCACCAGCCCCGCCCACGCCCTCATAAGACACCCATCTTACTTGATGGTCACGGTGACATCCATCATTTTGTCTGTGGTGACAGTCCCCAGGACATGGTGTCGAATGGCTGTCAGTGTCAGGATACTGGGTGAAGACCTACAATCAGAGCACAGAGAAGCCGCTAGCAGCAACCCCAGACAGACTCCAAGGGATGGAGGGATTGCCTTGGGCCCTCCCCACCAATACACTGAGAAGCAGCCGCAGGCTGGGGTAAGGGCACCCCGGAAGCTCACAAATACAGTGAGAGAAAAGCTCTGTGGAGCCCATTTTCCTCCACCTGCACAGGTTCCTGCTTTTGAGTCTGGTCTGCGGTCTGGCTTGGCAAACGCCTTCCCCCAGTGAGCCAGCCCTCTTGCCAGCCCTTGCGTTTACAGAATTCTTAGGAAGGATAGCCTGCTCCATGTTCTCAGTAACATCCAAATATCCTAAAACCCACATCTAGAAATTCACCTTAATACCTAACCTTACCTCTCCCAAAGGGAAGAGCAAAAACCAACAGAAACACCTGCTCACATGAAGAAGACACAAACGAGACAGAAGAGAGAAGATGCCACGCCCAGGACACCCACCACACACCACTGTCTCCAGGCTTACGTGTCATAGGTGTAGAAGGCTTGCTCAAACCGGTGGCAGGAGCGAGGGGTCACTTTGTACACCCCTATACAGACAAAACCAAAAGTCATTTGCTGAGAACAGAACACGTTCTGTTAGGCAACTCCAGTTCTAGGCCGCGTGCTGAGAAGGCGGCAGGCCTCATTTGAAAGTTCAAGCATATCACACCCTGAGATACTGGGCCTGGAAACATCAGGCAGGCTGCTTTCCTGTGCCAGACACCCCTCCCTCCCTCCACTGCCTGCTCAGGAGTGGCCTTCACTGTCCAGAACTTAACGACTTCACAGCCTGCGAAAGCACACCCTTCTCGCATAAACCTCGGCACTGTGACACCTGTCAGGGGGACCACTCACCACCTGCTGGAGGAATGCAGCCAAGAAGAGCCAAGACTTTAATCCCGCACAGGCTCACTCATCAGTATTTTCACTCTTACAGAGCCCTCAAGCCCCTTTTCCTTCCCACTGCACAGAGCAGGCCCAGTACAGTGGGCACTGGGGGTCACGATCAGCTCCCCTACCCCACATTCCACAACAGACACTGACTGACCCTTACTACAGCCCAGCACCACACCAGGTGGGCACAGGGGGTCACCCCACTCAGGAGAGGGCAGCTGGTTGGCATGACCTCTCCTGGGCTTGCCATCTACAGAGTATTGGGCGGCTCAAAAGAAAACAAAGCAAAAACAAAAAAAAAAACACAACAAAAGATCACAAATAGGCCTTGGGCAGGGTGGTGTGAGTGCCAAATGGTGTGGTCTCCCTGGAAACCAATGGGTAGTTCCTTTTACAAGTCACACATAAATTACCATGATTACGAGGTCCCACTCTGAAGCACCTAAGTAAGAATTAAAACACACAGGCACAAGGCCATGCACGCAGCTCACAGCCATGTCATTCCTAATGCCCCAAACGGAAGGGATGTCATTGTAAATGACAAATGGCTTCATGGAAAGAATGTGGAATAATATCCAACAAGGCACCACTACTTGGTACATGTAAGAACTGTGTTACATGTAAGAACTGTGTTACATGTAAGAACTGTGTTACATGTAAGAACTGTGTTACATATAAGAACTGTGTTACATATAAGAACTGTGTTACATATAAGAACTGTGTTACATGTAAGAACTGTGTTACATGTAAGAACTGTGTTACATGTAAGAACTGTGTTACATATAAGCACTGTGTTACATGTAAGAACTGTGTTACATATAAGAAGGCAAAGCCAGGAGCAGGCCCAGCGGATGCACTGAGCCACTCCAGGGCTGGAACCGTGGTGACGCCTGCACACCCGGTAAACATCATGCAGCTGAATCAACCCTGCTGTTATGTGGCCCCGGGGACAAGCCCAGGCAGGCCCTAGGAGCACCCTGGCTGCCGCCCCAGTACTGAACTCCCAAGCAGGCAGACTGCAAGCTCTGCAAACTATCTCAACAGGGCTGAGAGAGGTGGGGACTGGAGGCAGGCAGGCACTCTGTGCACAGGCTTTGGGCCAGCAATGTCACCGCGCCCCCACTGCCCAGGCTCACCCGGTTTGGATAGGCAGAAGCGGTTGACTCCTCTGGAGAGATTGTAAATCCCGACATTCTCGGGGCCATTTCCGTCTTGATGAAACTCCTGTGGGGCCAAAGTCAACACGGTGACTAATGGGGGAGGGAGACTCGGCAATTAATGACATTTCTGGTTCTGAGACAGCCGTCAGTTTGGCCCGTTAATCATTTGAGCTGTTGGGAGCCACGAGAAAACCGAAAACCTTCTAAACCACACTGAGACATGCTGTTGCGCTCAGTCGGTTCCTGTTACTGAGTGCCCGCTATGGACAGGCTCAGTGGTAAGTGCTTGCTTATCGGGGTGGAAAGATGGCTCAGCAGTTAAGAGCACCGGCTGCTCTTCCAGAGGTCCTGTATTCAATTCCCAACAACCACATGATGGCTCACAACCATCCTTCAAGATCTGGTACCCTCTTCTGGCCTGCACACAGACTTGCAGGCAAAACTGTACACCTAATAAATAAAACTTTAAAAAACAAAAACAAAGAAACCCCGGGTTTAGTCACCAAAAGTACAAAAGCAAATAAAAACAACAGAGACTAAGTGAGCAAGCTCTTCCCACTGCGGGAAGCAGCAGCCTGGAGATGCTCAGGGCTCAGTGCACAGCACGCTAGGCGCATGAGAGATGCTCACGGCTCAGTGCACAGCACGCTGGGTGCATGAGAGATGCTCAGGGCTCAGTGCACAGCACGCTGGGCGCACCGAGGGAATGTTAAATGCAACACAGCTTGCTGAGCCTCCCCACAGGCTCTGCAATTGCTATAAGCCAGACATGCCTGTGTGTGTGTGTGTGTCTGTGTGTGTGTGTGTGTGTGTGTGTGTGTGTGTGTGTGTGTGTGCGTGTGTACACTGGTGTAGGTCAGAGGATAAGTTGCAGGATCTGGTTCTCCCCTTCCACTGTGTGGGTTCTGGGGATCAAATTCAGATCACCTGGCTTGGTAGCAAGCGCCTTTCTCTGCACACTGTCTTGCTGGCCCCCCTGGGTACCCTCTCTGCAACCCTTCAGTGCCGTGCATACCAGAGTGATGGCGTGTGAGAGCGCACACCGCAGCATGTATCCCGTTTGCCTGAACTCCACCGAAGACACGTCGTCCTCCAGAACCTCCACCTCCAGACTCTTGTTCCTCCAGCACCAGTCCTCATGCATAATGCTTACTGTAAGGCAAACACCAGGGTCGTGCCACGTACCACCCAACACCTGGGGACCTGCTGCACAAGCACGCTCAGGTGCCGGGCCAGCCGCACAAGCATGCTCAGGTGCCGGGCCAGCCGCACAAGCATGCTCAGGTGCCGGGCCAGCCGCACAAGCACGCTCAGGTGCCGGGCCAGCCGCACAAGCACGCTCAGGTGCCGGGCCAGCCGCACAAGCACGCTCAGGTGCCGGGCCAGCTGCACAAGCACGCTCAGGTGCTGGACATGTGCTGTGCACTTGCAGTCCCGGCACTCGGAACCCCGAGGCAGGACGGTGAACAGGTTGAAGCTATAGTCTGCGCTCTAGAGTGAGACCCTGTCTAAAAGGCAAATACACTTTATATAAAAACATGTAGGCAGCCAACAACGTTTAGGACAAGCTATTGCCAAAGAGAAACTGACATCAGAGGCCAGTGTTGCTACCAACAAAGAAATCCCCATAGGTTGACGACGCCAGGTTTCAACTGATTTTTGTTGGGGTTCCTAAGGAATACAGTCCTGGCAGACCTTGAACCCCTAGCCTCCCAAGCACCTAGCTTCCTGTCAGCCTTGCAGGTCTGGACTTCGGGACTCTGCCAGCCAATGTGAGCAGAAGGTAGGCATGTGCACAGGGCGTGGCATGACCCCACAGAAAGTTCCTAGACAGGCAGGCAGTGCTCTGGGTTAAGTGTGTCAGCTCTTTCTGAGACAGAAAACACAGCCCCAGGGAGACAAGGGTACTTCCCACTGCCCAGAAGTCCAGACCAAAAAGGAGGCAGGAGCCGGCTTGTTGTGGTCAAGAAGGAGCAGAGTGGGCCACTGCCCACTGCCAAGGCTCTGGGCTTTGCTTGAGAAAGGGTAGTGCACCATTTCACAGATGAGGACAGAGTCTGGGGGAGGAGAAAGACTGACTGCCCAAGGCCACTCCAGACTAAGCAGCAGACATGAGAGAAGAACCATCATGTTCTTTCTAGCATTTAACTAAAATGCTTAGTCGGGGAGCCCTCCCGCAAGCAGATGCACAGAATGGGACCTTCTTGACAAGCCTTCCTTTGTAGGCCAAGGTCCCTGGACAGAGTTGCCAAGGAAAGGCCTACCATAAGCAGAAAGGGAGAGTGGGCATGGGCCAGCTCACAAAAGCACTGTGCTCCATCTTACTTTTGTATTTCCCAGGCAGCACTTTGTCAAACGTGAAGGTCATGGAGTTGATCTTGCCGGAGAGCTGGAGGCTACGTTTCTCACCCTGTCGGCTCAGTGACTGCAGGGTCACCAACAGGTCACCGCAGGTGTCTGTGGAGGAGAGACCAGAGGACCTCACACGATGCCATCACAAGCCCTGACAAATTTCTGAGTGTGCAGTAAGCCTTAGCAGTAAACCCTGGAGGCAAGTTCAGAACGAAAGCCAGGGAGAGCCCGAGAGCAGCTCTGGCGCCATCCTCACCTGCCTCAGTGACCCAAGACAATGACCCCCACTCTATACCTCTGCTCAGCCCCCTGCAGAGTCCCTATGAGACAGGATGGAATAAGGCCACCTCCCACGTGGTGACCTCCCACAGAAGCCAGCACCCTAGGGTCTGTCCTGAGGCTTATACACTGCGATTCATCCAACCCTCGCCTGGAGGCGCACAATGCTGTTATCTCCCTGTCAGAATGAAGCACGGGAAAGCTTAGTAATATGTCCCAGGTCACACAGCCCTTGGAATCTAACGACACTGGATGTCAGCAGTGACACTGATGGTCAGGGGCCGTATGCCCATTTTACAGAGCAAGATTCCCTGGCCTGTTGGGTATCATGGTGCGTGCCTATAACCCTAGCTCTTGGGAGCTGGAGGCAAGAAAGTTAAGATGATTCTCGCCTGAACTACACAAAGCCCAGTCTCAAAAAACACACAAAGGAGGCTGGGAAGACGGCCCAGTTGGGGAGCTGACTGTCACACAAACATGAAGGTCTGAATTTGGCTCCCATGGACCCACAGAAAAAGCTGGCCTGGCAGTCCCTGCTGCCCTGCTGGGATCGGGCAGGGACAGGCAGGCACCTGGGAGCTCTCGTCCAGCCAGCCTAGCTGAACCAATGAGCTTCAAGTTCGGTGAAGGGACCCTGTCTCCAAATATTAAATAGTGCAGAGAGATCAAGGGAAGACATTCAACACTGCCCTCTGTCCTCCACACACAGGCACACATGTGTAAGGGTACCCATACACACTGTACCCTTACCTACACTGACAAATGCATACAATAATCACAGCAACAGCAAACACACACACACACAGAGAGAGAGAGAGAGGGGGGGCTAATTAATACTGAAAGCAGGGTCTGATTTCAGCCTAAAAAGAAACCTTTGGAAAACAAAATAGAAATAACCCAGGTGCCTGGTAGCTTGGCAGTTAACAAGAAATCACCATTCACAAAAAATCCCCTCAACACCCTGCAGCCCCCACCCCCCCAGGAGTGGCTCTGCCTTTACTGTGGCCCCACTCAAAAATGCCTGGTCCCAACTCCTCCCACTACCCAGGTCTCCCTTGCAGGGGACACCTCACCCAAACAGGAGACTTTTCCAGAAACAGACGCCAAAAACTGCACGAAGGCCACATCCATCACGGGCCTGTTGGTCACCGTGAGGGGGAAAGTGTGTGGTTTCAGCATCAGCCCGGCTCTGGTCTCAGCCTCAGGCACCACCACCTGTGAGAACGAGATGCTAGGGCAGTGGTCTCAGCCTTCCTAACACTGCCACCTTTACAGTTCCTCCTGTAAAGGTGACCCCAACCATTAAGACAGTTCCTCCTGTAAAGGTGACCCCAACCATTAAGACAGTTCCTCCTGTAAAGGTGACCCCAACCATTAAGACAATTCCTCCTGTAAAGGTGACCCCAATCATTAAGACAGTTCCTCCTGTAAAGGTGACCCCAACTTCATTGCTACTTCATAACTGTAATTTTGCTACTGTTATGAACTGTAATGTAAACATCTGACATGTAGAATGTCTGATATATGACCCTCCCCACCAAGGGCCACGACCCACAGATTCAGAACCACTGCACTAGAAGCCGCAGAGAACAGATCTCTCCAGCCTATGGGCACTAGAACCTTCATACTCAAGGATGAAGGTTCACTTTGAGACCAGATGTGTAATCACAACAAATACAAGAAGTAATTTTGTTTTTTCAAGACAGGGTTTCTCTGTGTAGTCCTGGAACTCTGGCCCTGGCTGTCCTGGAACTCACTCTGTAGATCAGGCTGGCCTCAAACGCACAGGGATCTGCCTGCCTCTGCCTCCTAAGTGCTGGGATTTCAGGCATGCACCACCATGCCCAGCAAGAAGTGATATTTTTATAGTAACATAGTAATAGTATAACAACCAAGCCAGGCATGCGGCTAGCCTGTAATCCCACACTCAGAAGGCTGAGTCAGAAAGAACATCCCAAGGTCCAAGACAATCTGGGCTATTGTGAAACCAAGTTGAGAGGGAGAGGGGGAAGAGGGGAGGCAGGGAGGGAGGGAGGGAGGGAGGGAGGGAGGGAGGGAGGGAGGGAGGGAGGGAGGGAGGGAGGGAGGGAAGGAGGGCGGGAGAGAGGGAGGGAGGGAGGAAGGCAGGGAGGCAGGGAGGCAGGGAGGGAGGGACTGTCTGTTGCCTCCCAGAGGCACCTTTAGAATTAGGTCATCTTTTTCTGTGTACTTCCTTGTGTGTTACTCTAAGACAGAGACTATATAGGCCAAGCTAGCCTGAAATTCTCTCTTCCTGCTTCAACTCCCCAGCTCCAGGAGTGCAGACGTGTGCTACCTATCACACTTGGCTCCTTCTCTGTGTCTTTCCCAAGCTCAGAAGGAGGATGGGGAAGGGAGCAGTAAGAACTGCTCAACCCTGAGCTTCTGTGATGGGCCATCTTCAGATAAGCCGGCAGGCGGCTAACAACGACAGCTGTCACCACCACCTCTCTCCACTGTCTCTACAGAAGGAAGGGCCCCTCTAGAAGACCCAGGCTTAGTGGACACTCCCAGGCCCCCTCACTAAAGCTGTGTTTAGCAGGGCTGATTTGATTGGCAAGCCCTCCAGCTGCAGCACCACGGTCTTTCCCAAGTGGGCAGACCCCTGGTTGTCTTGTCACTAGACGAGCCCACTCCACTGTGGAGGGGCAGGCAGGGCTGCCCCTGCTCCTCTGCCTGAATGGACAGCTCCCTGGGGCCTGCTGGCTGTCCTGGAGTCAGAGTGGGGAGGCTCCTGCTTGGTCTCAGAAGCCAGCACCATGAAGCGTTGAGCTGCACAGGGAACTGGCTCTGAACGTCCTAGAGCAGCCGGAAGCAAGGGAGGTAGAGCTCAAGCTTGCTCTAACCCTGCACGCATGCCCAGTGAGAGAAGACGCCCGTTAGCATGTGCGAATGAGAAGCTTCAGGAGCCAGGAACGAAGGGAGGGAGGGAGGGCGGGCTGCTCCTGAGTCCCACTGCGGCTCACAACACTAGGGTGAGAGTGAGTGGAGCCCACAGGTCACCGTGGGTGACTTTTCCTCAGGAGTCATCTACCTTATTCTTTTGAGAGGAGGTCTCTCGTTGGCCTAGAGCTTACCTTGCAGCAAGGGCCAGTGACCCCCGGGGACCTGTGTGTCTCCGCCTCCCCAGCACTGCCTTTTTTATAAAGACTCTGGGGTTCAAAGGTCCTTATGCTCGCAGGGCAAGCACTCTCCTGACAGGGCCACCTTCCCAGCCCTCAGGACATTTTAAGACAAACCCAGCTTATGCACCTGGACTTTGTAGGCCCCTGGTTTCGCTTTAAAGCAAAAGGCTCCATGAGCATCCGACTCCACGGTGACCAAAGATTTGTCCTTGTCTTGCGAGGCCAGGACCACCTTGTATTTACTCATCTGCTTGATGGTATCAGGAGAGCGGATGATGGATATCTGGCCACAGATGCTGAACCTGGAACGAGAAGCCCGGTCACTCCAGCAGACCTCATGCAGCAGGACAGGCTCCCAGCAACCCCAAGACAAGGCGTCTCACAGCAGACTGGAGGGAAGGACAGGATAGACACAGAAGGACCAGCTCCTCCCCACAAAGACCAACAAGAGCGACCCTCGGAGGCCCGAGCTTTGCTTCCCAGGTCCACCTGTGGTGGGTACAGTTAAGACACCGTCCACAGGCCACCCGTCTCTCCAACTCACTAAAGGTCCAATCTTCTCATCTTAAACAATCATGGGGGATAAATGTCAGATAAACAGAACAGTACTACAGAACTTTCTATCCCGGACAATCAGGGAAAGACGAAGGGACGCTTGCGGGTGGCTGTGTCGCTGAGGAGCGAGTGAAGCTGCCGAAGCTGCCCTAGGCTCATCACCTGCCTCTGCGTGGACTGTCACACACGAGAGGTTTCTACATCCTTAACTGGTGAAACGGCTTTTATTAAAAAGGATCGGGGCTGAAGAGATGCTCGGTGGTTAAGAACACACAGTACTTTCCAGAAGACCGGGGTTCAATTCCCAGCATCTCAGGGGGTCCACATCGACCTGAGACTACTGTTAGGTCCCAAAGAAATTCACACAAATAGCAGGTGCCTATTAACATATCACGGTGAAGCTGGCCACCAGGCTCTCCCCGAGCAGTCCCAGAGGCCTGGCCCTCTTAGCACTTCTCCGGTCACTGGCTCCCTTGGTTCCCATGTCTGTACTCTCAATCTCCCCACCCCACTCTGCTCTCCCTTCTCTCATGGCCTGCTCTATGCAAGTCATGTTCATTCCAGACCCTTCCAGAGATGCCTCTGGCTGTTCTCTCCCTCATATCTACAATAAAGCCTCCTTACCCACACCTGGAGCAGTGACGTCCTCATTTTCATTCAACTCCAGGAGACCTAGCACCCTTTTCTGGCCTCCCTGGGCACCCCCACCCCCATGTCCTCCAGATGACTGCCAACACCCCAGCTCGCCACCAATCCCTACCCACCAGCAGGCAGAAAGCCACATCTGTCACACCCTTGCTGACCCCATGGGTCTCGGTGCACAAACAAGGCTGTCGTCCCTGCACCTCAGGTCCATGGTCAAAGGCTCCCTGTCCTCAACACCGCAGCTGCTGGCCACACTGGCCCAGCCCCTTCACGCAGTTCCCTCCCCTCTGAACAAGCTGCCTCCCTTCCGGAAGCCCTGCACCTTCTTCCTTTGGCCTCAGAGCTACCCCCCTCCCCCCAGTCTTCTCAGAGCTCCCCAATCTCTTCCAGCACAATTCAAAGTTGCAGGCTCTCTCTGGCCATCTCCCCAGGGAGCTGGGAGCTGATAAGCCTGACCTTATCACTTGGGCTCAGTCCCTTGTTGTAAGCGCAGCCCTCACACAGTGCCTCGCCCGAAGCAGCCACACAGTCATGGGAGCCTTGCAGCTGCTTATGTAGCACAGATGTCCCAGCACAACAGCAGAGGGAGAGACAGGACTGCAACCCAAGAATTACTTTCTAAGCATGACTGCCTTCCCCGTCTATCAAAGCTGCAAGTTCAGCGCCTCCTTCGTGATTAGGCAAACGGGCTGTCTGCTGGGGCTCCGCTCCCTAGCTTTGGAGTCAGCAGCCACCTCTGCCCTAACACTCACTTTTTAGTCCCTGTGACCTCACCCACTGAGGCTCCCCGGCCCACACCTGCAATGCTGGCATTCCACTTACAATGACGCCACCTAGGAGTGCCAGTCGTCAGATGTACACAGATCCAAACATCTAGGAGAGTGTGCCACCTGGTGGTCATGTGACACCAAACCCGAACCCTCGTCACCTGTCCGCAACACCTGCGAACCCCTAAATCTCTTTCCATTTCGTCCTTGACAAGCATAAATCAGTGACCACGTGATGAATTCTGCCAATGCCCAGAAATATCTCCAAACTCAGCCCCACACCCACCACCAAGCCCTCTAGGATCAGACAAGGAAAGTGCTCACAAGCAAAGTTATCTTTCTAATTTAGACAGACGGGAGGGAGAGAGAGGGAGGGAGGGAGGGAGGGAGGAAGGGAGGGAGGGAGGAGGGAGGGAGAAGATTAAAATAGATAGACAGACATGATTATTTATCGTTTGTATACATGTGGAGGTCAGGGTCAACTTGTACAAGTCTGTTCCCTTCTACCTCGTGGCTCCCAGGGATCAAATTCAAGTTGCTAGGCTTGGCAGAAAGCACATTACCATCATCTTCTTTTTCTACTTTGACAAACCCATTTTAACTTGAAAGCAAAAGAAAATAATCTTAGTGTCCAACATGGAAGTGCCTTCAGCTACTAAGATCCAGTGCTCATCTTTCCAAAAGAAAGCCAGCTTGACTCTGGACAGCTATCGGGGCAGGGTGTGGATCGTGGGAGAAACAGTAAGGTCAGAACTTCTCCAGTGCAGTCAAGAGGAGTCGGAACACACCCAAGACTGCACACAGCATTGGCTGGCTAGTTTTACGTCCATCTGACACATGCTGGGGTCTTTTGGGAAGAGGGACCTCAACTGAGAAAATGCTCCCACCACACTGGCCTGTGGTTCGCTTTCTTGACTGATACCTGATGTGGGCGGCCAGCTCACTGAGGACAGCACCACCCGCAGACAGGTGGTCTGGGTGTAAGAAAGGAGGCTGAGCACGGAGCAGGCAGCCCTCCGTGGCCTCTGCTTCATTTCCGTTCCGCCTGACTTCTCTCAGTGCCGGACTGTGATGTGAGATAAACCCTTTCCTTCCCAAGCTGCTTTTGGTCCTGGTCAACAGTCACCCTGACCACACAGCACACTTACCCTGTAGCGACGAGGTCAGCCAGCTGCGGGGTGTTGGGTGCAATTTTGATGGTGACCATCTCGAAGTAGAGATGCTCCTTCTGAGCATGGATGGTGTATGTCCCTGTCGTTATGTTCTCTAGGCGGAAGGAGCCATCAGCTTTCGTTCTGACTGTGAAACCAAAGCACATGCATAAAAGACGAGCCCCAAAGCTTGTACCCTAACAGATACACGACGCCTTGTCACTTGTGTCCATATCGTTCCATGATCCAAAGCAAGTCCTTTGAGCAGGCTCAGGACCACCAGGTCTGCCCACCTTTAATCTGGTTGTTCAGGGTGACCACAGCCTCCGGAACACCTTCTCCTTCAGGTCCATTCAAGACCCTCCCCGTGACAGAGAAACCCATGACGTGGAACACGGGCTGCAAAGGAAAGACTGGAAGGTGCTTACGTGCCCACGCCACCAAGACCTCTTCCTGCCCAGAACCAGGGCCCCATGTGTTGGCCCCTCTCCCTGTCACAGCCTTTACCTCCTCAGCTGCATTTCCAATGCATGAATCATCACCAGAGCTGGACAAAAACAGCCTGCAGACTCACTCCCCACTCACAGGGTTTTACTTCAAGCTTGTGGGTTTCCCCAGCCTTGCCCTCTCCTGCTCCCTCCCTGGCCCCGTCCATATGTCCCCACTTTGGAGAATCCTTCCTGTCTCCAGCCTCTCAAACAGAAATCACATTGCCTGGGACCCCTGAACTGACTCTAGCATCTCCTGGGAGCCCAGCCCATCCCCTAGCATCTCCTGGGAGCCCAGCCCATCCCCCAGCATCTCCTGGGAGCCCAGCCCATCCCCCAGCTTCTCCTTAACCTGTCGTCCCCAACATTACCTGGGGCCCATGGCTTTTCCCTTCAGGATCACCTGAAACTCCCAACCTAGGCCACCAAATCACCTAAGATCAGTACCGGCCTACCCTCCCCTTTTAAAGTCCAAGAGCCCTCACCTAAGAGCCCAGGCCACACAGATTCCTTCCAATCCACCCTTCTTCTGGAAAGCCGCTTACCACACAGCCTTGTCTATGAGTGCCCTGTTTGCTCCAAACACCAAGCCGGGGCTCTTCTGGGGGCACGCCCCCAACCTTTGCTTTCTCAGGCAGCAGCTGCCTGGGTGAGACATCACCAAACTAATTTTTATCTTCACCAAATCCCTCAGGGTTTGAAATGCCCGACTGATTCCCTACATCTCCTCCCCCCTCATTACAATGTGACTTTGCAGGGAGCCTGTCCCGCTTCTGCTACCCACTACAAAGCAGGCACTCGGTCAGTGCCTCCCGGATGAATGAACGCAGCCATTATTTGAGAGAGCTTGAAAGTGGCATGACAATTCACCCTTGTGACTGCCCAGGGCACGATGGCACACACCTGTGACCTCAGCACTCGGGGGCTGAGCTAGGAGGGTCCTAAGCTTAAGGCCAGTGGTACTGTCTCCAAACAAGAGGTGAACTAGCTACTTACCCACTTCTTAACTCACATATCCAACAAACGTCTCTACACTTACTAAGTGCCCAGTACTGGAGCATACAGGTGAAATGTCAGGCTTTCCTGGCCTGACAGAACGTCCTAGGCCCTCCCTCACGTGAAACTCCAAACACTGCAAGTTAAAACTCACATTTGACACTGTCTGAGTACTTTGCCCAAGTACCTTCCACACCCTTCTGCTAGGCTGTACAGGCAATAAAGGCTCAACACTCATTTTCCTGGCTTCCTGGCCTCCGTTCAAGTATCCCACGCAACCTCAGAAGGCAGTGCCAGCTTCCTTGACCGCGCTATTTTAGCGGACTGCTTTTCAGCGTGCTATAACAACCAGAGAATAACTTTTTACTAGCACTACTGCCAGGTACCCTTGGGCGCTTCCTCTACGTTGCAAGCTGCTGGCAGGGGCCACTTCTATTCCTCTAATTAAAGACACAGAGGAATGATGAAAACACGTTTACCGTGTCTTCCCAACATCTCACCATCCCTCCTACCACATGGGCCATGCTGAGCGCACGTGGTTACTGCCCAGGCCGGCTTTCCTCATCAACCTCTCCCCAACAGTACCCAACTCCCAGCAGCAGAAGGAAAGTGGGCAGCCAAGCACTACGCCATCAAATCTCAAGCCTCCTCCTCCCCTCCCCTCCGGCTGCCCTGGCCTCCTCAGGCTGCCTGACTCTCCAGACACACTCCTGCTTGTGTCTTTGCATTCTCCACAAGCTTTAGGTATAGTTCACTTCCTCCCCGTTAGCTGGCAGCTCAGTGTCACCTTCAGAGAGGACTCCTGACACGTATGTCCCTGTCCTGAACTGCACGGCCCCTTCTTCTGCTCCAGAGAGTGCTTACCACCTTCCAACACACTAACTTGCTTATCTAAACAGACCCTGGTTCTTCCCATCACTAAAACGCAACTTCAGAAAGACTGCTGGCCCGTGAGTCCCCACTGCACAGCCAACACAGAACGGGACACAAGGCGCAGGCGCATCTCACTGGGAGCAGCACCGGCCAGGACTCCGGCTCGCTCAGCAAGATGCAGACGCTGAGAGAGAGGGAGTGTCTCTAGAGTCCCACTTCCTCCAATAGCCACTCTGGACAGGGCGCTCATGTGCCCAGGGCTAGGAACCCAAGCGCCTGCCTCCAGGGCCGCTTCACCTCGATCCTCAGGCCGTCATGCTCCACGGAGAAGTCAAGCCTGGAAGGCGCCACGTCAAAGGTGATCCTCTCGCCTCTGTAGAACGGCACCTGGAAGGAGGGGTGTGGTGATTATGAAGAGTGTACAGTGCAATTCTACAGTCACAATTCACCCAGAGGAACGTGAATCCCAGCTGCTGGTCAAATGGGAAGCCCTGGGCTCTGCTGTGACAGAGGCGCCTCCGTCTCATCTTCAGCACAGGCTGGGATCCCCAGGGCAACATGCTTGCTGAACTGTTCAGATGCTGGAGTGCCCGCATGGGTATCTTAAGACACCTTGTGGACAGGTCAAGGCTGAACCTGAGACCCACTACATCCCACACACTCCACAGTGCGTTCAGATTTGGGACTGTTTTAGGGACACTCAATCCACCCTGTCTAGGTTAGTGTCAATGAATGACAGACCCACCACTTGGCCCTTCTACTGATTGGGTCTTAAACGCCCCCAAAAGCCCATTGCTAGCAGGCATGTCCAACATGCTGCCCATGTGCCTGCCACATGTGTCCCAGGATAGCTGCAGGTGTGGCCCAACACATCCAGAGACAACAGGGTCATGCCACGTCATAAGCCTAGCCTCGCCTGTGCTTGAGACTGCTTGTCAGCTCTGCTGGGAGGTGGCGGGGCGGTGGCAACACCTATGGGAACAGGGCTTGACGGAAGGAGTCAGGTCACTAGGTCACCGCAGTGTGCCCTTGAAGGTGTGTCAGAATCCCAGCCCTTCTGCTTTCCCCAATTCTGTCAACCCAGCCTCCGTGAAGTTAACAGACTTCCTCTACCACAGGCTTCAACCACACTCTCCTGCCTCACCTCAGTCCCAAAAGCAAGAGGGTGATGGGCCAGAAAGTGAAAACATGATCCAAGGTAAACCTTTACTCCTTTAGTAGTGTGTCATCACACAGAAAGCTGACTCACACAATGCCCAAAGCGCTCTTACCACACCATAGTGTCCTGTGCAGACAGAAAACTGCTCACTCACCACAGTGTAGCCCCCGCTCGGCAAGGAATAGAAAGAAAATGAGCCATCTTCTTTGGAGACCGCATAGCACAGATAAACCAGGCTCTCGTCTGGGGGCTGGAACCCGGACACTGGGGACACATTGCAGCCCAGGACGTCCTGCATCGGGGGGAGAAGAAATTCCCATGCTCTGATTACCCGACAACCACAAACAAGGCCACTGTGGAAGCCAATGCATGGATTTCTTGCAAGAGGTCAATGCTGGGGATCATTGCAGGTGGATGAAATGTAAATCTCTACATCCAGCCTCAGAAGTTAAGAATGGGCAGTCTCCTTAGGACTGTGTTCTTAGGCACTCTCCTCTCCAACAGTAAGAAAACTGGCACACCCAAGATGCCACAGAGCAGCAGGTGTTAGAACCTGATGGAAAACCAAGCATCCCCAACTCACGGTGCAGACAACCCACACATGGTGTTCTTAACCACCCAGCTCACAAACCAACCACCGCTGGTGTGCTCAACAGTGGCCCCGACCTGTCACTCCCCACCCCCAATCTCGGTCTTTACTTTTTTATGCTTACCTCTTTGTTCACTAAAGAAGAAAAGAGAAGGAACTTCACCCCTTTCATGGGCTCCCCATCACTGCGGACAGAGCCAGATACATTATAGCCAGCCACTACGAGGGGGCCAGCTGCGTTAGCGTTGGAGTTCGTCACCCGCACTGTGGTACTCGCCTAGGAAAAGGAAGAGGTCTTAGCGCCAATAGCACTAAACCCTGACAGCCCAACACAGTGGCTTACACCAGAGATCCCAGCATCAGGAAGCTGGAGGGGGAAGGTTATTGTGAATGTGAGGCCAGCTGGGCTACAGTGTGACAATGTCAAAAAGAAATAAACAAAACAATAAATCCTTTCAGAATACCCAACAACACAAGGGCATGCTTAAATTTTTAACTAAAAAAGCAATATGAACACACAGTTCACAATAAAATACACAAGAAAATTACAGACGTAGGCATCCCTCCAGAGCCATAGGAACTGATCTGAACTCCCAGACCCAGACACCCACAGGTACCCATGTCCTTTTATATAAGGGCATACTGTGTGTGCACAAACTATGCACACACACACACAACACACCGAAAACTAAACTTCCATTAGTTAGCATGCCTGACACAAGGTCAAAGTAAACAAGCAATATTTACCATTAAAGAATCAAGGAAAAGAAAAATGTCTACATTGATGTATAATCCATGGCTGGCTGAACCTGACATTGGTTGAATCAGTGAATGTGGCACGCCCATCCCAGGGGGACTGCCTGTAGAGAATGAAGAGACTACTGTGTGTGCATGTGTTGAGTGCAGATGTACGTGTCACGGAAGGCATATGGAGGTCACAGGACACCCAGGTGCCAGTCCTAGCCTTCCACTTTGTTTGGGCAGAGCTGCTGTGGTGTCAGCTGTGTACAGCTGTGAGGGTCCTCCCGCCTTGGCCTTCCAGCTCCCCATGGAGCCCTGGGATTGCAGACATCCACCAGGCATCTCTTACAGAGGTTTTGCCATCCAAACTCGAGTTGTCAGGTTTGCATAGTCATCTCCCCAGCCCTGCAATTTCTTCTACGCAAACAGATGAGAAGTGTGGAAAACTGGAACCTGTGTGTGCGGCGACCCTGCACAACAGTTTCCTTCCTTATGTTCTTCCTAAAGTCCACATTCTTTTTAAATTAGAAACACCGATTTGTTGGCAGTGGCATACCACAGCATGCATGGGAGGTTGGCGGACAACTAGGAACCTCTCCTTCCACTATGTGGATCCGGGAATCGAACTCAGGTCTTTAGGTTTGGCAGCAACGACCTTTAGTTACCCTGAGCCATCTTACTGGCCCCTCCAGTTTTTTAATGAGCATGCTGTGCTGGTTTCCCCTTTTTTCTTGCAGTGAGGCTTCATACTGAATGCAATTCCCAGACTGCAATGCTCCTGCTAACCAAAACCCGACAGAGTTAAAGCCAGGTCCAGAACCTCTGCTCCCTCAGGGTAACCAACACCCCATGACAAAATAAAACCAGGCTCGCAGGCACTAACTCTGCCAAGTGACTGCTAGCCCCTCTATAACACCATATTTTTGTTCAAAAATATTTAACTACTATAATATTTTAGAAATCAGCCTTACATGACATTTCAAATATTTATAACCTTTTAGATATTCTTTGGGCTTTTGGGCTGTGTTCTTGTTTTGAGGTACGGTCTCACTCTATAGCCAAGGCTGGTCTAGAACTCTCTATGGAGCCCAGGCTGGTCAGAAATTCACAGCAGCCCTCCTGTTCGGCCTCCCAAGTGCTAGAGCCTCAGGTACAAGTCACCACCCCCGCTGAGACACCTACAATGAACACGCTACCACTCAACCACATTTGCTTACATTTTCAAACACAAAGCAGAATACAGTTGAAAATGTAAACCAAAAAGGAAATCGCGCTCTTTCTCTCCTTGAAACGAGTTGTTTTCTGTGGCTCCCACACCCACCTCCCGGCTCTGTTCACTCACACGATGGCATGCGGCCCGTTCTCCTCAACAATCAACGGCTGTTTGAAAACACTCTCCAGGGAGCGTGGACAACGGGCCTCTAGAATGTTTACCGTATTCAGAGATTTCTCTTTTAGACAGAAAAAGAACAACATTCACTGGGAATTTCTGGTGTTGATTTAGCTCAACACAGTGACAGTGGATGGCAAAGGTCTTCATAACTGTCACCTAAAGAAACCTAAAGCAACAGGTGTCCACTGCGACAGAGGAGTTTACCCCGGTAACACCTCCACCTTCAGCACCCTGGTTCTGCCAAGGTCTCTGGAGAAACTGTGACTCCATGCCATATCCTCAAGTCATCCCCACATTTGTTTCCACAGACACATGTCAGAGCGTACCTCCTTCAGTGCCCAGGTTGGATGAGTTGCAAGGATTTCATAATCTCCAGGAAGAACTTTAAAAAACGCAAACCTGAGAAACACAAAACAGTGTATCACTTAACACACAGTGTATCACTTAACACGAGAATTAGGCAGGAACTATGGGAGTTATTGTAGGCTTCCGATAGCTACTGGATCCCATTCTGTGCAAACCCACTCACGGAACACTCCCCATGTGCCAAGAACAAGGAAAGCCACTCTGCACACTGCTGGCAAACAGAGGCCCACACTCCCAGCGTCTCCAAAGTCCTGGCCTAAGCTCACAGGTTTGACTGGCATGGACAGGAAGAGAGGCGAAAAGAAGAAGACACAGCTACAAACTAAGAAGTGTGGAGGGAGGAGCTGCGGAAGAAGAAAGCCAGCCCCCGGGGCCGAGGCAGATGGTTCATTACAGAATGACCAAAGCCGGGCACGGCGACATGCACCTGTAATGCCTGTATTCAGGAGGCTGAGACAGCAAAGTTGAAAACTCAAGATGGGGGCTAGAGAGATGTCTCAGTGGCTAAGAGCACTGACTGTTCTTTCTCGGGACTCTGCTTCAGGGGATGCAAAGCCCTCTTCTGCTCTGCATGTGCTCACACCAAGTATGCACGTGCTACACAGGCAGACATGGGATCACGGCACTCACACATATAAACTAGAAAAAAAATTCAAGGCCAGCCTGGGCTACAGTGTGACCCTGTCTCCCAAAGCAACATGAAACAGAAAACCAGATTCAATAAACAAAAGACACCGCCGAGCACCCCGCTGTGAGACGAGAGGCTCTGGTTTACCTAATGTCTGAACAAGCATGAGCCACACTGAGTTCTTTCCCACAGCAACTGTGATGAAGCCATCAGCCAAAAAGCAAGATCCTAGGCACTCAGGTGATCTAAGGCCACGGCCAGCTGAGCTGGGGCTGCAAACACTACAGTCAGAGTCCTGGCAGGCTCAACCTGAACAAGGCACCTGCCAATAAGAAGCTAATTTTGCCACAAGGAACTTACTACAGGCAGTATTTGCACCCACCCGCAATCTACGCTTGAGAACCACTTCGCCACAACAAAGCTGAAGGTGCCACCGGCTTCTGGCATTATTAAAACTGAGCTTTACTACTCCCCAGGTCCCCACATGTGCTCTGAGCTCTGCTTAAGACAGTGCAGGCAGAGAAGCTCAGAAGGATTAAGGGGGCTCCCCGGCGAGGTCTGCAGCTTTGGCTGGGACACCCTTTGTCTGAACACCAGAAATCTAAGACTAGAATTTTTTGAGTACTTATACTATGCCACAAAAACAGGAAATTCTACACGAGTACTTTTCAGCCTGCATGCATAAGGTAGGCACCAGACATAGATGAGGTTCATGTTCAGATGTGCGTCCCAAGCCTGAAGGCGCGTGTTCAGAGCGGGAGCTCTGGGAAGTGGCTACAACAGGAGGGCTTTACAACAGCTCGGCCTATGCATGGATTCGGGGTAGGATGGACTATTGGGAGGTAGTGGGGAACATGGAGGGCGGGGCCTCACTGCAGGAAGTGTGCCATGGGGCGGGGGCGGGGCCTCACTGCAGGAAGTATGCCATGGGGCAGGGCCTCACTGCAGGAAGTGTGCCACTGGGGTGGGGGGCGGGGCCTCACTGCAGGAAGTGTGCCACTGGGGTAGGGAGCCCAGAAACATGCAAACTAAGTGACTATGGTGTGAAGCCATGAGTCAAGCAGAGCCCCCTCCAGTCAGCCGTGTATATTAGCACTGAGAAACTAGCACGTTCCATGTATGAAAACATCCCAGATTCCGCAAAACCCCACACCGGAGACCTTTCCAGTCCCAAGAACTTGGCTAAAGGCCACTCAGCCCAGGCTGGGCCAGGAAGAAGCACAGCCCTGTACTCCTCCAGACCAGATCCAGGCACCATCACAGACAAACGATCATAAGCAGTCATGTCTAAGCTGGATTATACACGAAGCTGACTGCCAACTTCAGTACAGTTTTGGTTGGGTTGTCTACTGAAGTAATAATGCTCCTGTAAATGTTTTCAAAAGTGTCAGCTCCTGTTATTCTGGTATTAATCCCAGCTGAATTCTCCCCACTGCACACTTCAATTAGCAGCCCTTTAGTCCAACTAGTAAAGGGCTTCCACATAAATGATAAAGCCAGCAGTGCTCATTAGCGCCCCCTGGCCAATCTCACGCACTTACACTGATCTTCCTTCCCAGTAACCTCTCATCACCTCCATCTGTAAATCAGAAAAGCAAGGCAGGGCTGAAGTAACCTGTCCCAAGCCAGAGAGCACTTGGAGGAGCCCCATTCACACACAGCCTGGAGCACAACCTACTCAGAGGAACGAGCTCTGAAAGCACAAACCTGCTTGGTAGGGCCAAATCAGGATGTGAGCCGGGCCCCCACCCAGAGCTCCCCACGCCCGCCACAGCCTGGCCTAGCAGCCAGACCAGGTTGCAGGACGCCCGCCACTCACTTTCCACCGGGCTGTGTGACTGTGGACTGGATCTTCGCATCAGTGCCTGTGCTTCTCAGGGACACCTGAACCCCTGCAGGGCCCAGGGGCTGCCCTTTGCTGAGGACCTGTGAGAAGGAGGACGTCAGGACCCAGACAGCACCTCAGCCAGCCAAGGCTCCTCTTCAGGCAGGTTTTATTCATGCCCCTGCCCACCCGCCCCAAGTGACACCCAAAACGTTTTTCTTTGGGTCAAGGGTCTCTTCGAAGATGACGTAGCCAGGAGACCTTTATAAAGGGCTGTGGGGAGGGGGACAATGACAGGAAAATACTGCACTACTGAATCTAAGACAAAATGTGTATCAGGATGGGACTGGAGGCTGCTCAGTGGATGGGACTGGAGGCTGCTCAGTGGATGGGACTGGAGGCTGCTCAGTGGTTGGTAAGGAGTGCGCACGGACCTGGGCGGTGGTCACACACACCTTTAATCCCAGCACTCAGGAGGCAGAGGCAGGTGCACATATGTGAGTTCAAGGCCAGCCTGGTCTTCAGAGAGAGTTCCAGGAGAGAAACCCTGGAACTCTGTCCCACAGAGAAAGCCAGTCTTGAAAACCCAAAGGGTGCACACTGATCTTGCAGAGCCCTGGAGTTACGTTCCCAGCACCCCATCGGTAGCTTGTAACTGTTTTAACTCCAGGTCCAGGGCGATCCGATGCCTCTGGCCTCCAAGGACACCCACACTCAAAATACATATCCACACATAATTAAAAACAAAATAAATCTTTTAAAAAATGTATCACTGCTTTACCAATCACTAAGAAAGAAAAAATACCCAAGGTCCCCTCTTGCACATAAGAAACAGCTGAGTGCCTCACGCTCCATACAAACGAGTCCTTGTGAGCTCTCACTCTAGAGCCCCACCGCACAGGGGCCTCATCGCTACTTGGGGACTGGATGGCGGGGAGGACTCTAGGGGGAATGGAGTTGGGAGCGGGCACTCAGACAGCGCCACACGCATTGCCAACACCTCCCCAGAGCAGCTCCTAAAGGGGCAGAAGACAGCAAAGGCTCGGGAGGTGCCACTGGCAGAGGCCTCCTGGAGGACTGCTCCTAGCCTCACACAGCAAAGCAGCGACTCCGGCCCTGGGCTCATGCCCTCCCCTCTCTGCTCCCCCACCAGGCCACTCCCCGGTCACCCGGTCAAGCTGACCCCAGGCTGCCACACAGCACAGACCCCTGCAGCTCACTGCGAGTGACCCCACTTCTGTAAGGTTGGGAGTCGGTGGCACGCGACAGAGCAGTGCAGAAACGGCACACAGAGCCTGAAGCCAAACCTTTCCGTTCACAGAGAAGCCAGTGAACACAAAGTTGATGTCTCCGCCCCTCGTGCAGATGTCGCTCACGCCGTCCACGTGCAGGTCCACGTTGGTTGGCTCTGGGGGAAAGGAGAGGTAGGGACAAGAGACAAAAAAAAAAAAAGGCAGCATGAGTGCCGGGAACACACTTCCCAGCCACTTCACAGACACAAGCCACCGTGCTTGGCTTTGACACGAATCTGAACTCAGATCTTCACGGTTTCACAAGGCTCACCACAAGAGAAATTACAGTTGAGTGGTTAGATGGCTGGCCAGAAGGCTAGGTCAGTGAGGACCCGAATCTGGTCCCCAGCACCCGCAGAGCAGCAGCATGCATCAGTACCCCAGAGCCGAAAAGCAGAGACAGGGCTCCTGGGCTCACTGGCCAGCCTGCTGAGCAGTGCAGGCTCAGTAGCAGACTCTGCCTCAGAAACTAAGGTGGGGAGTGATCGAAGAGCACACCCATGGTGTGTGAACCTCTGGACTTCACAACACACATGTACGAGGGCACAGACGCTGACACACCCCTGGGCAGGTGGTGTGTACGGCAGCTGGCTGAGCAAACCATCGAGAACAAGCTGTTCTGTACATCTCCTCCATGGTGTCTATTTCAGTTCCGGCCCGAGCGCCACTCTTGTGCCCGGGCTACAGATGGGACCATCTGCAAGGACAAGTCTCCCTCCACAGAGCCAGCATCTCCAGTCCCGTGTACATCAGGATCCTGATGGCAAATCTTACATTTAAACACTTCCCTTATTTTGGGGAGTAAGCGGAGCCAGACACTGTAGCACGCATTGGTAACCTCAAATGCAGGAGGCTGACACAGGAAGATGCTGAGTCTCAGGCTAGCTGGGCTGCACCTCGAGATCCAAAGACACAAATACCCCTGGACCTGGGGCACGAAAAAGGCCCCAGTTCCTGTCTAGCTGGCATAATGATCTGAAGCTGACAAGGAAGTTTTCCCACAAAGAGGTACAGACCACGAAGGATGCTTTTTAAGAAAACAACAGTCATCTAGCAGTGTGGCCCCCCGTAAAGTGCCCCGTTACTCAGCTCACTTACCAAAACTCCAGCCCAGGGGAGGCTCAATCTTCAGGATGAAATCCCCCTGCGAGGAAAACCGTGAGAGGTGACAGCAGGAGACCTGCAGACCTGGGGCAGTAGACCCCAAGCAGCCCCATCTGAAATAAACCCTACACCGGGACACCAGGCTCTCCGAAATGCTGGCAGCTGGGTTCCCTTCCAGGAGCAGCCAGCTGAAGCTAACACCCAGGAACCTCTATCCAGCAATATTTGTGAGTTGTAAAGACTTGGGTTGGCAAGCTATTGCAGTGGATAAAGAGTTTGCTGTGCAAGCCTGATGAACTGAGTTCAATTCCTGGGACCCACAAAAAGGTAGGAGAGAGCTGACTCCCACAGGTTCTCCTCTGCCCTAAACACACACACACACACACACACACACACACACACACACACACACACACACACACCATGGCAGGCCTGTACCCACTCCCACCCATTATACACACAATAAATATTTTTGAAATATTCTTCAAAGGTAAACCCCTGATTCTATGAAATCCGAGGCTTTTGACCCGGCACGTGTGACAGTGGAGTAGCTGCAATGCTGAGAGCTGTCCAGCTCACTCCTGCCCTCCCCTTGCTAAGATGCGGGCAGCCTTCCCTGTGAGGCTGTGACGGCTGGAATGTCTGCAGATATTGCCAAATGTACCCCACTGAATCTGCCCAACCGTGGGAAATCTGCATTCCACTGACCATTCCAATACAAATAAGTGTTTGCACGTGGGGAAAGGCCATGTTCCTGGCCACCACAGCCATGTGGGAATGCTAATTAATTACTTCCTATCCTAAGAGCCACTCTTAGGACAGGAAAGACTGAAGTCCCTCTACCTCTTACCTTATCATACAAGGGGATCATAAAGTAGCCGTTGTTAGGAGCACAGTCTGTCTGATATTTCAAAGTCCCATGCTTGGTGTACAGCTTTATCTGGAGAGCAAGGAAAGAAATCCAAAGTCCTAATACTGTCTTAGAGAATTAGTTACCATGTGACACCTGCATGCCTTCTACCATTTGTGTCAGCCAAGTGCCTACTACACACCAGAGCTTAAACAGCTTTGGGGGCAGAGGAAAAGAAGGCAGAGCACCCCAAAATAATGTCATTATGTTTCTTTTATTGAAACGACCTTTAACCTACCCAGAAGTCCTTTTTTTTTTTTTTTGAAGCTTTTCAGTTTGCTTAAGTACCTGTAGTAGGCTTTGTTTATGTAAATTTGAGTCTAAAGCTTTCTAATTTTACTATTAGCAAGGCATTTGTGAAAATCCAAAGTCCTAGGCCAGCAGGGTGCTCAACAGGCTAAGGCACCTCCTGCATAAAACTGTGGAGACTTGAGAGCCCAGCCCACAAGGTCACCTTCGACCGCGCGCACAGCACGCATGGACACACAACAATGTGTGCTGAAATCCATTACTGCCGCCCCTCGGTTCCGCCCCAGCACCGCAACTTAGACATAAAGGCAAGTCAGGGGGCCGGCTGCTAAGCGGCCCTGCAGAGGCTTTACCCAGAGGTCTAGGGAGAGCGCTGGGGCCTGCATTATGAGCCAAATGACTCTAGATGCTTAGAGGAACGTTCACCTAAAACCCTCCATGGCCACCATCAGAACCAAGACTGACGTGAAAGACAGTCAGTACACTCGCTGCACCCTACTGCACCCTAAGCCTCTGCAGACACAAACCTCTCCACAGAAAGGCGAAAGCCATGTCAGGGTCCCCCCTACTGGTGACCCTGACAAAGTCATGGTACCACCAGAGACGAGTTTCTTCACAGTCAAAATGGAAAGACCTTGTTTCCGGATCAGGCACAAAGCGCAGGTTCAAAAGGACGGGATTCTATTTAATATCTCTCTGAAGGAAGTCACTCGGCACTGTCAGTCAGAGACACGCCAGAGGGTTACAGGCAAACTCCCGAAGCCAGCCCGTGTGGCTCAATGACTCTGAGCCACAGTGTCCCAATCTGTAAAGATGACATCAAGGAGCCTGACCGCTAAAGATGAATGTTGGGGCCGGAGAGTAGCTCAGCAATTAAGAGTACTTGTAGCTCTTGCAGAGAACCAGAGTTCATTTCCAGCTCTAGGGGATCCAATGCCTTCTTCCTGCTGCTAAGAACACTGCACTCATATGCACACAGCCACATACAGATACACACAAACATTAAAAACAAAGCATATTCTATGGCAGGCATGGATGCAATACAGTGGAGTCTTAGAAAGCAGCCAGGCCCCAGTGTCCCCTCTGGAAGAGGCAGGGTGAAGTAGGGCGTGGGCTGCAGGGCTCAGGGGCAATAACCAGGGCTTATACTCGACACAGCCCAGAGAGCAACTTAATTACTTTAGAGCCCACTAAAGAAATTCTGATGTGCCGGGTAGGGTGACACACACTGCTGTGGGATGTCCTTCTGTATACTGTGAATATGTGTTGCTTCTATTGGCTGATAAATAAAACTGTTTCAGCCAATGGATAAGCAGAGCAAAGCCAGGTGGGAAATCCAAACAGAGAGAGAGAAGCCAGATAAGAAAGGCACCATGTGACAGCTGGGAAGGCAAAATGCCAGGGCGTCACCGGTAAGCCACAGCCACCGGGTGATACACAGATTAGCAACTATGGGTTAATTTGAGAGTTAGCCAGTAATAAGCCTAAACCATTGGCCAAACAAGTATAAAAATATCTTAAGTCTGTGAGTGGTTATCTTCTAAGTGGCTTCAGGGACCCAGTGGGCAGAGAGAAATCAGTCAAGTAGGACCAGGCTAGAAAAGCCCTACAACTACACACACTTTTAACCCAGCACTCAGGAGCTAGACAGGAAGGAGGATCTCTGTGAGTTCAAGGCCAGCCTGGTCTACAGAGCGAGTTCCAGGACAGCTCCAAAGCTACAGAGGAACCCTGCCTCAAAAAAGCAAAAAGAAAGGAAGAAAGAAAGAAAGAAGAGAGAGAGGGAGAGAGAGGAGGAAAGAGTTCAGATGCTGCATATGCACTCGCCTAAAGAAACGGAGGCAGCACCCAAGGGAGTCACCTGCTCTCTGCTTCACCTAAGCCATGCCCTGCAACTTGAAGATGACTGCTTTTCAGGAGAAAACAGTGTGTGTGGGGGGGGGGAGTGAGAGAGAGAGGGTGTGTGTGGGGGGAAAGGGAGGGTGAGAGGGTGTGTGTGTATGTGTATGTGTGTGTGAGGAGAGAGAGTGTGTGTGTGACTGAGAGGGTGTGTATTTAAGCCAAATGATAACTTCAGCTGCTCCTCCTTAGGAGCTGTCCACCTTGGTTGCTCACACAGGCTGTCTGAAAGGCCTGGAACTCACCAGGTAAGCTAGGCTGGCCTTTTTTAATCACATGGGTTCTGGGGATGGAACTCGGGTCCTCATGCTGCACAGCGAGCACGTCACTGACAGAACCTTCCACCCCATCTCCAAGAACCCAGTCTTGACGTGAATTCTGACTGTGAAACCACTAGAACCTATCATTCTTTTTAAAGACCTATTTACTTTTACGTATGAGTGCTTTGCATAGATGTCTGTGTATCACGTGGGTGTCCCTGAGGCCAGAGAGGGTGAGATGCCCTAGGACTGGAGTTACAGATGGCTGTGGACCATCGTGTGAATGCTGCCCACTGACCTGATCTCCCCCAAGAGCAGCAAGTACTTCTAACCTCCGAGCATCTCTCCAAATTCCCCACCTCAGACAAGCCCTCGTATACGCACTGAGGAAGACAGCTGGGGCAGAACCTGAGCGAAGAAGGCTGGAAAGAATGATGAGAGAACAGCCAGGTGTGGTTGCACAACCCCTACAGGCCCAGCATCTGGGAGGCCAACGCAGGAGGATCGAAAGCTCCAGACTGCCTGGGCATGTCTCAAAAGAAAAAAAAAAAAGAAAGAAAGAAAAAGAGGAGAAAAGACTGAAATACCCAGACTACTTACGTGTTCTAAAATACATGGTATTGGAAAAATGTCACACGCTGTTTGAGCTCTCTGAGAAGCTGGCTCTAGCAGCAGTGTTGTCCCAACTCCATTTCAGACCTAAACATGTTCGTCTAAAAGTGTCTTCCACTGACCCTATCCCTGAGACACAGAGGAAAGAAAACAGCAAAACACCCCAGGTGGGACAGACTTAGCAGACTTCCTAGGGGAGGCCTTACCCTCTCCGAGGAACAGATGTGAGGGTAGGGAGTGAGGGGAGCAGGAAGAGAGAAGGAGGAACTAGAATTAGAATGCAAAAAGTAAATTAATAAAAAAAGTTTAAAAAAAAAAAAAAAGCCAGGAGTAAACATCACACACTGAACACACTCAGGTGAGCCTTTCCTAACAGGTGCCACTATTGTTCATCGTGTGATATAAAAGTGCCTGGGGAAGCCACAAGTTCAGCCAGGGGAAGCTCAAACAAGGAGAGAAAGTTCAGCGTCCCCAGTCAGTTTCTGATGGATGCTGTTAGCACCTGATTTGAGGGCAATGTCCTTTCACAGTACTGAGGGCTCAGGGGCTTCCTCGGTCCACTCCTGTGTGTGTTCTGAGACCTCAGTTTAATGACTGATGCTGTCTGTGCATCTGCCGGTTGCTATTTATTCTTTTACTCTGCTTGCTATGTATTTAAAAGAAGGCCATTCATTCAAAATCAAAAGTGTGCCTCCCTGGAACATAGAGTCTATCTTTTATAAAGGGCAACATAATCTACGTGGGAATTGCATACACGACATGTCTGATGTAAACAGATTACAAGAGGGTGGGTTGCTACAGACAGGCCCTAGGCCTTGAGAACACAAAACCCACTCTCTGCTCTCCTAATCCCTGTTAGTGCAGGGGGCAAGGGACCCGAGTGCCCTCCCCTTCCTCCCGAAGCTGCTGGAAACTCAAGATGAAGCCTTTCCAAGGCAGCTTCTGAGATGCCCAAATGCACAAGGCCAGGAGGTGGCTGGCAGTGGCAGCTGGGTAAAGGACCCAGGGAGGCCAGGGAGTCGGTCCAAAGTTCAAAGCCAGCCTTGGGAATATTGAGCTTGAGCCCAGCTTGGGATATATGAGAACCTTGCCTCAAAAATAAATAAATAAAATATAAATCAGCCAACCAAGTAAGGGGCAGCACACGGAAAGCCTGGAACATGACAACTGACTCTCCACCTTAGGAAATCGTGTCTAGGTTCTGCCACTTCTAACACCATCTTACTACTGGGGTTTGGAGAAAGGCCAAAGGGAAGTCAGGGTGGGGACGGTTTCTCCCCCAGTCTTAAGTGACGTGCTAAAGGTGGCAAGTGCCGGCACTGGGCAGCTCAAAGGGGACTCTGATACCCTTCTCTTCGGCACCCCACGTTTCTCCTCCAGGGTATGTGTTCCTCTCTCCCTCCTTTCTCTGGCCCCACTACCAGCCTCCTTGAGAAAACCAGGCCTAGCTCTCTCCACTCCGTGTCTACTTCTACCCATCCCCCTTCTTCTCAGGAGCTTTCAGGATCAGAATGCCCCTGGGCTGATAACCATTTCACAGAACTTTCGGCTCAGTCAAAAATAGTTTCACTGGTGTAGTCCCAGCAGCTATGCTGGGTGGCTGGCAACTCTGCACTTTGGGAAGGAAAGGAGTGGTGGGAGCGGGAGGCGGCTTCACAGCCCCAGAGGTTGCTACACTGCTCCACGTCAGAACTTAGCGATGGGTTTCGATCCTCTATAAATGCTCCCCAGGAAGGATGGAGGAACGATGGGTCCACACCTTGGGGTCTGGAATATGGGGAGTGACACGTGTGGTTTCCAGATTCTGCAATATGGGTTGGGCAGATCTGAGTTCAAGGGTCTTGGTCTGGGGGAACCGGGGTCTATGAGGCCCCCTCCGCTCCCCACGCCACCTCGCCCCTCGGCGCGGCTGGGGAAAGATGCGGAGCCTCGGGGAGCCCGGCCCGGCCCGGCCACCCGCGGCGGCTCACCTCGATCAGCGAGTAGTTGATCTCCACGTCCGACTTCACGAAGCCCCCGCAGCCTACCACGATGTCCTCGGAGCCGACTGCCCGGCCCGCGCCGCCCAGCAGCAGCAGCAGCAGCAGCGCCGCGGCACTCCAGCCCGCACGCATGGCCCGGCCTCCGCGTGCCTACCCTCCGCAGCCCGCCCGGTCCCGCCCCTCACACCGCACGCAGCCGGCTCCTTCCTCCTCCTCGCTGGGCTGACAAGCTCAGGCCCCACCCCCGGCGCCGCTCTGCGCACGCGCGCCGCGGCCCTGCGCCACGCCCCCAAGGAAGGCCGCCGGGACGCAGGCTCCGCCGGGACTCGTGGCCGCGTGCGCCTCTGGCGTCCTGGAGGACTCCGCGCAGTCTGCAAGGAGCAAGGCCGACGGGCTTTCCACTTGAGATTTCAGTGTCACAACTGTCAGCAAGTCCCAAATCCCATATTTCACAAATCAGATGTAATTTCAAAAAACCTTTAGAAATGTGTTATGTGGTTCTCCTTCCTACATTACCCCATCCCCTTCTTTCACTAGTGCTTAATTCTACAATAAAATCGTGTTTTAGCCAGACAAGTTCAAGACCTGCCTGAGCAAGTTCAAAATCAACCTGGACATCTTTAGACGCTGTCTGAAAATAAAATGTAAACTATTTATGCCAGGCGGTGGTGGCGCATGCCTTAATGAGAGAGAGGGAGAGAGAGGAAAATGTATAATTTCTAAAGGGCTAGGAAAACAGCTCAATGCGTGCCTGGCAAGGCCCTAAATTTGCTCCCCAGCATAGGCACACGCACAAGTTGAATGTGACTTATAATTAATCCCTGTACTCATGAGTCTGAGGCAGGAGGACTTCCATGAGTCCAAGCCCCTGCCTGGGTTGCACAGGAAGTACCAGTGTAACTAACCACAGGGTAAGGGGTTGGTGGGCGGGGGTGGGAGGGATAGGGGTGGTGGTAGTGGTAAGACTGCCCTGGACTGACGGCACAGCCAGTAGAGATCTGAGTTTGAGCGCCAAACCACGCCAGATGTGGCGGCCAGCACTGGAGAGGTGGGCACAGGAAGGCCCTGCAGCTAGCTCACTGTCTACTCTAGTGGGTAAGCTTCAGGACAATGGCAGGCTACGGAGCACCTTCCTGAGGGTGGCACTCGGAGCTGCCCTCTGACCTCGACATGCATGTGCACACCTGTGAACAAAAACTCCTGAAAAGAAGCTGCTTCTGCTGAGATCAGCTGCTCAGAATTTCATCAGTGGAGAGTGGAATGCTACAGGCCCCCAGGGTAATGACCTTGGGCTAGTTATGTTGGGCTAGTTCTGGCCCTCTGACACAGCCACACTTTGTGTCCTACCCATACCTGTGCTGAAGCTAAGAGTATGACAATAGGGAAAAGTCTTTTAAAATCTAGTGAATCTAAAATTGGTAGAAGTAGACAACCAGCTTCTACCCATCCGAAAGCTAACAACGTCATTACGTAGCGTCTTGGGCCTATGGGAAATCCTCCTCCATCTTGCCGTACCCTCCTCTCTGATGTATCCATCAACATATTCTAAACTTGCCTTGATTTATGGCTTTCTCTATTCTGTAAAATTAAAAAGACCTCCTGCAACCTCAGCCATGTTGGACAATTGTAGTGAAAATCTAGTACAAGTCATTGTGTCTAGGGTAAACATTATAATGAAATAGTTGTTTCTCACTGTATCTAGGGCAAGCATCGAAAGAAATATTTGTTGTTGGAGGTATTTAGGCCTTGAAGAAATCACTGTAGAAACAGTGATTGTTTTCTGTTTTCTATAGAGCTGTTTTTCTGAAGGAGTCTTTGCATGACTTTAGTCCCAAGAGGGCCCTGGAAAGTCTGGCCTCATTGGGCACTGCAAACAGGGCATGACAAGGACTGTGTTGCAGAGGTGATGTTTCCTTCACGAAACATACAGAGTAGATCAGGGGTGCGGTGTGAGGAACGTGTTTCACTCTAAAAACAATTTTGTGTAGCAATCAATAAATACGCTTCTGCGAGGCTGTTCGAGGTTCAGCTCACGGAGGCTGGGCCTCCCTGCTTCCTATAAGGCCTACACTCATCTTGGACCCTCTTTCTTCGATTGTCCCATTAACTCAGAACACCGACAGAAGATGGAATGTGGGGTGACCCAAATCTGTGTTCCTGGGCCACAGCTCAGAATGGCTCCAGAATAAACTCTCTCTTGTTCCGTTTAAGATGAGAACTGTGGTTTTTGTGTCAACACACCCACACAGGATGAATTAGAATCTGTGATTTAGCTTCTTTATTGTAAAGGATGTACGTCTGTTGGCATGGCTTTTCTATTAGGAATGATGCTGCTGTTGATTTTGAGACAACATTTAACTAGATAACCCTGGCTAGCCTCAGACTCACTGAGATTCCCCCTGCTTCTGCCTCCTAAGTGCTGGGATTAAAGGTGTATGCCAACTGCCTGGTTAAATTATATTGCTTTCTTAATCAAAAAATATTATTTAAGTTCATAGTAATATTAAAGATATTTACATTTCATTTTTATTCCAACTCTAACACTTGTATAAAAACATTTTGAGGGTTATTCTCTCGTATGCCTGAGATTTGCCCAGTTGGTTTTCCTTTGAATTCATTCTCTCAAATGAATTCACACACTTGAATAAGTAATTTTATTTATTTATTTATTTATTTATTTATTTATTTATTTTCGAGACTCTATTTCTCTGTGTAGCTCTGTCCTGAAACTCCCTCTGTAGACCAAGCTGGCCTCAAACTCACAGAGATCCTCTTGCCTCTGTCTCCCGGGTGCTAGATTTGAAGGTGTGAGCCACCACCACCTGGTATAAATAATTACTTGACTTCACATTCTTCCCGGCACCCACATCTGGACCACCTTTGTCCCCAGTTGCTGGACCCTTAGGCTATAGTCTGTCATCTTGCCTCAGGACCCCTTCCTGCGATGGCTCAGCCCAAAGCGTGCAGGAAGCTTGGGAGGAACTTTCCACAGACAGGAAGCCTGCAGGTGTCCTGGCACTTGGGGGGGTGGGGGGGGGGGCCCAGAATCACCTCGCCAAGCCCCAGTCCACCTCCCAGTGCTGCTGAACCTTGCCCCCGGGCCTCCACTTCCCAGCTCCAATCCTGTCAAACCCGCCCAGTCCCGCCTCTTCCCCAGCCTGGAGCCGGGCTCTGAGGGCTGATCCGGGACAGACAGACCGAGGGTCGATGGACAGAGGGCACCCAATGGCCGCGCCTGGAGAGCCCTGCACAGGCCTGAGGGTGAGTCCTACCTGCCCCACTCCTTCCCCTGGTCCAAGGCAAGCTCGAGCCTCTGAGGAAGCTAGAGCTGCAGCACCCGAGTCCCAAATTCTTGACCTCGGGAAGCCATAAGGCCATTGAGCAGGGTGCAGCAACAAATCCAGACCCCTGCACCAAACGCTGGCCCCAGGGTTAGGAGCCCAGCAGGTTAAGACTGGGGATTTTGATTCGTATTTGCACACAGCTAGTGGACCAGCATCGATGTCCCTAGCTTCCTCATCTCCACCGTACTCCAGGGCCTGGAATCCAGCAGGCAAGGGCCAGACGAGCAGTAAGAGGCCTTGTTCAGTGCAAGGTGCTCTGAGTTCAACGGGTTGAGCTGCTTCAGGCAGCCCCGCACAGGGAGATTCTATTATTCCTCCGTGACAGAGAAGGGCCCACTTCCTGTTTGTGTGGGGCAGTTCCCTTTTGGTACCTCAAGCTACTGATCTATGAAATGGGGACAGTAGCAACTACCCCCCAGAGTTCTTATAAAAAGTAACAGCCAAGCCAGACATGACGTCACTCATCTGTAAGCCCAGCACTTGGAAAGCTGAGGATCACTGGTTCAAAGCCAGCCCCAGCCCACTGCCTCCCAGCTAATTAGCGTTTCTCTGGGCCTCTACTTTCCCATCTGCTAAGTCGGTGTAACTTTACCTGCCTTATGGAGTTGATATCCGGTCAAGATGAAGAGTGGGAATAAAAAGGCACTCCCAATACCTTGAAATACCTTTGGGTGATGTCTGTCCCACGGGCAGGTGGTTACCACCCTAACAATGACCCTGATGTTCTAATCAGGTCTGGAACCAGACAGAGCAGGAACCTGTGGCCCATCCCTTGCTCAGCCTGTGCTTCCTGAGAGCAGCTGGGAGCTGGGCGCCCCCCATGTACCTCTGGATCCTCGGCCCCATCTATCTCTTCTACATCCATCGCCATGGCAGGAGCTACCTCCAGATGTCCCTCCTCTTCAAACTCAAAATGGTAGCCACAGGGAGCGTGGGGCCAGGGAGCCTGGAAGGGGCGAGGGGGCGGGAGCTGTGCTGGGGGCAGGCTGGAACCTGTTAGCCAAACTGGTCAACAGTGAAGAGGGGGCAGAGTCAAACCCACGGGCCAAAGTTCTCATGAATAGATTTGTGATTGCACAAATCTACACATACAGTGACCTGGCGCTTCTCATTTACTGACGTACATTGGGTACAAGTGGCAATTTTAGAGCCATGCAAAGGTTGAGTCTTTTTATAACTTTAGCGAGTATTTTGTTTGTGTGTTTGGGCTTTTTTTTAGGACAAGGCCCCATGTAGCCCAGGTTGGCTTCAAACTCACTATGTAGCTAAGGATGACCCTGAGCTCCTGACCCCCATGCCTCCTCTTCCAATTTCTGGGGTCACAGGCATGTGCCAATACACTCCATTTACCTATTGACTTACTGCATTACATTGGGGTTGGATCCCAGAGCCTGATACACACACAACGGATGCTCTACCACTGACCTAGCCTATAATCCAGCTGGATATCCTTTTAAACACTGCTCTACAGTTGTTTTGCTGTTTCTGATAAACACTGATATAACAAACATGAGTGTAGCACCCGCGCCACGATCTGTTCCAAGAACCAGGCGAAGGCCTAGAGATTGAAATAACGACAAGACAGCGGGTCATTCGTTCATTGGCAATGTCGGGACACCGAATGCCGTTTATTGAGGGGATGGAACCGGCTTAAATACTGACTCACAGCACAGTGGACAATTAGGGGAATTTTAGGCTTAGCTCCTCCCTGTGCGGTGTGTGTTGTCACCAGGTGTGTGTTACCAAAACGGGAGGAGTACCAACAACAGGTCTGGGGCAAGGAGTTCTTGCTCAGGTGCCTTGGGGTCCATGCAGGGTCCTACACACGAGCCTTTCTACCCAGTCATCGCATCCTCTACTGAGCCGTCTGCACAGCCCCACCCCTCTCCTGGACTTCCTAGTAGAGACAGCATGCCAAGCCCATGACCATTACCACATAACCATCAACAGTGATGTGGGAGTGTAAGAATTCACCAGGGCAGAAGAAAGCCGGAACTAGAGTTTATTGGCTGAGCTGCGGTATAGTGCAATGCTGAGTCAGCAGTGAGGCTGCGTGGGGGCATTCCGGGGCGGGCGGCTCCCTTTGGGAGTTTCTGCAGAGACAATCAGACCGACCATGGTGTAGCACAGAGGCAGGGAGCAGCTGCGGGCTGGTGAGGCTATTGTTGGTTAGCAGCAACCTGGCTTTGAGACGATGATGGTCTTGCCTGGGAGTGAGAAATGGCTGGATGTGATCACCCATCCTAAACTGGCATCCACCCTTCACTCCCAACAGATGCAACCATGTCAAACCTTTGACATATGGGTGAAGGTCCCTTCTTCAGTAGATTCTTCCAGCTGAACAGAGGCAATGTGGCCCTGTCTATTGTTGGACTGACGGTGTTCATGAGAGGGACTGAGAGTTAAGGACACAGTTGTGAAGACTCTGAGGGGTGGGGTGGGATCTATCAGAGCACTTTCTGTGGTGGGGTGTGGATTTTGTGGGTGTAATAGCCTGTCATGTGTGTGAGTGTTCAGGATGCTTGTGTTGAGGATATGAGTCTATTGGTATAAGCAACAGCAATCAGTTTATTGACAAGAGGTCCCCTGGAAGTTTTGTCTGGTTTGATCTAGTGTAGAAATTGCAGCCAGGTGGTGGTGGCACATTCCTTTAATCTCAGCACTCTGGAGGCAGAGGCAGGCTGATCTCTGTGAGTTCGAGGCCAGTCTGGTCTACAAAGAAAGCCAGGATAGGCTCCAAAGCTACACGGAGAAACCCTGTCTCAAAAGAACAACAAAGCAAAGAACAAACAAGAAAAAAAAAAAAAACCTCAGAGCCAACACAGCTGGAGGAGAGAAATGACTTCCCCATAGGTGTCCTCTGACTTCCACACGGATGCTCTGACATGTGTGCACACATGTACTCACACATGCACACAAACACATAAGTAATGTTATATTTATTTATATGCAGTGGCATCTTATCAGCAGGCTTGCGGTGGTGGCTGCATCCTAAGGGTGTGGCTTTAGGTGTGCAGAGGTGACCCCTTATAAGAAAGAGACCCGATAATGCTCCTTTAAGTAAGCTTGAGCCAAACCCGTGGGCCGCTCTCTCTTTTACAGCCGTGAGGGCTAGGTTCCCAGCTAAACCGGGTTTTGATATAAATTCTGGTCAGGTTCTGGTGAAATTTTGTTGTATATATTATTAATGATGGAGCTAAACATAAACCCTTTTCTTTTGCTGTTAAGGTCAGCCAAAGGTTCGGTAGGGATTACTCTTAGGGACTTAGGAGCCACTGGTTCCTTTAACTTCTTTTTTTAAATATTGTTTTTGTCATCTGCGGCTGGAACTCAGTTTTGTTCACCGTGTGAGCGCCCCTTTATAAGACATACAGGGTATCTCCTGGTAGTCATTTGCGTCTTTGCATACCCTGGTTTGAGCCTAACCTCTTGCATCTGTGGCCTGTTGTCTAATAAAGGCTCCCAGCGTCCAGGGCCTTTTCAGAGGAGGCCTTGCCACCTGCTGGCTGATCTTGCGTTGGCTGTCTTCTGTCTGTCTTTCCCCTCATTTTCAACTCTGGTTGTTGATTCCTCAGAAAGAGTTTCCAGGTTTTAGTAGAGAAAGTGATATGTTTTAGTTTTAACTTTCATGTAATATTTAGGTGATGTGTACACTAAAGCAAACAGCTTACTAAAACATTTTTCTCTTTTTGTTTTGTTTTGTTTTGTTTTTCAAGACAGGGTTTCTCTGTATTGTTTTGGAGCCTGCCCTAGAACTCACTCTGTAGACCAGGCTGGCCTCAAACTCACGGAGATCCGCCTGTCTCTGCCTCTTGAGTGCTGGGACTAAAGGTGTGCGCCACCAACGCCTGGCAACATTTTTATTTTAAGACTGTTTTCCAAGTAGTTAAAAGCCAGGCAAGACAGTTAGAAAATGTAAGCAATATTCGCCACCAAACATAAAGTGTCTGTTGTTTAAGTTTGTCACCATCTGAAGGGACCCTACAGCTTTGATGAGAGGCCTCAGTTTCGGTTGTATACTGGTGTGCAGTATTTTACAGTCATCACATGTATGACACCTTGAAGGCTCATGTGGCTCACTCTGTCCTTGTGCTGACACTTGTCCACTTCTCGGCTTGTCCTCAGATTTCCCTTTTCATTTTGGAAGCAGCCAATCGTTTTTACCTTAGAGAAAATTCTAATTTTATCATGCAAACCCTCGTTCATCCCAAGCTTACATTCTTTCTCTACCCTTCCTTACCAAAAATACATCCTCATACTTACTGTCTCAGTTAGCGTTTCTATTGCTGTGAAAGACACCACGGCCACAGCAGCTCTTGGACAGGAAAACATTTAATTGGGGCTGGCTTGCAGTTCAGAGGTTCTGTCTGTTATCATCACGGTGGGACGTGGCGGCGTGCAGGCAGACGCAGTGCTGAGAGGGAGCTGTGAGCGCTACATCTGGACCTAGGGGCAGCAGAAGCACCTGTGTGCAGCATTGGATGTGAGGCCACTCCACAGTGACGCACTTCCTCCACAGGCCACACCTCCTGAGAGTGCCACTCCCTATGGGCCAAGCATTCAGACACAGGTTTATGGGGACTATTCCTCCAAACCACCGCACTTACATTCTCTCTCTCGTCTCTTTCTCTTCTACTTACTGGTTTTCTTTGTTATTGCTTTATTTCCCTTCTTAATATCATAAGTCAGGGCAACATAAGAAATTTACTAACTTATTAAAAGGAAATTGGATCTAAATTACATTTACAACATGATGTAACAAATTAATATTGCCTGCTTGTGATGGTTTGAAAGAAAATGGCCCCCACAGACCCATAGGGCATGGCACTATTAGGAGGTGTGGCCTTGTTGGAAGAGGCATGACACCATGCTGGAGGAAGCAGGTTGCTGAGGGCAGGCTTAGAGGCCGCGATGCTTAAGCCTGGCACAGTGTGGCCACCTCTTCCTGCTGTCTGTTGATCCAGATGCAGAACCTTCTCCAGCACCGTGTCTTCTGGCACACTGCCACACTTCCTGCCATGACCATAATGGCCTGAACCTCTGAATTGTAATCCAGCCCCAATTAAATGTTCCACTTTACAGGAGCTGCCCTGGTCACAGTGTCTCTCACAGCCATAGAAACCCTACCGATGACACTTTTTATACATTTTGCTTTGTTTTTTAGAGGTGGGGTCTCACATAGCCCAGGCTGGCCTGAAAGTTGCTGGGTAGCTTAGGCTAACCCTGCACATCTGCTCTGTGTGTCTCCACCTCCCCAGGGCTGATATTACAGGTGTATATACCCAACCCCTCTCCCAGTTCTTGCTTCTTGTGGGTCTCAGGAGGGCTTTATTGTTGCTTGGATTTAAAAAAAAAAAAAAAAAAAAAAAACTTTTTAAAAGTCTTCTTCACCTTCCAAGAGTCTGAGAGTGTTGCATTTTTGTAAAAATTAGTAAAGATAACAGATGACCTTGGGCAATGATTTTATGTCAGTATGAGCACAGAGAAAGAGGGAAAAAAATAGCTAAAACTTTTTGCTTGCTACCCTGAGGCTATAGTTTAGGATACAAGGGGCATCTGCTCCCGAGAAAGGCTGGAAGTACTAGCAAAGGACTACAGTGTTTGGAGGAGGAGGAGGAAGAGACGGGACAGCACTGTGGTGCAGCTGAGACGGGGCACTGGTTGTTGGGTCCCCTAGGCAGGGCACTGGTTGTTGGGTCCCCTAGGCAGGGCACTGGTTGTTGGGTCCCCTAGGCAGGGCACTGGTTGTTGGGTCCCTAGGCAGGGCACTGGTTGTTGGGTCCCCAGGCAGGGCACTGGTTGTTGGGTCCCCTAGGCAGGGCACTGGTTGTTGGGTCCCCTAGGCAGGGCACTGGTTGTTGGGTCCCCTAGGCAGGGCACTGGTTGTTGGGTCCCCTAGGCAGGGCACTGGTTGTTGGGTCCCCTAGGCAGGGCACTGGTTGTTGGGTCCCCTAGGCAGGGCACTGGTTGTTAGGTCCCCTAGGTAGGGCACTGGTTGTTAGGTCCTGCTGATGGCACGTTGGACCCAGAACGTTTGTCTTCTTCACAAAAGACTCTGATAGAACAGGTCAAACTGCAGAATGTGAGATGCTCTAGAGTGCCATGGAGGGCTCAGGTCCGCCAATACTCATTTTGTGGCCAGGTGATATTACATGAGAAGGTGTAATGTCTTTTCTGTAGTGTGTAAGGGTAAAATTTGTGGCCGTTGTTAAGAATACAGCAGAGTGGGGAGTTGGGAGAGACTTCGATGACTGTTCTGTATTGCGGTTTAATAAGGGTCAGGATAAACAAATAGACCGGATAGACGTTTATTAAGGGACAAACAACTCACAACACAGACAGATGAACACAGCAGTTAAAACTGGATGCTCCTCTCTCGTGTCCCGCCAGAAAAAGAGCGTTCTCTGCCTCCTTCCGAGACCAAGCCTCATAGGTCACTTCCGCCCCTGGCTCCACCCCTCAATGGGTGTGGTCAGTGCCACAGAAGCAGACACAGTGAATATCCCACTACAATTCCCCTTTTAGTCTAAAGAAAAGATTTAAGCTTGATACAAAACTATATACAAAACAGTGAATAAGTGTGCTCTAAGAAAAGGAAAATTGAGAACAAAACGACCTACATATCTAGTCCTAGGGTGAAGGCATAACGGAGTTTACAATAGAGTTATCCTAAGCTAGAAAGCTTAAGTCTAGTACCTAATCTATCTAACTAGGAAGAGAGAATAATAGTTGTGATAGTTTAATCTACAACCTCATCAAGACCTGAGAAGGAAAATAGCGACACTAGGGTAGACAGGAAGTGCGGATGGGCAACTTCCAAAAGGTGCAGCGAGGACAGAAACAGCAAGCTACCAGGACAGTCACCCAAGGTCTCACAGCAACGTTGGTACAGTCAGTTTTGGCTAAGGCCAGGAGTATTTGACAGACCACAACAAAAGCAGGGAGATAGAAAGGCTGTCTTACCCTGACTTGGCAAGGTTCAGCAGTCTTCTATGTTTGTCTCCTGCAAGCACATAGGACCACATGTCCAAATCAGTGGTCAAGGCTGAGGCAGTTCCTTGCCCAAGAGGCCATTAGCTGAAGCGAGGATGAACTCCAGAAGGAGCAACAACAGTGTCCAACATACTTTCGGGAAAGTGCACTGTGCTGTCAGGAGCAACAGTGTCTCATGTCAACAGAAAACAGAATACTAATATAAAAACATTTAAATGCCATGTTCTGCAGGTCTATGAAGTGATTGAAGATTAAGCATCTATGTCTGACTAATCTCATAGGCAAAGGAAACATGGGTGAGGATAATCTGTAATACTCAGGAACTTGGCTAAAAAACCTGAATAAAATTTCCTTGAGTAAAGCAAGGATAAATACCTAAACAATATAACTATGTACATATATATATGTATATATATATATATATATATATCTGCACATGTAAATTCCTAAAGTAGAGGTAGAGTAAAAATGTCTAAACAAGAGGTAGAGCTCTAAAGGGCAGTAAGACAAATATCCCAAATTGTATCAAAATACAAAATGTCTTGAACACAAGCAAAAGTAAACATACATAGAATATGGCAAGTATAATGTGCATAAAACATCATAAATGGAAAGATTTCACACAATATAACAAATATAAGATACAATTCTTCCAGGAAGGGAATAAACTTAATTTTACATAGGTTACCACAAATAATAATATATAACAATATAAGCTATAATACTAATGTCTCACTCTTACTAAATAATTCACAAGAAAATAGGCTAATCTACCTATATCCATTCTGAACCATACCTTTCCCAACCATACCCTATTCCTGTCTAAAAGAGATAATCAAGTCTAAGAATCACCTTCCAAACCCAACCCCAAGTAACTAAGACCAACCCTCTATGAAGATGAATATTATCCCTAAATTCCAAGAGGGGGGAAAGGGGGCGTCGTTATTTTAAGATTACTTCCTGCTAAAATGGGATGATGATTTCTCCATGGGATCCTGTGTTGGAAGAAAATTTTAAGCAACCAAATTTCTCGACAGAACTGGCTGTAACATATGTAGGTAGTCATTGTGTGGCAGAAAATGCTTGACTGGAATTCTACTTGAAACTCTGGCCAGGTTGTAAAAAGAAGGTGCACCAATACAGCTAGCTAGTCAAGAGTTGTCTCGAGAAAAGCAGTCTCAAACCGGTTTAGGGTGAAGTCTGGGTCTGAGAGTGAGTATTCCTGTGAGGTTCCTTTGTGGTCAATATACTACTCTGGTCACCAGAGAGGACCTGGGCATCTCTCTACAGGGACATCTCCCACACAAGGCCATTGACGCATGGCCAAACAGTCTGCAGGCACCAGGCCAGTCCACAGCTCCAAGCCAAATTATTCCTATGACCAGTCTGGGTTCGCACAGGAAAGGAAAGGTTCCACTTACTGGATGGGAGGCAGAAGATGTAGCAGAGGCAAACTCAGGACCAGAGGCTCAGGCCGGGACGGCCCCCACAGAGAGGCAGAATGGAGTGGGACAGGGAGAGTTTAGAGGATTCCCACAGTGTGTGCAGATTAGCCTGAGGTTAGCCTGGGAAGAGCTGGGGGGCTCCCCGAGGGAGCGACCACCACCCTCACAGATTCTAGCTTCTTTTCCTGCCACCTTTGCAAACAGGAAGCAAGGCTCTCCACAGGAACCAATACAGGCCACCAAAACACCATGCTAGGGGTGACAATACGGATGTGGGTGGGGACAGAATCACCAGGACCAAGAAGGCAGAAGCAGAGAGTTTATTAGCTCCACCACAGCACAGTGGCAGCTGGCTAGCCCTGGGAAGTGTCACAGAGAGGCATTCCAGCGGGGCACTTTAATTGGTGGGCTCTCCTGGGGCAGTTGGGTGGGTTTCAACATCACCTTCCCAAGGGCAATTGAAGTTGGGGCTGCGGTTAGCAACAGCCTGGCATGTAGGTAGTGTCGGTCTCCTGCCTCAAGTCAGAAACAACGCAGCAGGACCATTCATCCTAAAGCAACCTCCATAGAAGACAATTCACCCCATGTCACCCTAACACGCACCCTTCCAGCTTCTTCTGTGGCTTGGGAAACACTGGGTAGGCACAAGCCATCGGTGAGCATTTTGACATGACAGTTGAAGGTCAGGATGGGTCTCATTGCCTCCCAAGCAGGGATGACACATCGATGATGTCATTGACAGAGCCCCCATCAGGCATTGCAAATAGTGTCTAATCCAGTCTGCCTCCATTGCCCCGACAGTCTTATGTCTCTCTCTCCAGGTGCTTGGCTTTGCCCTAATCCTTCTATACACCTTCAACGTGGCCATGCCTCTGTGGAGGATCCACCAGGGAATGCCCCAGGCCTCAGAGCTTCTCATTCACCCTACCGTGTGGCTCACCACCATGGTAATCACTGCCTGTGCCCAGCGTGGCCCCAGCTGCTGCTTCCCTGTGATATGGGCAGTGTGGGGAGGTAGGGACCTTGGAGGCTTCCCTTCTGCCCTCCACCCTTTCTTGTCTAGACCTTTGCCACCATCCTGATTCACATGGAGAGGAAGAAGGGAGTCCGGACATCTGGGGTGTTATTTGGATACTGGCTGCTCTGCTGTCTCTTGCCAGCTATGGACGTGGCCCAGCAGGCCTCTGCAGGGGTGAGTGGGGCTCTGGGGAAACCAGTGTGGTGGTGTCAGACCTTTTCTGTCCCTTTTTTCCACACATGAGCCCCTCCCCCACAAGTCCCTCCCATCCAGTGTATTTTGTTTTGATCTGATCCATGATTAATTATCATACCCATTTGTAGGATGCAGTATGCTGTGTGCCTATGTGGACATGTATGAGGATATGCTGTGTGCATGTGTGTGCAGAGGCGGTGGGGGCAGCAGGGGCGTGTGCTGGGTCTTCATCTACCACTGCCTTACTCTCCCTTTGCTGCTGTTGTGAGATTGGTCTCACACTGTGATCCGGGCTGGCCTCAACCTCAAGCTCCCCCTCCTGCTTTGGGAAGCTCAGGCGGGAACCATCACCTCCAGATAGAGGGGGGTGTTCCCAGCAGGCTGGGTGCGATGAGAATTGTGAAGAACCCAGAGCCAGATGCTGATGTCATCGGCCAACAGGGAGGCTGGGTCTTGTCTTAGCCACCATTGTATTGCTGTGAGGAGGCCAAGGCAACTCAGAGCGCATTTAATTGGGGGCTGGCTTAGAGCTTCGGAGGGTAGCCAGCCCATTGTCGACATGGTGGGGAGCATGGTAAAGCCAGTCGGACATACTGCTAGAGAAGTTACTGTGAGTTCATTCTGATCAGTGTGCAGAGGCAGACTCTGGTTTTAACTTGTGTTTATTAAACCTCAAAGCCACCCCAGTGACAGGCGTCGCCAATAAGGCCACACCTCGTAACCCTTCCAATCCTTTCAAATAGTGTCACTCCCTGGTGACCAAGCGTTCACACATATGAGCCCATGGAGGCCATTCTTACTCAAACCATCACAGGGCTAGACAGGAGAAAAGAAGAAAACCAGGGCCCCTCCTGCTCTTGTCCCAAGCACTGTGACTGAGTCACACAGCGAGGCTTGTGGCAGTCACGTGCTTGTGAGCCAGGATAGCGAGGGATGCTAAGACCATGCTCTCCTGCTCCAGGGACTGGTTCCTGTCTAGAACTGTCCCAGGCCTCAGCCCTCATTTCCAGTCTCAGCCTAGACCTCTCCTGGCCTCAGTGGGACTTCTCTGTCCCCACAGAGCTCCCTCCACCTGGCCACTGGCCTGTGCTTGTTCCTGGTGGTGGCAGAGTTCATGCTGTCCTGTCTGGTGGACCGGCCACCCTTCTTCTCGGAAGACTCCCAGCCGTTGGTAAGCCAGCCCCCGCATGCTGGACTCGGTGCCCCTTCTGATGTCAACTCCCATGTGGCCAAAGGGAGCTGGCCGGGAGCACCAGTTGCGTTTCCCTGTGGTTATTCAGCCATTTAGCAAACTGAACTGCACGGGCCATCGCGGAGGCATCTGTGACCTCAGCACTGGGAAGGCAGGGGGACTGCAAAGTCCCAGGCTACATCTTTCTTGTGATTGGTGGGTTGGTTACTGTTTCCTCGCTGAGACGAACATCTGGCAGGAGCAGCTGGAGGAGGGGCGTGTCTTGGCTCACAGTTGTAGGGGTTTTCAGTCCATCATGGGGTGGCAGCCGCTCAGTTTGGGGTGGTGGAATGGCGTGGAGGGGACCCCACGCTAAAGCGGGGCAGGAAGCAGCCAGCCATGGGACTGAAAGCTACAGCCCTCCTCACCTCTCTCCCACCGCACACCATCACACACACTCTTCCACTGGGCCCGGAGTCTCCTGTTCATAACGTGGTCCTGGCTTTGAGGTTTGCTTTGGTTGGTTGGTTTTGTTTCTTTCGGGGGGTGGGAGGTGGGGGTTGTTTGTTTTTAAGGTAGGCTCTCACACTGAAGCCCAGGGTGGCCTGGAGCCCAGGCTAGGCTTGAAGCCACAGCAAGCTTCCCACTTGCAGAGAGCTGGGATGCTGGGCATGAGTTACCACACCAGGCTATTTGAGAGCTTGCTGGTCTCAGTAAATTCTCTGTTCTTCTGACACGTCTTGCTGGGCGATTGACTCTGTCAACCCTCCAGCCCCCTTGCTCTCACTATGTAGCCTTGGCTGGCCTGGAACTGGATATGTAGACCAAGGTGACCTAGAACTCATAGAGCTCTGCCTGTCCCTCCAGCCCTTTTTGCCTTGACTCCCAGGCTTACTGTGCTTACTGATGCCTCTATCTAGGAAAGAGACAGCAACCTTCACCACACTTTTGGCGCAGTTCACCCTGTCTCCCTAGCATTGGCCACCTGCTCACCATGGGCTGTGAGACCAAGGCCAGCCTGTCCTTTTTGTTTAGATAGGGCCTTGTTATGTAACCCACGATGGACCTGAGCTCTCTTTCCGCCTGCCTCAGCTTCCCAAGTGCTGGGATGGCAGGTGGGTGGACACCATCACTGGTTCCTCCTGGCCTTTTGTCTTTTCTAGAATCCGTGTCCAGAGACTGAGGCCTCGTTTCCCTCCAAGACCATGTTCTGGTGGGCTTCTGGGTGAGTGAGAGGTGGGGCCGGAGTGGTGCCTTGATCATGCTACTCATGCCCCAGAGTTTCCTTCCAGGCTCACCCAGGCCTTTCCACCCAGGCCTCTCTCCAGTGTATCCCTCCCAGAGGTGACCTTGAACTCTGGATCTGCCTCTTAGTAAACCATGTGAGAAATGCCAGAGCCTCAGTCTTACCCTCTGTAAGATGGAGACAACTCTACCTCCATCAAGCAGAATACACTAAGCTTGCACATAGTAGGTGCTGAATAAAATCACGCCCGCTTCCGTCATTCCGCCAGTGTTTAATAAGCACCTACTACACGCTGAGCACCAGGAGCTCTACCCACCAGGGCAGCGAGAAAGCACCAAGTCTCCCAGGCGCCAAGGCCACACCCCATCAGGGCCCATCACCGTAGCCAGCCCTTAGGAGAAGCAGAACAGGCTGATCTGAATGAATTACAGTAAAGCGCTTGCCCAGGGCTGGCCCGGGTGGTCATCGAGGACCAGCACTCTGGATGCACCGGTTTTCCAGGAACTCCACCAGGGGCCTCAAACCCAAACACAGCATTCTCCAGCCATGCTTTCTGTTTTGTGTCAAACTGGTGTCACCCAGATTCCACGTCAAATCACTTGTCCCCAGGACCCCCCCCCAGGCAATTAACCATTTGCAGCCGGATGCTTGCCTTCATTTGCTGTCCCCCGGGGGTGGGGGGTGGGGGGGTGGGGGATGGGGGAGGGACGGGACACACGACACACACATGGCAAGACCTAGAGCCCTAAGCCAGCGCTGAGCAAGAACGTGCCCTCCGTGTTGTTGGAAAGATCAAAGATCTGAAATAAGCTCTGGGCGTATTCCTTAGTGCGCTGGTCATGTTTACTTTCCCCGTCGCTAAAAAGGCCGGGAGATGAGTTCCCCTGTGGAGGCCACCTTGGCCATGGGGACCTGAGTTCACTGACTTCAGGATCCAGCAGAAATGGCCTCCCTGGGGTCACACGCTACCCACAGGGGGCAATGTGGTGCTTGGGGCCCGCAGGAGGAGCTTACTCTGCAGACCCCTCTTTCACAGGCTCTTCTGGAGCGGCTACAGGAAACTGCTGGGACCAAAAGACCTCTGGTCTCTTGGAAGCGAAAACTCTTCAGAAGCACTGGTCTCCCAGCTGGAAACGGAGTGGAGGAGCTGCGGTGTGGGGCTGGGGTGAGTGCGTGGTGAGCCTGAGCTCAAGCAGGAGCCCGGGCTTCTACTACCACCAGCAACCTACCCGTCAGTTCCCACCAAGCACCAGCCAATCAAGGGGCACCTCTTCCCAGGGTGCTACGAGTGATCTAAACAGAGATTCTGAATGGGGGTTCCCTTCAGTACCCTAAAAGTGGGCAGCATGGTGGAAAGGCCCCAAGCAGCACCTGCCCGAGACCCAGAGACCCTCCCTGCTTTCCTGGTATCTGGGGACCCTACGTCATGTCCAGGCCCCCAGCGGCGCTCTGAGTTCAAGGCAGCCAGGGTTACAGACTCAACCTTGTCCCAAACAACAATAACAATAATAAAACAACCAGAGTTTGTCAGCCTGCTGCAGCTACTGAGCATGATGTGGGCCCCGCACCCCTATCTCCTTTCTACCAGGCACTCCAAGGTGTTTAAAAGCAAAGCACACAGTGATGTGGAAGCCCCCGAGACAGAGGCCTTCCTGCAGCCAGAGAGGAGCCAGCGGGGCCCGCTGCTCAGGGCTATCTGGCATGTGTACCGGCCCACCTTCCTACTGGGGACCCTCAGCCTGCTCTTCAGTGATGCCTTCAGGTTCTCTGTCCCCAAGCTCTTCAGGTGAGGACATCCTTCTGGGATGAAGACTTGGGCTCTTCCTGCTTTGATGTGTACATGTGGGACTCGGGGCCCCAGAGCGTGGACAGAAAGGCTACAGGAGTGGAGAGGACAGGGAGGAGAAAGGACCGAGCATGTCGCCTGGCTGCATCAGTTAGCTTTTGCTACTAAATGATCGTCCCCAAAATGTTAGGCTTAAAGTGACAGGCACTCACCCAGCTGGCCAGGGTGTGCGGATGGGCAGTTCGGACTGGCTCCCGCTAAGCGGACTCATGGTGTGTGGCTCGTGGCCGAGCACAGACAAGCTCGTCTGAGGTGGTCTCACCTAAGCTACGTGTCCCTGCTTCATGCAATTCTCCAAGAGACCAGCATAGGCCTGCTCAAGTGCTAGTGGCCCTGGGAGGCAGGACAAAAGCCACACACACCCAAGGCAAAGCCTGATCTTGGCACAGCACTACCTCGCCATGTTTGAATAGCCAAAGCTGGTACCTGGCCCAGATTCAAGTGCAGTGCTGAGCCAGGCCTGGCTGTGAAGGGCTGCTATTTACCCAGGAGGTAAAGGAGGGAGAGGGCAGGTTCTAGGCCAGCCAGAGCTACACCATAGGCACTAGGGCCAGCCTAGGTCACTAGGTCTTTAGAGACAAAGCCAGGCCTGGCGGTACAGACCTGTGATCCCATCCCCAACAAAAACCAAACCGGGGCTTCAGCATGGATTTGTAGCTCAGTCGGTAAAGTGTTTGCCTGGCACACACCAAGCCCTAGCACCACATATGCCAGGAGTGAGGGTACATGCCTGTATCCTAGCACTTAGGAAGCAGAGCCAGCAGGATCATAAGCTCAAGGCCATGGCGTACGTAGTGAGTGTATAGTCAGCCTGGGCTACACGAGTCCCATCCCTTCCCATTTAAAAAAAGAATTTTCAAAATGCCACATTGGAAAGAAGTGTGGACAGGGTGAGAGCAATGGTGGCCATGTCTCCGGTTGATCATCACTGACTGACTGCATCCAGGTGGTGCAGCCTGACCTCACTCACCGCCTGTCCCCTTTCCCACACCCCAGCCTGTTCCTGGACTTCATGGGTGACCGAGACGCCCCAGCCTGGACGGGCTGGCTCCTGGCTGTGCTGATGTTCCTGTCGGCCTGCCTACAGACCTTGTTTGAACAACAGCACATGTACAGGGTCAAGGTCCTGCAGATGAGGCTTCGAACCGCCATCACTGGCCTGGTTTACAGAAAGGTGAGCCAGAGGCATACTGCGTGCTCAGAACCTCAGCTGTTTCCCTACACTCTGACCTGCTCCGTGTGATCTGGCCCTGAGGTTTCCCCAACCATATCTTCCATCTCTTATCCCCTCCCCTGGGGAGGTAGGAGTGATGTCTGGGTTTTGCTACGAAGATAGTGGCTCCTGGGCTTGAGGCACCTCAACCTGGGAGAACAAATTGTTACTAGCAGCCCTAAACAAGCTGGGCCACCGTTCTGGTAGGTCAATTAAATGGACACGTGACAGAGAAAGGCAGAGAAAAGAGGTGGCCACATTGGGAGGAGAAGCAAAGACACCGGATGGCCAACTTCCCCTGAGTCCGTCTTAGGGATCGTGACTGTGAGGTTTAGATTTAAATAGAGGGTGAGAGGTATGCACAGCTAAGCAGTTCTGGCTGAGTGGAGCCCCGCCCATCTTGTCTTCTCTGCAAAGTGCTCTGGCAAGTTGTCAGGCCCCTGAGAAATCCTGCCCAAGGACAAGTTCCCCTCAGGCTTCAGCCTTTTCATTCTCCCAGCAAGCTTGAGACTCCTGGGGAAGCGGCAGTTTCAAGGGGCCCACGGGAGGGACACATGACAATCTGCATTCCTGCCAGGATGCTTACAGCCCCTGTGAGTCTCCACGTCTGACTTCCCTTGAGCCCAAGAGGAAACACTGCTTACAACAGCAAGGCAGCCTTTGATCCTTGCTGAGATCGGACCTGCCCTGACCTTCTGACCTTCTGGGAGACGCCTTCCTGACATAACTGCCATTGAAATGAGCTATAAACGCCCCTGAGCTCCCCTGAGCTCGATCGGCTTCTGAGCTCGCTAACTCAGCCAGTCATTCTCTGACGTTCTCAGGAGGCCGCGGGGCGGGGGTCAGGGTGGGGGCTTCTGCGGGAAGTGGGTGGGGCTGCAGCGAGCCCTCTGTAAACACTTGCCAGGTGGATCACAGGCAGGCAGAACCAGCGTTCTTCCTGGCATCAGAAGCCCACAGAGAAAGCTGTTGGAGCCAGAGTGGCTCTGGGAGAATCTGACACCGGGTCCTGCCTGTGCCGTGCCTCAGGGGTCCCCAATTCTGGGCAAGTTGCTCTGCTTCTCTGGGACTCGGTTTCCTTAGCTGTAAAATACGGACCACGTTGATTTAGGATCACTTTTCACCTTTTAACAGCCCTTGAGGTACAATGTACTCACAGCCTAGTTGCATTCACCAAAGCAACTTTAGAGTCTGGGTGAGAGATGAGTGCCCTGGAGCCTGCATCTGGCCCTGGCATCTGGGAAAGGAGGCTGCTCTCAGCACGGGCACCACCCAGATCCTCATGCCCACATCCTGGGAGGACGGCTTGGGAGTTACAGGTCCACTGCACAGATGGTAAACTGAGGCTGGGCCTGCACTCATTGCCCACTCCCATTCTCCCCTGCCCAGGTCCTGGTTCTGTCCAGTGGTTCCAGAAAGTCCAGTGCGGCAGCAGACGTGATCAACCTGGTGTCAGTGGATGTGCAGCGGCTGACGGAGAGCGTCCTCTACCTCAACGCGCTGTGGCTGCCCTTCCTCTGGATCATAGTCTGCTTTGTCTACCTGTGGCAGGTGCGAAGCCGGGGAAGCCCTCTTCCTTCCCACTCTTCCTTTCCTCCTTCTCTATCCCCTCTGCGTCTGCACCGTGCGAGCAGATGCGAGGGGAACACTCTTGCGAGTGGCCTTGGCTTGACTTAAAGCAGAGGCTCACCCTCTTGGGACTCAGTGCCCTCTGTCATGGAATTCCACGATTATGTTGATGAAGTCATCGCCCCCACTTTGGAGTTTTGGGGTTTGCGTTTTTTGCAGCAAGACCTTGTGTAACCCTGGCTAGCCTCAAACTCCTACACAGCTGAGGCTGGTCTTGAGCACCTCCTGAGTGCTCCACACCCGTCCACACGTAATCCTTGCCATTACTACCGCTCGGTGTGTGTTTTCAAGTAATTGGTGCCACCGAAGCGTGGTCACCAAAAAAGAATGACGCATCACACCAGGGGAAGGACTGGCCAGCATGTGCGGAAAGCGGGAGGGAGGGCATGGCACCGATAGAGCTGTTTTCACTTTTGTCCTTTTGCTTTGTGGTACCAAAGCTTCTGCTTGATGATGAGATGCTATTGCTGCTGCTGTTGCTGCTGCTGCTGCTGCTGCTGCTGCTGCTGCTGCTGCTGATGATGATGATGATGATGATGATGATGATAGGCTCTGACTCTGTGAGGGAACTGCCTGGGTTCAAATCTTCTCTTACCATTTACTTGCTGTTAAACCTTCACACTAGAAACTCACCCTCTCTGTGCCCCAGTTCCTCAGCTCTAAGAACAGATGCTAATTAGAAGGAGGGCCCTGGTCGTACATGGGAGAGACAGACAAGCCAGCAGCAGTTGAGCACTTGGGTCCAGGGGTGGTTCTGGTTTTGGGTTCAGGAACGTTAGAGATGCACTTGAGACCGTGAGGCTGTAACTCAAGTTTAACGAGGAAATTGCCTGTGTTTGGTGGGCGCCTTATTGACATAGCCCAAAGGTCATTTTGAACAATGTCTTTAGCAGCCCTGCACGCTGACCGAGGCCTACTGAGAGATGGGGTAGGGAGAGATGGGGTAGGGCGTCCCCACTGTGACATTCTGTTGGTCAAGTCTTTTGGACTTTGGAGCACTTTGTTTGGGTTTTTGTATTAGGGATGCTTGGGCTTTGTACGCAGCAAGCTTTGAACAGCTTCCAGCATTCACTCTCCTGCTGCACGGTTGTTAGCTGTCATTTGGTGTGAGGGGGAGGCATTGTGAGACCATTGGGGGCCATTGAGTGTTTCATTATTATTATTATTATTATTATTATTATTATTATTTCCTTACCACCTCTGTGGTACCTTGAGTATGGTATGCACAAAAGCGATTTTCCACTGAGCTACTTCTCCAGTCCCTATTTTTTTTTTAATTTTGAGAGAAGTCTCACTAAAAGCTAACTTTGCCCTTGCTGTATAAAAAGGCTGGGGTCTGGGAGTCTCCAGCCTCGGCCTCAGGAGTAGCTGACATGAGCTGTCGTGCCTGGATACATTTTTATTTATGAACACTGACATTTAACTATGCCACAGGCATTCAAACAGTGCCTGTGCAGTAGGAAAAAGCTGGCTGTAATTGTAGGAGGTCGAGGGAAAGAGGAAGGAGCCGTGAAGACTCAGGGTGTTGAGCAAGCTAAGCTTGATAACCGTCTGAGACCACAGAACCCACTGATAACACCTTGCATCTGCCTCTGCCCTGGCCCCAGAGGACCGATGCGCCTCTGCCCTGGCCCCAGAGGACCGATGCGCCTCTGCCCTGGCCCCAGAGGACCGATGCGCCTCTGCCCTGGCCCCAGAGGACCGATGCGCCTCTGCCCTGGCCCCAGAGGACCGATGCGCCTCTGCCCTGGCCCCAGAGGACCGATGCGCCTCTGCCCTGGCCCCAGAGGACCGATGCGCCTCTGCCCTGGCCCCAGAGGACCGATGCGCCTCTGCCCTGGCCCCAGAGGACCGATGCGCCTCTGCCCTGGCCCCAGAGGACCGATGCGCCTCTGCCCTGGCCCCAGAGGACCGATGCGCCTCTGCCCTGGCCCCAGAGGACCGATGCGCCTCTGCCCTGGCCCCAGAGGACCGATGCGCCTCTGCCCTGGCCCCAGAGGACCGATGCGCCTCTGCCCTGGCCCCAGAGGACCGATGCGCCATCCTAGTCTTACTAAGATGGTGGGCATTGTGGACGCTGTGGTTAAATGAAAGCGTTTGAGATGATGAGAGGGGTCGGGGTTGACCTGGCTTTCCAAATGAGTGCTTCTTTCCGGCTGTCAGCTGATTTCAGAGCAGTTCTCCACTAGGTGGGGGAATTGTTGCATGAATAAAGCAAGCCAGGTCGCTTTGGTCTGGAGATTAGATAGATAATGCTCCTTTGTGCTGAGAGCCGAAACAGACTGGAGTTGGGGGGGGGGGGGGAAGAAATCTCAAAAAGCACAATAACACTTTTTAAAAAAATCATTTATTCTATCCCCACCACCACATCTCCCAGGTAACCAGACCAAAGGGTCCCAAAAGTTCCAAAACTGAGCGGAAGGGAGTTGACAAAACAGGTGTCCCATTACGTGTAAATTTCAAATAAACTGAATAATCGCTCAGTGTAAGTGTCGCTAATGTTGCATTGGCATTCTTATGCTAGATGAATGTATATACACATAGATCTCAGAGACTTCAGATTTGTGTGTTTATTTGCTAATCTGGTGACTCCCTACTGAGAGATGAGATGGGGACTAGATTAACAATGAGCCCGGAAAGGTGGGTGTGGTGGCAGACTCCAGTAACACCTTCATTTGGGAGGTGGGGCGAGGATCAGGATGCTTAGGTCAGCCTCGGTGTATAGGGAATCTGAGACTGGCTTGGATTAAGGCTTGGTCTCTAGGGAAACAAAACACAAAGAAGAAGAGGCTGGCAAATGGCGTGTGTGTGTGTGTGTGTGTGTGTGTGTGTGTGTGTGTGTGTGTGTGTGTGAATTAAGGTGCTAACTGATGACAGAAGCCTGAGGACCAGAGCCGGATCCCGGAGCCGGATCCCGGGGACCCACATAAATGTGGGAGGAGGAAGCTGGCTACAGTGTCATCTCCTGCCCTCCACATATGTACCAGGGCCATGTCACCTAATAATAACAAAAACACATTTTAAAAGATCAGGGAGGGAAGCCAACAAAAAGCTTACTATGTGAAGATGAGGACCGAAGTTTGGACCCCATAACCTATATAAAAAGCTGGTCGCAGTGACAGATCCCCCATTCCCAGCCCTGGGATGTGGTGTGACCAAACCCCTGGGAGCCTCATGACCTGTTCCCCTCTGTCCCTAGCTCCTTGGACCGTCTGCCCTCACAGCCATTGCTGTCTTCCTGAGCCTCCTCCCTCTGAATTTCTTCATTACCAAGAAAAGGAGCTACCATCAGGTTTGGCATTCGGGAATGGGGACATCCTGGGCCGGGGAACCGTCATGGGGATTCTGGTTGATGACAGAGATAGGGAAAGGCCAGAAGGAGCTGTAAGTCCTGGCCTTATCCTTCCTGTGTTCAGACCTGTGGTGCCTGGATGAGCCTCTGTTCCTTCTAGAATGTGGCCTTTCCCACAGTGGCCCCAAGTTGTCCCTGACCTGGCCTCGTCCCTCTGCCCCTCGTCCCACTCTGCTTCCGCACACAGCCACACGCCAATCTTTCAAGTCAGGTCTCCTCTGCATGAAGTTTTTATTTCGATAGCGCCTCTCCTAGTGTAGAGCTCACAGCCATAAGACTAGAAGTCTCCGAGCACTGAGGACCGAGGCAGGCTCACCAGTGGTACTTAGGACACCATAAGGGCTGGTAAGATGGCCCAGTGACAAAGGCTGGCCACCTAGCACAATCTGACCCAAGGTGACAGGAGGGAATCGAGCCTTGCAAGTTGTCCCCTGACCTCTACGTGGTCACTGTGCCGTGCACACCCCCAAACATATATTAAATAAATAAATAAATATGAAAACAAAAGTAGTTGAACTGAGTATGGTGATGAACACTTTTTACCCCAGCATGGGAGCTGGGGGCAGATATGGGGGGTTTTTGTGAGCTTGGGGCCAACCTGGTCTACATAGAATGTTCCAGGCCAGCCAAGACTATAAAGTGGGAAACATAAATAACAAATAAATAAATAAGTATCATGTGCTCGATAAGCTTGTTGTGGTCTCACAGACCGGTTGCCCCGCGCTGGGGAGGCTGAGGCAGGAAGGTAGTTTGAGGCCAGCCTGTGTTGACGGAAGGAGAGTGAAGGCCGTGAATTGCAGGAAAGTGAGGGAGGCTGTCCCTCTTGGCTGTCGCATCCGCCCTCCACCGTCACACCCACCCTCCACCATCGCATCCACCCATCTCATCCACCCTCCACCATCGCATCCACACCATCTCATCCACCCTCCACCATCTCATCCGCCCTCCACAGTCGCATCCACCTTCTCCGCCCTCCACCGTCGCCTGGCCTCACTCCACTCTGCTTCCTCGCCAGCCTCCCTGACCTCTGCAGGCAGGCACCCCAGCTCCGGTTTCCCTTCTGCAGATCCCCGACAGCCTCCCAGCACAGGGTCCATGCCCCACCTCTTCCCTTGCCGACCAGCTTGGCCAGTCCCTGGGTGGCCTTCAAAGACACTCTTCACACAGCTGGGCTGTGGCCTCTTGCATGGGGCTTGAGACCCCAAACACTTCTGCCTGACCTCCAAGTCCGCTGCGGTCACCCCTCTGCCCTAAGAACCCAGCTCACTGTCTCCCTTTCCTGCTGTCTCCTGGGTTTCTTTTGAGTCACACTGTTCCCTTTCCGAAGGCCCCCTCTCCTGTCCCCACCCACTCCAGCCGCCCATTCACTGTGCTCCTCCATCCTCCTCATCCGAGATGTGGTTCAAACGATGCCTTTGCCTCCAGGAAGCCCGACTGGTAGCACCTCACACCTGGTGGCTTCTTACTAGCACAGTGAAAGCCAAGGGTGGGGGTGGGGTGGCTCAGGACCCAGGTGGAGACGCCGGGCTGGTGTGTGGCTTGGAGACAGAATGCAGGGTTTGCAGCAGAGTGGCTGGGGCCACAGGGATAGAGAATTCCAGGCTGGCCCCTCTCTTGCCTCTTCTCTCCCGTCTCAGAAAGAGCAGATGAGGCAGAAGGACTCCCGAGCACGGCTCACCAGCTCCATACTCAGAACTGTGAGAACCATCAAGTCCCACGGCTGGGAGCAAGCCTTCCTGGAGAGACTGCTTCACATCCGGGGCCAGGAGCTTGGCGCCCTGAAGACCTCCACACTCCTCTTCTCTGTGTCTCTCGTGTCCTTCCAAGTGTCTACATTTCTGGTGACGTCATTCTGGCATCACTGCTGAGAGGGGGCCGGGAGAGGGCATGCTTGGGATGGACAGCCTGTGCCAGCAGCCTTGCAACTGTCTCTACAGACCCCGGGACACCTCACAGGCTCTGCCCGCCACAAAGGACAGCAGGCTCAGTACCACCCGTGTGTTTCAACAGGTGGCACTGGTTGTGTTTGCTGTCCACACCCTGGTGGCCGAGGACACCGCCATGGATGCAGAGAAGGCTTTTGTGACCCTCACTGTGCTCAGCATCCTTAACAAAGCCCAGGCCTTCCTGCCCTTCTCTGTACACTGCCTGGTTCAGGTGAGGGGAGGGTGGGGAGCTTGGCTTGGACCAGTGCAGGCAGAGCAGTGAGTGGGGAGAACGGTCTGGAGTTCAGCAGGATGCCTTAGAAGAGGATCGGGGTTTGCAGGGAAATCTCAGCAAGGGCCCGGAGAATGTGTTCAAGAATTCATCCTGGGTCCCCTCCTTGGGCAGGACCTTTAATTCTCTGCCTTTTCTGTCTTTCCCATCACATATCCTGGGATGCTAAAAAGGCCGCATAATTGGTCTGTTTCTTTCTCCTTCTCCTTTGTCCTCGTGTGTGGTGTGTGTGTGTGTGTGTGTGTGTGTGTGTGTGTGTGTGTGTGTGTGTGTGTGTGTGTGTGTGTGTGTGTGGTGTGGTGTGTGGTGTGTGTGTGTGGTGTGTGTGTATGTGTGGTGTGTGTGTGTGTGTATGTGGTGTGTGTGTGGTGTGTGGTGTGTGTGTGTGTGGTGTGTGTGTGTGTGTGTGTGTGTGTGTGTGTGTGTGTGTGTGTGTGTGTGTGTGGTGTGTGTGTGTGTGTGTGTGTGTGTGTGTGTGTGTGTGTGTGTGTGTGTGTGTGTGTGCTCCTCTGTCTCTTTCCACCTTATTTTTCAGTATTCACATTTTTACTCTTTGAGAATTTCAATCAATATATTTTGATCATGTTCACCCCACTCTTCTCCTAACTCTTCTCAAATCTATTCCCTAGCTTCTCCAAACTTGGTGATTTCTCTCTTATTTTTTTACGACCCACTGAGTCCAGTTTGTGCTGACCATATGCTCCTGGGTGTGGGCATTCACTGAAGCCTGGCTGACCTACCCTTAAAGAAAACCGACTGTCTTAGTAGGGTTTCTGTTGCTGTGATAAAAGACCACGACCAAAAGCAACTTGGGGAGGAAAAGGGTTTGTTTCAGCTGACAGCTCTTCAGTCCTTACCTAGGGAAGTCAGGACAGGACACAAGGCAGGACCTGAGGCAGAGGCCACGGGGACTCTGCTTTCTGGTTTGCTTGGTCTGCTTTTGTATGCACCGCAGGAATCATCGACCCAGGTGTGGCATCTCCCACAGCAACCATTAATCAAGAAAACATTCTGCAGATTTGCCGTCAGGCCTGTATTTTCGTAATGTCTTCACAATTGAGAGTCCCTCTCTCCAAATGACTCTAGCTTATGTCAAGGTGACATACACCAACTCTCCCTCAGAAGCCATTAACTATCCATGGCTCCTTCACTAGGCATGGGAGCTCATGAGTTCCTCCCTCGGCCATGGTAGACTGGCTCGATCTGCTGTGAGCTCAAGTGCAGCAGTCAGGTCCAGAAGACGCCGCTTCCCTCAAGTCCTTGCTGACCTCCGCTCTTACACAATTTCTGCCCTCTCTTCTACGATGTTCTCCTGAGCCTTGGAGAAAGGGGGTGTGATATGAAAGTCACATTTGTACGTGAGCTTTCTACAGACCGATTGCAAACTTCTGCCAAGGTCTGAGAGCTGCACTAATAGACGGGACAGAGATACAGACGTTTAATATGAAGGCCATTTAAGCAGCATAATAGTAGTGAGTCCACTCCTAAAGCTTATTAATAGGTTTTGTGCACTCCCCCTAATAAGTTTCTCCACCAACGCAGTAAGTCAGATCAAGCCAAATTGAAAAAGTATAACAACACATCCATTTGAACAATGCAACTCCCAGGTGGGTCCTCCGGTCCCAGAGATGGGGCCAGAGGAGTTGCACCCCCAAACAAAGGCAAGGAGACTTTATAAGTTGTAGGTGAGGGGTGATGGTGTGTCTGCCACACGCTGGGTTTGTTTCCAAGTATGTTCGAAAGCAGAGTTCTTAGGTGGGGACTTGGGCGGCTGGCAACTTCAGGGGAGGAGCTTCAGGAGTCACCAAGAATGCACAACTGGGCTTTTTGTCTTCTTTCCTTTGTTCAGAGACTCTCTAAGCAGGCAGGGTTTGGAAAGAGAGAGGGACAGGAGTGAGGCTTTCCTGACTCACCTCCTCCAGCAGGGGTGAGATGCAGGTTCCAACAAAACACCTATAAGCTCACCAACCGTGGGTTATTGGCCAGACTTGTAGTACCAGATGTGCATTTCCACCTGTAGAGTAGGCTTTAGATCCAATCAGAAAACTTGTTACTCCATAACATCAGTGCGCCCATGAGCACATCTTTCCACGACAGTTCTCTGAAGCTCACGGGATTCAGTTGGGTAAGAGAGCTTGTCACTTTCTCCTCTCACAGTCTAGCTGCCCGGTCAGCACCCTTGGCTTGCTCCATATCCTATGACCACAGTACGTTGTACCTTCAGTAATAGAGTCTTACCATCGAGTTCGGGTGGACATTGAGAGCAACCGTTGTTCTGGGAGACTCTTTAGGTCAGGGGTAAGGTATTCCCATATCTGACACCAGGCATTTTATTAGGTAATACATGTTCTATGAGAGACGCATTATCCCTTTTGTAGGATAACTCCAATGAAAAGCATACACATATGTATGCATACATGCATACACACATACGGAAGCTTCTAAAAGAACAGGTTTCCAGATGGCTTTTTCAAAAATCCGTACTTCTAGTTATCCCTCCCCCTACCCCACTTTAATTTTTGAGACAGGGTCTCTTACTGAGCCCAGAGTTTATCCCATTTGACTAGACTGGCTGGCCAGAGAGTTCCAGGGATCCACCGGCCTCCACTCTTCAAATGTTAGGATTACAGACATGGACTGCCATGCCTAGTTTTTACTTGGGCTCTGGGGATTTGAACTCAGGTCCTCATACTTGCACAGCAAGCCCTTCACCCCACTGAGCTGTGTCCTCAGCCCCAGGCCACCTGTATTTTAATGATCACCTGCAATCACCAAGACAGTGCAATGGGTGCTCAAGAAGGCAGTCGGAAGCTACCCCACATAGCTACTAGGTGCAGATGGGAAAGGTGCTGCCCTCTTCCCAGGCCTTAGTTGGAGGCAGCTGGCTTGTCACTGTCTCTTTCTTTTGGATTGAGGAGCAGAGAGAAGTCCCCATCACTGTCAAGGTCATCGCTTTTCTATGACCTACAAAGCTGTCCCAGCATCTAGCAAATGCAAAGTGTTGGGCTGGGTCCTCAGGAAATCTTCACCCAAAGCCCTCTGGCGCGGTGACCAGCCCACTCTTGTATCTCCAGGCTCGAGTGTCCTTCGACCGGCTGGCTGCCTTCCTATCTCTGGAAGAAGTAGACCCCAATGGCATGAACTTGAGTCCTTCCAGATGCTGTAAGTGCTGCCATGAGCTAGGAGGAGGGGTGGGGGACAAATCATCAACACATGTAACGTAGATCCCGCCACCAGCCGTGTCTCTTTGTACCCAACATTGTGAAGCTTCTGCTTCTACCACCTGTGCAGTGACAAGCAGTGGGACACTGTGGGATGCCACCTAGGCATTCAAGAGTGGGTACCCCATCAAGTCCTTATCCTTATGTAGAAGTCTAGGAAGAGAACCATGGACATGTTATTAAGCTAAAGACTCAGATCAGGGGCTGGAGAGGTGGCTCAGCGGTTAATAACAATGGCTGCTTTCCCAGAGGACCCGGGTTTGATTCCCAGCATCCACATGGCAGCTCACACCTGTTTGTAACTTCCGTTTCAGAGGATTCAACTTTCTTACCTAGACATGAAGGCAGGCAGAATGCCACTGTACATAAATTAATTAATTAATTAATCAAACAAAAGACTCAGAGCATCAGTGTGGGATTCACAAGTTCTAGTTAGCTGGCTCCCCTGGTCAGTCCTGCTACTGTCACCTATGGCCTATATGCCATTAACTTCTGCAGGGATGGGGAGGGAGGGCAGAAAATGGCCTGTCACCAGCCAAGGGTCTTCCGCCCAGTTAATATAACTGAGACATCTGGTCAACCTGCTTATCTGGAAAATACCCACATAATACTTAAAATCCTGCCCTTGGGATGGATGCCCCACCCCAGGAACACATCTGAACCCCATTTCTAACATGTTAGCCTCCTGGAGCCTCAGTGCCCATCTTCAGAATCCAAGCACTTACCGCAGGGGGTCCTCTTGGGGATCACATTAATTTAAACACCACAGTTAGACTAGAACATATGCAAAATTAATGCATTTCATTTATTTACATTTTGTCTTAAAATTAGGGTAGGGGATTCATCTATTCTCATTTTATATATATATATAGGTGCTTTGTTTGCATGTGTGTCTGTGTACCTATGGGTGACTGATGCCCAGGGAGGCCAAAAAGGGGTATCAGATCCCCTGGAACTGGAGTTACAGATAGATGGTTGTGAGCAGCCATGTGGGTGCTAGGAACTGAGCCTGTGTTTTCTCAAAGAGTAGCCAGGGCTCTTAACCATAAGTCAGCTCTCTGCACACACCTCCTTTCTAGCTTTCTGAGACAGGGTATTGTAGCCCAGACTGGGCTTGAACTTGCTATGTAGTCAAAGCTGGACTTGAACTCATGATCCTTCCACCTCCATCTCTCAAATACCAGGATTACAGGCACAAGCCACCAGAGGTTATTTATTTATGTATTTAAGCAAATTCACTTAATAAATAGTAACTTTATTAGTAGATCTTCATTATATAGCCCGAGTTGGCATCACATTTGCTCTATAACCCAGGCTAGCCCCCAACTCATCACCCTCCTATCTCAACATCCCAGGTACTAGGATTACAGGCATGAGCTATCATGCCTAGTTCAAACTTCCTTTATTTAAAAAAGAAAAAGAAAAAGAAAGGCAGCAAGCGGGATTTGAACCCCTGGCTGAGGCTTGCCAGTCCCCGAATTACAAAGCTACTGTGGCAGGATCACTGCCAAGTCAGCAGGGAGCAGGGCACGAGCCTTGTGAGGCTTCTAGCTGAAACTTGATACTTTTGGGGGGAGGTATAGCAAAGGGCCTGAGGTCTTGCACACTGAACACTGGGCTGTCTGGAGGGCGGGACCTCACAACTGTCTTCCTATGTCCTGCAGCCTCAAAGGATCGAATTTCTGTACACAATGGCACGTTTTCTTGGTCCCAGGAGAGCCCTCCCTGCCTGCACGGGTATGAAACCCTACTGAGAGATACTCGTGGCTTCCCAGAAGCAGAGTTGCACCTGGGGCCGGAGGGATAGGCTAAGCTAGGCTGGGGTTCTGTGCAGGGAGGCGAGGGTTCTTGCTTGCCTATAGCTATAAAGGGAACACAGGGTACCGGAGCCCCCACCAGCCAGGAGAGACCCCACTCCTCCCCATCTGGCTAGCAGGAGGCTTGAGGCTCAGCCTCATCAGCTATGACCTTCTTCTGTGCCTCTTGTATCAGTTCCAAGGTCGTTGTCACCCACAAAGAGAAGGGAAATCTGGCCATTCTGTCTACCTGTACCCACACTCAGGGTATCCATGAGCATCCACTTGCTGGGTGCTGGGGACAGAGGGAAGCCTGGGGCTCAGCCCTCTTGGGGTGACATTTGGATGGGCATGGGACACAAGGGGAAAGCCTGGGAAGGGTCAAAGGCTGCGGTGTGGGAAGATTGGCATTCCAGTGGAGGGTCCACCTATTAAAAATAGGTCCCTGTGGCTGCTGGGTAAGGGCTGGCAGCAGAAGATGGACAAGAGTAGGCGGGGCAGAGGCAGGGAGAGCAGCAAGGCATGTGTTGCAAAACCCTGAGCAAGAGGCTACAACAGCCAAGCAACTCATGTCATAGCCCTCTCCGTGCGTGCATGTGTGTGCGTGCATGGATATGCATACAGTGGCACACCTGGGTACACACACGTGCTTACGTCTGTTTACTGGCTGTGCGTGTGACGTGTGTACTAACGTGTGTGACATGTCTGTAAAGTGTTTGTGTGGCAGGCACATGTGACGTGTTCAGATGTGAGAGGGAAGGCAGTTCACAGATCCAGGCAAGGATCAGGGGAGGAAAGGCCCTGCATATCCTCTAATGGCCTCCTCCGGGCCTGAATGACAGGACAGGGTGGGGGACCTGGGGTTCCCTGCTTCCGTACACACCCAGGTTGCATCTCCCTTGGGTTGTCAGGATCAACCTCACCGTACCGCAGGGCTGTCTGCTGGCTGTTGTGGGTCCAGTGGGGGCTGGGAAGTCGTCCCTGCTGTGTGCCCTGCTTGGGGAGCTGTTGAAGGTAGAAGGGTCTGTGAGTGTTGAGGTAAGGCCACCCTGTTCCTCCTTTCCCTGGCCACTAAGATGTATCTTCAGAGATCCCTCACAGCCAGGGTCCCTGTCACAGACTTTCAGCCTTCCCGCCCCAGCCCAGCCCCCCCCACACACACACATACGAGCTACCAACAGCGAGGCACGTTTCAGGGTTCCGTGGCCTACGTGCCCCAGGAGGCCTGGGTCCAGAATACCTCGGTGGTGGAGAATGTGTGCTTCAGGCAGGATCTGGACCTTCCCTGGTTGCAGAAAGTTCTGGAAGCCTGTGCCCTGGAGTCCGATGTGGCCAGCTTCCCTGCAGGAGTCCATACCCCAATAGGGGAGCAGGTAAGGAGCCCATGGGGCCACATGCTTCCCTGACCTGGGGACAGTGTGACGGGGGCAATAGGGATAGGAAGGCCGAGGGCAGGAGGCCCCAGCTCAAAACCAAGCATAGCAGCCGCCCAGTTATTGAGGAGGAACTGATGTAAACATATAAAAACAGACATGCAACATACGGGGCTCCTGCCCTCCGTTACCTTGGCGGACGGGCCTGTTCTCATCCCCTGCCCCGCACTCTTCATTAGAAGATGGGGTCAGGAGAGCAGATTGCTAACTGCTAGACCCCACTGCCAAGCACATCCCAGTAGAGCAGCCATGGATGAGCATTAGCTGAACAAATGAATGAATGAAAATAAGGACTAGAAATTTAGACAACAAGGGAGTGAGTAGCGAACATGCCATCAGTGGAGAAAAGGAAGAAACACAGGGCAGAGGGGGATGGAGTCAACTTGGGGAGAGGAAGGAGACCGCACCGAGCAGGCAGCATCTCCAGAAGGGACGGGAAGGGGAAAGGCAGACTCAGGCCCGCGAGGGTGCCAGCTTGGTGTTTAGATTCAAGTGTGACCCCTCACTGTCATAACGAGCAGGTGTGTCCCACACCCCTGCCACTCTGTTCTTTGTTGTTGTCATTTTGTTTTTTGAGACAGGGTTTACCTGTGTAGCCCTGGCTGTCCTGGAACTCGCTCTGTAGACCAGGCTGGCCTCAAACTCACACACATCCACCTGCCTCTGCCTCCCGAGTGCTGGGATTGAAGGCGTGCGCCACCACCGCCCCAGTCATTCTGATGTCACCAGCAGGTGCGTATCTGAGTCCCTGTCTCATGTCCTTAGGGTATGAATCTCTCCGGGGGTCAGAAGCAGCGGCTGAGCCTGGCTCGGGCTGTGTACAGAAAGGCTGCCGTGTACCTGCTGGACGACCCCCTGGCAGCCCTGGATGCCCACGTCAGCCAGCATGTCTTCAAACAGGTCATCGGGCCCAGTGGACTGCTCCAGGGTACAGTAAGTGTGTATCCGAGTGAAGCCGAGGAAGTAGGGTTGTCTCATTAACCCTGCTTGAGTGCAACTTTCTTCTTTGTATCAGTCAGCTTCTCCTGCAACAGCGCTGTGTAACAAACAGCTTCCTAAATCTCAGGGGCTTACCCTTACTTCTTTCTTAGGAGATTTGAGGCTAAGCCATTTATGATGTTTCAATTTTATGATGATCTAAAAGTGGCACATATTGAATTTGTTAGGATTTTTTTTTTAAGATTTTGACCTTTTCCTGGGTAGGAATACTTTCTCATAGTGCTGGTTGGTGGTCATGAACTGTGGCTCCATCTGCTGGGAACTCTTGAGGAGGGAAAAGCAAGCTCTGCGAAACACTTCATGGCTGAGCTCTGGTGCTCCTTGTTAAGTGGATTTAATGTATTCCCTTACCGGGGTGTGGCTCAGTGGAGGTATTGCAGGCACAAGGCCCCGAGTTCCGTCCCAGCTATGGTGTGCGCCTGTAATCCTACCACTTGGGAGGTGGGGCAGGATGGGGCAGGTGCAGAAATTCAAGGTTATCCTCCTCCATGTCTTGGCCACCTTTAACTGTTAACAGTCATGAGAGGAAAGCCTTGATTGAGGAGTTTCCTAGATCGGATTGGTCCATGGGCAAGTCTGTTCATCGATGTAGGAGGGCCCAGCCCAATGTGGACGCCTGGTGGGCCTGGGTTGTATAACGGAGCTAGCGAAGCATGGTCCTGTGAGGGAGCCATCTAGTAAGCAGCGTCCGCATAGTTCCTGCCGTAATTCCTGGGCTGGAGTGAGTTCCCTAACTGGAGCTATTATTTCAGGGAAGAAGTAGGTCTGCCTTCAAGTTCCTGCCCCAATCTCTGTCCTCACTCTCTCAGTGATGGGCTGTGACCTGGAAGAGCCAAATAAACCCTTTCCTCCCTAAGTCGCTTTCAGCCATAGTGTTCCTCACGGCCACAGAAATGAAGTTAGAACACTTGGCTGCGGAGTGAGTTCAAGGCCAGCCTGGCATATATAACACCCTGTCTCAAAAACCATTTTTTAACGTATTTCTACAATCTTAAGGTGACTTTCTCGGGTCACCCCACAACCCCATCAGAATGAGATGCTCTGAAAGGTTTACCCCAAGCCCACATCTTCCCAGTTTGAGATACCCCACTCTTCTCTTTGGCAATGGTATCCGCCAGAACAAGGGCGGGTTCTCCCTTTTTACCTGGGGACACTCCACACATGTAACTTCTGCCCTTGCCCTGCCCAGACTCGGATCCTTGTGACGCACACACTGCACATCCTACCCCAGGCTGACCAGATCCTGGTGCTGGACAATGGGACCATCGCAGAGATGGGCTCTTACCAGGACCTTCTGCATAGGAACGCAGCCCTGGTGGGTCTTCTGGATGGAGCCAGGCAGCCTGCAGGTGGAGGACAAGGAGGTATTGGCTGAGCATCGCTGCATCTCTGGGCCGCACTGCTATGTGTGCAGTGCCCTGACCGCACCCATCCTGAGGGCCTGCCTGTACCTGCTGGCCCTGTAGAGAGACCGCCCTGCCCCCGCAAAGAGCCAAGGACACTGCCCGGCTCAAGTGTCTCTCAACATACTTTGGGTGTTGTGTGTTTATGTGTGTGGGTGCATATGTGTGTGCATATGTGTATATGCATAAGTGGTTGGAGACCTGAGGTCCACCCCAGCTGTCATTCTCTTGTTCGCAGTCCTGGGTCTAAGCTGTTAGAGCTCTGGCACAACCTAGGTAGCACCAGAAGGGAAATTGTTCTTGGGGATCTGGCACCTGAGATCTCTCGTGAGTTGGCAAGGAAAGAACCTTCTAGGCACAGTGGACTGCCTGAGCACGTGTGTTGGGGACGTAGAGGCAACGTGATGTTTTCCCAGTTTCCCAGCATCCACTCAGTATTTTCTGAATGAATGAATGAATCAGGATGAATGAATGATGCCTCGGAGTGCCCCCAGGGGAAAGGCTAAGAGCAGAGCAGGGTTGCTAGAGCAGCCACAGGGATCAGGCTAGGAAATGTTTGCTCAGAAAGGTTAAGGCACCACAGCATGGGTATCAAAACCAGCAAGTGGGCTCTGTGGTGTGGCTTCACTGACAGCCTTGACCCTTGCAGGTTCCCAAGCGGAGGCCGCCAGCGATGACCGTGGAGGTTTTCCTGGAAGTGGGAGGCCCAAGCACAGACCGGAGAGGTGGGTTCCCCGGAGCTGAGCGAGGCAGAGCCAGGCTGAGGCCACAGCAGGATCTGCCATGGCTGCTGTGCCTCGGGCAGAGAGGGGAGGGCCTGCTGAATACCGTGGGCTCAGTGATGAGTGCCTGCTGAATACCCCTGTGGGCTCAGTGATGAGTGCCTGCTGAATACCGTGGGCTCAGTGATGAGTGCCTGCTGAATACCGTGGGCTCAGTGATGAGTGCCTGCTGAATACCCCTGTGGGCTCAGTGATGAGTGCCTGCTGAATACCCCTGTGGGCTCAGTGATGAGTGCCTGCTGAATACCGTGGGCTCAGTGATGAGTGCCTGCTGAATACCGTGGGCTCAGTGATGAGTGCCTGCTGAATACCGTGGGCTCAGTGATGAGTGCCTGCTGAATACCCCTGTGGGCTCAGTGATGAGTGCCTGCTGAATACCGTGGGCTCAGTGATGAGTACCTGCTGAATACCCCTGTGTGCTCAGTGGTGGATAACTCATTCACCCATCAGTCAACTTCACGAGGTCAATTCTAAGACAAGTACCCCAAGTGGGCCAATGCCAGTCAGTAGAGCAGGCAAAAGCTCCACAGCACGGCTGCAAATGACTGCTAGGCTGCACTGTTCTCATTCTGCCAGGCAGGCTGCGCACACAGGTGGGGGCACCGAGAGGGAGTCCGGTGTCCCCCTTCCTACCAGTCCTCTGTATCCAGGGCCATGTGGACTCACTGTGGACCTGGATTTCACGACAACAGGCCACCGAGGACCAGGCTCTGTGGGTTTCTATGCCAGCAGGTGCAGGTGGGAGAGCACTCAGGGGAAGCTGAGGGTCTTTGGGCCCTGCGGATACCGAGGGTGGGGACAGATATCTGACAGCATGCTGGCTGTCCGCCCAGCGTGCTTCTGAGAGGCAGAGTGATGCACAGGAACCGGAGTGGAGGGAAGGAGGGAGATGTTCAGGTGTGAACTGACAGATTATGGATGGGTAGAATGAAGAAAGGATGAAAGAACAAATGGTGGGAATGAATGAATGAATGGAAGGAAGGAAGGAAAGATGAAAGGAGGCATGGGTGAATGGAAGGACGAGTGGTTGGATACATGGATGAATGGAAGGGTGGATGAATGGAAGAACGAATGGTTGGATACATGGATGAATGGAAGGATGAGTGGTTGGATACATGGATGAATGGACAGATGGAAGGATGCTGGGGAGAATGGTGGAGGAAAGGAAAGAAGCACAGATGGATGAATAGATGACTTATGGGAAACAATGAATGGTTGATAAGAGTTAGGGAGACAGTAAACAGGTAATGAATGATAGCTGTTCCATTTTTAGCTAGGGAAACTGAAGCACAGAACAGCTGTATCAGTCCACACTTCTGCAGATGACAGAAATACAAATATCTTTAGCATAAAAATGCAAAAAAAAATGACATTCAGACAAGCTTGACTGATGAGTCTAGGGCAATCAGCAGAGGGAAAACAACGGGAACAAAGCGTAGGCCAGAGTGAAACTTCGGAAGACACTGTCTTATTTCATCAGGGGGCAGGCTTGTCTTACTCTGCAGTGACAAGGCTGGTTACCATGTAGGAGGAAAATCTGGTGCCTGGATCATGCATCCGCCCACGTATCCATCCATATGCCCAACCATGCATCCATGTATCCACCCATGCATGTACTCATGCGTCCACCCATGCACCCACCTCTGTATCCACCCATGCATGTACTCATGCATCCACCCATGCACCCACCTCTGTATCCACCCATGCATCTATTCATGTATACACCCATGCATCCATCCATGCATCCATGTATCCACCCTTGCATCTACTCATGTGCCCATCCATGCATCCATCCATGCATCCATGTATCCACCCATGCACCCACCTCTGTATCCACCCATGCATCTATTCATGCATCCAACCATGCATCCATCCATGCATCCACCCATCCACTTTTCTACTCATCCACCCATGCATCCATGAATGGATACCTTCCTCCTTCTCCCTTCCTCCCATGCCTTCCTTCCCACCTCCGTCCTGAGTGAATGAATGATCTAGAAAGAAGCTGCAGAACTCACTGGCTGGCACCCGAAGGAGCTCATGGCCCCATGGGGAGATACACTCACATGTCCTGATTTCCTCTAAATGACAGGCCCAGGCCCATTGAGTCAGCCCCTGTGAAGGACAGCACTGCTTCAGAGGCACAGGCACAGCCTTCTCTGGATGACCCTAAGGGGACAGGACTGACAGCAGGAGAGGACAGCGTGCAGTGTGGCCGGGTAACCACCGGTGCTCCTGCTTCCATCTGCACACTGGGGAGGACACTAACCTTTGTCAAGCGTCTCCATGGGTCAAACGGGCTTCCAACCCTTCCTGCCTCTTTCTTTCTTTCTTTTTAATGTGTGTGTGTGTATGTGTGTGTGTGTGTGTGTGTATAATTTTTATTTTACATATCGATCCCAGTTCCCTTTCCCTCCCTCCCTCTTTCCCTCTCTCCCACCCTCTCATGCTCCTGACCACCCTTCCCTCCCATCCCCCCCACTCCACATGTAGGGTGATGCCCTCCACCCTTCCTGTTTCTTAATCCTTACAATCTCCCACCTCTGCCTCCCCCGCCCCCAAAAGCTCGATGGTAATAGCCTCTTTTTTTCTTCCCTCCTCTTCCTCCCTCCTCCCTCTTCCCTCCCCTCCCCATTTGTTCCTTTTTTGTTTCGTTTTGTTTTGTTTTGAGACAGGGTTTCTCTGTGTAGCCCTGGCTGCCCTGCAACTCACTGTGTAGACCAGGCTGCCCTCAAACTCACAGAGATCCGCCTGCCTCTGCCTCCCGAGTGCTGGGGTTAAAGGTGTGCGCCACCGCCTGGCAGTAGTAGCTTCATTTTAAAGACGGAGGAGCCAGGATGTATAGGAGTTGATCCTTGTCTCTATGACCAACGTTCCAGTCTGGGGAAGCCCGCATCTGAAGTACATGCTATCATTTCTCTTCTTCCTCTGTCCTTGCCTCTGTCCTCAGCCCATCTTATCCCTAGCCCATGTGTGCCTCCCCTCACCTGTCCTCCACCCACCACCCGGATCAACTGGCAGCTGCGGCTTCCCATGGCCCACATGGGTCTGTAGCAGGAGGGTCGTGAGGTCTGTGGGGAGATGGCATGCCCAGTGAGGCCTTGCTAATGATGCCTTGGGAAATTTCACCTGACCTAGACCCAACTCACTCCCCTCTCATCGCCTTCTCTGCCTCCTCTCCTCTACATGTCTTATAGGTGAAGGCCACCACGTACCTGAGCTACCTGCAGGCAGTGGGCAGACCCCTCTGCACCTACACCCTGTTCCTCTTCCTCTGCCAGCAAGTGGCATCCTTCTGCCAGGGCTACTGGCTGAGCCTCTGGGCCGATGACCCGGTCGTGGATGGGCAACAGATGCACACAGCCCTGCGTGGCTGGATCTTTGGACTCCTTGGCTGTCTCCAAGGTACCCTGTGTCAGTGAGCCCAAGCTCTGCCCCCCACCCCACACCCTCCTGTCCTTGAGTGTCTGCCCAGAGCTTCCTAGACAAACCATCCCTAGATCCTTACAGTGGCCTAGAGGGAATGAGGGCCTGAGGACAGTCCCCTACCAAGAAGGTATCTCTGAAGTTAGCCAGCTGATGACTTCAATCTCCCGCCCCAAACCTCCAGACACAGACACAGTCATCATATTTCAGCCCAGGCCACAGCCCCTGCCCAGTGCACACCCTGCTGTCTTTTTCATTGTCCCCGATTTCTCCTCTTTCTCTTTCTTTCTTTCTTCCTTCCTTTCTTTCTTTCTTCCTTCCTTCTTCCTTCCTTCCTTCCTTCCTTCCTTCCTTCCTTCTTTCCTTCTTCCCTCCCTCCCTCCTTCCTTTCTGTCTGTCTGTCTGCTGTCTTTCTTTTTCTTTCAGTTAGTTTTTGACACAGTTGCTTGTTTATTTGCTTATTTTTGGCGTGTGCATGCACACGTGGACACCGCAGCACACATCTGGTCACACCTGCGGGAGTGGGTTCCCTCCTTGTCCCACGAAGATCCCAGAGTGCTCAGGCCATCAGCCTTGGTGGCAAGTCCTTCTCCTGCTGAGCCTTCACCAGCCCAGCGTAATTTATTGTTCACTTTGAGGCAGTCTTTCCTCAGAGTCCAGGCTGACCTCAAACTCAAGGCCCCTGACTTAGCTTCCGAATGCTGGGATCACCAGTGAGCACAGCACGCTCAACTCCTTCTGCTAAAATAACAATAATCCCTGAAGTGATGACGGGCTCAGCTCTGCCATAAGGCAAGGCGCAAAGGGCCCCCATGTGGCCTCTGCCAGGGACACCAGGCCTCAAAGTGATATGGCCATAGTGCGTCAAGGGTACTGACTAAGCCAGTCCTGTGGCTTTATGTGGAATGTGGCACTGTCTTATGGCTGATGCAGAAGTCCTCCCAACCTCCACTCTCGGGCTGCTGAGCATTCATGTCCCTGCAAGGGTCATCTGTGGCCCCTTGTATGGCCTCATCCTCCCTATTCCAGTCTCCCCACTGTCCTTAGACCCTGACCCCCTACCCTTGAGACGTGGCCACAGTAAAAAGAAAATGCTGCTGGGCATGTGGGTTTGGCCCCATCGTGAAAGGTATTTGAGTTCACCAGAAATAGCGACACACTCCTATAACCCCAGCTACTTGGGAGGCTGACGATAGGATGAGTGCAAGTTTAAGACTACCCTGGCTCCAGGGCAACCTGGGTTATTTAGTGAGGTACAATCTCAAAATAAGTTAAAACGGGGCTCGGTGTAAAAAAGGGTGCCTGCCACCAAACCTGTTGACTTGAGTTAAACTCTTGGAAGCCATGTGGTAGAAGCAGAGGTCAGACCCCCACAAGTTGTCTTCTGACTTCTACATACATACTATAGCGTGGTTGCACCCACACACTAAGTGAGGGTAATTTTAAGTAAAGGAGAGGGCATCTGAGGATATGGCTTAGTGTAGAGGGCTCTCCTAGCATGTGTGAGGCCCTGGGCTCAGTCCCCAGCCCGGCAAGCAGAAAGCACCTTCGGTGCGACTTACTAGGACTGTAGCCATGTCAGCCAGATGCCATGAGCCTCCCTGACCTTAGGGACCCTTACTGTGTGTAGACCCGTCTGCCTCGGATGGGAAAGGCCACGTGAATGCAGATGGTCATTTAATCCACTAGAGTGAGCTGTCAGTCAGCCAAGCTGGGATGAACTTGAGCTCCTGTTTGAGTGGCACACCGACGCGTGTTGGCTGCCTCGGGCTAGCCTGGGGTGCTGGCACACCCCTGATGTCTCAGCACTCCAGAGGGGGAGGCAAGGGAATGAGGAGTTCAAAGTTATCCTCCACTACATTAAAAGTTCTAAGCTAGCTACACGAGACCCCATCTCAAAAGAAACAAAGCCTAGCTGTGAGCTAGACAGCCTCTAGGATCACAGAAACGTACTCTCCCACAACACTTAGGTGGGCCATCTTAAGCCCAGTCACCAGAGGAGCTGGTTCCCGGAGAAGGCTAGGGGAGACCTGGGGAGCAACCACCTCAGTATCCCCAACACACAGAACTTAGCTCCAACCCAGCCTTCATCTGCCAGGGAGGCTCTGAATTGACCCTTTACAGGTCAGGCAACCGTCATGAACCAATCACAGACACCCCGTTGCTGGTGTGTTTTGGCTGGCTAGCTGAGTCATGTGACTGCTTACATTGTACTGGGGACCCTGATTGACAATAGTATCTCAGTGGCAGCACCTTGGCTTGCAGCCTTGTCCACAGCTTCTGGCGACTTCTTGACTCCTTGTTCCCCTTAGCCGTGGCCAACTACCCCAGTTTCTATCCGTTATCTGTCCATCTAGTTTCTATCCGTTATCATCTGTCCATCTGCCTCCTGCCCAGTTCTGAGCAGGATACAGGCGTAGTCCCCACCCAAAATCTAGAATATTCTTTTATTGTACCTATGAAACTCGTATTTCTTTTTGTTTGTTTTGGTTTGGTTTCTTGAGATGGGGTTCCTCTGTAGCTTTGGAGCTGTCCTAGAACTCACTTTATAGACCAGGCTGGCCTCGAACTCACAGAGATCCGCCTGCCTCTGCCTCCCGAGTGCTGGGATTAAAGGCGTGCACCACCTGGCTGAAGCTCATGTTTCTAAATGAGGTTACAGTTGGAGGTTGGGGTGGGCATGGGTGTGGGGAGCCGCTATTCGAGCCCCCCGCAGTGGGTCTGTCCCACCATTTGATGGTCACCTGCCCCAGCCCAGCAGTAGGTTCCACTCCAACTCCCCCCTGCAGCCATCGGACTGTTCGCCTCCATGGCTGCTGCGTTCCTTGGTGGGGCCCAGGCCTCAGGCCTGCTTTTCCAGAACCTCCTGTGGGACATAGCTCGGTCTCCCATCGGCTTCTTTGAGCACACGCCCGTCGGGAGACTGCTGAACCGCTTCTCCAAGGAAACGGACACGGTGGACGTGGACATCCCGGACAAGCTGAGGTCCCTGCTGACCTATGCCTTCGGCCTCCTGGAGGTTGGCCTGGCAGTGTCGATGGCCACGCCTCTGGCCATTGTGGCCATCTTGCCACTCATGCTGCTCTACGCTGGGTTTCAGGTATGCAGAGCTCAGAGCCCAAGTCTAGCTAGGTCTCTTCTGTCAGTCCCCTGCCTCTGGGCAAGGCTCGGTGTCTGCAGCTGGGCCCGGAATGAGGAGGCTGGAAGCCCCACCCCCACCCTGTAGAGAGCACATGTTTCTGTCTCTCTGTCACTCTCCAGAGTTCGTGGTGTCTAACTTCGGGCCATACTGCTGCAGTGTTCCCTTCTGTTTGCACAACGCAAGGCACGACACTGCACTGTGTGTTATAGTCTGTTTCCCTTCGCCAGAGGCTCTCTGAAAGTGGCCTAACGCGGAGCTCAGGATCTGAGCCCGAGTGGTGGGACATGGGACACTCTGTAATCCCAGCACTCTGGGAAGCAGAGGCCAACCCCAGAGCTTGCTGCCTGAGTGGGCACATAGCCTGGCAGTCTATGGAGCACTCTGCCTGCCAGTTGCCGAGAAGCTCGGAGCGGCTCAGCCAGACCTCACTTGTACACACTTTTGCCGGGGACCGAGTGTGCAGACCTCAGTTGCCTGCTGCCCTGCCTCACCACTAAGCAGGTGGCCCAAAGCAGGCCGGCACCAGAGGACACCTCCTGTCCCTTGTACTCTAAGAGTCCCCTCTCTGTGTCTCTGTCCCTCCTCCCCTCTCCCACCACAGAGCCTCTACGTGGCCACATCTTGCCAGTTGAGACGCCTGGAATCCGCCAGCTACTCGTCCGTGTGTTCCCACATGACTGAGACCTTCCAGGGCAGTCTGATGGTCAGGGCCTTCCGAGTGCAGGGACCCTTCACGGCGCAGCACCACGCCCTTATGGATGAGAACCAGAGGGTCAGTTTCCCACGACTGGTGGCTGACAGGTAGGACGAATCTGGGACAAGGGCAGACCTGGAAACCTCCTCCCCGGAAGAGTCGAGCTGGGTGGTTAGAGGGGTCAAACGGCTTGAGCACAGTCCTACAAGTTGGGGACAACCTGAGGCCGAGTCCCTGACATCCTGTGAGTTAGAGGTACAGAAAGAGGTACGGTTGCCAGACAACAGTACCAACCTCTGTTTCCTTGGTGACAAGCTGGCTGGCATCAAGCATCCTTAATCTCCCTTGGGGACTAAACAAGAGCAAGACCTGGGTTCAACTTCCACCTCTGCCATTTTCCAGCTGGGAGAGCTTGAACAAGTCACACAACCTCTCTGAGCCTATGTATTCAACTGCTGTCATACTCAAGGTGGCTTTAAGGATTGAACGGTTACAGGGAGTGGTTGTCACGTGCTTACTACATGCCTGGCACTGCTCTCTCCAGCCCTTCTTGAGCCCCCCCCCATTTCCTCAATGGTCAAATGAAAACAGTTGTCATCCCCGTTTGCAGCGGGAGGACCAGGCACCACATGCGAGGCTCCCAGCGACGTGATAGACACTTGTCCGTCTAGGTCCCGAGCTCCTTGAACACGCCTGGCTCATACTGCATGCCCACTGTCTGTTAAATGACTGAATGGTAGAACATTCAGGGTGTACCTGCTGAGCACATACTTCATGCTGAACTAGGACTGGAGCTAGAGCCAGGGACGAGAAAACAAGATCCCTGTCCCTATGGAGCCTGGGACTCCCAATGGTGACAACAGCTGGTGACATTAAAAGATTTGGCTGGCAAGAGAAGCCGTAGGCTAAGGTGCAGCCACTGTGCTGAAGATAAAACAGCAAATGACAGTTGACATTGTCCCCTGGTTCGTGCACACATGTGTACGTGTCGCCACACACCCACCAGGGAGGGGACATCTCCAAAACAGGTGGAACACCCAGCATGTGCCAGGCCCCCAGCTGGGTCGTTAGGCAAGAAGAATAATGGTACCTCTCCTAAAGGGACCCCTGCAGTTAGGTCCCTTTGTGGGAACCCCAGTGGGTGCTGAATGTTGACCATGACCAGAGAAGTGTGTCCTGCTGGTCCCTCTGAGCCCTGCTTCCCTTTACAGGTGGCTGGCTGCCAACCTGGAGCTCCTGGGGAATGGCCTGGTGTTTGCGGCCACTTTGTGTGCTGTGCTGAGCAAGGCTCACCTGAGTGCCGGCCTGGTGGGCTTCTCAGTCTCTGCTGCCCTCCAGGTACCCCGGCACCCCACCCCTGGCTGGAGGTGGGGCATGGCAGAGACAGATGGACCCCCCTGGACTATTTCCAAGGGCTCCAAGCCTCCACTGCCCAGCGCCAGGGAAGTACAGTTCTCAGGGACCCTTTGTGACCTCAAGCAAGCGACTCAAGACCCTCTGTGTGCCCATCCAAGTAATGGGCCAGCACTCTGCCACGCCCAGTTAGCTGAGACGGGTGAAGAGTGTTGAGAGCAGGGTTCCAGTGGGGTGTTTGTTGTTAGCACTTGATAATATGCAATGTTGGGTTAGAATATATGTGTCCACGAACACACACATACACACTCTCACACGTATATGCACACTTTCACACACTCTTACACACACACTCTTGCACACACCGCCTCTCGCAGTCTCATACATACGTTCTTACACACATCCTCTTACAATCCTCTCCTCTCTCTTACACACACACACACTGTCTCATGGTGTTCCTTGCACACTCTCACACACTCTTCACATGCACACACACGCAGTGTCATGACACAGCAGCATCAGTTTAAGGTGTTGGTCTACGAGCTTCTTCATAAACTGCTAATCACATCCTTTGGAGCCAGTGCTCTGGGCAGAACCAGCAACAGCAGGACAGGCCATGGCGGGGGTGGGGGTGGGGCCCCTGCTGGGTCAGGCGGGCACAGCTGGAGAGGGTGAGCCGGAAGAGGGAGACAAAGGAGGCCAGGGCCAGCTGATGACGTGCCGTAGGTCCTGACAAGGTGCTTGCAGGCGCAGTGGGATGGAAACCAGGGAGGCTTGGCCCTCCTGAATGGATCCCGCGGTCTTGCTGTGTGTCCTGGAAGCGCCAGGCACCCTCTCTGGTCCTGAGTCTCTGTTTTGGGCCATTGCATTTGTCTTGCTCTATTCACTGTCTTATTGGTCAACGCCAACTCCCACCCCTAGGGCCCAGTTCCTACTGGGTTCAACTCCCCTGCTCCCACAGTCCCTCTCTCTCTGCCTTCCCTGGCACCTGACTGGGGAGGGGGCGGGATGAGAACCCAGGGCCCAGCTGAGTTGTCTCTCAAACCAGGTGACTCAGACTCTGCAGTGGGTGGTCCGCAGCTGGACAGACCTAGAGAACAGCATGGTGGCAGTGGAACGCATTCAGGACTACGCTCACATCCCCAAAGAGGTGACAACGGGAGGTCCAGGGCGACGCCCGCCCCGCCCCCTCCTTCCCCACGAAGCAGCATCCTTGTGGGCTAGGCTCACGGGTGACAGCGGCAGTGGAGAGTTTAAAGCCCAGCTTTCTTGCGGGAGCAGGGCAGGTCAGTCATCTGAGTGCCGAGCAGTAGTGACATGTCACCTCAACAGCAGGAAGGGCATCCCTCAGCTTAGTGAAGACGTTAAATGACAACCGTGCGGCAGGGCATAGGACAGGATAAGACTGTCACCCAGACAGGCACAGAACAGGCACACGGCTGCACAGTGCTGAGGACGGGCCAGTGGCATATGACACTTGAGGAGCATGGCAGCAATGATACGGCATCAAGCTGGGTACAACAGCTCACAATTAAACCTCACACTCAGGAAGCTGAGGCAGGAGGATTGCTGCGAGGTGGAACACAGCCGGGTCTGTGCAGTAAGCTTAAGGCTAGTCTGAGCTACATAGTGAGAAGCCACCCTGGGCTACATAGTAAGTTAGAAGCCAATCTTGGCTGTATAAAGCAAGCAGGAACCTAGTTTGAGCTACATAACAAGTTAGAGGCTATTCTGGGCTACATAGAGAGTTGTAGTATAGCCTGGGATAAACGGTGATTTGGGTGAAGGCCAGCCTGGGCTAAATAGTGAGTTGAAGGCTAGTCTGGGTTACAGGAAAGCTAGCCTGGGCTATATTCCGAGACCTTGTCCTAAAACAATGAAGCACTGCTAGAATGACCTGGCGTGACGGGTATCGTGTGGAATGTGGACGCTGAGGCTCTGAGGGGCTGGCACCTGTGAAGAGCTTGACAATGGTGCCCGGCCTGCCCCCTGCCCCAGGCTCCCTGGAGGTTGCCCACGTGTGCAGCCCGACCTCTCTGGCCTAGTGGGGGACACATTGAGTTCCGGGACTTTGGGCTCAGACACCGACCAGAGCTGCCGCTGGCTGTGCAGGGCGTGTCCCTGACGATCCATGCGGGAGAGAAGGTGAGCGCGCCCTCCACACACAGTATGTCATGCGAGCACCAGGCTCCAAGCCCGAGATCCTGCCCAGCAGTCTTAGCTTCCACCTCCCAGGCCCCATCTGCCTCTGGGGTGGCTTCCTGTGTCTAGCTTGATGTCCCTGATGAGAAGCATGTTGGGTTGCTTGGAAGCAACAGACAGCAGAGGATGGAGTGTGGGAAAGAATGAGACGGGTCCAGGGTGGGATGTCCAGAAGGAGAGACTGGGGCTGAGTGGAAGGAAAGGTGGGTGGACCAGTGGAGAGAAGAAGGAATAGGGGCTGGAAGGAGAGGACACAGGTAGGACAGTGTGCAGAGGAGGACTCGGGGAGCTGGGAGGGCTGCTCTGGAGGGATGGAGAGCGATGGAGGTGGCTAGGAAAAGGAAAAGCAGGGCACAGAAGTGATGGAGGAGGAGGAGCTAGAGGGAAGCAGATGGAGGTGGAAAGGAAGGATGAGTGGCTGTGTTGAATGGGCACGCTCAATGGAGGGTGAACACAGAGACAAATCTTGTGCAAGAAAAAAGCCTTTCAAATGGCTATTCCTGAACCCCAGGCCTAGGGCAGAGCTGCTTGGTCTTGACCTCACTCTCTTGCTACCTGGCAGGTGGGCATCGTGGGCAGGACAGGGGCCGGGAAATCCTCCCTGGCTTGGGGCCTGCTGCGGCTTCAGGAGGCTGCTGAGGGTGGTATCTGGATTGACGGGGTCCCCATCACCCATGTGGGGCTGCACACACTGCGGTCCCGAATCACCATCATCCCTCAGGTGAGGCCTAAGAGCACGGGAAAGAGGTGGCGGAGGAGGGAGCGGGCACGGCGCTCTGACCCAGCATCCCTCTGGCCAGGACCCTGTCCTGTTCCCAGGCTCTCTGCGGATGAACCTGGACCTGCTTCAGGAGCACACGGATGAAGGCATCTGGGCGGCGCTGGAGACTGTGCAGCTCAAAGCCTTCGTGGCCAGCCTGCCCGGCCAGCTGCAATATGAGTGTATGGGCCAGGAAGATGACCTGAGGTATGGCATCCACCAATGGCAGGACCAGAATGAAGCAGGCAAGGGTGGGGACAGCCTAGGCTCTGAGCGTCCATACTCCAGGGGATCCTCAACCCCCGTCTGCTAACACAGGTCCCAACCCCAGCCTGGGGATCTCAGGGCGGTGTTCCTTCCCCATGGCGAAGCCCAGCCTCCATCCCACTCAGTTTTCATGTTGCTACAAAATACTATACTTGGTGTTTGACCGACCTCAGATTCAATGTGGCTAAGGGATGGTGTGTGTCCTTTCCCTAAAGTGCGCGTGAGAGCCAAAAGTCAACCTTGGGTGTCCTCTGTCTCTCCCCAGCTTATGTCTTGGGACAAGTGTCACTGAACCTGAAGCCCGTTGACTCTCCTAGGCTGCTTGCCCAATAGGCTCCCAGGGATCCTCTTCTCTCTGCCTTCCAGGAGCTGGGATTACAGATCCGTGCCACTGTGCCCAGCTCCTATGTGGGTACTGGGGATCTGAACTCAGACCCTCATGTTTGCACAGCAGGCACTTTCCCGACTGAGCCGTCTCTCAGTGATGCCTATGGCTAAACTACTCTAAGGATGAAACACAGATAGCATGAACAGGGGCTGGGAGATGCATTGCGCCTTTTTTTAAATTTTGAGTGCAGGGCAGTTAATGCAGGGCCTTGTGCATGCTGCAGACATGCTCCAGCACCGCTCTCCAGCCCTGCCCTGCCCTGGATGTATAGCTTAGCAGTGTGAAGCACGGTTATGCATAGCCAGTCCTGGTGGTGCAGGCTGTAACAGAGTTTGAGTTTGAAGGCAGCCTGGGCTTCCCAGTGAGACACTGTCTCAAAAAACCAAAACCCAGTAAGACTGTACCCCACACCTTTAGTCCCAGCTTTCCAAAGGCACAGACAGGAGGATCTCTGTGAGTGAGGCCTGGTCTACATAGTGAGTTCCAGGCCAGCCAGAGCCACATAGTAAGACTCTGTTTCAAACAAATCAAACAAAAAAGGAACAATAGCCACCTTCTGTGGCTGGCATCTACCAAACACTTGGTGTGTTGTGAAGGGAGACAGATGTTCTGAGGACAAGTGTGAGGACCACATTTCAGATCCTCTGAACCCATGTAAATAAATGCGACGTGGGCTCAGCAGCTGCCTATAATCTTCACGCTCAGGAGGCAGAGGCAGGAGATCCCTGGAACGAGCTAGCTACACAGACTAGCTTAGACAGCTGCCCGACCCACAGGGCAGTGAACGACTAACCAAGAAACACCTCGGGGACTCGAAGGACAAGAGATGGGAAAACCACAGCAAGTCGATACTCGGATCGAGCTGCCAAACGTTATTTTCTCAGGGGAGGCAGGATGTGAGCAGGGTTTGCACATAGACAGGATGAAAGGGTCAGTAGAAGGAAAGCCCTGAACTAATCTTTAACTGGCTGTAAAGCTGCAGCAGGAGGACTATCCTGAGCTGTTCTTTAACTGGCTGTAAAGCCACAAGCCTGTATCCAGGAATGCTCTGCTGAACACTCTGCTTACTTCTCAAGAGGCAGTGATTTTCTATCTCAGAGGCCTGAGGTAGTGAGGATGGTGATGGTCCCCAGTAGACAGCCCACTCTGGGTTCAGGGAGACGCCCGGCTCTGTTAATAAGGCGGAGAATTACCGAGGAAATCACTTGATGTCAGCCTCTGGGCTCCACACACGTGCATACGCACACACCTGCAGACTTTACACAGGTAGAGAAGCCAAGGCAGCAGAAATGGAATTGTCCCAAACCCTGCAGACTTTGGCCCTCATGGTGGGGACACACATACAGACACTGTCACCAGCTGTCCCCAGAGCCTGCTTGCAGACAGCCTAGACCTAACGGATGACACATACTTAGCCTAATCATGCATCTTATTCATAGCGTGGGTCAGAAGCAGCTCCTATGCCTGGCACGTGCTCTTCTCCGGAAAACCCAGATCCTCATCCTGGACGAGGCCACCGCCTCTGTGGACCCAGGGACGGAGATGCAGATGCAGGCAGCCCTCAAGCACTGGTTTAGCCGATGCACGGTCCTGCTCATTGCTCATCGCCTTCCCTCGGTAATGGACTGTGCCAGGTAAGGCGGCCCTCCTGACAGCCATGCGCAGGGCTGGAGGCATGTAATGTGTTCATCTGCAACTCCTGACATGGATGGTCAGGGTCTCGGTCTAAGGGGCATGACCTCGTCCTCAGGGAAAGGCATTCGTCCAGGGATGGGGGGTCTGGGAGACTTCTAGGGAGTGAATTTAAAGGGGAGCTCAGTTCTCAGCTGACATAGGAACTGTCCATGTCTTCCTTGCAGGGTTCTGGTCATGGATGAGGGGCAGGTGTCAGAGAGTGGCAGCCCAGCTCAGCTGTTGGCCCAGAGAGGCCTGTTCTACAGGCTAGCCCAGGAGTCCGGCCTTGCCTGAGTTGGGACTCTTGCCAACCTCCTTGGAGCCAGCCATAGAGCCTGCAGTGGCTGGCGATGCCAGAGACCCAGGGGCCATTGGGGCTCCACAGGATGTCAAGTCTAGACTCTTCTGTGGGAGAGAGGTGACAGAGAAAGTGACAGCCGACTGACTGGAATACCAGACCCAGAAGAACTCAGCCTACCCAGGTTGGCCTGAGCAAGGCCACGGTCACTCTGCAACCAAAGTGGACAGTGACTCTCAGCTCAAACTCTACTTCGAGGCCACACCCACCACAGGCCAATTAGGCTGCCCGCCTTGGGCCTGGGTGGTGGTGCCCATGTTCTTCCCTGACTCCTTCCGACATCATTGTAGATCTCACACACAGCTTTAAGAAATCACACACAGAGCCCATGGACCCTGTACCAGGGGTGACACCTGTCCAACGCCAGGACAAAATAAGTGGCACGCGGACACTGACAGACTCCAGCAGCTGCATTCACGTTTCCTCTGTTGCTCCTGTGCCTGTGTCTTTTAGATGCACTGGTTTTTGCTATCATTCTTTCTTGAGACCGAGTTTCTTTCACACAGCCCAGGCTGGCCTTGCGCTCTCTTTGTAGCTAAGAATGGTCTTGAATTTGTGATGCTCCTGCCTCCCCTCACAGGTGCTGAGGTTACAGGACACCACACCCTGTCTGTGGGTTCCAAACCCAATGCTTTACGTGTACATCCCCAGCTCTGGAGTCAGCGCTACCCTATTTAAAACCGTCACTAGGTGAAGGGTCCAGAGTGGAGGGACAAGCATGGCCACCACGCCCACCTTGGGTCATCACAGTTACCTGGCGACATCGCTGCTGGCTGTGGGCCAGGGCTGGTGAGTCCTGTGGGAGATAGTGGTTGAGCAATAACCTTCTGCTCGGAAATGCCCCTCCATAGCTGTGGCAAAGCTATGTCCACGTCCGCACTGCCACGGTTCCCCGGGAGCACATCACTGATCTAATCTGCCCTACTGCCACCCACGGCTCACTGGTAGATTCATGGGCGGTGACAACGTTGTGGTCAGGAGAGGACAGGACTCCTACCGCTTCTAGGAAACGGCTTGTTCTTTCCTCTGCCCTGAGGCTTCTCTCATACAGGGTTTGGGGATGTCCTTTCAGCCCCGAGTGAGTGATTCCTCTTTGCCTGCAGCTCATTCCGAGGCTGCTCGCAAGGAGCCGGCTCACTGTGGGTCTACTTTCATTGTGCAAAAGAAGACGCTGAAACCGGAAAGTGAGGACACAGGGTGCCCGGTGGCTAAGTGACGGCTTGCCCCTGGCTTTCTCCCACGCACTTCTAGCGGCCCTGTGGCCAGTCCTCTCTGGAGGAACTAGAGACAGGGCACACAGTACTCTGCCTGCCATTGGCTGGCCGGCCTGGGGCAGAGGCTGCTGTGTGTCTGTGAACCCACCTGGGGATGCTGGAGGAACTGTAGAGGCCCTGCCTTGGTCTGGGAATACAGCCTGAGTCACAGGATGCACACGTGGGAGCACCTGGCAGGCCAGCAGGGAGATCCTGTCAACCCTCAGCCACGGCTGCCTCCCAGCGGGGTCCAGCCTGCGGGAGGAACAGGAAACCGGCGCCTGCAGGCCACAGGCACACATCCTCAGCCTCTGCCTGTCCCTGTGGGCCTTTGCTTTTCTGAAATGTTGGGGATGGAACCCATGCCTGGCGCCTTTGCTTTTCTGAAATGTTGGGGATGGAACCCATGCCTGGCAAATGCTATCCCTGCCTGACTGAAGGAGCCTCCGCTGTACCCGAGGCTCCCTCCTCGCTGCACATAGAGCTGTGTACCAGCGTGGTCGAAGATGCAGGCAACTCAGATGAGGCAGGCATCGGCATTCGGCCTCTTCCCGTCTATGTCTCTTTGTGGATGCATTCGGTAGTCACTGAATCCCTTTGACAGAAGAGAAAAGAGGCCTGGGCATTTTAGTGCTAAACTCTGCCTGGCTTCCCAGCCATCGGGCCTCTCCATCGCCTCAGCATGTGCTTGGAACTGACTTCCATCCTGGAGACAAGAGGCAAGATTCCTGCCTCCGTAGACAGAGAGTCTGTCTCCCATGTGTCTCCAGAGCCTGCCCAGTACACAGCGTGGACACTCAATCGATGCTGACTGGGTGAGCAGGCAGGGTCAGGGAGGAGGGACCAGTGAGTGCAGCAAGTGGTCTCAGGGTCCAGGCACTGTACCGGGTGTTTTTCTGAATTGTTTCATGCTCATTAAACCCCGGTGGTGATGACTTCTGTGGCACCAATGCAGGAGCTGCAGTCCCTAAAGGGCTAAGTTCAAGAGACTCCGGCGGCAACAGGCCTAGGTTTTGTCCCATCCGAGAACCTGGCTCTATGTGTGAGGTACTCTACTGGGGAAACTCGGTCTGGAGCAAACAGATGGCAGACGATGGTGAAGCAAAGCCCACCTGAAGAAGACCTGGGAGAGGACACAGAAGGACTGTGACAGTGACACCATTGGCTCATGTGTCCCTGGGGTCAGTATGGCTGCTGGGCAGACGACAGACTGTGAGACTGAGTGGGGGTTGTCGAGGACAGAGTTTGGGAACCCTGAGGAGGAACGAGCCCCTTCTCCCCTGGGTTCTGATGTGAGAGTTTGGTTATTGCCTCCCTCAGCTGCCTCTTCACAGAGCAGACTAAGCTGGATCCCAGAGCTCAGCGCCCATTCCAGATGTCTACTCAGTAAGCACGCTGAGGCCTGGCCTTGGAGCTCAGAAACACACCCGCATGTCTGAGAACAGGGTCAGCCCTGTAGTCCACCGACCCTCGTTTAGTCTGATGGTACTGATGGTGGGCAATGGTTCAGCCTTCAAACTGCATCTGGATGATGGAAAGGGTGAGGTCAACAGTCTCTAGGTCCACGGCTGCTCTGGTCCCATCCAACACTAGAATGTTTGTCTTCCTCGGTAGAGCCCAGGCCAGACTCACATGTTGGCACTGCCTAATGCTGGAAAGGGAAAAAAAGACCAGAGACAGGGACTCAAACTACCCTGACCTTGGACCAGGCCTGGGATGGGAGAAAGCTAGCAGACAGTTTTGAGAGACTTTGGATAGGGGAATAAACCCAATCCTCATATCTATGCCCATGGCAGACATTACTAATCGCTCGTGCTACACTTCCTGGTGAACAGAAAATGAGCTTAGAATCGTTAACAGCACAAGGCTCAGAGGTAAAATTTGAGTATCTGTTCAGTTTGGTACAGATGACAATGGACAGCAAAAGAGCTTCAGTATCCGTGGACCCTGAGCTGTAGGGGCCGCGGCAGTGGCTGAACTCAGCTGTGCATCTGCCCCTGGCAATGGGATGCTGGTAAAAGCATGATAAGAGAAGGAACACTGAGCATGTTCACACTTATACATCTCCCATCACCATGACAACACGCCTTGGCCAGTCTTCTGGGGGCGAAGGTATAGGCATTGGTCTCATTGGGAGGCCAAGTAGATGAGCCAACAGCTAGCTGTCATTCCTACTCCCACCCCACAACAGAGACCACCCTAGATCAGCAGCACAGCCACTGGCTGACCACCCTAGCATGGGAGCAGAGCGGAGGCTGGTTGCCCTGGTGATGGATATCTGAAGCCAGCGCACAGGGAAGAGGGCGGGATGTTCGTACACCAGGCCCCCGCCTGCCTACCTACCTCAGGTTCCCCGCCTTCTTTCTGTGCACTCGTGATTCAGCTTCTTAGGCAGGCTGACAAGAAGCCCTTCCCAGGTGCGGGAGCTCCCGAGCCATCCAGACCCCACCTGAATTCCGCTGGGAGGGTCCAGATGTGTGCGGAGGAACGCAGAACCAAATAGTACTGTACAAGGACAGCAGACAGCATGTGCGAGGGCTGAATCCAGAAGGCTCCCCACACACTGATGCTTCGAGCACATGTTCCTCACCCGGTGCTGTTAGGTGGGGTGCTGTGGAGCCTTTGGGAGGTGGGGCCTGCCTGGGTTGCTTGCTAGGGGCAGATCTTTGAATGTTAGACTTGGCTCTGATTCTGGTTGGCTCCCTGCTACCTGGCTGCCTTCCATGGAGAGTCACCACACGCACGCACGCACGCACGCACACACACGCTCATGTATGCTTACACACACACATGCACACACATACGCACGCACGCACACGCACACACACTCATGCATGCTCACACACATATGCATACATATACACACACATGCTCATGCATGCTCACACACATACGCACACATGCATATACGCACGCACACATACACACGCACACACATACACACACGGTCATGCATGCGCGCACACACACACATATGCACACACATACATGAACACATGCACATGCACGCATGTGCGTGCACACACACGCACACACGCGCACACACACGCACACACTCACCTCCCCACTCCACCCCCCGCTATGATGTACAGCAACCCTGAGCACTGTGAATCAAAATGAAGCTCGGTTCCCTGGAGATGATTCCATCACAGCTCTCAGAAAAGTAACCATCAGCCTATCCCATTGAACAGAGATAAGGCACCAGACATTCACACTAGAGCAGGGAGAAGCCTCAGGGTCCCTCCTCCAAAGCATGAACTCTGAGGGACATTTGCAATGGGAAATATCTGGAAACCCTTGAGTTAACTGGACCAAAACTGATATTTTTGCAAAACTTCGCCAAATCTTAATATGCAAATGTGCAAGGAATTTTCTAGATGGAAAATGCATCAATGGCAGTCACTAAAGAACTGAGGATACCTCCTGTGTAGTGTAAATGAGAAATGCCCCCACAGGCCATGTTTCTGAATGATTGGTGTACAGATTCAGGCATTACGCTGGCCTGCCCCGTCACCTGGGTACCCTGGTCGGCCAAGGTTCCGCGATTGCGTAGTCTGCATGCAGGTGCAAAGGACCCCTTTAAAAGACAGATCCCTCACCCACCCACCCACTTATGCTCCCTTCTTCCTCCCCCCACCCCCCCCCCCACTTTTCTCTTTCCTCCCCCGCCCCCTCCTCCGCTTTCTCATAAAGCTTTTCACTTAGGCTCTGTCTGCTTGGTGTGTTTGTCCCTCCCCTCGGTCACCCTAGCCTGCTGTGGAATCTTCAAGCTTTATCCTAACAATTGGTCCCCAGTTGGTGGCGGCCTGGGGTTACCAACCATTAGGAGGTGCCGGCTGCTGGAAGTCCGTCCCTGGGGGGTTGGGCTTTGAAGGCCTATAGCCTCGTCCCACTCCCTGTCCTTTCTGCCCCCCACGTGTGGATGAAACGCAGAGGCTTCCTGCTCCTGCCTCTGGAACTGCCAGCCAAAAGCCCCTTTCTCCGAGTTGCTTCTGGAGATGGAATTCCATCACACACTCACCCAGCCCATGCCAGCACAGACTGTCAGAGAAACGTGAGGGGGGGGGGAGCCACAACCAAGGCAAGGCATTAGGGAACTGCTGCCCACAGGGATGAGTCTAGGAAATTCCTATTTGCTGCTTAGCTCTAGGAAGTGCTCGAGATTAACACACTGAGTCCTGCAGCTGGCAGAAAAGACCGAGTTCTACCAGAATCCATAAATGTTCCAGTTCCTTAATGAAACAGTACACATATGTGTATTTATGTGTGCGCACACGTTTAGGTAATGTGTGTGTTTGTACACGTGTGTGTTTCTGTGTGTTTGAATACACGTTTATTTTGTGTTTAAATTTATGTATGTGTACATGTCTATGTCTACATGTGTGCATGTGTGTATATTTGAGTGTGTGCATGTATATAATTTTGTTTGTAATGTATATATTTGTGTGTACATGTGTGCATTTATATGTGTATACCTATGTTTGTGAGTGCACAAGTGTGTATTTATGTGTGTACGTGTATCTATTTAAGTGTGTATATGTTTGTGTGTATATTTATGTATGCACATATATGTTTCTGTGCATACATATATATGCCTGTGTGTATGCATATATTTATGTTTGTATGTGTCTATTTATGTGTGCACATGTATGTTTGTGTGTGTGCATATGTGATGTATGTACATGCACTCACCAATAGGAGGACCTCCGTGTTCACTGGCCTACTTCTGCAGTGTGCACATGTATGTTTGTGTATGTGCATATGTGATGTATGTACATGCACTCACCAATAGGAGGACCTCCGTGTGCACTGGCCTACTTCTGCAGTGTGCACATGTATGTTTGTGTATGTGCATATGTGTATGTATGTGCATGCACTACAATAGGAGGACCTCCGTGTGTGGCCTATTTCTGCAGTGTGCACATGTATGTTTGTGTGTGTGCATATGTGATGTATGTACATGCACTCACCAATAGGAGGACCTCCGTGTGCACTGGCCTACTTCTGTAGTGTGCACATGTATGTTTGTGTGTGTGCATATGTGTATGTATGTGCATGCACTCACCAATAGGAGGACCTCCGTGTGCACTGGCCTACTTCTGTATTGGTGCTCCAGGGCCCAGGTACACTGCCACAACCACGTGTGATCCGTTCTCTGACAGTTCATCTGTGGGAGGGGCGTTAGCAACCCAGTAGCTCTCACCATTGTGCTCTTACTACCGTTTGCATGCCATTATTGTCCATCCGGTGCACTGCTTTATTCCTGAACGTGGCCTCAGCTACTCTAGTTTAGGCAGGTGCAGAGCAGTACATGTATTCCATCTGCTGTCTTGAAAATGCCCACCACCTCCCACGCCATCCATTTGTGAAAGACGCCATTGTGTAGTGCTGGTGTGTGTGCACAGTTCACTGGGATATCCTTCTGTGCTCCTGTCTAGAACTTTGATGAATGCTAACATTCTACATCCATGAGTCCTGCAGTAGCATTACACCTGAGTGCATTCCCTGTAATAGTACACGTGGGTACAATTGCACATGGAAATCCATGACAGCAGCTGTCGGGGAACGTGCAGGATAATACGTGTGATATCGAATCTATGTGCACTCTGTCACCTGGATTTCCACACGTGCTGAACTTGGTTGTAAACGCACATCAGTTCACGCCGCAGTAGTGGCACACTGGTTTTTGCAAGGACTCCAGTGTGTAGGGATGTAGTGAGAGATGCCTGTGTGGTGCCCTTCTAGAACAGTCATGTGCAGTGATGGAGTACGGTTCCCACGTATGCTCCTGTCTAGTTCCCCGGGAGTGTGGATGACTGCAACCCGTGAATCCTGCTGTAGTATTTTACTGTGTGCATTTCACACAGTACATAGTACATCTGTGTGCAGCTGAATTCACTTGTCCATGAGCACTGCTTTACAAGACCATGTGTGAGCACTTGTCTAACATGGAATCCACGTGTGTTCCTTTGCACACATTTCCATGAACACTCCATGGGGAGTACAGGTACAGCAGCACGCACGAATATAAAGTAAAATAGTACACATAGATGCACTGTTAACGAAGTGACCATGCACGTTCCCTGCACATGAATTACATTAATAAAGTGAATGCTAGTATTTTCTGCACATGAATCGTATGAGTAGAGCCCCACACATGCAGCTATTACTAAAGCACTCCACAATGGCATCTTTGTAACAACCTGCAAGAGGCCAGAGGTCCTTGTGCTCACAGATGAGCACTAGCTGACCCTGGAGTGCTAAACACACAGGGTGTCACCCAGAGAAAAGATCGCATAACCTGCTACCTACCCGGAAGGCAGGTATGGCCTGGTCACCTCTGCGCTGTCTGTGTGGCTGAGAGCACACCAGATTCTCCCTGGACCTTCACCTTGAGCTGCTTTCTTCTCGGTCAGCCATGGAGCCCATCATTATGGACTTTACAAAGTGTTTCAATGTAGCCACAGCTGATCTGTGTTGCGCTTACTTCGTTCCTCTAAGAGATCTGTGCATGTTTTGCTGTGCGTGTGGGTTTGAGTTAATTATCACCAGAATAGGTTTTTATCAAATTTTGCTGTGCTTAAATATGCCTACAATAACTACTCGGGGTCAGACTCCAGACGTTCAAACCAGTGCTGGCTACCTAGCCATGTTGAACTGGACTGTCACCCGTGGATTGTCTCTCTACAGGCCAAAGAGGTCACAGAGACCTTCAAAAGCAGATGTGCCACTGTCGAATTCACAGCAGAGCAGACAGATGCGGCTGCAGAGCTCCGCTCATGCCTGCGGAAGTCTTAACAGCACATTGTTAAGACTAGAGCTGTGCACAGTGCGCATGACAGCAACACTAATGTACTGCACGCAGGCACGTGCACCAGAGTGACCACGGGTGTGCTAGAGAGCAGTGCAGAGGAGAACGTGCTTATGGCCGTGCCCTCTGCACCGAACTATTTGTGTGGAAAAGCTGCCTTGAAAATGGATGTCCTAAAACTGCAAACACGTGTGTTTAATAGCTCATCCGAACGCATGGACTGCAAACACGTGTGTTTAATAGCTCATCCGAACGCACGGACTGCAAACACGTGTGTTTAATAGCTCATCCGAACGCACGGACTGCAACGCGGTGAATAGCTCACCCGAACGCATGGACTGCAAACGCGTGTGTTTAATAGCTCATCCGAACGCACGGACTGCAAACACGTGTGTTTAATAGCTCATCCGAACGCACGGACTGCAAACACGTGTGTTTAATAGCTCATCCGAACGCACGGACTGCAAACACGTGTGTTTAATAGCTCATCCGAACGCACGGACTGCAAACACGTGTGTTTAATAGCTCATCCGAATGCACGGACTGCAAACGCGTGTGTTTAATAGCTCATCCGAACGCACGGACTGCAAACACGTGTGTTTAATAGCTCATCCGAACGCACGGACTGCAAACACGTGTGTTTAATAGCTCATCCGAATGCACGGACTGCAAACGCGTGTGTTTAATAGCTCATCCGAACGCACGGACTGCAAACACGTGTGTTTAATAGCTCATCCGAACGCATGGACTGCAAACACGTGTGTTTAATAGCTCATCCGAATGCATGGAAGTTGCTCAGCAGCTGCCCACATTGTGTGCCAGCACAGCTTCACACACGGAAATGCAACCAAAGCAGTGCACACGGATGCGTGAGTGCAGCCATGCACAGCTGCATGCCACAACAAAGACAGCGCGTGTGTTCACTGTAATGCCGAGTCCGGGCACACTCACTTCTCGCATTTAAATGTGTGCTGCTATGTTAGCACGCTGCTGAGGGAACTCATCTGATTTATTGCAGGTTCGCATCCGTTTAGGCAGCAGCAGTGGGTCAGTTAGGGCGCAGAGGCCATCGTGCGGTGCTTTAGAAACACACGTGTGTGGTGACAGACTTTCATGGGCAGCGTTGCACTATTGCGCCTGTAAGTGTTCCTGCGTGTTACTTCCATGTGTGCTTCTAACCTGCTGTAATACTACATCCGTGTGCTTTTTGGAATCTGTGTTTGGCTGTACACAGACATCACGTGTGCTGCGCTATGAGGACATGCAGGATCATGTAACATGGACTCTCTGTCCACTCGTTTCCTTGTATTTTCATGATGCCGCTGTAGTGGCGCTCTTGCATGGACTGCATTTCCTGACAGCTAAGTGTTCTAACGTGCTACTCCACACATGGAGACGCTGACAGCGGAAACTCAGTGTGCATCACTCCACACCTGCAGTAGCACCTCGGCGTCCTGGCAGACTATTATAACAATACCCTCGTGTGTGTTGCTTTCTAGCAAAGCTCCTGTCACTTCTGATACAGTCCAGCTGTGTGTGATGCATAACCATTCCTGCTGCTGCCGTTACTTTCATTGCACTGGGTACTTGTCCATCCTGGTCCATTCCTGAAGATGTGTGCTCTGCAGAACGTCAGGCGTGTTCATAGCGACACAGGTAAATGTGCATCCGCTCACACCGCAGTACTAAGCCATTGCAAAGAGGCCGTTGCACAGTGCTTGACTAATAAATGTGCACACTACGACCTATGGGTGTTCATAGCTGTGACAGACTAGAATGTCACTGAGTGCTCCTCGGGCACTGCCATGAGTGCAAATGAGCCCTGCTGAACTATTACATTCATGACCATTTTTGTGACGTTCCACCCGTGTACCACTGGGATATCATGTGTGGTCCTTTATGCAAGCATGTGTGATAACTCCTGTGACATTGAATCCATGTGTGTTCATTTACATGTATTTCCATGTGTGCTACAGTAGTATCCCATGCTCTGCTGTTCATGCACATCCATGTACTCTAGTAAGCGTGGAAGCACCAATACTAGGACAGCAGTGCGCATCATCCTCTGCCTGCTCTGCTGTCCAGGGGAACTGTTTTAATAGTGTGCATCGTCCTCTGCCTGCACTGCTGTCCAGGGGGACTGTTTTAATAGTGTGCATCGTCCTCTGCCTGCACTGCCATCCAGGGGGACTGTTTTAATAGTGCACATCATCCTCTGCCTGCACTGCTGTCCAGGGGGACTGTTTTAATAGTGCGCATCGTCCTCTGCCTACACTGCTGTCCAGGGGGACTGTTTCAATAGTGCGCATCATCCTCTGCCTGCACTGCTGTCCAGGGGGACTGTTTTAATAGTGCGCATCATCCTCTCCCTGCACTGCTGTCCAGGAGGACTGTTTTAATAGTGTTCACATCCTCTCCCTGCACTGCTGTCCAGGAGGACTGTTTTAATAGTGCACATCATCCTCTGCCTGCACTGCCGTCCAGGGGGACTGTTTTAATAGTGTGCATCGTCCTCTGCCTACACTGCTGTCCAGGGGGACTGTTTTAATAGTGCGCATCATCCTCTGCCTGCACTGCCGTCCAGGGGGACTGTTTTAATAGTGCACATCATCCTCTGTCTGCACTGCTGTCCAGGGGCCTGATTTAACAGTGTTGGCACGTGCACGGCTTCCTGGTAAACCTATGGTCACTGTGCATCTGTGCGCTGTGCACCAGCAGTGCAACTGCTCTGGCTGGGGCACCGTTACTGCCCCTTGCCCTGTGATGTTGTCCATTCTAGTGCAGGGCTCTGCTCCCAGAACCACATGAGCTTCTTTTCTACTTCAGGCATGAGCAGAGCTGCGTGAGTACATCGCCAGCTTTGTTGTTAGCACATGCCACTTTGTCACTTTACGCTGTCCCGGAGGGACATCTGTGTTTGCAAAGACAACACTGTCCAGTGCTTTGGTGAAAGATGTGTTTGCAGCACCCTTCTAGAGCAGTCACGTGCACGGATGAACACACGCCCTGGGTGTGCCTACCGAGTACTTCCAGGAGGACCGAGGTCATACGTGCATGAGTCCTGCGCTAGTGTGACCTTCATGTGTACGTCATGTGTATTTCTGTGTGTGGCTGCACTCGGATGTCCGCAAGCGGTGCCTTACCTGAGCATTCATAATTGCTCTTTTAATATTGAACCCGTGTGCTACTTTACTTGTAAGTAATAAAACACCCATGTGCCCTGTTGCTCACAGACATCCACGTGTCCTGATGGACACAACAGGACATCAGTGTGCATTGTCCCAGTCCTGCATTGGCTTTTCAATGCACTGTAATAATAGGATTCTCGTGTAGATCTGTGCTCACTCCTGCTGCAGCATCTCCAGCTGCCGTACATGAGGAGCAACTGTCCTTGTTTGCACTGTTACTTCCGATGACACTGGGTACTTGTCCACCACCTAATGCTGCTCAACGCCTAAACACGTGGGCACTGCTGTTCTATTTCAGGCTGTGGGGATGTGAACAAGTCCTTCCTTCTGCTTTGTCATTGAACGTCAGTTTATGCTGCATTGCGTGTGCGACAGTTTATCATGGATGCATTTGCCGTGCTAAGCGAGTACAGCCCCGTGCACTGATTTCCTAGTCCATCCCTGTCTGTATTCCCTTGAGGGTTGATGTCATACGTTCGTGAGTCCTCCGTAGCGTTACATTTGCTTGTGTTTGGGGTTAGTCCATCAGTGTGTGGCTGTAAATCTATGACGACTTCTGTCACAGTACAGCTGTTGTGTATATCATCTGTGTGTGCTACTACACAAGGACATACGTGACCATCACTTTACTTCTCTTCCCATGTGTGGTAAATCAGTGTGGATTGCCGCGCATGAGCATCCATGTGCTATGATGCACTAGTACATACGTGAGCACACAGGTGCCAGGACATCGCTGTGCGGCTCCCTACTTCTGCGCTGCTATTCCAGCTGCACTGCTATAATGATATTCTCATGTACGCTGCTTTCAAGTGAATCTATGATCCCGTCTGTCACAGTAGATCACTGTGCTGTGCACTGCTATTACAATCACTATTGGTGCTGTGCCAATACTTCCATTTTCAATGTGCAGTTGTCCATTCCGGCCCCCGATCTGTTCAGGCATGTACAGGGCAGGATGTGTGCATCTGTCTGCCTTGTCATCGATGCTACACCGCCAGCATACACCACAGCAGTATTACATCAGCTGTTGAAAAGAGGCCATTGCGTGGGGCTTTAGCAAGAGATGCACGTTCAGGGCAGTGATGTTCTATGTATTTGTGTGCTCCTGTCTGGCGTGTCCTTGAGTGCTGACATTGCACACTCGTTAGTCCTGCTATACCATTACATTTGGACATGTCTCTGGAACAGTACATCTGCGTTCTGTTGTACAACAATATTCAGATGGCTTGTGTTATGAGAGCATACGTGATCAATCACTCAGCGTGGAATCCCTGCATGCCCCTTTACATACGTCCCTACGTGTGCCGCTGCAATTGTACACCCATGGCACTGCTGTTCACGGAATCCACATGTTCTGATGTGCCAGTAGATAGCGCACACGCTGATAAGAGGACACAGCGGGCTTCCGTCTTTACCAGTACTTCAATGTCCGGGCCACTGCTGTAATACTATTCTCCCCTGGGCTGCTGTCCAGTCAGTGTATGATAAATCTGTAACGCAATCTGCAGTGCGATGGCAACACTACCCTTCCATTTGCACCTTGCCCGTCCATCCCGGGGCAGTGCGCTACTCCTCAAACCCTGTGAACGGATGCTCTAGATTCGGTCTGCACGTGCGTTTGCTGAACTGTGAGAGCAATCCACACTCACTGTAGCAGTATGGTGCAGGTGTCTACAAAGGCAAAAGTACGCGGTGCCCTAGTAACGGAGGAGTGCACGTGGTAAGTCATCCTTCGTGACCCTGTCTAGAACACCCGTAAGAGCCGATGCCACGCATCCATGAGTCCTGCTAGTCATGCTAGAGCATGCTTCGGCACCCGGACACCTGTGTGCAATTGTGCTGGGACATGCCCTCGTGCTGCTTGGTGAGGACACCTGTGTGCAATTGTGCTCGGACATGCCCTCCTGCTGCTTGGTGAGGACACCTGTGTGCAATTGTGCTCGGACATGCCCTCGTGCTGCTTGGTGAGGACACCTGTGTGCAATTGTGCTCGGACATGCCCTCCTGCTGCTTGGTGAGGCTCTGCTCGACACCTGTGTGCAATTGTGCTCGGACATGCCCTCCTGCTGCTTGGTGAGGACACCTGTGTGCAATTGTGCTCGGACATGCCCTCGTGCTGCTTGGTGAGGACTTGGGCTGTCTCCTCTAACAGTGAATCCATGCACACGCCTTCACTTGTCTCCCCACGCGTGCTGCTGTAGTGATGCCCTTACGTGATCCATTCTTCGCGAGCACTCATGTCCTCAGCTGTGCCAGCAAGCACACCGGTACTATGACGGCACTGCCCACTGCTCTCTGCCTCTGCACACTACTTCCAAACCCACGTGCCTTGCTACAGCAATGTCCTCGTGTGTGCTGCTCTTAGCTACTCTATGATGGCCTCTGTCATAGTACAGCTGTGCTGTTCAGCGCCTGAGTAATAGTACAACCATATTTGATGTTGTGCAGTTACTTCTGTTTGTACTGAGCACTTGCACAGCCCGGTGCCCTGCTCTACTTCTAAAGCTGTGTGTGTTTCTGTTTTAAATGAGAAGTGTGCGGAGCAGCACACCCATCTGCTATGCTGTAAATGCTGTTGGTTTACACGCAGTAATAATATATCTGCAAAGACACTATTGCGCAGTGCTTTAGGAATAGATGTATTGCTGGCTGGTGGCAATGCACACCTTTACTCCCAACACTCAGCAGGCAGAGGCAGGTGGATCGAGGCCAGCCTGGTCTACAGAGTGAGTTCCAGGACAGCCAGGGCTGTCTCGTATCTTGGGGGAGGGGTGAGAAGGGGGTGAAGAGAAATAGATGGGGTGGTATTCAACTAGCATATTCATTCGCAGTGATGCTCTAGGATACCCTCACGTGTGGTACAGTACTCCCATGACTGCGGAGGTTGTAGATGCACAATCCCTACTGCACGGTAACACGTGAGCGTGCTTTCGCAGTATTTCTGTGCTCACCTGTACTTGATCATCCGTGTGTGCTCATTTGTGAGAATATGCATGATGACTCCTACAACTTAAAATCCATGTACCCCACTTTACTTGTATTTTCGCGTGTGTGGCTGGACTGCTACACCCGTGTTGGAGCAATGTACGCAAACAGCGGTGTGCGCTGATGCGCTGATAAATACAGTTACACGCTGCGCCTAGGGCATCAGTGTACGTTTGTCTGCTTCGGCACTGGCTCCGTGTCAAGCGGTCCGCATCCTGAACAGTCCCACACGCACTGGTTCACAGTACGCTTACGGCCACTCTTGTTGCAGCACGTCTGGGCATGGCGCATTGCTAGTGAAGCGGTCCTCGCTGGAGCGTTGCTCCCATGTCCACTGTGGTCTTGTTTGTCACGGCACACTGCTCTTCTTCTTGGTTAAAGTTTGGAGCTGTATAAGTGCATCCATCTGCCGGTTGTCAATACACGACTCTGCGGTCGTCGTACGGGGATTTTGCAGAGGCCATTGTGTGGCGTTTCAGTAATGAATGTGTCTAGTATTTCCATGAGTGCTGATTTCACACATCCGTGAGTCCTGCTGTGGAATCACCTTTGGGCGCGCTTCTGTAACAGTGCATCTGTGCGTGGCTGTACTCGGATGCCCTTGTGTTCTGATTTACAAAAACATGTGTGGTCACCCCTGTAATACTGAACTCATGTGCACGCCTTTACCTGCATCTCCATGTGTGCTGGCATCCTAATACTCTCATTTGCAGTACTGCTCAGTGAAATACATGTTTTCTGATGCGCTAATAAACGCGTGGGCAGACGGAGCTAGGGTACCAGCGCGTCCTGCGTGTGCGCCAGCGCCTCAGAGTCCAGGTGGACCAGGGCAACCGTGTCCTCACGTGCACTGCTTCCTAGTGGAGCTGTGTTCCCTACTGCTGCAGTGCCCCGTGACCAGTGAACCAGTAGTCCTAAACGCTGAACCTCTGCTTGCATTTCCCCAGCATGCTTGTCCGTCCCCAGCCCTGCTCTAGCTGCAGTTGTAGTGCCAGTGCAGAACTGCACATCTGTCTGCTCTGTTGTCGGTGCATACCAGTTAGGCGGCAGCAGCATGGCGTGGTGCTTTAGTGATACACGCACACGTGGTGCTCTACTGAGGCCATGGCGTGGTGGTTTAGTGATACACGCACTCGTGGTGCTCTACTGAGGCCATGGTGTGGTGCTTTAGTGATACACGCACATGTGGTGCTCTACTGAGGCCATGGTGTGGTGGTTTAGTGATACACGCACTCGTGGTGCTCTACTGAGGCCATGGCGTGGTGCTTTAGTGACACACGCACTCGTGGTGCTCTACTGAGGCCATGGCATGGTGCTTTAGTGACACACGCACTCGTGGTGCTCTACTGAGGCCATGGTGTGGTGCTTTAGTGACACACGCACTCGTGGTGCTCTACTGAGGCCATGGTGTGGTGGTTTAGTGACACACGCACTCGTGGTGCTCTACTGAGGCCATGGCGTGGTGCTTTAGTGATACACGCACTCGTGGTGCTCTACTGAGGCCATGGCGTGGTGGTTTAGTGATACACGCACTCGTGGTGCTCTACTGAGGCCATGGCGTGGTGCTTTAGTGATACACGCACACGTGGTGCTCTACTGAGGCCATGGCGTGGTGCTTTAGTGATACACGCACTCGTGGTGCTCTACTGAGGCCATGGTGTGGTGCTTTAGTGATACACGCACACGTGGTGCTCTACTGAGGCCATGGTGTGGTGCTTTAGTGACACACGCACACGTGGTGCTCTACTGAGGCCATGGCGTGGTGCTTTAGTGATACACGCACTCGTGGTGCTCTACTGAGGCCATGGTGTGGTGCTTTAGTGATACACGCACTCGTGGTGCTCTACTGAGGCCATGGTGTGGTGCTTTAGTGACACACGCACTCGTGGTGCTCTACTGAGGCCATGGTGTGGTGCTTTAGTGACACACGCACTCGTGGTGCTCTACTGAGGCCATGGCGTGGTGCTTTAGTGATACACGCACTCGTGGTGCTCTACTGAGGCCATGGCGTGGTGCTTTAGTGATACACGCACTCGTGGTGCTCTACTGAGGCCATGGCGTGGTGCTTTAGTGATACACGCACTCGTGGTGCTCTACTGAGGCCATGGTGTGGTGCTTTAGTGACACACGCACTCGTGGTGCTCTACTGAGGCCATGGTGTGGTGCTTTAGTGACACACGCACTCGTGGTGCTCTACTGAGACGTTGCTGTGCAGTGTTTGTACCCTCATGTGCTCCTATGACTTCTAACAGTGCTTACACATTACATCCGTGTGTGTCTCAGTAACAGTACGTGCGTGCATGGCTGTACTCAGACATCCATGTCTGACCTTTTTATAAACATGTGTGCAATACTGAATCCGTGTTCCCTCCTCTCCAGGTGTTCCCGAGCGCTGCCAGTCCACACCGAGACTCACTGGTGCGAGGACACACATCACCAGCTGCTCCACCTATGCGCTAGAGCGTCAGTGCACAGTGCACTGCTATCGCAATAGCCCGTATGTGCAGCTGGCTTGTGGCTCAGCGGCCACTCCCGGCACAGCACAGCTGCGTGTGGTGTGGCAGTAGTGCAGCTGCCCTGGCTCCTGCAAAACTGCGTACTGCTGCTCTAGTTCAGACGTGTGCGGAGCTGTGCATCTGTGTGCTTGGCTGTAAATGCATGAGCTGACATGAGCAGTACACTGATGTTTCCAAAGGCGCCACTGCACAGGGCGCTAGGACAGATGCGGGGACAGTGCTCTACAGGCCAGCAATGGACAGTGATGTAATGGCATAGCCCTGTGGGCTCCTGCCTAGCACTTCCTTGGAGGAGTCCAGCCGTGTGTGCTTCTGTGATAGTACATCTGTGTATAGCTGTGTCACTATCCCATGTGTGCTGCTCTAGGAGGACACAGGTGGTCGCTGCTGTACTGCTGAGTTCGTGTGTGCTCCCTACTTGGGTGCCCACGAATGCTGCTTTACAGAACACTGTGTTCTGCTTGCTAGTAAACGCATGCACACACTGCTGCTAGATCGCCTGCGTGCATTGCTCTGCTCTGAACTATTGCTCCAATGGCCACGTGCACTGCAGTAACCGTCCCATGTGCTCATTTCTTTTGCAGCTGTGTTCCTCTCTGCCGGGCGCGGCTGTGCTCGCCTCTGCCGGGGCTCCTCTCTGCCGGGCGCGGCTGTGCTCGCCTCTGCCGGGTGCATCTGTGATTATTTCTGTTGTATTGCACCTGTGAACACATTTGGGGTGCATCTGATGTACCATCACTTCTGTTTGCACTGCTCACTTCTGTACCCCACGCCCTGCTCTCTGCCTAAATCTGTGTGTGCCGCTCCTGCAGTTCAAGCGTGCACAGAGATGTAATGTACACGCGTCAGCCTGTTGTAAATGCACACCGGTTTGCAGCTGCTGTAGAGGCTACACTGATTTTTGCAAATATGCCATGTGTAGAGCTTTAGTAATAGACGTGCGTGCAGAGCTCTGCTAGTATAGTCACGGGTAGTGATGTCCTGGTACATCCTCGTGTCCCAGTACATCCCAAGTGCTGAAAGTGAGCATCCATGAGTCCTGCTGCACTAGTCCACGTGTGTCTCTGTAACGGTACATCTGTGTAGGGCTGCACTGAGACATCCACGTGTGCTCCTTTATGGGAACTTGTGTGGCCAACCCTGTGGTCTTGAATCCATATGTGCTCCCAAACCAGTACTTCCGTGTGTATCACTGTTCACGAACGTCCATTTATTCTGATGGGCTTAGTGAATACACAGACATACACATAGTAGGACATCAGTTTGCGTTGCTCTGTTTCTGGACAAGTCCTTCAGCGTGCAGGCGCACCGCTATAATAATGTTGCCATGTACACTGCCATGTAGCAAACCTCTGATCCCTCTGGCCCAGTACATCTGTGTGTGGAATGTTATGATACATCCATTCTCTCTGGTGTGCCGTTAATTCTGTTTGCAATGTGTACTTGTCCAGCCTGGTGTATTGATCCACTCCTAAAAGCATGTTTGCTGCTATTCAAATTTAGGCATGAGCAGAACCATACAAAATGCATCCAGCTGCTGTAAATGCAGTGTACACTGCATAGCGGTCCATCATATGTGCCGCCGCACCATTGTGTGGTGCTCTGGAAACAGATGCGCTGTGGTACTCTGCTGCTACATCCCTGTGCAGTGATGGACCAGGGCAGTGGCTCTCAGCCTTCCTAGTGCTGCCGCCCTTTAACGCCATCCCTCATGTTATGGTGACCCCAACCATAAGATCACTTGATTGCTGCCTCATAGCTGTAAGTTGGCTACTGTTATGGATCATAGTGTACACATCTGCATTCTCTGACAGTCTTAGGCGACCCCTGAGGAAGGGTTGTTCAACCCGAGAGGTCATGCCCCACAGGTTGAGAACAGTGTACTAGAATCTTCGTGTGTTCTGCCTGGCACTTCCCTGGACGCTGGTGTCTGATACCCATTAGTTCTGTTGCAGTGTTGCATTTCGTGAGCTTCTATAATAGTCCATCTGCGTGCATCTGTACCCAGATACCCTTGATCACTGCTTTATTAGACCATGTATGATGACTCTGCCAGCTGTCTGGGGTGGGGGCTCTGTCGCTCCTGCAGAAGCTACCTGGGGAGGCGTCTTAGATTAGTTACTATTGCTGTGAGCAAACCATGACCAAAGCACTTCCATATCACTGTTCATCACTGCAGGAAGTCAGGACAGGGACTCACACAGGGCCGGAACCTGGAGGCAGCAGCTGATGTAGAGGGCATTTCGACAAAAATGGCCCCCATAGGCCCTCAGGGAGTGGCATTATTGGGAGGCGTGGCCTTGGCGGAGTGGGTGTGGCCTTACTGAAGGAAGTGTTCACTGGGGGAGGGCACTTTGAGGTCTCAGATGCTCAAGCCAGGCCCAGTCTGACAATCTCTTCCTGCTGCCTGAAGATCCAGATGTAGAGCTCTCAGCTGCCTCCCCAGCACCGTGTCCACCTGCCCGCTGCCACGCTTCCTGCCATGACGATAATGGACTAAACCTCCGAACTGTAAGCCAGTCCCCAGTAAATGTCTTCTCCTATAAGAGTTGCCATGGTTACAGTGTCTCTTCACAGCAATAGAAAACGTAAGACACAGTCACAGTGAAACAATGCCATGGCCACACCACAATCACAGCCACAACAGACAGATTCACATAGTCGTGTCACAGTCATAGAGTGACACAGTGAACATGTCAGGTGGCCACACACGCACTCTCAGCATGCAGGACACGATTTCACTATCACGGGGTCACACAGTGTGCAAACATGCAGCCACACTCAATGTGTGTGTGACGATGACGACATTACACTTCCCATTGCACTGAAGCTGCTTCTCGGTGTAAACACTCTGATGAAGTGTGTCCCTGTTGAGTGACGGATGACCTCCGTGCTTCATCACTGATACTGTCACTGTCATGGCGACACCCACAGTCATTGCTGTTCATAGGTGGATGCCTGTGCTCCAGGCGCCATCAGTAAAGGTTCTCCAGGCAGTAGACGACTTGGTTCGACTGTACCGCTCTCGTTGTTAAGAGAAATAAGTTCAGAAACTTCCCCAAAGGCATAGGAGGGGGCGTCTACCCAGAACATCTGTGCTCTCCGTACCCAGCTGTGTGTCTGTGCAGAGCTCAGCTGAGCTCAGACCTTGGGGTCCACCCTGCTGTGTGACTAGCAGCTTTGTGATCATCTGACCCTGTTTCTTATAGGAAAAAAATTAACATTAATATGGTGGGTCTGTGCTGGGAGCGGTGGCACAGGCCTTTAATCTCAGCAGTTGGAGGCCGATGCAGCTGGATCACTGAGTTTGAGGCCAGCCAGGTCTACAAAGTGAGTTCCAGGACAGCCGGGGTGTCTGCTGCTGTGACCAAAAGCAACAAAGGAAGGAAAGGGTTTATTCACTCCAAGTTCCATACAACCATTCACTATCAAAGGCAGTAGGGGTAGGAACTCATGCAGGGCAGGGACCTGGAGGTAGGAGCTGGTGCAGAGGCCATGGAGGGCGCTGCTTACTATGGCTTGCTCAGCCTGCTTCCTTATAGAACCCAGGACCTCCAGCCCAGGATGGCCCCACCCACACCCACAGAGGGCTGGGCCCTCCAGGTTAATCAGTCACTAACAAAAGTGACCTCCAGGCTTGTCTGCAGCCAGATCTTACAGAAGTATTTCTCTCTCTTTCTCATTTTTGTTTTGTTTGTTTGCTTGCTTTTTCGAGACAGGGTTTCTCTGTACAACAGCCCCAACTGTGCTGGAACTGTATGTAGACCAAGCTGGCCTTGACCTCACAGATATCTGCCTGTCTTTGTTCGTGACCACCACACCTGGCGTTTTCTCAACCGAGGCTCCCTTCTCTTGATGGTTCTAGCCCGGGTCAAGTTAACATAAAACTAGCTAGCACACAGGGCTGTGTAGAGAGGCCCTGTCTCAAAGTAACAACAAAATAATCAGCCTGTGTGATCTTTAAAAACATACAAAGCATGCTTCCTTGCTAGGTTCCACTATCGTAAAAGGAACTAAAGCTTTAGGTGGTTTGTAAGCAGGTCTATGACCAAGGTGGCCCAAATTTGCTTATTCATTCATTGATTCATTTCTTTATTTTCGGAAAGCTACATAGAATGTAATTCCTGATTATACTGTCCCATCAACAATCTAGTTTAATATCTATGCTTATCTTGAAATTCAGTAATGACAATAAAATAGCATGTCCAACATGATAATGACAGAGTTCCAAAATACTCATAGGCACAGTTAGTTTTAGCGATCAATTGAGCCGTGTACTGTGGCTCCCAAACCCAGTCTTGCCTGCCTGGCACTGTATTGCCTGCATGGTGCTTCCTTGTCCTCGTGGTGCTGCCTCTGTCATTCTGCGGGCACAGCCTCACTCTGCGTGACACTGTCATGCCTTCATGACACTGTCATGCCCTGTGTGGCACCCTTTGGCACTTTGTGACATCTTGTATGCTAACAACACACTTGCATCCGCTGACTCATGGTGACTTCTGTGGTGTCACTGGTGTTTTCTGGAACCCTAACCACAGCCTGATGAGTTGCCAGCTGTGTTTTCTGCCAACAACAACCACCCAGGGTGGGAATGGGTTAAATGCCAACGTGGCAACAGGCTCTGGGCAGGGTTCACAGTGTCGCAGACCACAGCTTCTCCCGTCTCAGTAACAGCCTGGATTGGGATGCTCAGCATTTAGGCCTCGTGTCCAGACTCCTTTCTCTTGTCACCTTTGCTATCCATGCTCTTTGAAACCTTTGCCTTCCTGCCTTCTGCCCCTCAGCTCCCTGGCGGGTCTTCTGATATGTGAAGAAGTCTCTGTCAACAAAATTCACTAGGAATAAATATAAGAAACAGGAGGAGCTGGAGGGACGGCTCAGTGGTAAGAACACTTCTTATTCTTGCAGAAGACCCAAGTTCAGTTCCCAGCGCCCACATGGTGACCCACAACCACCCAGTTCTGGGGGATCTGACTCCCTCGTTTGACCTCTAAGGAAACTAGGCGTGTATGGGGTACACATACATACATGTAGGCAAAACACTCATACACATAAAAATAAAATTTAAAAAAGAGAGGCTATTCAAAACAAAAGGAAGGCATTTCACAAAAGAAAGAGGTAGAAGAGGGAAGGGTAGATGGGGGCAGAAGAGGGACAGCTACACAATGAAGGCTCCACAGGGTCCCAGCATTGTGTACAAGCAAGGGTTCCCGAGGTGAGGCTGGAGATGGTGTAGCCACGCCCTGGCCTGACAGGTTGGTGCACACATCTGCCCTCATGCCACAGACGGCTGGTCAAGTTTGTTTTCGGGCGGCGACTTGGGGAGTACACTTAGCCCCAGGCCGAAAGCGTGGCTAGTGAATCTTCCAGGACACAGCAGCTGGGACCTGGGACCAGCAAGTTGTCTCCCTCTGAACTCTAGGGCCATTCTTGGAGCCTCAGCTTCTCTAAAAAGTTTACGGAGCCCAGATACATGGGGCTGACTTGGTTTGCACAGGAGGCATGAGGGACTGTGCCTGTCGCATCTGAGAATACCCTGACCCTGCCTGAGACGAGAGCCAGGGTCCCTAAACCCATGGTAGAAACACCATTGGCTTCTGTTCCTGTGGTGTGTTTGCTTGAGATGGCCGGCCTGGAGCTTCCTATGTAAACCAGGCTGACTTTGAACTCATAGAGCCATTCCTGCCTCTGCTTCTCCTGATCTGGGGTCAAAGGTGTGCATACTGGAGGTTGGAGCAGGAGGAATGCCACTACTTTGATGCGAAGGAGGACTACAAAGTGAATTTAAGGTCAGCCTTCGGCTACTTAATGGTAAAAGGACTTAAATCTCCAATTGCCCCCCCAACCTTAGTGGGCTGCTTAGTGTCTTGGGCGAGGGGAGTACATGAAGAGCTGGAGAGTCATCCACAGCAGCCTTTTGTTCTGTGTCTGGGTCTTGCTAAATTCCTCAGACTGGCCTCACTCAAATCAACCCTCCTGCCTCAGCCTCCCAAGTGCACGGATACTGGCTCATGCCTCTGTACCTGGCACTCATTGGTATTGTTGTTTTGGGGCTTTGGTTTTGTTTCTGCTTTTGGTTTTTCCAGACAGGGTTTCCATGTAGCTCTAGCAGCCCTGGAACTCACTCTGTAGATCAGGCTGACCTCAAACTCAGAGATTCACCTGCCTCTGCCTCCCGAGTGCTAGGATTAAGGGTGTGTGCCACCATCGGTATTGTTTTTAACGCCTCTCATGAGAATGAAAAGGCATTCCTAAATGCAATATGCTTTGTGCCACAGTGGCAGCTTACTCCTAGTAACACGGGATACATTTAAGGAATGTTAATCTAGTTTACAATCTTTAGGGGAAAAAGATTGAAGTGCATAAGCAACTTAATAGGGATTGTAACAGCTCAGGGGTCTTTCTGTGGCAGAAGCTCTTAACACCAGCTCTCAGAAACTAGGACACAGCAGTGGCTTCCATTTCCCTGGAGGTAGTCTGCAAAGTGGCTGCTATGCCACAGGGAGAAGGGTGTCCTCACTGCTGGGGACAGCCTGCCTGACAGACACTAGAGTAGGAACTATTTTTCTTAGTGTCACTGTAAGACTCGCAAGAGCGCGGTCCCTCGTGCTCCCACTCAGGAAAGGCGCCCCCCCCCAAATCACTCACGAGAGGCAGTCTTGATGCAAAAGCATGAGGTCCTTTTTATTCCAAGTGCACTGGGCCAACAGCCATCCGCCACCCAGGGGTAGAGGGCTGGGGACCCTGGGTACAGGCTTGAGACAGCTTTTATAGGGTTACAGCATATCATGAACCAATCACCTCGTAGCATCCAATGCGGACCAATTAACTTAAACTATCCAAGCCTGCACTTAGCCCAGGAAGTCTGCTTTCTCACAGGCTTCTGGGTGGGCGACAAGGCTCATCTCCTGTGTTCACTCACTCACAGCTGCTGTCGTAAACAGTCAAGAAGGTGACCTTCAGCCTGGGATTTAAGACTCCCAGCTTCCTGGGGTCAGTGGAGTTAGGCTAAATTTTTCCATCCTAATACCACAAACTGCTTCTGTTCAATGCTAAGACGAGCCTGTCTCTTCTCCCCCAACAGTCTCAGGGAAGAGCTGCTTCTGCATTAAAAATGAGTTGAAGGTCATGCATTTGATGTACCTTGTCAGCACAAGTGAGGATGCCGACACAACCTTCGTGTTGCTAGCCTTCCGTAAGGGCAACTGAGCAGTGGCACCGAGGGTTCTCCCAGCTGCTGTGCCCCCCATCTGTTCTGTGGAGAGACCTAGAAGGAGGTGTGCAGCCTCTGGAAGGAGCTAAAAGGACCCGTGCATTTCTGGAGTCTCTAGAATTAGCAGAGATGAATCTCTCTGTCCTCCCAATCCTGTATAACCCTCCCTGACAAAGTCCCTGATTCTTTGTGAGATATGCAGTCCAGACTTGAATTCATAGCAATCCTCCTGTCTCAGCCTCTGGGAGGTAAAGGGTTCTAGAGAACTGTAAATTAGTTACCCAGTGACCTTCCCTGGGTAGATGGAGAAATGATCCACTACATCCTGAAAAGGAGTGGTGCGCAGAAATGAGATGCTGACCTGTCCACTGTGGACATGTCTCAGATTCATCACACGAGAGGAAGCAGGCACACAGAGAAGGACAATTCTGGGACTCGACTCACATGACCTAGAAAAGCAAAATTCCAGGAAGAGCACAGTTCCCAGCAGCCAGAGCTCAGGGCAGGGTGTGGCCACCAGCCAGCTTGAGGGAACTGCATCAAAAATGCAACCCAGCCTATACCTACAGGATAACTCGGTCAGAACTCACAGAAATGTAGTTAGGGTCTTGGCTCAGCTCTAGAGCCCCTGCCTAGAACCCCATCCCAGTGAGGGCTGGGGGTGTGGCTCGTGGTAAAGCACCTGCCTAGCAAATGCATGTCCGTGAGTGTCTTAGTCACTTCTATTGCTCTGATGAGACCCCGTGACCAAGACAACTTATAAAAGAAGGTACTTAATGGGGGGCTCGCTTACAGTTTCAGACGGTGAGTCCGTGATCATGTTCAGGAACGTGTTGGCAAGCAGGCATAGCTCTACAACAGTAGCTGAGAGCTCACATCCTGATCGGCAGGCATCAGGCAGAAAGGGTGAGGCTGGGCTTTTGGGAGCTTTTTTCCCAATTAGTAGCTCTGTTTGGGAAGGATTTGAAGGTGTGGCCTTGTTGAAGGAAGTGTGTCACTGTGTGGCAGGCTTTGAGGTCTCTTTTGCTCAAGCTTCCCTCAGTGTGATATTCAGTCCACTTCCTGTTGCCTTCTGATCAAGATGTGGCCAGCAGCACGTCTGCCTGCTCGCCACCGTGATGATAATGGACTGAACCGCTGAACCGTAAGCCACCGCCTCAATTAAATTTTGTTTCTCTTTAAAAGAGTTGCCAAGGTCATGGTGTCTCTTCACAGCAACAGGAACCGTAACTAAGACAGGGACCAAGCATTCAAATGTGTGAGCCTATGGGGACCGTTCTCATTCCAGCCACCACAGTGATGTCTTTTCCCAGTCCTCCAAGTAGGAGAAAAGAAAAAAAGGAAAGAAAAATTAACCAAACCCTTGTAGAAGTGTGTTCTCAAAAGAGTAACTTTTGTGACACAATTTCAAAAGAACTGTTTGTAAGGCAGTGTAAAACCTCTTTTGGCACACTCGATTGCTCTGGGCAGTAGCCACGCTTACCTTGAACTACGGTTGATTGTGTTGGCTGCAGGAACGGCAAACGTTGAGACGGCTCAATCTGGACAAACTGAAAAGTAACTAAGGCCTCGTTGATGCTGGGATGGCGTGGAAAATGTAAAGAAAACCGAATGGTGTCCCTGTGTGACAATCCCTTCTCCAGGATAATTTTCTCCATCAAAATCTCGGATGTGAAACAGCCACAGAAACTGTCTCCTGCCATTATCTTTAGTACTGGAATGTTCTCATCTTCAAAACAGTTTTGGCAGGTAGAAAAAAGACAGCTGATTGCAAGACAAGTCAAATATTTTAGATGGGCTTTTACCGTAGCTAAAAACCTGCCCAAAAGACTGCATGCCAGAGCAAATGTTTCTGGGTAAAGGTTGAACTGGTATTTGAGTTTGGCCAACCACTAAATTACTTCATCTCTCTGGGATGAGAAACTTTCTAATTTGTAGGCATCTTCTGCACACTGACCTTCCACATCTGGGCTTCCCTGGAAGCCCTTTCCAATAGGAAAGACAACCTCTGGTTTTCCCAAGGCCCTGGAAACTTCATGATATCCTTTGGCTCTGCCTTCTCCTCTCTCCTCCTCCCCGCTGGCAGGGCTGTAGGCCTCAGAGTGGTGACAGGATCTTTCCAGGGCCGTTACCACCTCATGATCCTGCAAACTAATTCCATGGTGACCCTGAGCCCCAGGCCACCGCGGGTGCCAGAGTGAGGAGGGGGCACCCTCTTGCCATAGGGCAGGGTGGGGGGGCGGGGAGAGGTGCGCGGTGAGGCTGGCTCTGTCTGTGCCCAGGGAAGCATCTCTGCCTACGAGAGCAAATGGTAGAAGGGGTGGGGGGAGGGGGAAAAAGACGAGAAAAGGGAGGGAAAAGGGGGAGGCTGGGGAGGAAGAGGCTGGATTTCCCAAAATTATGGTAACAACCGTTTAATTCCCACAGTACATCCCCTACTGGGGTTTGTGTTGATTGACATATAACACATTTACCACTTTAACCATTTCAGAGTGTACTACCCCGCAGCCTCTGTTTCATTTGGCTTTGTCCAGCCTCTTTGTCCAGTTCCAGAACCTTCGCAGGACCCCACCACAAGAGATACCACACGCAGCAAGTAACCACCACCCCTGGCCCCAGACTCTGGCAATTAAGAACGTCACTGAAAATTTCAGAGAGTGGGCTCAGCACTGCATGGCCTTCTGCATTTGGGGTAGAGGCCAGCAAGGCGCACGCATGCGTGCGTGCGTACGTGCATGCATGTGTGTATGTGTGTGTGTGCGCGTGCGTGCGTGCATGCGTGCTGGGGCTGCACCCCTTTACCCACTGAGGAGCCCTCCCCTCCGCCAAGGCTGTCGTCCATCCGCTGACCGAGGCAGTCCTCCACCCGCTGACTGAGGCAGTCCTCCATCCGCTGGCCGAGGCAGTCCTCCACTCGCTGGCTGAGGCAGTCCTCCGCCCGCTGGCTGAGGCAGTCCTCCGCCAGCTGACTGAGGCAGTCCTCCGCCCGCTGGCTGAGGCAGTCCTCCGCCCGCTGGCTGAGGCAGTCCTCCATGCGCTGACCGAGGCAGTCCTCCACTCGCTGACTGAGGCAGTCCTCCATGTGCTGACTGAGGCAGTCCTCCATGCGCTGACTGAGGCAGTCCTCCATGCGCTGACTGAGGTCCTCCGCTAAGCCGCGACGAGGCAGTCTCGCGCTGACTGAGGCAGTCCTCCACGCGCTGACTGAGGCAGTCCTCCACCCGCTGGCTGAAGCAGTCCTCCGCCCGCTGGCTGCTCCGCTGACCGAGGCAGTCCTCGCGCTGACTGAGGCAGTCCTCCATGCGCTGACCGAGGCAGTCCTCCACGCGCTGACTGAGGCAGTCCTCCATGCGCTGACTGAGGCAGTCCTCCATGCACTGAGGCAGTCCTCCATGTGCTGACTGAGGCAGTCCTCCATGCGCTGACTGAGACAGTCCTCCGCCCGCTGACTGAGGCAGTCCTCCATGTGCTGACTGAGGCAGTCCTCCATGCACTGAGGCAGTCCTCCATGCGCTGACTGAGGCAGTCCTCCACCCGCTGACTGAGGCAGTCCTCCGCCCGCTGGCTGAGGCAGTCCTCCATGCACTGAGGCAGTCCTCCATGCACTGAGGCAGTCCTCCATGTGCTGACTGAGGCAGTCCTCCATGTGCTGACTGAGGCAGTCCTCCATACGCTGACTGAGGCAGTCCTCCATGCTCTCACTGAGGCAGTCCTCCGCCCGCTGACTGAGGCAGTCCTCCGCCCGCTGACTGAGGCAGTCCTCCATGCGCTGACTGAGGCAGTCCTCCATGCGCTGACTGAGGCAGTCCTCCATGTGCTGACTGAGGCAGTCCTCTGCCCGCTGACTGAGGCAGTCCTCCATGCGCTGACCGAGGCAGTCCTCCACTCGCTGACTGAGGCAGTCCTCCATGCGCTGACTGAGGCAGTCCTCCATGCACTGAGGCAGTCCTCCATGCGCTGACTGAGGCAGTCCTCCATGTGCTGGCTGAGGCAGTCCTCCATGTGCTGACTGAGGCAGTCCTCCATGTGCTGACTGAGGCAGTCCTCCATGCACTGAGGCAGTCCTCCATGCGCTGACTGAGGCAGTCCTCCATGCGCTGACTGAGGCAGTCCTCCGCCCGCTGGCTGAGGCAGTCCTCCATGCACTGAGGCAGTCCTCCATGCACTGAGGCAGTCCTCCATGCGCTGACTGAGGCAGTCCTCCATGCGCTGACTGAGGCAGTCCTCCATGCGCTGACTGAGGCAGTCCTCCACGCGCTGGCTGAGGCAGTCCTCCACGCGCTGACTGAGGCAGTCCTCCGCTCGCTGACTGAGGCAGTCCTCCACCCGCTGACTGAGGCAGTCCTCCGCCCGCTGACTGAGGCAGTCCTCCATGTGCTGACTGAGGCAGTCCTCCATGCGCTGACTGAGGCAGTCCTCCATGCGACTGACTGAGGCAGTCCTCCGTGCCGCTGAGGCAGTCCTCCATTCGCTGACTGAGGCAGTCCTCCATGCACTGAGGCAGTCCTCCATGCGCTGACTGAGGCAGTCCTCCATGCACTGACTGAGGCAGTCCTCCACCCGCTGGCTGAGGCAGTCCTCCATGTGCTGACTGAGGCAGTCCTCCATGCACAGAGGCAGTCCTCCATGTGCTGACTGAGGCAGTCCTCCTGCACGCAGTCGCTGACTGAGGCAGTCCTCAGTGCTGACTGAGGCAGTCCTCATCGCTGGCTGAGGCAGTCCTCCATGCACTGAGGCAGTCCTCCATGCGCTGACCGAGGCAGTCCTCCACCCGCTGGCTGAGGCAGTCCTCCATGCACTGAGGCAGTCCTCCATGCACTGAGGCAGTCCTCCATGTGCTGACTGAGGCAGTCCTCCATGCGCTGACTGAGGCAGTCCTCGCGTGACTGAGGCAGTCCTCCATGTGCTGACTGAGGCAGTCCTCCATGCGCTGACTGAGGCAGTCCTCCACCCGCTGACTGAGGCAGTCCTCCATGCGCTGACTGAGGCAGTCCTCCACCCGCTGGCTGAGGCAGTCCTCCATGCACTGAGGCAGTCCTCCATGCACTGAGGCAGTCCTCCATGTGCTGACTGAGGCAGTCCTCCATGCGCTGACTGAGGCAGTCCTCCGTGCGCTGACTGAGGCAGTCCTCCACCCGCTGGCTGAGGCAGTCCTCCATGCGCTGACTGAGGCAGTCCTCCACGCGCTGACTGAGGCAGTCCTCCACCCGCTGACTGAGGCAGTCCTCCGCCCGCTGACTGAGGCAGTCCTCCATGTGCTGACTGAGGCAGTCCTCCATGCGCTGACTGAGGCAGTCCTCCATGCGCTGACTGAGGCAGTCCTCCATGCACTGAGGCAGTCCTCCATGCGCTGACTGAGGCAGTCCTCCATGCGCTGACTGAGGCAGTCCTCCATGCCTGCTGACTGAGGCAGTCCTCCGTCGCACTGAGGCAGTCCTCCGTGTGCTGACTGAGGCAGTCCTCCATGCGCTGACCGAGGCAGTCCTCCACTCGCTGGATGAGGCAGTCCTCCATGCACTGAGGCAGTCCTCCATGTGCTGACTGAGGCAGTCCTCCATGCGCTGACTGAGGCAGTCCTCCGCCCGCTGACTGAGGCAGTCCTCCATGCGCTGACTGAGGCAGTCCTCCATGCGCTGACTGAGGCAGTCCTCCACCCGCTGACTGAGGCAGTCCTCCATGCGCTGACTGAGGCAGTCCTCCATGCACTGAGGCAGTCCTCCATGCACTGAGGCAGTCCTCCATGTGCTGACTGAGGCAGTCCTCCATGCGCTGACTGAGGCAGTCCTCCATGCGCTGACTGAGGCAGTCCTCCATGCACTGAGGCAGTCCTCCATGCGCTGACTGAGGCAGTCCTCCACTGCGCTGACTGAGGCAGTCCTCCATGTGCTGACTGAGGCAGTCCTCCATGCACTGAGGCAGTCCTCCATGCGCTGACTGAGGCAGTCCTCCATGCGCTGACTGAGGCAGTCCTCCGTGGAGCCATGTATTTAAGAGACAGATGGGAGCAAAAGCAGCAGCTTTTACCCACTGTTGTCCTTTCCTGGAGTTTCGGTACTTCTGAGGGACACACAACTGCAGATTTAGGGGAGATCTTCACGCAGGATCCCAGCTGGGGCAATCACAGTGCCTGCTGGGCTGGGAACACCGCTGTCCTCTGTCCTCACTACTGAAGCATTCCCTGAGCTGCTGTGGATCACAGCCGCCCTGCCACCCTACAGAGCACACAAGCTATTGCTGACCATGCTGCATCTGTCTCCCCGCCCTCCCTTCCTCCCGGGCTCTGACCAGTTCCATCCTTGCCCTTGCTTCCACTTATTTGTCTTTTCACAGTCGTCCGTGTTGCCACAAACTTCAGGGTGTTGGTAGATGAGGCTGTTTGTAGGTAGGTATTGGTGGATCATCGTTTGGAGTGCGCACTGAGTAAAGAGAAAGGGAAGCTTGGTGAGGGTGGTTTTCTGTTTTTTATTTATTTTTCACATTCCACTCCCAGTCCCCTCCCTCCTCTCCCCCCCTCTCCCTCCCCTCCGCTCTCCTCTCCTCCCATCTTGGAGAGGGTAAGGCCTCCCCTAGGGAGTCTACTAAGTCTGCCCCATCTTCTCCTTGAGGCAGGACCATGGCTCCTCTCCATCCTCTTATGTCGCTGGCTCTCCATAGAGAATGGGCTCCACTAAGTCCGCTTGTGCATTAGAGTTAGCTCTTGGTCCCACTGCCAGTGGCCTCACATAGTGCCCCAGCTGCACCATTGTCACCTATATTAAAGGGGTCTAGTTCAGGCTTATGCAGGCTCCCCATTGTCAGACCTGACTCAGTGGTCTCTCTCTAGCTCGGGTCAGCTGCTTCTGTGGGTTCCCATCATGGTCCTGACTCCTTTGTTCATATTATTGCTCCTCCCTCACTGTGATTGTACTCCAGGAGCTTGGCCCACTGGTTAGTTGTGGATTTCTGCATCTGCTTCCATCTGTTTCTGGAAGAGGGTTCGAGCTTCTCTGGGGTTATGGACTATAGTCTGGGTGGTATCTTTTGCTTTATGTCTGGTACCCACTTTTGAGTGACTACATACTATATTTGTAAGTGAGGGTGTTTATAAATGAGGTTGTTGGTAGGTGAGGTTATGGAATAAAATAAAAAGGAATAGAGGGAAACACCAACATCGACCTCTGTCCTCCATATATACACATGCAGGTGAGTATATCCATGCATACCTGTAAACATACACATGTCACACACACACACACACACACACACACACACACACACACACACACACACACGCCACCCTGGTCCCTAAAGTACCATGCCCTCTTCTAAGGCAAAATTAATTTAGTTCGTCTCTAAAAGTCTCAGTCTTAACAATTACAAAGTTGAAGCCAGGTGGTGTTGGTAGTGGCGCATGCCTTTAATCCCAGCACTCAAGGCAGAGGCAGGCGGTCTCTGAGTTCAAGGTCAGCCTGGTCTACAGATCAAGTTCCAGGATGGCCAGAGCTACACAGAAAACAAACAAACAAACAATTACAAAATTGTTCCAAAGTGCAAACTCTTCTGAGTCATGCAAACTCTTAACTATAAGGCCCTGCAAAGCAAAAATAAATTACATTCTTCTATGTAGCCGGCTTTCTTGGACTGCCAGGCCCCAAATCATAGCATGGAGACTTATTACTAATATGAATGCCCAGCCTTAGCTTAGGCTTGTTTCTATCTAGTTCTTTTTTAACTTAAATTAACCCATTTTTATTAATCTATGTGCTGCCCTGAGGCCCATTTACCCCATCTACATACTGTCTATCTTGCTTTCCTGCTTCCTCTGTGTCTGTCTGTCTGTCTGGCCCTAGCTGGATGGGCACCAGTTGACTGGCTGGCTCCCCTTTTTCTCTCTGCCCACCAAGCCCACCTATCCCTTCTCTGCCTAGCTATTGGCTGTTCAGCTTCTTGTGGGACCAATCCCGTGCCTTAGGCAGGCAAGGTGAAGCAGCAACTCATCTTTACATAGCTAAGCAAATGCAGCACACCTGATGGGGATGTCCTTCTGTATATACGTTTCGCTTATTGGTTGATGAATAAAACACTGATTGGCTAGTAGCCAGGCAGGAAGTATGGGCGGGGCTACCAGATGAGAATGCTGGGGAGAGGAGGCAGAGAGGGGCCACCAGAGAGACGCCCTGAGCAGCTGAAGGATTTCGGGTACGCCACAGCCTCGTGGCAATGGGTAGTTTATAGAAATGGGTTAATAATGAAGAGAGAGCTAGCCAGGAAGACGCCTGAGCTGTTGGCCCAACCCTTTATAATTTATAGAGGCCTCTGTGTATTTATTTGGGACCAAACAGCTGTGGACCCTGGCAGGACTGAAACTTTTGACAACACACACCTTTACACAGTTCAGCAATTGTTCTGCAACACAAACAAATGCAACGCATCTCTACACAGCTAAACAAATATTCTATTCCAAAACACTCCCATTACACAATGGCAGCCAAGCAAGACAGAGCCCAAGCAGGGCAAAATCAAACTCTCGCTCCGTGTCTGGCAGGCCCACGCGGCGAGGTCTGTTACCAGCAGCACAGTCTCTCTTGGGCTAGCTCGGTTCCACGCCTGCGGCTGACCTCCTTAGATGTTACGTTCTTGGCATCTTCAGCATCCTGCGGTTCCCCCTGCAGCATAGGCTTTACCTCCACAGCTTTTGCAATGGCATCTCAGCCACTCTGGGGAATTTGACTCTGTAACACAATGCCTGCCCTTGGCGACTTTCTAGATCCTTGGTGCAAGCCTCCAAGACCCCCTCACTTTTGCATCTGTCATGCCTGCACAACCAGTATTACATGGAAAACTATCCAAGTTCTGTTGGCAGCTCAGCATGGAGCCTAACCCCACTTGAGTCACAGTTGCCTTCGCCTCTGCATCCTGAGCCTAGGGAAACACTGCCCGATGCAGCCACTTTTGTTTTTGTTTTGTTTGGTTGGTTTTTTGAGGCAGGGTTTCTCTTGTAGCTCTGTAGACCAGGCTGGTCTTGAACTCACAGAGATCTGCCTGCCTCTGCCTCCTGAGCGCTGGGATTAAATGTGTGTGCCACCACCGCCCGGCTGTATGCAGCCCTTTGTAACAGGGAATTCCAGTGATAACATTCTCAGTTTAGATTCTTTCCTTCCACACAATAAGTGGAACAGAAGAAACAATATATGTAGCTCATGTGTGGGGCTTGGCTTCATCTGAGGGTGATGGAGAAGTGGTGGGGTGCTGAGGACCCCTAAATTGAGCCTTTGGTCAGTTCACAAGTGAAGGCAGAAGGTAGCGAGAGGGACCTGGCTAGAGAAAGTATACCGCTAAGAGCAGGCCCTGGACTTGGCTGCTCTCTAGCACACACTGCTTTATCTACCTTCCCCTGCTCCGTCATGCCCCGTCTGTCATGATGGGCCGATCCTCTGAATCCCTGGACCACAGTAAATCCTTCCAACTTTAAGCCGATTTCCTCAGGACCTTGGTCCCAGCAGTGCAAACACGTGATGGTCACGCAGGATAAAGATACCGAAAGGCCCTGGCACTAGTGGCCTTCCATGGGAAAAACACAGGTGAAAGATAAGACGCAGAGAGGACTTAGGAAGGGAAATGCAAGTGTAGCTATGTAGAGGAATTTGGACAGGTGCCGGCTGGCCGCATAAACAGCAAAAGGGATGGTGTCACCGTCATAAACCATCAGGAGGCACATGCGCATGAATCTGGAGGGTGGAGGCAGCTCAGACACCGGCTGGCCTGACCCCACTTTGCCACCTCGGTGGGTGTTTTGCCCCTTGAGGCATTCAGGACTCTGTGATAAGTCACAGAGACCCACCCTAAGCGCGGGTGAACCCCAGTCATCTCAAAGCAGCCAGGTTGCTCTGCTGAAATGACGACATCTCCAGAACCCCGTGAGGAGCCAGTGCAGAGATTCGTGTCCCGAAGTGCCCTGCTGCTGTGCCTGCTGCACACACCCCTGTGGGTACCCCCTCCTCTCAGGCTCGTCTCCCTTCCCTTGAACACAGATCTGTGCTCCCCGAGCCGTCCATCTGCTCCTCCCAATACGATCATCGTGGGCTAAAGCCCCTTCCCCCGACCACTTCTACGTTTGGCATAGCAGGACATGGCAGAGCCTGGGCAACTATACCTCTCAAGCCCAGGCTTTGCCTAAACTCTGCCAACAAGGCCTATACATAATCTCATACTGAAACTACTTTTGACTACATGCTTATTTGTCTTGAAGAGTGCATTTTGTGGTCGGCGGAGGGGGTAGACACCTGTAACCCCCAACGCTTGGGAAACAAAAGCAGGTGAGACAAGCCTTGGGGTTACATAGCCAATTCCAGAACAGCTGGGACTACATAGTAAAACCCTCTCTTTAAAAATCAACTTCATTTTGAGGCCTCTAGGGAAATCTATAAAATATTTTTAATTCTGAATAACTCGTAGGATATTCCAAATGTCTTTGATGTCGCCGTGCTGTGCATATACACTCAGCCCAAGGGAAGTCACCTTCTTCCTTCCCACTCAAATGTCACTCCCCAGGATCCAGGGGACGCTCAGCAAGTCCCAACGGCCACTTGCTCCAGATCCAGCCTCTTCTCTAAGAACCTCCTGTCCCTTCTGTGTCCCCACAGCTGGAGCAGGCTGGGCACTAAGGAGTGTTTTGGTTTTTTTTCCCAAGAACTGAAGTTGCCTTGTCTCTGGCTCGGAGGTGGCTGGCACAATCCCGATAGTATAATCATGACAATTATGAGGGGATGGCCAGGTGGGCCTTCAGGAACTCGGTGTCAGCTTTGTTTCCTGTTACCCTAACAACGGTGTTTGCTTGGTTCATGGTTTTATCTCACAGTCTATCAGGGCAGCAGCTACTTAAAGTACTGACCGGTCACATCACACCACAATCAAGAGCTAAGACTGACGAATTAATGTGTGTCTAGCTTCAGCTACCGTTCTTCACTCTCAAACCATCCTGGATCCGTGCCACCCTAAGACACACCCACTAAGCCACACCTCCTAATCCACGTGAGCCTATGGGGACCGTTCTCACTCAGCACGTCACACGAGCCAAACGGCCATCCGTGAGTGCACAGAGAAAGGAAACGTGGTATAACACATGTGGAATAGTATTCAGCCACGGAAAAGAAGGGACTCTGTCATGGATGATGCTGCGTGAGTGGCTTGTCATACTTTGTTGGTGTGGCAGACTAGACAAATCCAAAGTACAAAAAGCAGACTTGTGGTTTCCCAGGGCGGGGGGCGGGGGGAATGAGATGATTACTTCATGTGTCCGAAGCCCTTGAGGGGAACTGTCCCGGGCGCTGTTGGGAACCAGAGACTGCAATACTCGCTCTGCAACGCTTCCGGATGCGTAGTTTGCTGGGCTGAACACTATTTCCCCGAGATGACCTCCAACTCTCAATCTTCCTGCTTCAGCCTCCCAAGTACTGAGGTGACCGGAGAGCACCACGAGGCTTCACTGCACATTTATCTTATTTCTGTTTGTGTGTTGAGACAGGGTTTCTCTGTCGTAGCCCTGGCTGGCCTGGAACTTGCCTTGTAGGCCAAGCTGGCCTAGAACTCACAGAGATCCATCTGCCTCTACCCGCGAGTGTTGGAATTAAATACGCGTTTGTGCGGCCACCACCCGGCCCATTTTTAAATCCTTTCATGTATGCTTTGTGTCACTTCAGTGAGAATACAAAATCCATGGCCCAGGGTGTCTGAGTGTCTGTTCTGTTTCTACATCAGGGCTTCCGGTTTCCTGTCCTGCCAGCTCTCTCCCACATGAACTGAGCCTCAGCATTGTGAGCACGTGTCCCTGAGGTTACATGTAAGCCACAAACTGGACAGACCATGCCTTCTTTGGGTCACTGCGCACGATGAGTGTGCAGTGAAACTGAGATACTGTTAATGGCTGTGCAGCTATAGCAACATTACTGATTCTCCATTTCATTCTCTACTTAAATGTTATGCAATGCTGACTCCTCCCTGTGTACCCTTTCAACCCTGCTACATGCATTTGCGATGCTCCCGTGCATATGGTGGCCCCTATGCATTTGCAATGCTCCCATGCATATGGTGGCCCTATGCATTTCCGATGCTCCCGTGCATATGGTGGCCCCTATGCATTTGCAATGCTCCCGTGCATATGGTGGCCCTGTGCATTTGCAATGCTCCCATGCATATGGTGGCCCTATGCATTTCCGACGCTCCCATGCATATGGTGGCCCCTGTGCATTTGCAATGCTCCCATGCATATGGTGGCCACTATGCATTTGTGATGCTCCCATGCATATGGTGATACCCCCTTGCTCCATATACATTTCTGTCAGTGCATGCAAAGGGCAGCTGAATGGCACTGTGGTCAAAGCTCCTGGCTCTGCAGCTCTGAGTAGGGGTACTTGCCCTGACCTTTCTTTCTGGAATGGTATGGCTGATCCTTCTTGTGGCCCTGCTGTTGCTTCACCTCATGATTCCTATGGACTCATGCAGATGTCTCAGAACGGCCTAACATCTTTAAACAAATTTCCCAGTATGTCTCCTACCAGAGGTGAGCGGAGCTTCTGATCCCAGCCAACCAGGAGCATGGAATCTGCAACTCTCTGGGAAGTATCAGAAAGAGATAAGCCGTCGCTTCATTCTCCTTCTGTCCTTGCTGCTCTCTGGGAATTAGATGAAGCACCCTGATTTGAGTAACGTGGGGACTAGTAGAAAGATGATACTAATATCTCCCTCAAAACACAAGACTTTTGCTCCCTGCGTTTGATGGTTTGAGTAAGAATGGTCCCCACAGGCTCAGACATTTGAGTGATTGATCGTCAAGGAATGGCCCTATTTGAGAGGGATGGGGAGGTGTGGCCCTGTTGGAGCAGTGTGTCACTGGGGGTGGACTTTGAGGTTTCAAAAGCCCAAGCCAGGCCCAAAGTCACTCTTGTCCATGCCCTATCCCTGCCCCTGACCTTCAGACAAGGATGTAGAACTATTGAGCTATTTCTCTGGCGCCGTGCCTACCTGCTAGCCATGCTCTCCACTATGATGACGTACCTCTGAAACTGTAAGCTTGCACCAATAAATGCTTTCTTTCATAAGAGTTGTCTTGGTCATGGCGTCTCTTCACAGCAATAGAACTGTGGCAATGCTCCTTAGCAAATTTAAAGTAATACCACTCTACAAATAGATTGTCAAAAATTTATTAGTTTTTCTTTTGCAGTGAAAACGGCCATAGCCAAAAGTAACTTGGGAAGGAAAGGCTTTATTTTTCTTTAGGTCACATTCAATCCCTGAGAGAACTCAGGGCAGGGACTCAGGCAGGGACTCAGGCAGGGACTCAGGCGGGGACTCAGACAGGGACTCGGGACGGGGACTCGGGACGGGGACTCAGGCAGGGACTCAGGCAGGGACTCAGGCAGGGATTCGGGGCGGGGACTCGGGGCCGGGGACTCGGGGCCAGGGACTGGGGCGGGGACTCGGGGCAGCAGAGTCCTGCACATAGAGAAGCACATCTTCTGGGCGTGTGCCCCGTAGCTTGCTCAGCCAGCTTTCTTACACAGTTCAGGACCTCCAGCCCGCGGAGGTCCCACCCACAGCGTGCTGAGCCTTCCACATCAGCATTAATCAAGACTACAGGACTGTCCTATAGAGGCATTTTCTCTACCATGAACCCCTCTTCCCAGAGATGTCTAGGTTTGGGTCTAGGTTTACAAAAGCAACCAGTACATTTGTCTTTTCTAATCATAGTGTATTTGTAGACAATTTAGAAGCACAAGGGTGTGGATGCTTCCTTTTCGTTTTGTCTTATTCTCATTTTATGAAATGTGGTCAAGAAATTAAAACTCAAGATACCGGTAAAGATAGGTGTCTCGTGTAGGTGAACCATCAGCCCTAAGCCATCCAAGCCCCTGTGACACAGCACCTAACAATCATTTTATAAGGACATGCTTGCTTTAACCCATGGTGTCAGCTCAGTCCCTGACACTGTTGCCTTCGGGCTCATGGGGCAGAACACAGAGGGAGCCTCTGTGGGGCAAGGCGGCTCAGAGTCTAGAAAGCACAAAGGGGAGAAGTCACTGGCGTCCCCGTGGCTCTTTCCAAGGCACCCTCAAGTGATCTCACTTCCTTCCACCAGCCACACCTCTCCAAGGTACCAGCCTCTCCTAATATAGTCACAGGCTGATAAGCAAGCCTTCAACATGCAGGCCCCTAAGATAATCCAGGTCCAGACTACTGGGGAACACCAACAGCCCTGTGTCTCGGCTGGTAGGGTGCTTGCCTAGCGTGCATGAAGAGCTGGGTCAGATCCCAGCGCTGCATACAGCAGACATGGTGGTGTCCATCTGTAACCCCAGCTCCTGGGAGGTGAAAGCGGGAATCATAGCGTCAAGGTCATTTTCTGCTACATGTGGAGTTCAAGGCCAACCTGAACCACGTGAGATCCTCATATAAAATAAAATAGAAAAAGTTCTTACAGTCTGGAGGCTTAAAAGTCCAAGATGCACATGTGACAAGAGCCTTCTGGCTGCCCCATGGCCCAGCAGGAGATACGGCCTGGGTGAGGAGACATTTCCCTAAGATCCTGGGCAAACCCCAGCTCCTCCTCCCAGCCACCTGCATGCCCAGCCGCTCAGAGCTCTCCACACACTGGGGATGCTTCTTCTATAAGAGCATCTGAACTGAAAATGTGCAGGCCTTTTCTCCATCTACAAACGACAGTGGAACAGCCACGTGCACTGCACTGACTGTGCTGGGCCACCCAGTCGGCATCCGTCCAACACCCATCAGCCATTCTCCGAGTTCTGTCTGTGTGTGGCTCTGCTGAGATCTCTGTCAGTAAGGATGGGCTGTGACAGGAGCGTCACATGCATCCAGGCGCCCTAGCCTCACAAACTCCCTTGAAGTATAGGTTGTTTTTACCCATTTGGAGGGAGGGAGGCCTAGAGGGTGAATGACAAATTTTGTCTGGATTTAGTTAGGTTAAATTAAGCAGAGCATTTAGGCATGGCTCCACTACAGAGTCATCCACTGTGTCCCGATGGCCCTCAGTTCAAAACTCAGCTCACTGTGGCCCACTGTGGGGCCCGTCAGAATTGTCCTATCCCCGTCTCCAGCCAAGGCCCCTGCTCTGCTAGTAAATGTGTATGGTGGGACCACTGGGTGCAGGCTAACCTCCAGGAGCTCCCATCTGCTTTACTTTGCCATTTTTTCTTTTCTAGAACCACATCTCCAGACTGAGGTTGTTCTGTAAGCCTAGGACAAGAGCATGCTGTGGAATGGGGGGCTTAGCTCACCCACAAAGAAGCAAGAGTATTGGAGCAAGAGAAACTCTGGCTATTTAAGAGTCCGATGTGGGGGATGTTGGGTACTGCAGCATAACTCAGCCCATCCTGACTTATACAGATTCCAGCAGAGCCAGAAACACGGGAAGAGTCGGAAGATGGATGGGTGGGCATGTGGATGTAGGGATGGATGGATGCAGGCACAGGCAGATACAGGAATGGGCTCACAAATATTTTCCCTGAGCTGGAAACAGAGGAAGCTCTATCTGAACACACTAGTAGGAACCAGGCTGAGGGAAGAGATGGGTTCCAACCTTTATTTCCTATGGTTACAGTTCACCTAGTCAATGGAGGGGAATCCAGTTAAGAGACAGAGACATCAGGCTGAGGGAAGAGATGGGTTCCACCCTTTATTTCCTATGGTTACAGTTCACCTAGTCAATGGAGGGGAATCCAGTTAAGAGGCAGAGACGTCAGGCACAGGGAAGCTCGGGAGAGATGAGGAGGGTAGAGATGGGAAGCAAGGAGGAAGACGGACAACAATGCGTCGACGGCAAGACAGAGAACCTAACAATGCGTGAGCGGGAGATGGAAAGAGATGGGGCAAAATCAAGAGGCCTGGGCGCAGAGGACTGGAGAGCCTCGAGGAAGAGGAAGGCGAAGATAGAAAACCTGCCAAGAGCTGAGGCAGAACGGGACTTGAAGCCCTGGTTGTGGCCTTCTAGTCCTTGCTGGTAGAGGAGCTGGGCCTGGACGCCGGGCCGGTGCTGGAGGTAGGGCCTCTACTCCGCTCTGATCCCACGCTCTGGCTCTGTGTGCCACCTGCTATGCTCTCGTGGCGGCTGGTCTCCAAGTAGCCAGTGGACCCCAGGTAGCTGCTGGTGCTGGACTGCCTGAAGCCCCCACGGGCCGCCCCAGAGCTCCGCCTGGACACCACTCCACTGGCAGTGCCAGAACCCAAGGTCCCAGGGCCTGCAGCGGAACCAGAGTCACCGAAGGTGACGTGGCTTATGGAGCCAGTGCCGCGGCCTCGGCTTGTCTTGCTCAGAATGGATTCAGGGACTGTGCTGGCCCTCTTGGGGATCCCCAGGGTGGGGCCTGACAGGGAGATCTCAGTACTGGAGAAAGCCAAGCTCGGGCTGCTGTCCAGCTTCTTTGGGATCTCCTCCAGGTTCTTCAGCTCCACCTGGGGGTGAGCAACATTAGGGTCCCAACAGGCAGTAGGAGTCCTTATCCCAACCCTGGGGCCCCACCCTTACCGCCTTCACCACTTGACTCAGCAGCTCCTCCTTGCTCATAGGGTAATCCTCTTTGACCACAAAACCTGGGGGGTCCTCCCTCGGGTGGGAGAGAGGAAGAGAGTCCAGTTTCATAGCTCTGCCTCACTCACAATCACAGTCGCCCTGTGCCTGTCCCTCCCCTTGGAGCCCCAGCCCCCCCTCCCCCTCTCCCACCTCCCTGCAAGCTCCCCCTTCACCCTCTATGCTCCAGAAGGCCAGACCCACAAGCCATTCCCAAGCCCTCCATCCATCCCTTTTGTCTGCCCCATGGAGTCAGTCCTTCCCAAGCCTCACAGGGTGTCGGGAGGCTGGAGTGGGGTGGTCTTCTTTGGAGGGTCCTCTTGGCTCTGGCCCAAGGCCAGAAGAGCAGCGTCAGCCAAAGGGGTGTGGTTCTGAGAGAGTGGGAGCCTGGAGTTAGTGCAGGCCTAGCCCAGCTCAGCCCCACACCCAAGTCCCTGCCACCCACCTGGACCTCAAGGAAAGCCTGTACTACAAGGAGCTGCACCAGCCGCTTCTCGATATTACTCAGGAAGAGGCCCATGTCCCTATCCCGTATGTAGGTCTTGACCCCAAGGAGATCCTTGATGACACTGCTGTCACACTGAGCCTTGTCGAAGAGAAGCTGGATATCTGGGACCGGAGAGGAACATACTATCAGGTCACTCAGTACATAACCACAGCCTCTCTGGAAACGCAAGGTTCGAAGACCGACTGGGTCTGCCCGGCCCAGGCAGCCAGGCACAAGGCCCACTTAGCCTCAGAGCTCAAGAGGGTACAGGAGATCTGACAAGACGCTGCCTTGGCTGGAAACAAGACTATTTCCCACCAACCCAATAATGCCAGGGCTCAGACGGAACACATGCGCCCCAAAAGACACCCCTCACCCCAGGCCCTCTGCTTAACGGACAGAAGCACCACAACCGAGTCCCGCCTCCCACATGCGTGAGCCCTGAGTCTGTGGCTCCTGCAGCGCCCCTATAGAAGCCGCATGCCATCTCTGGATAGTCTTTAAACATACAGCTGGGTTTCTGTTTTGTGTTTGACTTCCTAAAGGGGTCTTGGCTACTCTGCTAATAACAGCAAACCACCAAAAATCACCTAACTGTCCCTCTGCGGAGAGAGGGACAACTCTGCAACAGCCAGATTACTATAGGTGAACTGTGTCCCTCTTCATGTTGGGAGTCAAAACCTTCCCGGTCCCCAGAACGAGACAAAGCCACTTCGAGCACAGTAGCTCCTAACCTGAGAGGACAAGTGACATTATAAAACAGAGGAGGAAGGACACACATATATACACACATACTCTAACACACACACACACACACACACGTACCTGTGCACACACATGTAAACCCACACATAAAAATAAGTACAACCAGATGTGGCGCACGCCTTTAATCCCAGCACTCAGGAGGCAGAGGCAGGTGGAGCTCTGTGAGTTCGAGCCCAGCCTGGTCAACAAAGCAAGTTCCTGGCAGCCAGGGCTGTTACAAAGACTCTCGAGACCCCCTCCCAAGCAAAGTAAGACAGAGGGAACACATGGTATAGACATGAGGTGGGGTAAGATGAAGACAGGGAAGTGAAGTCAGCCAGAGCTAAAGAGACACAGGAGCAGACTTTCCTCACAGCCCTCACTCAGAAGTACCACCAGCCCTCCTGGCCTGCAGACTGGGAGGTAAGAGATGCCTATGCTGGAAGCTGTGTAGTCCTCGGTTTTGATGGACAGCCCACAAGATAATGTTCATGCCAAGAAACGCAATATTCAAAACTCAAGATCAAGACAGCCTAAGCACCCTACAGTGTATTACCATGCTATCATATCATGGCATTGCAGACACACTGCAAGACAACTGAGAAATAAATGAAAAGGGCACAGTAACTAATGGGCCTTCACCCCATTAATGTAAACATGAAAAGCCAACAATAAAATGTGGAAGTCACGCCGGGCAGTGGTGGCGCACGCCTTTAATCCCAGCACTCGGGAGGCACAGGCTGGCGGATCTCTGTGAGTTCAATGCCAGCCTGGTCTACAGATCAAGTTCCAGGACAGCTCCAAAGCCACAGAGAAACCCTGTCTCGAGGAAAAAAAAAAAAAAAGCGGAAGTTTCCCTCGAGACTACGTGTGAACCTAACATAGTTATAGGCATTCACACACATCAGAGAGAAGGTGCGTGCTGAGCTCTGCTGCGGCCACAGCAGAGCTCCTGCCACCTGCACCTGTTTGTCCTTCCCCCTCATCATCCTCAGAACGAGGGAGGCGTGGGTCAACAGCAGGCGGCACTGGGCCCGAAGGCACCGTGACCAGTTCCAGAAAGCTTACTCAGCTGCCGTGTAGACAAGAAAGGGGCCAGGACCAGGTAAGAGCACTAGTTCCCCACCGGGAGAGGTAAGAAAAACCCCACATGTGTGACTGGCTTCCTCTGTGAGTGGTCCAGGCTCTGATATGGAAGCCAAACAAAGTTATAGTTGAGAGAGAGAGAGAGAGAGAGAGAGAGAGAGAGAGAGAGAGAGAGAGAGAGGATCCCTTTGCGACCTCAAATAAGTAAAAACTTCTTATACCACAAAGCCACTAATTACAAAGGGGAGTTGAGTACATCTTATCAAGTGTAAAATAAATGCCACACAACAAAGTGGGAAAGTACCCACCCGTGCAATCAATGACAGAATCAATAAACAAGCCTCACGCCTCAGAACACAAAAGCAATCTCACTCAGTACAATCTAATTCACAGCGGTGCTGGCGAGATGGCACAGCAGCTAAGAGCACTGGCTGCTCCTGCAGAGGACCAGGGTTCAATTCCCAGCACCCACGTGGTGGTTCACCCATCTGTAACTCCAGTTCCAGGAGATTCGATGCCACAGTCAATGCATGTGGTGTACATACATAATACATGTAGGCAAAGCACTGTCACAAAAAATACATAAATCTAATCTTCAAAATGTCTAACGACTTAAGTAAATAAACAAACAAATAAAATATGGGCTGGCAAGGCGGGTCAGTGGGTGAAGGGTCAGTTAGGTGAAGGGTCAGTAGGTGAAGGGTCAGTGGGTGAAGGGTCAGTGGGTGAAGGGTCAGTAGGTGAAGGGTCAGTAGGTGAAGGCCTTTGAGTCAAGCTGACAACTGGGTTTGATCCCAAGGCCCTATATGGTAGCAGGAGAGAACCAACGACAGCAAGTTGTAGTTGACCCCCACTTATGTGCCATGGCACACTTACACACACTCACACACACACAAGTGGCACAGTCACACGCACTCACACACACACACACAAATGGCACACTTACGCGCACTCACACACTCAAATGGCACACTCATGCACACACACACGTGGCACAGTCACACGCACTCACACACACAAATGGCACACTCATGCACACACACACAAGTGGCACAGTCACACGCACTCACACACACACACACACACAAATGGCACACTTACGCGCACTCACACACTCAAATGGCACACTCATGCACACACACACAAGTGGCACAGTCACGCACACTCACACACACACATAAATTTGAACATTAAAAATGCACAAGCTCAAGCAGGAATTCACAGAGATTGCCATAGGGTGACACTATTATAAAACACCAACGACATAGGGATCAAAAGTAGGTGCCACAGCTACAGCAGAATGTCATGTGTGGTGCTGGGGGAGGCGTCTGTCACGTGTGCACACAGAGGCACACAGGGAGACCATGTGTGCCATGGTGGCCCATAACTTTCTTTTTCTTTTTTGGTTTTTCGAGGCAGCGTTTCTCTGAGTAACAACCCTAGCTGTCTTGGAACTCGCTTTGTAGCCCAGGCTGGCCTGCATAGCGACTTCCAGAACATTCAGAGCTTCATAATAGAGAGACCCTACCTCAAAAAACTAAAGAGGAAAGAAAAAAGAGAAAGGAAGAAAGAAAGAAAGAAAGAAAGAAAGAAAGAAAGAAAGAAAGAAAGGAAGGAGGAAGAAGGAAGGAAGAAAGAGAGAAGAAAATGTAGCGGGGTGTGGAGGCACACGCCTTTAGTCCCAGCACTCGGGAGGCAGAGGCAGGCGGAGCTCTGTGAGTTCAAGGCCAGCCTGGTCTACAGAGCGAGTTCCAGGGCAGGCTCCAAAGCTACACAGGGAAACGCTGTCTCAAAAAACCAAAAAGAAAAAGAAAAAAGGAAATGAGAAATTGCTCTGAAGGACTGTTCAGCATTTTCCAATAAATATAAAAAGTACCCTGGCCTATGATCCAGCAATCACACACCTGGACATTCATAAACAGACAGGTAGATGAGAGAATGGATGGACAGACATGCACCGCAGATGGGCTGGCCAAAGGTGTGAGATGGACAGAGAAGCAAATGCAGAACTTGCTGGCCTTGAAATGCCTCGTGGTGGCCAGCTCCCCACAGGCACACTGCACCCTTCCTAATGAAGAAGTTGGGGCATGGGAGGGTGGGAGGAGAGGGAACCGGGATCGATATGTAAAACAAGAAAAAATACTCAATTAATAATATTAATAATGATGATGATGATGAGAAGAAGAAGCTGGGGCTGAGACGGGGACCCTTGGGCACTTACCAGCCTTGAGCTTTTCCAGCTGGGCTTGGAGAGCCTGCAAGTGCACCTCCAGCTGCCGGGACTCGGAGCGCACCTTGTCCACGTCCTGCTGCAACACTCTGCACTGCTGCTCTTGCTGTCGGTGCTGGCTGTTCTGACTGGCATGCTCACTGACTAAGGCTTCCTGCATCTGCAGGGACAAGGGGCAGCAGCAGGGCAGGCTCTAGTCCTGGGGAGGGGACGCGGCGGTCTGCGAGGCAGGGAGATGCGTGAAGACCCACCTGCTCACCTCTTTGATCTCCTCCTGAAGGTGGTGTAGCTCGGAGTTCTGCTCGTTGATGAAGTTAAACTCAGCAAAGTTGCGTTCCTCCACTGGGGGTGAGCAGGGGGTCCAGACGGATGGAATGAGAAACAGTAGGATGGCTCAGGGCTAAAAGATGACAGAAACAAAGGCAGAAAAACAAAGGCAGAAAACAGACGCGAGTACACACACAAGGATGCAGAAACCAGCACGCACAGCAAGAGACAGTGACAGCCACAGGGGCACCGACACACTGAGAAAGACGGGGGGGGGGGGGAAGGAGATTCTGGAAGGACCCCCCCAAACAATCCATAGCAGGGAGAAAGGAGAGAGAGAGAGAGAGAGAGAGAGAGAGAGAGAGAGAGAGAGAGAGAGAGAGAGAGGCTGAGGGGCAGATGTGGAGAGAGGAAGCCCAAGAAAAGTGTAAACGTGTAGTATAAGAAACAGAGATGAAGAGGGGCCCTGAGGAAGAAAGATTAGGGAGGGGCCCTAAGCAACAGAACGGAAACTGGAGACGGGGTGGAGTCCCAGGCCAACACAAGGTGCACAGCAAAGGATACAGGCAGTGCTGGGCAGCCCCGCCCCCTCGTCCACCCTGTACCCACTCACGCTCCAGGTACTTCTCCACCAACTGGTCAGGGTCGCTCTCGCCGGTCAGCTGAGCCAACTTGTTCAGAGCGTCCTCAAAACGCAGCACTAGCTTCTCTTGGGAGGTCTTGCGGAGTCCTTCTGACACCTCCCAGGCTGCGGGTAACACAGAGCTTTTGAGGATTCCAGGGTCCTGACCACCCCACTCTTCCCAACAGGCCCAGCCCACTCAGCGGCTCCACTACCCTCTCCCACACAGGCTGGGCCCCTCCCTCCTTTGCCCCATCTCCTCCCAATGGGCTTGGCCCTCTCCGAGGGCGCGGGTGAAGGGGGAGGGTCGTGCACAGGCCTCACCTCGCTGCTCTTGCTTCTGCACAATGTCGGGATCCGGCTGCCGGTCATGGTTCTTGAGCTTGAGGAATCGGTGCAGCTGCTCCAGATGCGATATCTGTCGGTTCAAGATCTGTGCCTCTGTCTCACTCTGAGACAGCTCCTTCTCTGCACGCTCCCGCAGCATGCCCATCTTGGTCTTGGCCTCTTCCCTGGGGAGGTGGGGCGTGTCAGTAAAAACAGAAGATAGGCGAGTGATTGAACGGGGGGTCAGCCTGGGGGCCCGGGGGAGGGGGGACAGTGCCAGCTGGCTTCACGAGGATGCTCACAAAAGGCAGAAAATGTTCTAGGCTGGGAGGGTCGGGTCAGGACGGGGCTAGATACGACAAGCCTGGTGGACACACAGGGAACACAGAAGCCGGACTCAGAGGCCAGCAATCATGCGTCCAGTTACTCAGAAAGGCAGAGGATGTGATCAGACCCTGCCGGAGATTATTCCCAGACTCAGAGACGGCAGCCTGGGCAACACTGGAGTCTGGATGCTCTGTCGCTAGAAACGGTACGGCTGGGTCTTTTCCAGCACACCCCGTTAGGCAGCAGGACCCTTGCCTAATACAGACCTAAAGCTTTGATGTCATGAATGGCAGAGAGGCCCTGCCCTGACCCGTTCCAGTTTTGATGTCATCTCTGTCACTGTAGGGGCTCCTCCCAGAGCCTCCCCTGACAATAGCAAGCCCCAGCCCGAGGGAAGGCTTGGCTGGTCAAGCCACACATGCCCGAACAGAAATCAGGGGCCCTGTGCCCCACCTGTCTACTGCAGGGAGCCGAATGAACTGAACACTAGGCCATCGGCAGGGGATGACCTGACCAATCAGGTCCCCTCCCTCAGAGGTAGACCTGAAAGAGGAAGGTGAAGACCAGACCAAGGATAGGAGGGCACCCAGACAGAAGGACAGACGTCACAAGCCGGCCAAGGTGTGGAGAAGGCTGTCTACTCCCACAGCTACCCTGAGTGTGGCTTCAGGCCTGAAGCTGTCACAGATGGAATTCCCTATTTACACATCCCCAAGGAACACGGTCTGGCAGAAGAGTCAGGGACATCTTTTGGGTTCTGCCCATCTTTGTGAATTTCCAACCCTTCTGTCCCCCACCTCCACTATCTCTGCTACCCGAGTGCCCCTGGGGGCTTACCTGGCGGTGTAAGCAGAGGAAGAGGACGTGCTGAGCGCTCCCACCGTCTCCCGGAGCAGGTGGATCTCCTGCAGGGACACAGTGAGAAGACTTCCTCCAGCCTTCCCACCAAGAAGGGGCGCCTAGGCCACAGCACAGACCCGCCCCCAGCAGGACCCGCCCCCCCAGCACAGACACGCCCCCAGCAGGGCACGCCCCCGGCACGGACCCACCCCAGCACAGACCCGACCCCTGCAGGACACGCCCCCAGCACGGACACGCCTATGAGCAGCTATCAAGGAAAGGAGTTTTGTCTTTGTTTGTGGGGGGAGATTTTGTTCTGTTTTTGAGATAGGGGCTCACTGTGTATCTCAGGTTGTCCTATACAGACCAGACTGACCTTGAGTAAGAAAAGGGGTTTGAGAGGAGAACCAGGAGGACAAGTACCTGGGGTCACCCAGAAGAACCACCAACGTGCCCTCAGTCTGGAAACCTGCCGGGTGTTATTACTACACTGGGATTCGGTGTGGTGTAGCCACCAAGGGTCTTGGGATGGGAGCTTGGTCCCTGGGCGGCAATACTGGGAAGTACTTGGACTTTTAAATGGTCGGGCCTACTGTAAGCTAAAGGCACTGACCACAGAAGACACTGAGGCTCTTCCTGGTCCAACCCTCTGCTTCCCCCTTGAGTGGACACCCCTCATGCCTGGGTTCCACCCGTTATACCATCTGTCATGTGGTGGAACAAGGCCCTAGACACAGCAGCACCTTCAACACTGCTCTCTAACTACTTTGCTATGTTGATAGACTAACGCGTGCCGCGACCCTGCAGTTCTGTTTTCTAGATCCGTGGAGGTAGCCATGTGTCTTCAGTAAAAAGGAAGGGACAGCAGAGACATTACACATCCATGTACAGACACAGAGCAGCAAACACGTGTGCATATAGATGCAACCACACACACACACACCTTTTCAAAAAGAATCCAGGCCTAGATAACCAGAAACTAAAGAAATTGGTGATGCAGGACCACCAGATAGGAGCTGTGCGGGTGTTTCCTAGGATGGCTTTTGGAGTTTTGGCTTGTTTTTATGGGGCTGGGGATCTCGGCAAGGGCTTGGGCATGAGCTACAGAGCCACACTCCAGTTCTTTTTATTTTGAGACAGGGTATAGATCTATAGCCCAGGCTGGCCTGCAACTGCCTCGCTGTCTCTGGTCCGGAGTGACGAGAAGACAGGTACATGTCACGAGCCAGCCCTTTGGAACTGTCTTTTTGTTTGGCTTGTTAGTGTTTTACAGATTTCTAAGACAAATTAAGTCAACAAAGACAGGAGAGAACAATAGAAGGGAACAAGGCACCCTTGGCGGCAGAGCTCACAATCCACAGCAGGAGAACTGATTACAGACAGAAGCCAATGGGCCTAACTGTGTGTCAGATGCAAAGCAGAACCATGCCGGAGACTGGGAGACCAGAACTGGCCAGGGAGACTCTCAGGGGGTCTTCTGAACAGATCCACTCGAGACGGACAGCAAGGGTGGGCCACCCAACAGGGCGGGGTTTGCCTACAGTGTGCTGCCAGTCTGGTGCGTCCTCGGGACACAAGCTATACAGAGGAAGGGGAGGAGGGGGCAAGGAAAACCCCCTGACACAGTCACAGTGGGATCACTTGAACCTAAAGCTTGATTTTCCCAACCATTAGGAGAAAAAAACAGAACAACGACGACAAAACAAACAAACAAGACTTTAAAGAGACGGCTCCCGCATCTCCAGCTCCAGAGGACCTGTGCACATATGTACAAACCCACAAGAAGACACGCAAGCACATAATTAAGTGTTAAAAAAACAAAATGGTTTTTCAGAGAAAGGAAACGGGAACTTGGAGAAATAGCAAAGTGCGGGTTAGGGCAGAAAAAGTCGACCACTGCACTTCCCCTGCCAGAAAGTAGAGCCACTCACAGAAGGGACAGGAGAGAGCAGGGCCGGGTGCAGGGAGGCAGGGAGGGGCCGGGGGAGGGGCCGGGGGAAATGCGCCCAGAGGACAGAAATCAGAGTGAAGTAGGCAGTGGCGTGAGATGAGGTGGGCTGTGTTCTCCCCTCTCGCCCTGCACTGAGGCGGCCCTGGGCCCTAGGAGCTCTGCCTGTGGGACAGAGCTGGAGAGGGAGGACAGGGCCAGGAACCCTTTCCCCACCTTCTTCAGCTTGCGGTCCATGTTCAGATACCGAGCCCTCTCGATGCGTAGCAAGTCCAGCTCCTCCCGGAGGGCTGCATTCTTCACCAGCTGGACGTCAAACTGACAAGTGACCTGGGGTGGGTGCGAGCATTTATGACCACCTCATTCCCTCCATGGGGACCTGAAACCCACCCACCCAGGGTCCTTTGTTCGCCTCCTAATGGGAGTCCACACTATCTGTCCTCCCGACAGATGTCAGAGCCCCAGGGCCATCCTGGAGAACCCCAGGCACACGCACCCTGTCCAGCTGGTCTTCCAGGATCTTGATCCTTCTCTGCACCTTCACCTTCTGATCCAAGATGGCAGAAGGGTTTGAGCCTTCCTTACTCTGGGTGAGGATATGGCTCTCCCACTCCTGGATCTGGAGACAAGCAGCACCTGTCACATGCCTGGACAGAGACTTCAGTATCTGCCATCCCTGCAGTCACTGGACCCAAGTCTGGGCAACCACAGGGACTGTGGCCCAAGATGAGCCAGCTCGACCCCTCCCGGTGCTGTCCTTATCTTTCATTTAGTTCAGTTATGGTTTTCTGAGACAGGCTGCCCTGGAGCGCACTACCAAGACCAGGCTGGCCTTGAACTCAGATTCACCTGCTCCTGCCTCTCCTGGTTTTTGAAGAGATGGAAGGGTTTCGTCGTCACTGCTGTCATGGTCCCCAGAAAGAACAGGATGCTGGAAGACTGTGGCAGCAGGTGCTGAGGTTACCCAGGCTCCACAGAGCCCCCAGCCAGCTTCCCACGTGACTGGAGTTTCTGAACGTATGCTATGTGTGGGGTTACTCAGCAGGGTGTAGACTGAGTGGGCCACTTAGGGCTGTGCTTCCCAGTTACTGGCATAGGCTAGTGTCCCCAGAAATGCCTATCAAACATCCTGACCTCAGAATGTGACCTAGAGACTAGTTACCAACAGAGTGAGCAGGACAGCCAGAGCTACACAGTGAGACCCTGAGGAGTCAGGGGATGGGCTCCTGCTGAGCCCTGGGAGAAACAACCCAGCCAGTCCCTTGACCTGGGATAGTGATGTCTGGAACTGAGAATCCGTTTCAAGAGGTCCACCCCATGAGGAGGCCTTGTTCCAGTAGCCTTGGCAAACACACATGCGTCCACATGCGAACTCCAGGGTCTCCCAGGGACATATGGCATGAGCTGAGGACACGTGGGCATAGGTCATACCCACATGGCCTAACAGACGCGCCTAGTGGCATGAGGATTTACCACAAGGTGGCAGTGTGTGCCTTCCAGCAAGGTGACATCCTCCAGAACCAGTTGCTATGACAAAAATGTCACCACTGGGGGAAACTGAGCAACACATACAGGGGGAACCCTCTTCACCACCCCTAAGCATCAAGTGAATCCACGCCACCCCAGTTAGACTTCCAGGCACAACACTAGGCTCGGGCGAGGCTCAGCTTGCAGGCCAGCACTGGGAGGCGGAGGTGCCGCGTCTACACAGTGAAAAACAGCCAGGTGGTGGTGACCCAAACCTTTAATCTCAGCACTCTGGAGTTCAGTCAAGGTCAGCTTGGTCTACAGAGTGAGTTCCGGGACAGCCAGGGCTGCATAGGGAAGCCCTGTCTTAGAAAAGAAAATGCTTTTTCAGTAATACTTTTTGTTAATTTTGAGTTCTGAGAGTTGAGCTTCGTGCATTACAGAAGCAGATGCTTGGAGCCCTGGGTGTCAGCTGACTAGCAAGCCAGCTCAGAACCGAAAGAAGGGACAGAGACAAAGACACACACCCAAATGGTGAGTTTCAAGAATAAAACAGCTGGGGAACTGGCTCAGCACTCGCTGCTGGCCTTGCGGGGGACCAGTGTCCAGTTCCCAGCACACACAAGACCTGATACACAATGACCTCTAACTCCGGCTCTGGGGAACTCTGATGGGAGATGTTATTCCGTATATATGTTTCTCATACTGGTTAATAAAGACCTGTTGGCCAATAGAAAACTAGATAGGCGGGGCTAGGCGACTAGGAGAAGGAAAGAGGAAGTGGGAAGGAGGAGTCGAGATGTAGCCCGGGGAGGAAGGAAGATGCCAGCCGCAGCTCCCCGATAAGACGACCACGTGGAAATACTTAGGTAAGTAGAAATGGGTTAATAATTAAGGCAGAGCTATCCCATAAACAATAATGGTAATTGGCCAACAGGATTGTATCAAATACAGAGTCTCTGAGTATTATTTGGGGCTGGTAAGGCTGTGGGCCCAGACTGGCGGCAGGCGGGATGGAGCGGCGGGAAGGAACAAGCTGCCGTAACAGAACTCTGATGCCCTCTTCTGGCCTCCACAGGCACACATGCACATACTTCACACAGACACACATAAATAAAAATAAAAAGACAGTTTAAAAAGAATAAATAAGGATATTTTCCAATCTAAGCATACTATTTTTACAAATGGCTCCTGACTTCTCATGACACAAAGAGTGGACTGCTTGACCTGTGCTGGCTAAAACATGACTGTCAAACAGCAGCACCGGGCTCGGCTGGGACAATGCAAGCCCACACGTCTGCTCCCCTTGCTTTAATGCCTGGAGAAGGCGCTAGGTATGGAGCCAGAGCCAGAGCCTGAACGACGGGCTCTCATTTCTCTTCCAGGGCACATCCCCGGGAGCCCAAGGGCTTCCCATGAAGCCCTATCTCTTTTTTAAACTTTAATTCCTTGTGAAATCATATGATGCACCCCAAACCCTCTTCATCTCCCCATCCCTGTTTATCCGCCCTCTGCCTTGAAACCTCCCCCACAAAAGAAAACAAAAAATAAAAGTAGTAAGAAAATGTAAATTCAAGTTAAAGGAGAAAATCTCACGGTGGAAGCTGCGGTGTGTGCGATGTTTCCACCAGTCTGCGCTTTTGCACAAACAGCCTCACTGGTAAGTGTTCATTGCAGTGAGCTATGGGTGTGGTTCCAGGTCTCTGGCTTCTGCTGCACTACTGATACTGTGATCCTTCACATGTGGGACTCCTTCACATATCCTGTCATTGTCCTGGGGATCCTGTGGCTTTGGTTCTGCAGGGCCATCAGCTTCACTCACTCCAGCGGCGGTGTGCGTGTGTGTGTGTGGTGTGTGTGTGTGTGTGTGTGTGTGCAGTGTGTGTGTGAGTGAGCGTGTGTGTGAGTGTGAGTGTGTGTGCGTGTGTGTGCGCGTGTGTGAGTGAGTGTGTGTGTGAGTGTGTGTGAGTGTGCGTGTGTGTGTGAGTGAGTGTGTGTGTGTGTGAGTGTGTGTGTGTGAGTGAGTGTGTGTGAGTGTGTGCGTGTGTGTGTGCGTGTGTGTGAGTGTGTGTGTGCGCGTGCGAGTGTGTGTGTGAGTGAGTGTGTGTGTGTGAGTGTGCGTGCGTGTGTGTGAGTGTGTGTGTGAGTGTGTGTGTGCGTGTGTGTGAGTGTGTGTGTGCGTGCGTGTGCGTGCGAGTGTGTGTGTGTGAGTGAGTGTGTGTGTGTGTGAGCGTGTGTGCGTGTGTAACTCAAAGCCATTGCTCTGGCCTGGGTGGCAGCTGACTTGACCAACCGGTTTTGTCTCCTATGCCTGCACCACCAGGGTCAGCTCTGCTTTGCTGAGTGAGGGGCGGAGCCAGCTCCTCTGGGTCCTTCAGAGTCAGCCCTCCCGTACTGCACATGTGAGGTACAGGGCGAGTTCTCCTGCTCACACCCTCAGGTGTTGAGAGCACTGGCTGCTCTTTCTTTCAGAGGACCCAGGTTCAATTCCCAGCGCCCACATGGCAGCTCACACCTGTCTGTGACTCCAGTTCCAGGGGATCCAACACCCCTCACACAGACAAACATACATACAGGCAAAACACTGGTGAATATGAAACAAAATAAATTTTAAAAACCTCAATGAGAAATGAAGAGCTCCAAGACAAAAAAAAAACCAAAAAAACAAAAAAAAAACCCCACTAGTTCAAAAACTTCTTCCCAGCAACCACATGGTGGCTCACAACGATCTAAAATGAGATCTGATGCCCTCTTCTGGTGTGCAGGCAGACATGCAGACAGAACACTGTATCCATATAAATAAATAAATAAAATTTAAAAATTGCTTCCCAGGGCCCAGAGTGGTAGCCCACACCTTTAATACCAACACTCAGAAGACAGAATCAGGCAGATCTCTATAAGTTCAAGGCTACCTGGTTTACATAACGAGTTAAAAGACAGCCAAGGTAACATGTAAGACCTGTCCCACAAAAAAAAAAAAAAAAAGCCAGATGTGCTGACATTGGCCTTTAATCCCAGCACTCAAAGGTAGAGGAAATCTTTCAGTTCAAGGCCAGCCTGGTCTGCACAGTGAGATCCAGGGCAGCCAGGGCCACACAGAGAAACCCAATCTTAAAAAAACAAACAAAACAACAACAAAAAAAAAACAAAACAAACAAACAAAAAAGCCCACACTTCCCAAAGTTAGAAAGCAGTCTTTTCCAATGGTTAAAGGTATTAAAAGTTGCTTTTTCCAGCTAAAATTCAGAGTTTGGGAGATACTTGATTATGCTTGGTGCATTGCAGGGGTGGGATTCTCCTGTAGCCCAGAGTGGCCTCGGAACTTCCGGCAACTTCCTGCCTCAGTTTCCTGACTACTGGTTTTACAGAAGCAAAAACCATCCTTAGCTCCAGATGGAGGCTTTTGGTGGCTCCGTCTTTCCGATAAGGTCGCCACAGCTTACAGCAGTTACTGCAGGTCTGATGGGATGGGTGACCCACCTGCTTGTCCAGTGCCCGGGTCTGCTCCTGCAGGGCCTCAGTTTCCACCTGCACCTGGGCCCTGCACTTGAGCAGCCGGTTCATGTCCTCCAAACGCTTGGCGTCTCTCAGTCTCTTGACCTGGCTCTGTGCCACGCGGATCTGCATCTGGAGCTTGGCTCGCAACACCTCCAGCTGCCGAATCTCCTCGCTGTGGGTGAGTAGCAGGAAGGAGGGTCCACACTAGCCAGCTCCTGCCTGCTGCCCCTCTCTGAACCCCAGCCCTCACCCCACCCTGTGCGTCCCAACCCCCTCCCCTCATCTGATACCTGCCCCTGCTCCTCCCCTACCTCCCCCTAGCCCCAGCACCTGCATCTCCCAAGATCCCCGCAACTCTGGGACCCTGTCCCCCTCCAGTCCCCACCCCTATCCTGTCCCCTTCACCACCACTCCCGGGTCCCTGCGGCTCTCCTGCCCCTGCACCCCCCCCCCCCTGCTCACAGCTGCTTGCTGACGCGCTGATGAACCTCCTTGCTGTATGCCCTCCGTTCCCCCTCCATCACCTTGCATTGTCTTTGCAGGCGGTTGAGCTCCCAATCGACTGTGGACGAGACCCAGCAAAGGGCTGCCAGTCACCTCCAGAACCTGGGGATCAACTGAGAACTGACCCAAACCAGTGCCCACAGAACCGCAGTAGAGAAATCGGGCCCTCCTACCCTAGCTTATGCTGGCCTCTCTTCTCTGGGCTTTCTTATTTTATTTTGAGACAGGGTTTTTTACTATGTAGCTCTGCTTGAATTGAAACTCAAACGGCCTCTGCCTCCCCAGCCCTGGGTTGAAAGGTGCACACCGCGACGCCACCATCGCTTTTTCTTTATCTGATTTAAATAGCATTTGTGTAGTGTAAGGAGGGGCCAGAGGTGGAAGGCTGTCAGACTTGGTGCCAAGAGCCTCACTCTCTCAACCATGTCACCGGTCCTCCCTGAATATTTCTGGATGTCCTGGGCCCCCGCTCAACCCTCTCCTGAAGTCTGAGATCTTCCTGGCCACCCCACTGCCTGGCTTGGCTCCTCCATATCAGGAGCCCCCTCCGTTCAGGCTCGAATCTGCCCCAGGGCAATAGCGTCCCCGTGAAGCCCCGCCGGCCGGGCTCTGGGGCTTGGAGAAGCTGCGAACAGAAAAGGAACCGCGGAGGAGAGGGCGATCGTGAATTACCCGGTCCCTCCAGGAAGACTTCGCTTCCCTCTTCGGAGCGTGTGCTCCGGGCCGACAGGCCCAAACGCATCCTGGCCTCCGGGACCGCGCTCCTGCGGGGACACCGAGCACGCAGGTCAGAGCCCGGGCGGCCCGCAGCCCCGCGGCCGGCCTCTGCGGGCCTCCACCCCCAGGGGCTACCGGGACGCGGCTCACCCCAGACACTCAGGCCGCGGCCGCGCGCCGCCTGGCTCGACTCTCGCGCCTCGAGCCCGGAGTACCTGTCCTAGCTGCCCCGCTCACTGTTGTGGTCTGGTTACTGAGGAGACAAGGGGCCAATGAAGCGAGGACGGCCGCCGCGGGGGGAGGGGGCGCCGGGGGCAGAGCAGCCGGCAGCGGAACTCAGCTACCAAGAGGCTACCGGGCTAAAAGTGTCAGGAGCCTGCGAGGAGCACGGGCCGGGAGGCCGGGGAGCACGGGCCGGGAGGCCGGGATGGAAACGAGGCGGGGCCTGCAGTGCGGGCCGCCCGAGCCCCAGCGGGAATGGCAAAGGGGAGGGGCTTGGACGCTATCAGGGCGGGGCTGCGGGCAGAGGGGAGGAGTCAGGGTCCGCGGAGGGCGGGGCTACGGGAGGCGCTCTGGGCCTTAGGGGCGGGGACTGGGGGGAGGGGCCTGGAGGAGGGGCGGGCAGAGGGGTGTGTTGAGGAGGGGCGGGGGCTGGGAGGGGGCGGGGGGCTGGGAGGGGGGGACGGGGACTAGGAGGGAGAGGAGACTGGAGGAGGGGCGGTCAGAGGGTTGCGTTGAGGAGGGGCGGCGACTAGGAGGAGGGGTGGGGACTGGAGGAGGGGGTGGGGACTGGAAGGAGGGGCGGGGACTGGGAGGAGGGCGGGGACTGGGAGGAGGGCGGGGACTGGGAGGAGGGCGGGGACTGGGAGGAGGGGGGCAGCCAGAGGGTTGTAGTGAGGAGGGGCGGAGACTGAGAGGGGGCGGGGACAGGAGGAGGGCGGGGAATGAGAGGGGGGGGAGGGGCGGGGACTGAGAGGGGGCGGGGACGGGAGGAGGGGGCGGGGAATGAGAGGGGCGGGGACGGGAGGAGGGCGGGGAATGAGAGGGGGCGGGGAATGAGAGGGGGCGGGGGAGGAGGGGGGAATGAGAGGGGGCGGGGAATGAGAGGGGGCGGGGACGGGAGGAGGGCGGGGAATGAGAGGGGGCGGGGAATGAGAGGGGGCGGGGACGGGAGGAGGGGCGGGGACTGAGAGGGGGCGGGGACTGGAGGAGGGGCGGGGACTGAGAGGGGGCGGGGACTGGGGGAGAGGGGGCGGGGACTGGGGGGAGGGGAGGGGACTGGGGGGAGGGGCGGGACTGGGAGGAGGGCGGGGACTGGGGGAGGGGCGGGGACTGGGGGAGGGGCGGGACTGGGAGGAGGGGCGGGACTGGAGGAGGGGCGGGACTGGGGGAGAGGGGGCGGGGACTGGGGAGGGGCGGCCAGAGGGTTGTAGTGAGGACCGGGAGCTTAGGGCCCGTAAAGGGCGGGGCTCTAGGGCTGGGACCGGGCCCTGTTATTTAAAGGGAGCGAAGTAGGCGTGGCGGTGGCTGGGACCTTCTTGGGGGCCCTGGCTGTCGGGGCGTGAAGGGGCTGGAGGGCGTGAGGGGCTGGGGGGCTGGAGGGGGGGCTGGAGGGTGGGGGCTGGAGGGCTGGGGGCTGGAGGGCTGGGGGGGCTGGAGGACTGGGGGCTGGAGGACTGGGGGCTGGGGGGCTGGAGGGCTGGGGGGCTGGAACTGGGGGCTGGAGGGCTGGGGGGCTGGAGGGCTGGGGGCTGGAGCTGGGGGCTGGAGGGCTGGGGGCTGGAGGGCTGGGGGGCTGGGGGCTGGGGGCTGGAGGGGGCTGGAGTGGGGCTGAGGGGCTGGAGGACTGGGGGGCTGGAGGGGCTGGGGGGCTGGAGGACTGGGGGGCTGGAGGGCTGGAGGACTGGGGGGCTGGAGGGCTGGGGGGCTGGAGGGCTGGAGGGCTGGAGGGTTGGGGGCTGGAGGGGCTGGGGGGCTGGAGGGGCTGGGGGGCTGGAGGGCGTGAGGGGCTGGGGGGCTGGGGGGCTGGAGGGCTGGAGGGCTGGAGGGCGGCCCTCGGGAGGTCAAAGCGGGCTGCGTGCAGTGTCGGGGGCGGAAACTGACGGCCCTGGAGGGAAACGCTTAGGAGACTAGACGTTAGGGCGAGGCAGGGCCCTTCAGTACCGGCCCAAGAATCGTGTGCCTCGGACTGCTTATTTGGGGGTTTATGGTTTGAAGGGACGCTCACCGTCAGTTCCCACACTGGCTCACTACGCACGCGCCACCAACGGCTTGCGGGAGCGGAGGGCGGAGGCGGAAGTGAGGGTGGGCGGAGCCTCCAGCGGCCCCTTGGTCTGGCCAAGCTCTTCGCCCCACGTGGTCCCCTTGCGAGCGGAGCGGGCTGTGGGCGCCTCTGCCTGCAGGCTGGGTGTGCCTGACGCCTGCGGTTTCCTGTGGGAGGAAGTAGCTGCCATGCCGAGCTCCTGCGAGGCCTGGGCGGGGAGGTCCCGCCACCACCCTCGGCCTCCAAATACTTACGCTTGTACGGGTCACTGTTACGGGGATTCCCTAAACGCCTCCTCTAGGTGTGTCAAGTACGATCTGCTTCCACTCTTTCAAGGAGTGTTAAAGTGGTCTCCAGCTTCCTCAGCCGTCAGCACCTTCCTCCCAGGCCTGCATGCAGCCTCCGGCCCCTGCAATACCCCAGTTTTGTCCTCAGCGACCCACTCTCTAGATTTCCCCTCCCCAGCCACCCTCATTTAGGATTCCAAACTTTACCTTTGGGACTCAATGGACCCAAGTATTTGCCCTTTCTCGAGTTCCGCTGACTCCTCTGACTCCACTTGAAGCCCCAATGCCTGCTATAAGATGCACAAAACTGCCAAGCACTGCTCCAGACCCGTTACCCACTGTCCTAGCCCTCTTTTGCGGATGGAGCATGGACAAGTCGTCAGTGACTTGCCTGGGATCACACAGCTCCATAGTCTACCCAGCTCTGACCCTGTGAGATGCCCACACGTCCCATCACCAGGTCCCCAGCCCTTCATCAGAACCAGAACTCAGTCCCCTGACAAGGAATGCAGCGTACTCCGTCACCACCCACACCCTGAACTCAGTGTCCTGAGAACAAACAGTGACGACTCACATTACCACCCTGGGACTACAGTGCTGAGAATTCTAATGGGCTGCCATAACACTTACAGTAAAAATCCAGGTCCTTCATGAATGTTCAAGGGAATCCTCTGATGTCCCTGCTCACCACACCCTAGGCTGCCTGTGCTCTAGCCACACTGGCTCTTCTGTATGCTCCCCCAATCAACAGGAGCTTGTTCTCAGGGCCTGAGACATTTTCTTTTCTCCCTAGAGTCCAAATGACTCCTTCCCTTGAATCTCGGGTCAAATATGTCCTCCAAGAGGCCTTCCTGAATTACTCCAGCCACCCACCCAGTTATTTCCATCACTATTTCCTTTACTGGCTGTATATTGTACAGATTAGCAAACTGAGGCCCAGGGAAGTGAAATAATCTACCCAAAGCCACAAAACCAGAAAACGGTGGCTCCTTCCCATACTTTTTTTTTTTGGGGGGGGGGTTCCTGTGTAGCTTTGGAGCTGGCCTTCAACTCATACAGATCCACCTGCCTCTGCCTCCTGAGTGCTGGGGTTAAAGGCGTGTGCCGCCACCACCTGGCCTTAGATTCATACTTTTTGTCCCACCTCAAAGTCAGCCCAAAGTTTGATCTATTCACAGGAGTCTGGCCTTCTGCAGACTCCTGTGTCATCCACTCTGCTCCAAACTCCATCAAAACAGCAGGCATATCGTCCAAGGAGGTAATGTGCCCCCCCCCCAGGGCCTCAAAGGCTTCTCCTCTGAGCCCTGAAAGGAGGTCCCAGAACACGCCCCCAGTAAGACTGGTGGGCAGAGAATAAGGAACCAGGTTCTTGTACCCTCCCCTGCCTGCAGAGCTCAGCTGGGCGAGGCCGACGTGGATATAAAAGGGTTGGTATATATATTGAGAGTCAAGAGAGGCAGAAACCACCAGAAGAGAGAGAAAGGGAGGGAGGGGAAAGGAGAGGGAGAAGGGGTGGTAATAAGGGGTGGGAGGAAGGCGGTGAGGGAGGCTGAGGGAGGCGGGGCCTCGGAGTGGAAGGAGGGAGCCAAAGGGCGGGGCAAGAGGCCCAAACGAAGACAGACTCCAACTCTGACTTCTTCAGCGACTCTCGGTAAGTTTTCATCCATCCGTTATTCAGACGGGACTTTATAAACTGGGCTGCATGGCTCCCTGGGAGGGGCACCCTAGGCAGGAAGAAACCCTCCACTCTGCTCCCAAGGACACTAGTAATTGAAGAAGGGCTCTCTCGGCCCTTGTGGCAGGGGCACAGGAAGGAGTAGGGCCATCTTCAGGACCTGCCATCCCGCTGAGCGCGCCATGGGAAGTGTCCTGCAGCCTCTCCACGGGTGCTCCATTCTCTCTTGAGATTCAGGGGTGCAGGACGGCTCCCAGGCTGAGTTCTCTGCACAATACAGGGTGTTCTACTGAAGATGGTCTTACCACCCAGACCTCCCCCTTCTAATCCATCTCCCCAAGTGTCCAGAGCAGTAGGGTCTGCAGGAGGGTGGGGTGAGGGCCGCAGAGACTCAGCCAGGGGCTGGAGTTTCCCTGGTGCTGGACGGAGGGGGATGAGTCACCCATGACTCACCCCAGGAGAAGAGAGTGAGTCTAGGATGCCTGTCCCCGGGCAGCTCCTGCTCTTGATGGATTGGAAGGGGTGACATATAGCCTGGGGACAAGGCACTGAAGACGCATCAGTACAGCGTCCGCCCTGTTCATCCATGTGGGCATTCTGTAGGCCACTGGAGGAGCACCACTCGAGGAGCACAGGAGCCCTGGGCTCACGCTTGTACTCCCTGGGGAGGACTGCTCAGCCTCCTCCCCTTCCCAGCCTCCCCCTCAGACGTAAGAGCAGATGCAGCCCGCCTGCCCAGAACTGAGTGCTTCCTTCCTTTGCAGGTTTGTCTCCTGCCTGAGCCGGGCCCCTGGCTGCCATGTCACTCCTCCTGCTAGTGGTCTCTGCTCTTCACATCCTCATTCTCATCTTGCTTTTTGTGGCTACTTTGGACAAGGTAAGCTTCCAGCTCACCGTGAACCCCAGCTGCGGCCCACCTCTTAAGCCTCCGCCTCCCTACTCTGAGACGGTCCTTCCCTCTAGCCTTGCTCACCCTCCCTGGGGACAACCCCACTCTCCCTGATATCCGCCTCTCCCCGCCCTCCCTGATCTCTGTCCCTCCCAGTCCTGGTGGACTCTCCCAGAGAAGGGGTCCTTGAACCTGTGGGAAGACTGCACATGGAACGCCACCGCCAAAACGTGGGCCTGCAGCAACGTCAGTGAGAACGGTGAGCATCGAGTGAGGGCAGCAGCAGAAGGTCCCAAACAGGCCAGGACCAGGACTGAGACCAGAACAGGCTGTGAGCGCCTGGGGCTGGCATGGGCAGCCTGTCTGGATGGAAAGACCACTGCCTCTGTTCTGGTGGACCCAGAGAGAGTGGCGGTCACATGCTGCAGGCTTAAGGAATGGGGAGAAAGCTCTCTAAATTCTGAGAAGACTTCCCAGACTTGGAGGGGAATGGCGTTAGTGTTGTGGATATTGAAGCTGGGGCGAGCAGGGAGGGGCCAGAGTTCTAAAGAGATGGAGTTACCTTCTTCCAAAATTCTAAGTGACAGCAAGTGAGGGTGGGGCTGTAGCTCATCAGGAAAGTGTTTGCATGGTATGGGAGCCTTGTGAGGGATGCACCCATGAAGCCTGCCTGGCTGAACCTGGAGTGCGCAGAGACCAGCAAGTGGAGACGGGGTTGTGGGCTGACCGCACCTGTGTCTCCCCCTACAGGCTGGCTGAAGGCAGTGCAGGTCCTCATGGTTCTGTCTCTCATCCTCTGCTGCCTGTCCTTCATCCTCTTCATGTTCCAGCTCTACACCATGCGGAGAGGAGGGCTCTTCTACGCCACGGGCCTCTGCCAGCTGTGCACCAGTAAGCACTTCCCCAAGATCAGGGGAATCGGAGTACACCGCGAAAGGCCCTCCCCCAGGGACAGCCTCTGTGGCCAGGGCTGGTGGAGTTGCAGGTTCTCAGAAGCTCTGCGGTGGTAGCTGGGTACTTGAGTGAGCCAGGACTTAAGAAGTAGGTTTTGGTAAATGATTTGAGTTGCCGGGATGGAGGCAGCTAAGAGATACCATAAAAGGAATATCCTGAATCAGATCAGCCAACTGCTGCTTCTTGTACGCCTGTTCATGGCGTCTCCTTTTTCTTGTCACTCGCTCTTGTCACTTGCCTCTGCGTGCTAGACAAGCTGCCTCTGAGGCGCATGCCCAGCTCTACACTGGTGGATTCTTTTTATTTTTTATTTCTTGGCTGACCTTGAGCTTCCTAGGCTCTTTCCCCCACCTCCCGAGTATCTGAGGGTGTAGGTATGGCCTATCAAGTCATGTTCCACTTTTTTTTAAGGTCAAATAATTGAGGCTTGAAGGGTTTGGGGGATGAAGAAGCCAATGAGATCTGAACACGTCCCTCTATTCTTTCTTTTTGGCTCTAGGTGCAAAGGGTTGAGTTGATCATTGTAGTTTGGGAAACATCTTACTGAGTTCCCAGAGAACCACCCTCATGCTACTCACTCGTGCTTGCATGTTTGGCTCACGAAAAACTCAAAAAGAGCCAGGCAGTGGTGGTGCACACTTTTACTCCCAGCCCTTGGGAGGCAGAGAGAGGCGGATCTCTGTGAGTTTAAGACCAGCCTGGTCTACACATCTAGTTCCAGGATGGCCAGGACCACACAGAGAAACCTGTCTCAATAAAAACCAAACCCAAACAAAACAAAAAAACCCTCAAAAAGAATTCTGTGGATGGATATCTGCCATGGCCTTATGTCACAGATGAGCAGCTGGGGACCAGGGGCAAAGCCGCTCTGCAGCAGCTGGGTGCCCATGGGACCTCTGAGCACCCAGGGCACTGCCAGCCTCACACCGCTGTCTTCCCGGTTCCACAGGCGCAGCCGTGTTCTCCGGGGCACTGATCTATGCCATCCATGCTGAGGAGATCCTGGCACAGCACCCACGTGGGGGCAGCTTTGGTTACTGCTTTGCCCTGGCCTGGGTGGCTTTCCCACTTGCCCTGGTCAGTGGCATTGTCTACATCCACCTTCGGAAACGTGAATGAATGCTGTGGCCCCTAGAAAATAAATCTGTTTTAACCATGAGCCCGACTCAGCTCCTTTCTCCTTCGTTAACAACACCTACCCCCTCCAGTCTCTTCCAGAGCTCAACTCCCAGGCTCTCTGCCCTGGAACACCAGTTTCCTGAGGGCAACTTACCTAGGTAAGATCAGGATGCACCCATTCCTCCCTGAGGACCTCAGTAGAACTGTCTCAGTCCCTCCCCTGCTCTCAGGGACCCAGGCTGCCTCGCGTTTCTGAGTCGGTCTCCCCGTCCTCCTCTGTGACTGACACGGAGTTGCTGGTCTCCACGTCCTTCTCTGTGACTGACACGGAGTTGCCGGTCTCCCCGTCCTCCTCTGTGACTGACACGGAGTTGCCGGTCTCCCCGTCCTCCTCTGTGACTGACACGGAGTTGCCGGTCTCCCCGTCCTCCTCTGTGACTGACACGGAGTTGCCGGTCTCCCCGTCCTCCTCTGTGACTGACACGGAGTTGCCGGTCTCCCCGTCCTCCTCTGTGACTGACACGGAGTTGCCGGTCTCCCCCGTCCTTCTCTGTGACTGACACGGAGTTGCCGGTCTCCCCGTCCTCCTCTGTGACTGACACGGAGTTGCCGGTCTCCCCGTCCTCCTCTGTGACTGACACGGAGTTGCCGGTCTCCCCCGTCCTTCTCTGTGACTGACACGGAGTTGCCGGTCTCCCCGTCCTCCTCTGTGACTGACACGGAGTTGCCCGTCCTCCTCTGTGACTGACACGGAGTTGCCGGTCTCCCCGTCCTCCTCTGTGACTGACACGGAGTTGCCGGTCTCCCCCGTCCTTCTCTGTGACTGACACGGAGTTGCCGGTCTCCCCCGTCCTCCTCTGTGACTGACACGGAGTTGCCGGTCTCCCCGTCCTCCTCTGTGACTGACACGGAGTTGCCGGTCTCCCCGTCCTCCTCTGTGACTGACACGGAGTTGCCGGTCTCCCCGTCCTTCTCTGTGACTGACACGGAGTTGCCGGTCTCCCCGTCCTCCTCTGTGACTGACACGGAGTTGCCGGTCTCCCCGTCCTCCTCTGTGACTGACACGGAGTTGCCGGTCTCCCCCGTCCTTCTCTGTGACTGACACGGAGTTGCCGGTCTCCCCGTCCTCCTCTGTGACTGACACGGAGTTGCCGGTCTCCCCGTCCTCCTCTGTGACTGACACGGAGTTGCCGGTCTCCCCGTCCTCCTCTGTGACTGACACGGAGTTGCCGGTCTCCCCGTCCTCCTCTGTGACTGACACGGAGTTGCCGGTCTCCCCGTCCTCCTCTGTGACTGACACGGAGTTGCCGGTCTCCCCGTCCTCCTCTGTGACTGACACGGAGTTGCCGGTCTCCCCGTCCTCCTCTGTGACTGACACGGAGTTGCCGGTCTCCCCGTCCTCCTCTGTGACTGACACGGAGTTGCCGGTCTCCCCGTCCTCCTCTGTGACTGACACGGAGTTGCTTCCTACTGCAAACTGTTCCCCTTTCTAGAACCGGACTCTTCCCTCACCAGCAGAGAGCACCTGTGCAGCCAACACCCCACCACCCTACTCCGGCAGTGGGGGCCAGCTGCGTTTCACAGACTCTACCCTGGCTGTGTACCATTGCATGCTGACAGTCTGCACTCCTCCCAGACTCCTGCAATCTAGGCTTCCCTTGGGCATCAGTGCTTCTAAGACTCCTGTCTGGGACCCAGCCACGCCCGCTTTCCAGGACTCTAACCACCCCCCTTCACCTCCAGCCACACCAACCAGATTTATTAAACATCATTTATTCCTTTGGAAGAAGGTAAAGTGATAAATATTGCACATGTAGGGAGACCCAGGCCAAAGTGGTGTCTGCAGCAAGGCAGAGCAGGCCTGGGAGCCTGCTGGGGCCTGAGCTGCCATGATTTGGGGTGGAATGCAGGCCCAAGTCTTCTTTGGAGCGGGAAGTTCCCAGTGCCTTCAACCAGAACGGATCAGCTGCAGACCAGAGGGTTCATCTCACATGGGTTCCCAGAGCAGGCTCCTCCTGGAGTTCTGATTGGCTGCCCGTGGTTGAGGAGCCCAGTGTCTGTCACCCTCGGTGTGCCAGAACCAGACGGCTTGCAGGCTGCAGTGGGCCCCACCCCGGTGCATGTGGCAGGCAGATCCTGTGCAGCTAAACAGATGATGAAGCAGGGCCTCCCAGCACATCCGTGCCGGCTCACTGTGGCCAGCTCCGGGCTTCAATCCAGCAGCTGTGTCAAACCTCCCCAGGTCCCGCCCCTTCCACCGGGCCATGGTGAAGTTTCTGTCAGGGGCGGGGCCGAGGAATAAATTACAAGCTGAAATAAACGGCTTTGATTGGCTGGCCTCGGGAGGCTGCTTAGCAACTGCCAGCCGCCCTGATTGGCTACTCTTAAGTCTACAGCATAGCAAAACTAACGGCCTAGAAGAAATAATGGCCTGTCAACAACCAAGAGTCCAGGCAGGAGATTCGGTTGCCACGGTTGACGCCTTGCTATGGAGAAGGCGGAGTTTAACACCCTGCCAGGGTCGGGCCTGGTGGTGTCAGGGTGATGGGTAGCTACCGCCCTGCGCACCAGCCTGCCAGGCCTCTGGAGTGCCCAGGACCAGTGGGTCAAGTTGTGGCAACTCAGTTGGTGGGAACAGCCCGAAGCTGGCAGTCAGGGCTTGCAGGTGGGCCAGGGCCCGGGGCCCATTGAAGGCCACGTCACAGCCAGACTGGGCTAGAAGCCAGCTCTCCACTTCAGACTGTAGCCACTTGGAGGTCTCTGCGGGGGAAAGACGATGTGCAAGCTGAGACTGAAGGACAACATAACAGCCCAGAGAATGCAGGGTTGGCAATGGGGACAGCAGGAAGTCTGGGGGGACAGCAGGGAGTCTGGGGGGACAGCAGGGAGTCTGGGGGGACAGCAGGGAGTCTGGGGGGACAGCAGGGGGGCTGGGGGACAGCAGGGAGTCTGGGGGGACAGCAGGGAGTCTGGGGGGACAGCAGGGGGCTGGGGGGACAGCAGGGAGTCTGAGGGGACAGCAGGGAGTCTGGGGGGACAGCAGGGGGCTGGGGGGACAGCAGGGAGTCTAAGGGGACAGCAGGGAGTCTGAGGGGACAGCAGGGAGGGTCTGGGGGGACAGCAGGGGGCTGGGGGGACAGCAGGGAGGGCCTGGGGATAGCAGGGAGGGCTGGGGGACAGCAGGGGGCTGGGGGACAGCAGGAGGTCTGGGGGACAGCAGGGAGTCTGGGGGGACAGCAGAGGGTCTGGGGGGACAGCAGGGGGCTGGGGGGACAGCAGGGGGTCTGAGGGGACAGCAGGGAGTCTGGGGGGACAGCAGGGGGTCTGGGGGGACAGCAGGGGGCTAGGGGGACAGCAGGGGGTCTGAGGGGACAGCAGGGAGGGTCTGGGGGGACAGCAGGGGGCTGGGGGGACAGCAGGGAGGGCCTGGGGATAGCAGGGAGGGCTGGGGGACAGCAGGGGGCTGGGGGACAGCAGGAGGTCTGGGGGACAGCAGGGATTCTGGGGGACAGCAGAGGGTCTGGGGGACAGCAGGGGGCTGGGGGACAGCAGGAGGTCTGGGGGACAGCAGGGATTCTGGGGGACAGCAGGGGGTCTGGGGGACAGCAGGGGGCTGGGGGACAGCAGGGTGTCTGGGGAACAGCAGGGAGGGCCTGGGGGGACAGCAGGGATTCTGGGGGACAGCAGAGAGGGCCTGGGGGACAGCAGGGGGTCTGGGGGACAGCAGGGGGCTGGGGGACAGCAGGGGGCTGGGGGACAGCAGGGGGTCTGGGAAGTAATAGGGAAGGCCTAGCACAGCAGGAAGACCTAGTTGACAGGGAGGTTTACCTTCAGGCAGGCCTTGGGCACCCCCCGGCCTGCGGGCTAGGAAGCTGTGAGCCAGCAGAGTCTCTTTGATGTGCTCCTCCTGAGCGCGGAGAGCCAGGGCACTGAGCAGTTCTGAATTGTTGGACGTGCTGCGATAGTACAGCATGTGTGCCAGCTCCAGCGCCTGGGCACTTCTACGCTGCCCGAACACCTGTGGGAACACAAGCTTAGAAACAGGCGCAGGGCCACTCAAACCCTCGGCAGCCTAGGTTGGGGCTGAGGCAACACGCCAATAGGTTTGTGCAAAGATTTTAAACATGAGCTTTTGCCTAGCAAATTCCAGTGCCAGCATGTCACTGCCAAGTGCTCTTCCGTTTCCCCAGATGACATGTCTAAGATTGGCGTGACAGGGACTGAGGGGTGGGACGCAGTCAGGACACGACGTGAGAATTCAGGCTACCTCATTTCTGCGTCGATTTGAACCTTTCCATGTTTGAAAAAGAACAGTTCAGATACTGTGAAGAAACAGCCCCAGAGGCTGAAGCACAGAGGGAATGAATACTCAGCGATGTGGATGGCTGCGCATTCCAGTGGGCGGCCAGGGCTGGGGCCCCAGTTAGAGCAGGAATGATAAATGCTAACTGGAGGACCAGAAGTGGAGGGTCCTTCTACCCTTGTAAGGCTCTGCAGCCCCAGGGACCACTGAGGAGTGAGGCAGGGCTCATCCTGAACAGGCAGCATCTCCTCCCCAGAAGGCTGGGCCCTGCTCCCGGTCTCACCCCCACCGTGCTCCCCCACTGTGCTCCTGCTCTCAGTCTCACCCCCACTGTGCTCCTGCTCCTGGTCTCACCCCCACTGTGCTCCCCCACCGTGCTCCCCCACTGTGCTCCTGCTCTCAGTCTCACCCCCTACTGTGTTCCCCTACTGTGCTCGCTGCTCCCAGTCTCACCCCCTATTGTGCTCCCCCACTGTGCTCCTGCTCTCAGTCTCACCCCCACTGTGCTCCCTGCTCTCGGTCTCACCCCCTACTGTGTTCCCCTACGTGCTCCCTGCTCCCAGTCTCACCCCTACCGTGCTCCCCCACTGTGCTCCTGCTCTGTCTCACCCCCACTGTGCTCCTGCTCTCAGTCTCACCCCGACTGTGCTCCCCCACTGTGCTCCCTGCTCCCAGTCTCACCCCCACTGTGCTCCCTGCTCTCGGTCTCACCCCCACTGTGCTCCTCCACTGTGCTCCTGCTCTCAGTCTCACCCCGACTGTGCTCCCCCACTGTGCTCCTCCCACAGCGGCTCCTCCCTGCTTTTAACCTGTGGCTCCCTGCTACCCTGAGGAGAAAGCCCAGGATGCGTGGGCATGGCCACCCTGGCCACACTGGGCTTGTTAGAAATAAGACCCTGTTGCACACCCCTCTCCCCCTTGTGCCGGCCCTCTGAATCCAGCATCCCCTGTGGCCAGCATGGCCTGGCCGTTCTTTGTAGGATTTATCACAGGTCTCCCTGGGACAGAGCCTGTCAAAGCTGCTGAAAGCAGCGTGGGAACTAACGGGCTAGCAAGTGAGTGACGGGATGTGCAGCGCTTGTGGCAGGCAAGGCAGCCCCAGAGAACTGAGAAGGACCAGCCTTCCCACCCATCTCAGCCAACAGGGTGTGCAATGGCAACGAGACCCTGCCCTCTGGGCCCTGGATCCTAGCCGCCGGGTAACACCTCCATGAGGAGGACCTGACCTCTGCCTTAGCTCAGAGGGGAAGCTCATTAACTACACAACTTCCTGGCCCAGACCTCAGTTTCCAAACCCGTCCTTTGGGGCTGGAGCTGGCTCTCTTAGTGATCACAGTAGCCCTCCAGGAAGGAAGCTCAGGGGACGAAGAGTCCCACTGTAGTAGCCATACTCACTTCAACAGTGACCTCACGTGGCACTCCCTGTCCTGTGGCAGGCTCAGAAGGACTCAGTTCATCCCCGCCCGCCCCTCTACCTCAGGTCCTCTCACCATTCTCATTCCGCAGTGTAGAAGCTGGGGCAGAGAAGTCCAGCAACTCACTCAAGAGCACATAGCTAGAGAACAGTAGTCATGTCAGGTATGGATAGTCACAGTCAAGCTCCGAAGCACATATCCTTCGGCTCGTGCTTGAAATGCCCGTGCTCCACTAGACTCTGCCCTGCTGAAGAAGAGGCTGGGGCTCAGGGAGTAGGAGCCCTGCCTAGGTGAAGGGTGCTGGTGAACGAAGGAAGGGGGTGCACGGCACTGTGCCACGAGGACCGGTGCACGGCTGCAGGGCCCGCGCGCTCACCTTGGAGGCCCTGAGGCCCATGAAGGCAGCGAAGAACAGCAGCAGCAGGGAGGTGGCCACCTTGAGGTCAGACAGCATCGCCATGCCCACATTGACGAAGAACACGACTCCCGAGGCCGCCAGCGCCAGGCTGAGCACGGCGCGCTGCAGCATGGGAGTGCGCACCTTCAGCTCTGGCAGCAGCTGCTCCAAGCCCTCCAGTGGGGTGTCCTTGAAGCTCTTCAGAACCAGGTGTCCATGTTTGGTCCGGGCTGCCAATACCACACGCTTGAAGTATCTCCTGAGGGCCAGAAGGGAGGCTGTGAGTGCAGAGTGAGGAGTGTGAGGGCCAGAGCCCTGTCACCTGGTGATGCTGTCAGCTTGAGCACATCTGGGGTCAACTCAAACCCAAGATGCTGGGCACTCCTGGGAGGGAGGGCTTGACTGGACTGTCACGTGGGCAGATCCACCCGGTCCAGCAGTCAGGAGCAGAGGCCAGCCTGGTCTACATGGGGAGTTCCAGGGTAATCTAAGCAGCATAAGGGAAGACCATGTCTCAAAATACATAAATCAATGGTCAGGAAAAAGGATGCTTTCGCTCTTCGCCTGCTTGCTCTCACTCTCACTGGCAAATTTACTCTGCTCTTCCTAACTTCAGGGTTCCAATCAGCGGCAAACCAGAAACCTCCATGACTGAACAACTAGCTATTGGATTCTTACCCTTTCCATCATGACCACAGCCTGGAAGCTAATCTAATAAATCATCTCACACATATGGATAATCAGCTCTGTTCCTTTAAAGAACTCTGACGAGCCGGGTGGTGGTACACTTGGCAACCACCTTCTAGTGACAGCCTCTATAAAAGGTTTGGTGGCACACGCCTTTGATTCCAGCACTCAGGAAGCAGAGGCAGACAGCCTGGTCTACAGAGCGAGTTCCAGGACAGCCAGGACCACACAGAGAAACCCTGTCTTGAAAAACAAACAACAAAAAGAACTTGAATACTCCCCATGTCCACGCTCAATGGCCTTTTAGAAAGGTGCTGATTTCAAGGGGCCGGAAGATGCATGTTCAACCTCGGAGACTGGTTAATTATACACGCCTACTGTTGGACCTGTCAGCTGTTCATCGAAAGCATGCCTATGCCACTTCTTGGGTGTGCCTCCTCTCTCAGGCCCTCAGTTTTCCTCATCTGGAAAAGGGAGACGACTCGCTCTCCCCTTCTCTCCCTATAGAAACAGTAGTCTCACTTTCTCTTGGAACCTAACCCTAACCCTAACCCTAACCCTAACCCTAACCCTAACCCTAACCCTAACCCTTACACTAACCCTAAACCTAAACCTAACCCTAAACTTAACCCTAACCCTAACCCTAACACTAAACCTAACCCTAACCCTAAACCCTAACCCTAACCCTAACCCTAACAGTAACACTAACCTTAACCCTAACCCTAAACCTAACCCTAACCCTAACAGTAACACTAACCTTAACCCTAACCCTAAACCTAACCCTAACCCTAACCCTAACCCTAACCCTAACCCTAACCCTAAACCTAACCCTAACCCTAACCCTAAACCTAACCCTAACATGTTGACAATTTGTGCCTCCCATTTCTGGACTTCTCCCTGGGGCCCAAGGCACCAAAGCCAGATACTGACCTGTCAGTCCCCTCTCAACTCAAACCTTGCTCCCCTTGGCTGTAACTGGGGGACAGGGGCCTCCTCACCTCTCCACGGGGGGCAACTTTCTGAAGAAGCCACGCTTGGAGCCCACACTGGACATGTGTGGCATCTGCCCAACTCTCTGGCCCAGGGCCCAGAACTGCATGTAGATATACTGATCCAAATTTATTGTCACCTGCCAAGGGGGAAAGGAAGCAGAGGAGATGTTACAGGCAGGGTGCCAGAATACACATCCTATCTAGAAAGGACCCTGCCTTTTGTTGCTGGTGTGTGTGGGTACAGGACTCACACATGATTGTTCATGTTGTATATTGCATAGGGTTGGGCCTGCACCCAGGAGACGTCCTAGAATCTAAAGTAGCACTGGTTTGTTTTCTTGTTTTTGTTTTTGTTTTGTTTTTTCAATAATTTATTTAACTTTATTCTATGTGCATTGGTGTGAAGGTGTCAGATTCCCTAGGGCTGAAATTACAGATGGTTGTGAGCTGCCATGTGGGTGCTGGAATTGAACCCGGGTCCTCTGGAAGAGCAGCCAGTGCTCTTAACCACTGAGCCCTCTCTCCACCCCAGGATCACTGGTCTTAAGAGTCTCCATTTATGAAGCAATTACAAAGAGAAGACATTGTCAGTGGAACTACTACTCTCCACAACTGGCAGATCATACCCTAAAATATGACAGAATGTGTCTAGACAAAATACATCTTAAAGCTCACTAAAATGTAGAACTGGGAAGATACAGTATTTCTTCAGTTTTGTTGTCTTGGTGGAAGGGAGGATAGAGAAGGTTTTGATTTGTTATTTTTTGGTGGGTTTTTTTTAGAGACAAAAAATTTGGGAAAGAATATTGAGACAGGGTAGCCCTGACTGTCCTGGCACTCGCTCTGTAGGCCAGGCTGGGCTCTGTCTCACAGAGATCCGCCTGCCTCTGCCTCCAAAGTGCTGGGACTAAAGGCGTGCGCCACCACACCCAGCCTTTGGATTTTTTTTAAGATTTATTTTTTATTTTATATGTGTAGGGTTTGGTCTTCATGCATGAGAGTGCATTGCAGCCGGGCAGTGGTGGCGCACGCCTTTAGTCCCAGCACTCAGGAAGGTACTGTTCTCCTGAATCTGGAATTACAGGCAGCTTATAGCAGACTACTCATAGTAGTCATGTGGGCGCTAGGGACAGACCCTGGGTCCTCTGCAAGAGCAACAAGTGTCCTTAACCATAGAGCCATTTCTCCAGCCCCTGGGATGTGTTTTATATTGTTAATTATAGAATCCTGTCAGGTGCAACACGGCACTTGACCCCGAGACCCCCGTCTGATGGCCCTTTCCTGACGATGGCACCAAAGTGGCTGGAGAAGGGGGAGCTTTCTCTAGGCAAGCAAGTATGGCTCCTCTGGGCCAGGTACCTGGACCTCATCCTGAGGGTGATGGACAACAAGTGCGTAAGCCAGGGCATCTTCAGAGAGTGGAGAGAAGTTGGCCTGAGCCAGCAGGGGCCTCAGAGCCTGGAGCACGTCCTTCTCGCTAGACAGACGCTCGGGGTCAGTAAGGGATGGCTGGTCCAGGGTCTCCCTGTCAGGGTTGATGGGGTCATACAAGGCCTGAGGAGAGATGATAGAAAAACAGGGAGGTCACAGCATTGGGGGGTGGGGCACTGAGAAAGCCCAGAGCTTGGTCTTCTGTGCTCTCTCTAGGAGAGTGTTACGCTGCCACACACACGTTAAAACACGTGCAGTTGGGTGTGGTGCATGTCTTTAACTCTGCACTCGGGAGGCAGAGTCAAGTGGGTCTCTGTGAGTGAAAGCCCAGCCTGGCTAAAGAAAGAATGGCAGGGTAACATAGTGAGACCCTGTCTCAAAAAGAAAAACAACAAAACATTGTGTAGACAAGCTCAGCCACATCTCCAGCTTCCTCCTGACGTCGCCCTGAGTAGGTGGTCTCGCCTCCTCCAAAGCAGCTGTAGAAGGCCAGACTGCCTGGTAGAGGCTCCCAGCAGCCAAGGCCATGCCACTAGGAGACAGGTCCACATAGGGACTCTGAACTTTGACTGCTACTTGTGCAAGCCTCAAACCCTGCCTGGCCTGACGAATGCGGAGTGCTTTAAAGTCTGTAGGTCAGGGCAGTGGGCCTCACGTACTTCGGCTAGAGAATCCTTGAAGAAGAGGCAGGGAGATGTTTGGACAGAGCATGGTGGTGTACACTGTCATCCTAGCTCTCAGGAGACTGAACAGGAGTATGCCTGGCCTATAAGACTATCAGAACTGTGGAAGCCATGGTCCTCCCAGCATCGGCAAAGGCCCAGCCAGGGGTGTGTCTGCAAGCCCCCAGCCCCTCCCCACAGGGACCACTCCCTCCATCCTGGGTCTGCCTCATGTGCTCCAGCACAATGCGGCGCGGCATCTGCCTCCAGGACGGTGAGGAAAGTAAAGGCTCCCCCAGGTCTCCCCTGTGTCCCCTCCCATGGCTGTACCTGACTAAACTTCTCAAACAAGAAGTTAAAAGAAAGAAATTGAGAAGACAGAGTGCCCTGGACTGGTGCCCAGGCCTGTCTTCCCGTCCTCTACAGAAGCTGAAGCAAGAACACGGAACGCTCAAAGCCAGCTTGGGCAACTTAGCAATATCCTGCCTCAGAAATGAACAAATGAATGACAGAGTGAATGAATGGGGCCCCTGATGACTGCCGTAGTAGAGCACTTGCCTAGAATGCCCTGTTGAGGGTTTGGGGGTGTGGCTCAGCATCCTGGGTCCTAGGATGGCTAAAAAATTTAAAAGAGAAAGTAAAACAGCCAGACCCAGCAAACCACATGGGGATGAAATGCTGCCATTTCATGGGACAGGGGACAGCAGCATGGAAGGGACTCTCTCATCAGTGTGCCTCACCCGTGCTTCAAATCACTGTGGCCACAAGAGCCCATCAAAATGCGCTTTTTGTCCCCTCTCTAAGATGCTCCATCCAGTTCCAGTGTCCCCAGGTCATAGCAGCCTGTCACTCCCAGTCCCCTCCAGCCCTCCCCTCCCAGGATACTTCCTACCATCAGCCCACAATCAACTCCTGATGTCACGCGCTGGGCCCCCTGTCTCTCCTGACCCCCTCCACACTCATCTGAAGGGTTACCTTGGGGCTTCCATTTACCTGTTGGCTCTCCCCCACTTAAAACAAGCGCAAAGCCACCCCCACAGCTTTCCACTGAATTTGGAATGCAATGCGAATCTTTTTAGGACCTTAAGAGCCCCTCCAACCTGCCCTAGCCCCCAACATCTTCTGTACTGACGACTACCCCCAATGCTTTGGGGGGTGGGGTGGGGGAGGTCAGGGACAATCCCAGCTGCTAGCCTATCTGGTCCCAGCATGACATGTATTTGTCCCAGACAGTGTGACTGGCTTTGGAGGAAGCGGGACCCAGCCCACCATTGATCAACAACAGGTCTCAGGGTATCAGAGCAATCTCTGAGCAGGTACCCAAGGCAGTGGAAAGTGTTCCATACAGAGCAGCTTGCGCAAAGGCTGGTAGAGGGAGCATTTAGACACCCTATACCAGTGAGCAGGGAGATGCTGGCTGTGTCCATACCTCAGCTTTCACATCTGTAATTAAGGATGACGCTGGTCCCATTTTCACAGGCTAGAAGCGTGCCTCTAACTTGCTTCACATAACAGAAAAGTGTGCGGGGTTTTCATCCACTCTTCCCGTCCTTCGCTGAGATTTCACAGCACTGTGCAGAGAATGGGCCGGCTGCAGGGCCCATGGCACTGGAAGGCAGCAGTGAGGCCTGGAGCCCATTCAAATGGGCAGGGCCATAGACCACACCCACAGACGCCCAGAGTGACCTTGATAGATCGCATGGCTAGGACTGAAGCTGCAGCCTTCAAGGATGAGGGGGAGGGGACGGGCGCATCCCTTGGGCATCACCAGCCAGGTTCTCCTCTGAGAGCTTCAAGCCAGAAACCTAGGCACGGCACATGACCTGATGCCCCTCCTCCCCAGGCTCCTTTCTCTCCCATCCCCCTGCCTCCCTGCTCTCTCCTCTCCCTCCCTACCCTCCTCATGAGTCTGCTGTCCCAGCACAGACATGCTTTTCCTAGCCCGCTGTTCCCACAGCAATGCAGATAGAACCACCACGAGCTTCCCGTTTGGTTTTGCTTGTGTGCTTTAATTTCTTAAGATTTATTTTATGTGTATGAGTGTTTTGCCTACCTGTATATATATATATATGTACCACATGCATGTCCTGTCCCCACAGAAGTCAAGAAAAGACACCAGAGTCTCTGGTACCAGGGTTGTGGACAGTCATGAACCGCCATGTGGGCTATGAGAACTGAACTCAGGTCCTCCGCATGGGCAGGAAGCCCTAGTAACCGCTGTGGAATACTCTTTCAACTACACAAAGACTGACACATTTGTTTATGTTGTGGAATATTACTGTAACTGTGTAAAGGTGTGTTACTTTTGTGTGTGCTGCATTTGTTTAATTATGTAAAACACGTGTTACATTTGTTTTACCTTGCCTGCCTAAGGCACCTGATAGGTCTAATAAAGAGCTGAACAGCCAATAGCTAGGCAGATAAGGGATAGACGGGGCTGACAGGCAGAGAGGATAAATAGGAGGAGAAATCTAGGCTCAAAAAAGAAGAACAAGGAGAAGGCAGAGAAGCGGAAGGAGGATGAGGGAAGCCAGGCAGAAGCCAGCCAACCTAATAGACATAAAGACAGCCGGACAGTAAAATACAAAGAGAGAAAAAGATAAAAAAGGCCCGGGGGAAGGTGCAGATGAAGAGAAACAGGGAACGCTAAGCAAAGGCCAAGCAGTCAAAACTGGTTAGTCTCCGTGTCATGATTTGGGAGCCAGCTGGTGAGCCGAAAGAAAAGGCCTGGGCCCCTTAACTGCTCAACCCTCTCCAATTCACGGCCTCCCATTTGCATGGGCCCAAGGCCTCACTGATACAAGTCCCATGGGTCAGCAGCCGGCCCAGCACTCTGCTGTGAACAAAAATCCCGCACACTTTTCTGTTACGCTTGAAGCAAGTTAGAGGCACGTTTCCAGCCTGTGAAAATGGGACCAGCGTCATCCTTACTTACAGATGTGAAAGCTGAGGTATGGACGCACCCAGATCTGCCTGTTACTTACAAAGCCCTTTAATGCTTGGGAGGCTGAGGCAGGAGGATTGTGTATTTGTGGATTTGAGGTTAGCCCAGGCTACCAATGAGGCCACACCTCCATAAATAAACAAAGCGCTGCCAAGGTTTCCAACGCCCTAGGGAGCAGAATCACACACATACAAGGTTTCCAACGCCCTGGGAGCAGAATCACACATACAAGATTTCCAACGCCCTGGGGAGCAGAATCATACACATACAAGGTTTCCAATGCCCTGGGAGCAGAATCACACACATACAAGGTTTCCAACGCCCTGGGAGCAGAATCACACACATACAAGGTTTCCAATGCCCTGGGAGCAGAATCACACACATACAAGGTTTCCAACGCCCTGGGAGCAGAATCACACACATACAAGGTTTCCAACGCCCTGGGAGCAGAATCACACACATACAAGGCCCCACAAAACTTTTGTGTCATATTGGTGTGTTTGTGTATGGGGGAGGGCCAGAGGACCGCTTTGAGGAGTTGATTCTCCTGGGGCTGGACTGAGGTCATCAGGTTTCATGGTAAGAACTTTCACAGGCTGAAACAGCTCATCACCCACTATAGAGCTTTTGAGGGACAAAGGTCAGAGGATCACAGGTGCTGTAGGTACAGATGGTTATGTGAGTGCTGGACGAAAAGATCCTCTGGAAAAGCAGCACTGTTCCATTGAGCCATCTCTCCAGCCGTGTGTGTGTGTGTGTGTGTGTGTGTGTGTGTGTGTGTGTGTGTGTGTGCGCGCGCGCACTATATAAAGATAATTTAGTATGAGATTATCTGAGTGGGTGTGTACTATATATATATATATATAAAATTTGGAATGAGAGTATGAGCTGCACACCATGAAATATGTGTGGAAGTCAGAGGGTAACTTGAAGGAGTTAGTTCTCTCCTTCTACCATGTGGGTTCCAGGGATCAAATACAGGTCACCAGGCTTGGTGGCAAGCACCCTTATAAACTGAGCCACTGGTCCTGCATGGTTTTCTGAGACAGGTTTATGTAGCCAAGTGTGACCTTGAACCCCTGACCCTCCACCTCCCAATGCTGGGCTATAGGAGTGCACTGCCAGGCTCGGTCCCTGCAACCACATGAGGTCAGTTGCTGCAACAGTGGGTCTTGCCAAGCTGCAGCAGGCACCATATCAGGCTCTGCATACTGAGCTCCGTGCAGAGTCGCAGCCAGGGGCGCCGCTACACAGACCCCAGTCCCTCTGCACTCACTAGTGGCCCCAACCCCTGCTTCTCCCACCATTCACTCACACTTGCCCCCTGAGGGCAGCTCACGCTGCTAGAGAGAGAGGGGCAATGGCTATCTGGTGGTACCCGTGTCCTGGGCCTCCCACCCGAGTCCTAGGTTTGCACAACCCAGGCTCTCCATGCAGTTTCAGGCTTCCCCCAGCAGGCCAAACCCTGTCCACTCATCATCCTCCCCAGGCGTCCTGGACACACTATGTTCAAAGCCGACCCGGGATCTAACCATGGACCCGACCTGGGCACACAGCTGGGGACACGGAACCCAAGGCCAGCAGTATGTCCACCTGAAAGGCTCCCCTTCGCCAGCTGCTCTTCCCATGCTCTGGGGACTGTCCAGGCAGGCAGGCTGGGGCACCGGACCAGTGATTGGTTTCAGGACTTCAGTGTGACTTCACCCCACTCTCTACTAAGGGACCACCAGAGGGCGCCTGCTCACGCTGCCCATAGGTCCTGTTCCCTGTGCAAACCCTCCTTAATTGTTCTTTTTTTAAAGTTTTTGTTTTTGGGGGTGGGGAATGTGCACGCACCAACCTAGGGCATCTCCACCTCCCAGCACCTGACCAGGAAATTTGCCCCACAAATAGGAGTATACTCATATTCTATTCTGCATCTCTATGTGTTTAAAATTTTACATAGCAGGGCCAGGAATGCTGGTACATGCCTTTAGTGATAGCACTTAGGAGGCAGAGGCAGAGGCAGAGGCAGAGGCAGAGGCAGAGGCAGAGGCAGAGGCAGAGGCAGAGGCAGAGGCCACGTGTGCCCCAATGACAGAACATGGTGGCAGGTGAGGAGGTCTGGGACTGAGACTTGTGACCTCTGCAACCTTGAACTTTCCCAGGTCCTCCCTGAGCCTGGCTTTTGTGTCTGCACAAGTGGGGCTTGCAGCCGCAGAGAGGGCTGCAGCTAGACACAGTGCACCCTGAGCCCTGAAGGGTTGTTGTTGTTCAAGGCATGGAGGGTAGCCAGAGGCTGAACCCTAGACCCTACACCCTGGACAGTTTGAGCTCAGACTTAGAGCCTGATGGCCCTGAGGACAAACCCTAGTGTGCAAAACACCCACCTGACAGAATTTTTGTTACCATATCCTAGTCTGAAACACTAATTCTCTTAGTCTCAGTATCATCATATCCTTCCAAAGCTTCTCCTTCAGAACAGACAGAGTACTCCAGTCACTCTCGGCAGCCCAACAAGTTAACTTCCTCCAGGCATACTGTACACACCTCTAATACCAGCACAGAGGAAGCAGAAGTAGTGGACCTCTGTGAGTTCAAGGACATCCTGGTCTACACAGATTCTGGCCAGCCAGATCTATATAGTAAGACAATGTCTCATTTAAAAGAAAGAGAAAAAATAAAAAGAAGGGAGGGAGAGGAGGGAGGGAGGGAGGGAGAGAGAGAAGAAGGGAGGGAGGGAGGGAGGGAGGGAGGGAAGAAAGAAGGGAGGGAGGGAGGGAGGGAGGGAGGAAGAAAAGAAGAAGGGAGGGAGGGAGAGAGAGAAGAAGGGAGGGAGGGAGGGAGGGAGGGAGGGAGGGAAGAAAAGAAGAAGGGAGGGAGGGAGGGAGGGAGGGAGGGGAGGGAAGAAAAGAAGAAGGGAGGGAGAGAAGGAGGGAGGGAGGGAGGGAGGGAGGGAGGGAGGGAAAGAAGGGAGGGAGAGAAGGGAGGGAGGGAGGGAGGGATAAAGGGAGGGAGGGAGGGAGGGAAGGAGGGAGGAGGGAGGGAGGGAAGAAAAGAAGAAGGGAGGGAGGGAGGGAGGGAGGGAAGGAGGGAGGGAGGAGGGAGGGAAGAAAAGAAGAAGGGAGGGAGGGAGGGAGGAGAGAGGGAGGGAGGGAGGGAAGGAGGGAAGGAGGGAGGGAGGGAGGGAGGGAAGAAAAGAAGAAGGGAGGGAGGGAGGGAAGGAGGGAGGGAGGGAGGGAGGGAAGAAAAGAAGAAGGGAGGGAGGGAGGGAGGGAGGGAGGGAGGGAGGGAGGGAGGGAAGAAAAGAAGAAGGGAGGGAGAGAAGACCTAAGTCCCTTCTCCCTGCAGATCCCACAACCAGACATCATATTTTACATTCATTTTATTTATTGGCTCCCCATCTGAAATGCCAACTCCATGAGGGTATGGCTACATTTTTCCTGGTCTGTCCTCTGAACTTAAAAGACAGTCAGGGTCCAAGCGTGTGTCAGTCACCATGTATCCATCAGAACGTGTCAGTCACTATGCATTAATCAGACAGAGCATGAAAAGACTGGACAGCCATCCTCACCTGCAGCCTGGCCAGGAGCTGATGGTAATGAAACAGGGTACAGAAGTCCACATGAGCCGAGAACGCTTCCAAATCTGCTCTCTCTGCCGGGCTGGGGTGGAACTCCTGACACCCAGAAAGAAAACCTAGTTAAGCCTGTCCCTTTTTTCCAGAGAAACCCTTCCACAGCAACCCGCACACAGGATGTGGATTCCGGGCTTTTAAACGTTTTCTTTCAAAGCTGATTTGGCCAACCGTAACAGATCCAGCAAGCACAGCACAGGAAAAGCAGAAGGCTTCCAGATCCAGAGGCTCGGCCCCTGCTCTGCCACTAACTTTGCACGTTCATAAAACGTGTGGCATGTGACAAGTGCTCTTCCGTCGCAGAGCATCATCCCCCAGAAAAGGGACAGGGTTCATGGATTTTCAAAGGGGGAACTAAGGCTCAGTGCAGCCATTTGCTGAGGGTCATGATAGGCCCATCTGGCTCCAGAGCACCATATGAAGATGTCCATTATCCAGACAAATGTCCAAACCTACCTGAGCTTCAATTTCCTCATGAGCACATGGCTATGGAAACTTCATTCAGTCATTCATTTGTTGTGTGTGTTTTGACTGTATGTGTGTATATGTACCAGGTAAGAGCCTAGTTAGTGCCTGCCAGCAGCAGTCAGAAGAGGGCACTGGATCCCTTCGTTTTGAACTACCATATGGGTGCTGGGAACAGTACCTGGGTCTTCTGCAAGAGTAACAAATTCTCTAAACTGCTAAGCCGTAGTCACAGCCCAACTAGGGGAAATTTTAATGAAAATATATGTGCTCATATGTACACATGTGTATATAAAGTCTAGCACAGGACTTGGTATACACAGCAGGCGTCAGTAAATAACTATTATATTAATGATCACCTTCAACAATGGGAGGTCTGACAGTGACGGTGGGCTGAGAGCTCAGACTCTGGAATAGACCAGGGAAGAGGTAAGGCACGCTCTCTTGGAGTCAAGCAAGCCTAAGTCACTGACTGACTACCTGCAGCTTCAGATGGGTGACTCTGCTTTTACCCTACCTGTAAAATGGGCTGTTATGGTGATTCTATACTTGACAAAGAACTCGGTGTGATAATGATTGTGATTACAGCTTTGCAGGCACAGTTTTATTATGTGGTAGGAAATAATGAGGAGGATGATCGTTGTATCTATTTGAAGGGGAAAGCTCATGTGCCAGAGTGCCTTTCAAGGCCCGGAAGAAGCCGGGTCTGGAGTGCATTTTAGGCATCTCATCTTGGAGCGCTTGCCCCTGCAGCCACTGGGAACGTTAAAAGGACCAGGAACTACAACTCCCAGGGGGCGCTAGCGCAGGTACAGCGGTGCAGTCGCAAGGTCGGCTGGAAATTGTAGTCCCTAGGCTCTTGGACCACGGGTGGGCAGTACCTGTATCAGGAGGCGGAGCAGCTGCTCCTTGGAGAATGGAATGAAGCGCTCGCGGTACTGCTGGGCCCAGTCGCGGGGCTCTGTGGGGTTCCACATCTTTCGATACACCCCCATCCTGTTCGCCAGGGACGACAGAGCCCGGGGAGTCCCGAAGAGAGCAGGCACCAGGGACCATACTCGGACCTTGGACCCCCAGGTCACATGCAACATGGCCAGCCCCCTTTCCCAGAGCCTAAACATAAATAAGCAAATGAGGCGGTGTCACAGGTCAACTGGAGGTGGCACCTCCACACACCCCGCCCTCCCTTCGGGGGAGAGTCCTAGCGAAGCTTTCTCACTGTGTCCTGCTACACTGCACATTTAGGTGGCTTTCAGACTAAGGTCAGAGGTCGAAGTTTGAGCATTTTGGAGGCCCGGGGCCCCTGTAGCGGTACAGGTGGTCTCTGCGGAGCTTGGACTGCGAGGTCGATCTCAGGAGTGTTGGGGAACCAGGAGAAGTTAATAGCGGGTACTGGGCCGTCCTCCCTGGGCCATGCAATCCCCCATACTTCCCTCACCTTAGCTGACGCACCACTGTCATTGAGCCTTCTGCGCATGTGCGCGGAGAGGTCCTGGGGCCCGGAGGACAGGCTTCAGCAAGCAGCGCGACGCATGCGCAAAGCCTGGGGCTTTGCATCCATGTGTGTTTTTTGTTTTTTTTTTTTTTTAGAGCCTTTATCTCCACTGCGCATGCCTCACCGCTAATCGGGGCTTAGGGAACACACACGCGCCAAAGAAGCGTCACCCGGTTTTCTATTTCAAAGGAGGGACGAGGCCGGGGCGGGGCCGGGCCCAGGAGCGCGCGCCGGCCAACGGCGGCCCGCCCAACGTCTGCCGAGGCCACGCCCCCTTTCTACTCAGCCTGGATAGGTGGGAAGGAAAGGGGCGGGACTTAAATGCAGCCAATCACCCATAGAGAACAGAAAAGGCGGGAAAAAGAGGACCCAAAAGGCACCTAGAGGTGGCGCCCGGGAGCAGGAGAAGAGGGCAGGCCGACGGGAGATTCTGCCGCCCAGAGGCGAACCCTGGCCCTCGGAGAATAGGAGGTCCTCTTCAGGCAGCGCCCCCTGGGGTCGCAGCACTTCCGCCCCCACGTTCCTGGAGGGGAGGCCCCTGTTCTAAGAAGGTTGCTATGTCTGTAATCTTGAGCGACGGCTGCTTTCCAGACCCCAGAATGAGACAGCGTGTCTTCCTGAGACAGAGATGTTATGGGAAATGACCCAAGTCAGGGGACACCTCAAATGTGCCTGGGCTCACTAGGGCCTTCTGTGACCAAGGAGCCACACACCCTGAGGGGCTCGAGTCTACAGCTCCTCTAACCAGTGTCCCCCCGTCCTGAGGTCCCTAGCCACTCAGGACCCAGAAGGCCTGTCATTTCTCATCACCCTCACCCTGTATCCCACATACCATACCCAGGGCCCTCAGAACCCTCTGGCCCCTTTTCAGCTCCTTCACCCTGCACTTCCTACTTGTAGGACCTCAAGCAGCCTTTCAGCTCTGTTCCCACTTCCAGAACCTTCCCCATACTCTTATCCCTAGCGCCTGGCACCACCCAGCAGTTTCTCACCCCACGTTCCTGACAACTGAACACCAAAGCGGCCCCTTGGCCCCATCCCCCTCCGTTCCTAACCGCCCGCGGTCCCCCCTGTCCCCGCTTTGGGAGTCTGCAGTAGTACTCTGTGCTCCATGGCAGAGACTCCCATCTCTGGACACCCAGCCCTCCCTTCACACCTAAGCCTCACAGCCTTCACCCCACCCAAGCCTGACTGACATTCCCATTCCTGTTGTCTTGCAGCACTTGCGCCCTGGGGTGGGCTTGAAGCACACGGGCAGTGGTGCCTAGAAAGCAGCACCCAACACCCCTGCTCCCACCTCCCAGGACGCCCAAGGAACAGAGGCCACCATGCATCTTCCTGAGAGCCTGCAGGACCTGGCAGACAGTGAGGCTGTGCGGTTTCTGAGGAGACCGAAGAGCATCCTGAGGATCTGCGGAGGGGTGAGACGCTGGGGTCAGACACAGGAGAGATCAGTTCTCGGGTCTGGGAACAGGGAAGGGTCACATGTGGTCAGATAGGGAAGCAAAGAAACTGAAGCCACCTCTTACTGAGTGTCTGCAGTCACGGCACCAGCCATCTGTAGTGCCAGCACATGAGCGGCTGCTGGAAGAGACGAGGCCAGCCTTGGTTGCAGTGTAAGAAAAAGAAAAATGTACCTGGGCCTGGTGGCCACACCTTTGATCCCAGCACTCAGGAGGCAGAGGCAGGCGGATCTCTGTGATGTTGAGGCCAGCCTGGTGTACAGAGTGAGTTCCAGGACAGCCAGGGCTACACAGAGAACCGTGTCTCAAAAAAGGAAAGAAAGAGAGTGACAAAGAACCCTTCAAAGGAGAAGAAAAATGCTCCCTTCGAAAAAGACCATGATTTTGATAAATGAAATGAAGACTGTTTGGGGACTGCGTGTCCAGTGGGGTAGCCACAAGCCACATGAGACACACCGATTCCCACTAATTTAATTCTAATGGATATTCTGCATTCAGTGTGACCATATTTGAGGTACTTAGCTGCCACGAGTACCTTGTGGCTCTCTAATTGAACAGCGTAGATTCAGAACATTTTCGTCATGCCAGAAAGTTACATTAACCAGCATCCATTAAGGTAAACACAGAAAAGGGCAGTACCACTGCATTCTGCGAGATGACAGAACCCATTTATTTTCCATCTCTCGGGAGGGGATGGGGAAAGCAAGGACTGAGGCCTATTATTTATAAAAGAAAAAGTCAGACAGATGGGAAGACAGTGTGCAACAGGCCCCGGCACCAGATGTGAGTGGTCACCATGGCAGGCACAGTGATGACACTTCCTGTGCGTTCTGTAATCCCCACCATATTCCCAAAGAACCTGGACACTGGGAGCAAAAGCCTCGTTCAGATTCAGCTGCATGAACCTGACATGAACCAATCACTGTCCCTCTCAGAACATCAGTACGAGAGTCATCTATCTGTGCCTATGGATGCTTCCTTCTCTTTTTAAAAGGTGTTTTAAGTTATGTGAGTGTGCCCTCATGAGCTTGCACACCCCACATGCATGCAGGTGCTGGTGAGGCTACAGGATGTCAGATCATCTGGGACTGAAGTTAGGGCTAATTGTGAGCCACCTGTTAGCTTCTGGGGACAGAACCAGGGATCCTCTAAGCACAGCATTTTAGTTACTGTTCTGTTGCTGTGAAGAGTCACCATATAACCAAGGCAAATCATAAAAGAACGCATTTACCTGGGGGCTTGCTTAGAGTTTCAGAGGGTGAGTCCATGGCTGTGGTAGGGAACAAGTCAGCAAGCAGCCATGCATGGTGCTGGAACAGTGCTGAGAGCTTGCTTCTTCCTTCCTTCCTTCCTTCCTTCCTTCCTTCCTTCCTTCCTTCCTTCCTTTCTTTTTTGTTTGTTTGTTTTTGTTTTTTGAGACAGGGTTTCTCTGTAGCTTTGGAGGCTGTCCTAGAACTAGCTCTTGTAGACCAGGCTGGTCTTGAACTCACAGAGAGCTTGTTTCTTATCTGCAAATTAAAGGCAGAAAGAGAACAAACTGTAACAGCATGGGCTTTTGAAACCTCAAAGTCCACCCCTAGTGACACACCTCCAACAAGGCCACCGCTCCTGATCCTTCCCAAACAGTGCCACCAACTGTGACCAAGCATTCCAACATATGGGCCTGGCCAAAGCATGGTGGCGCACATCTTTAATCCCAGCACTCAGGAGGCAGAGGCAAGAGGATCTCTGTGAGTTTGAGGTTTATATAGCAAGCTGCAGGACAGCCCTGTCTCAAAACAAAACAAAAATCAAGCATAGGATCTGGTGGAGCCATTCCGTTCAAATCATTACACGCGTTATGCTCTCTTAGCCACTGAACCGTCTCTCAAGTTTGTGCCCCACACACCCTGTTTCATGTTTGGGGTGTCTTTTTGTTTTTCTTGTTGCTTGAGGCAGGGTCTTAAGTCTGTAGCCTAGCCCAGGCTGGCCTTGATCTCACAATGGACCTCGTGTTCCAGCCTCCCTGAGTGCTGGGATTATAAGTATGAACCACCACGCTCAGCAGCCTATACTGCTGCTGTAGCTTTCCCTGCATAGAGCTGGCCATGGAGGCCCAACAGTGAGGTCTGATTAGGGGCGTGGGAGCTGGCATCCATGTCCTTCTCCATGGATTAAACTCCAAACTGTCCCCAGGTTCCCAGTCCAGAGTATCTGCTCTCTGTCCTCTGGAGCAGTCCAAACAGGCCTAGCTTTGTGTCCTAGCTTTGTGTCCATCACGCCCCTGTTGTCTGGGCTGCCCCAGGCATAACCAGCAGCAGCAGCAGCAGCACCTCTCATCCCCAGAAATGTTTCTTTGGCTCAGTAGCATGCATGGTCAGACTATCTGTGGCCTGAAGCATCTCCTCCCAACCCGTGTCCGTCTGTGAGAAAAGGGTCCCAGTGCCCGGCTCCTGGGCAGGACTGCTGTGAGGACGACGAGGCAATGCATATACAGGCCAACTAGCAGGGGCTGGCACAGCCCGAGTCTCCTTAGATAGCAAAGGTTGTCACTGAATAACTAGCTCATCTGTGAGGGAGGAGCGGGCTGGACGAGCTGGGATGACCGGAATCGGTGCCCACTCCCTGGTGCCCTTCTCTCCTGCCACAACCTATGACAAGCACACACTGGTGTGCAACCCAAGGGGGAACTGAGACCCCCAGGCAGAGGTTGAGTGATTTGTCAAGGTCATTCCCCATCAGATGAAGGAGAGTCAGACTCAGATCCACTCTGTCTCCAGTGCCTGCATCAGGAACCTGAGGGAGCGGGGAGCCCAGCTGGTATGGCCAAGGGCAAGCGAGGGGAAAGGCAGGCAGCCATGCCAGACCTTGTGGTCACGGACTTTGCCTGTGCTACCACCCTCCCTCCCCAATCTCCTTCCCCTGGCCTGGTTCCTCAGTGGGAGTCTGGGCAGCTGGCATTCATGCCCTCCATGCTTCTTGCCAGCTGGTGTCTGAACTCATGAATCTTTGCTCCCTTCCTGGAGACAAGCCAGGAGGGTGCAGGAAGAGCCTGGACACGGGCTCCAAGGAAATAGGAGCCCCAGCTTGGTGCCCCTCGCCACATTTCCAATGCCCTGGCTCCACCATGGACAAACAGCCTTGGGGACGGGAAGTCAGGAGGGCTGAAGTCAAGCCCCGCCCTAAGGCAGCTCACTCTAAGGCTCTGCTTCCTCTCGGGTGAGCCCTGAGAACCATCACTGTCCTAAGCAACTCAAGCACACTGGGAAACTGAGGTCCCAAGGTCTGAATGACTCAAACCCACACAGCTTTGTAGAGTCAGAAACACGTGGCTCTTTCTACTCGGTTGTAATGTGGAAGGTTTGTCACCTTCGAAAACGGAAGTGATGGATCATGTGTGCCTCCCTTTGTGGGGTGTTACACCGTCCCAGGGAGGTGGCACAGGTGGAAAGAACGTGATCTCAAAACTGACTGTTGCACCCTCCTGTTCTTTCCCTGCCCCCTCCTGGCAGGAGCAGAGTAAGGGACGTCCTCAGGACGGGACCCTTAGCCCCCAGACCCGTGGTCCTCAGCCCCCAGTGCTGTGAACCTTGCCGCGGTTCCTCATGTTGTGGTGATCCCAATCATGAAATCGTCTCATTGCTACTTCATAACTGTAATTTTGCTACGGTTATGAATCATAATATAAATATCTGATATGTAGGAAAGCTTGAGAATCATTGTCCTGAACCATCTTACAGCCTTCCTCCATGAACTTGACTATCAAGTGCTTGGCAAGAAGAGATTAGTTCTTTTGGTTATAAAGCAATAGCAAAGGAGAGAGGGGTACAGGACAAAGGCAGGTAGTTTAGGGCCAGTCTTACTCTCGCCCATTTACTGAGGTCCTCCCTGCACTAGTAAACACACACACACCTCTGCAGAGCCTGTCCCTGGGAGTTCACATCTCACCCGATTTTCTCGTTTCCTTCTGCACAGCGTCCCATTGCTTACAGCTGCATACCGTCAATCACAGATCCAGTTTTACAGCCAAAGTCTCTGAATCCCCAGAGCTCTGTGAGCTTTTCTCTCACCCTTACCCTTTATCCACTGGCCACATGACCCCAGAGAGCTTCTCTACCCCTGGGTCTGGTCCTGGCCATCTTAGAAGAAATTCTAAAGAGGGGCTGGATAGATGGTTCTTGCTCTTCCAGCGGACCCAAGCTTGACCCTGAGCACCCAAACAGCGGCTCACAGCCATCCTCAACCCTGGTTCCAGGGATCGAATGCCCTCTTCTGATCCGAACGCAGCAGAGACACAGGTGGTGCACATGCAATCGTGCAGGAAAAACAGTCACACACACAACATAAATCTTTAGAATTAGAGAAAGTTGGGATGAGAATTTTGGCTTTCACACCTCCTCGGGTCTGACTTTGAGGTCTTTGAGGGTTAGCTCTTGCCTGCATAGACACCCTGCATATCTGATGTTTACATTACAATTCATATCAGTGGCAAAATTACAGTTGGGAAGTAGCAACAAAAATAATTTCATGGTTGGGGTCAGCACATGAGGAGTTAGTAAAAGTAGTTGCAGCAATGAAGGTTGGGAAGCCCTGGGTTCTAGGCGTGCACCGCCATGCCCAGAAAAATCTAGGCATGCACCTCCATGCCCAGCAAACTCCTTTAAGGTCCAGATCTCAACCTACTACTTCCTAAGAGAACTTTGGTTTCCACCCAGACTTCGGCTCTTACCACTCTACTGTGCCCTGACTTCCCAGCATGCACACTTGCCCACCCCTCTACCCGAAGGCTTTTCCCACACTGACATCCAATCCCACCCTGCCCTGCCCTGCTCACAGCCCTCCAGGCAATGGTCCCACTACTCTTCTGACATCCCACGTAGAAAGCCCCCTGAACCAACTTCACTTTCTACCCAGTAGACACATGGGCCCCTTGACAGAGGGCTTTCCACGCCACAGTGTGACAGATTTTTGCTAACAGGAACCTCTGCTCTCAAGGCTGGATCCAGCGTGAGGCAGACAGGCTACAGTGAGGCAGGCTACAGCTGGGGTCCAAGTCGAAGCTCTGCTGCTCGCTAGCTGAAAAATTCACCCAGGTCCTTGTCCTCTGTGCCTCAGATTTATTGTCAGAAAAGCGCCTCTGTCGTAGTGTAGTTACAGGGTGACCTCACAGAAGGCAGGTGCACAGGCACCTGGCGGTGCAAAAGGCGGTGCTGTATTGCTTAAGAATTCTAAAGCAAAAACCACATGTAGTGCCTATGCTTAGAACCCAGAACCTGGGAGAGTGAGGCAGGAAGATGGCTACGAGCTCAAGGCCAGCCAGGGCCCGTGAAATCCTGTCTCAAAGAAAAAGTCCTGAAGTAAAAGGGCAAAATGCTGACATTTTAATTCTGTAGTCGGAGCTACGTGTGTGTAGTATGTATTGGTATATATTGATATTTCACAAGTTTATTTCAAAAACTGAACTGGGGAGGCGAGAGCTGGAAGATGGCTTGGCAGCTAAGAGTGCTCGCTACTCTCGCAGAGAACCTGAGTTTCCCACAGCTAGCTCACAACTATAACTCCAGCTCCAGAGCATCCAACACCGGCTTCTCGATTCCATAGGCAAGCAGGAACATGTGCACACATACAGCACAGACACGGCCAAACATGCGTGATTTAAAATCTTTTAAAAAATAAATTGATGCATGGCTTTAATCGCAGCACTCAGGAGGCAGAGACAGGAGGATCTCTATGAATTCGAGACCAGCCTGGTCTACAGAGGCTCAAAGCTACACAGAGAAACCCTGTCTCGAAAAATAGCAACAACAAAAATAAAGGAATCGGAAGCTGAAAATGGCTCAGCTATTTGAGTACTAGCTGCTTCTTCCAGAGGTCCCAGGTTCAACTCTCAACACAACATCTGCAACTCCAGGCCCCCATGGACACTGCATGCATGATGCAGTTGACAGACATACAATCAGACCAAACAGCCATACATGTTAAATGAGTAAATTCAAAAAGGAAAACATAAGCTGGTCAGTGGTAGTATATACATCTTTAATACTAGCACTCAGGAGCAGAGGCAGGGAGATCTCTGAGTGCAAGGCCAGCCTGGTCCGAGAGAGTTCTAGGACAGCCAGGAGTCTGCAGAGAAACCGTGTCTGAAAACACCAGTAACAATAATGAATCGGGGCTGAACACAGAGCTCAGTGGTAGGGTGCTCGCCTGGCACGGGAAGGTCCTGCTGTCAGCCCTCAGTGCTGGGTGACGGGAAAGGAGGGACATGGGGTAGCTAGGAGAGGGGGCACCTCTTATCAGGTCCTGAGGCCTGAACAAGGGTGGTGGCAGGAGAGCAGGAGTGGGCAAAGATGAAGTTAGTGTCGGCTAGGACTGTCCTGTGGTCCTGGGGAGCCTTGAGGGCCTATGGGCAGGAGGGCCGAGGAGAGGCTAGGATGAGGGAGGGGAAGGTGAGGCCGGAGCCCAGATGGAGGAAAGGAGATGCAGGGCAGAGACTGTCAGGAAGGCCAGCTGCAGACTGCCTGGTACCCAGGGCGTCCTCCCAAGGGGAGGGGCCTCTTGGAGGAGGCACTGAGTCCCACCCTGTCCATTGTGGTTCACAGGTCTTTTCCCTGATCATCTTTTCCTCTCTACTAACGGATGGTTACCAGAACAGGACAGAGTCTCCTCAGCTCCACTGCGTCCTCAACAGCAACCACGTGGCCTGTAGCTTCGCAGTTGGAGCTGGCTTCCTGTCCTTCCTCAGCTGCTTGGTCTTCCTTGCCCTAGACGCCGGCGAGAGCCGCATCACAGGCACCCGCTTTAAGACGGCCTTCCAGCTCTTGGACTTCATCCTGGCGGGTGAGTCCGAGGGACCCTGCACAGCTCCCCTTCTGTTCTCCCCAGTGCTAACCGGTCACAGTCCCGAGCCCAGCCCGAACGGGTGCCTCGTGGTCCCTCCACTATGAGGGTCTGACTCTGGTTCCTCCCAGAAGCATCCCTTAGCCCTTCCTTCCCATCCCACTGCCTCCAGCCCGAGCTGCTTTCCCCTCATGTTCCAGCCCCTGGCCACAGCCTGAAAGGCGCAGGGCCAGGTGGGCCCTCAGCGCAAGCTAGGATGAAGACTGTCTTGCAGGGTTTCTGGGTGTGGGATGAGTAAGGGGTGCCCACCGTTCTGTGGACACCTGCTGAGCACTCTCCAGCGTCAGGCACACCGTCCAGGGGTGGGCTTCCTCTCCTCAGTTCTGAGAACCCTTGCTCACCTTCTCACACAAGAAAGACGGGGGCTGAGGTGGCCATGTGAGCGAGCCAGTGCTGCCCAGTGAAGGGCAGGCCCTGTGCTTCCAAGCAGGGCACAGCCTCCATGACCATGCCATGGCCTCTGGGCCCCAGCACACACACAGCTAGCACCGGCCACTCGTTACACCAGGCCCTGCCTTCCCCTCCCCAGGAGCCATCCCAGCACCTCAGAGCACACAAGTGCTCAGGGCCACTTGTGTCAGAGCTCTCAGTGAGAAGGTGCCGTCCTCTGTATGAAGGACATGAGATGTGGCTGGCCCGACCCTGATGGGGGTTACAAGCTGAAGCTCCGCCCCTTTTAGACAAGGGAGCTCCGGGGATTTGGATCAGCATGGCGTGGTGACACTCGCCTCCCTGCCCCTCCCTAGCACGCGGCGCCTGTGCCCAGCATGCTGCCCCACTCTCTTTCCCTCGCCTTGCCCCTCCAGTCCTCTGGGCAGGTGTCTGGTTTGTGGCCTTCTGCTTCCTAGCTCGCCAGTGGCAGCATTCGAAGCTCAAGCATTTCCTCTTGGGGAACAGCAGCGCCAAGGCAGCCATCGCCTTTGCTTTCTTCTCCGTCCCTGTCTGGGTGAGGGCAAGTCCTGGCACCCCTCCAGGGTGGGTTGGGAAGGCTGTGCATCTGGTGACTAGGATCAGAACTCTCCCTGGGTCTCTGCTGTCACCCTCTGAGCCTACCTTCCTCAGGCACCCCATCCCGGGCACTGCCAGGCAGTGAGCAGATAGATACCCAGTCCCGGGGCCTCCCTGTCTTCCTGACCCATCACAGCCAACTTAAACCCTGCCCTTTCTGCCCACAGATATTCCAGGCCTACCTGGCCTTCCAGGACCTCCGAGATGAGGCTCCAGTCCCCTACAAGCGCTCCCTGGATGAAGGAGGTGTGGTGCTCAACACCCTCTCCCCAGCATCCACCACCAGCCCTGCCAACCCTCCTACCACAGGTCCCAACAGTGTGAGTTATGCCAGCTCAGCTCTGTCCCCCTATCTGACTGCTTCAAAGGCCCCCCGCCTGGCTATGATGCCCGACAGCTAAACAGCCCTTACCTACATCAGTAAAGAGCTCTTCTCCCTCTGAGGGGTTTCTGAATAACCCTGTCCTCTGTCTGTTCCTCTCTCATTCCTTGAGTGGCAGGGGGCAGAGACCTCCTGAAAAGGTTACAAATCTGTGCTACCCACAAGTGCCAATCACCCTGCTGACAGCAGGCTGGAAGTGTTGACAGGGAGGAAGCCTGCCCGTCCCTGTACCCTGAGCCCACACTGGCCCTGAAGAGGAGGCACCAGGGCCTCCTACTACAGAGCTAAGGCTGAGGCCAAGAGAGAGAACACAGTAGCACTGGCCCAGCAGCCCAAGCTCTGCCCCATAAGGTGCTCTACAGAGCAATGAGGCCATGATGAGGTTTAGACCTGTGTTTTCAAATACATTCAATCTGGCCTGGGAAAAAGGCAAGTGTCTCTACCCTACACCCTGGGTCACCATACTACTACCTCCTAGGAGGAATCATGCTGGTGGCAACTTGTGCCAGTGACAGCCTTTACGTACTACCCAGCCATGGGATTAAGATGCAGAAAATGGTTCAAGGCTACACTGAGAAAAAGAAAGTCAATTTTAATATATTTCATTTAACTGAATATATTCAATGTGTTACTGTTTCAACGTATAGTCAATATGAAAATTCAGCTTTTCTTTTCTTTGTAAAACATGGTTTCACTGTGTAGCCGAGGCTGGCCCGAAACTGTTTCCCAGCCTCCGCTCTGGGTTTACAGGCACGGTGCCACCATTCCTTTCCCAGCACTGAAAGCTACCCTTGCAGGGCTTTTCCTGGGTCTCACCTTTCAAACCCACTATGCACCTTTCCTGACAACACTGCCCACAAAGGTACAAGCTATGAGGTCAAATTTAGACTCTGGTATGTCCTGGTGGAGGGGTACGACTTCCTGTGTATCAGGCACAAAAACCACACAGCTTGATTCCTGTGGAGTGGAAGAAAGCAGCAGAATGACAGCAACACTCGGACCTGGGAAACAGGGTTCTGTGCTGCCATGAGCTAGAAGGTCTTCCACACGTCATACCTGTTAGATGGATTGGTTCCCAACCCATGAGCAAGAGGTGCCTGAGGGACACGTAGTCAGGGCCCTGCCCACATCCTGCACTTTCATTCTACCTGGCTTCTGGGAAAAACTCTTCTAAACAGAAGCCCCACTAAAACCACACAGAATACAAGAGCTCTGGAGCTAGAAGTCCAGGAAGAAGCCCCATTTTGTCACTCATCCTCCTGTGCCTCACATTCCTCATTTATGAAGTGTTTCTTCCTTGGCCTGAGTGCCAAATGAGAGTATCCATGTGACATCAGGGCATGGCAAGTCTTCTGGGAAAGTTAGTCCCAGTCCGGGAAGCATAGCAAAGGAACCGGAATTGGACACAACTAAGAACTAGGACATTCTCAAAGGACAAATAGAAGTTTGAACCAAGGGTCAGCATCCAGATGCTGGCTGGGGGCAGAGTCCAGTGAAGGACCACTTGCCTTGATGCACACAGGCTCTGGGCTTGGGCCCCAAGGTTGCCACAAACAAGAACCAAGGCCTGCCACGACAGAGCCAGGCAGACACAAGTCAGAAACGGCCAGGTATGGCGTCCATCTCTAAAGAGGCCAGAAAGAATTCCTTTGCTTTGTTTTGAGACTGGGTTTCTCTACGTAATAGCCCTGACTGTTCTGGAGCTTCATTTGGCCTCAAACTCACTGATCCGCCTGCCTCTGCCTCCCGAGTGCTGGGATTAAAGGCGTGTGCCACCACAGCCTGTTTTCATTTGCCTTTTAAGCCTATACACAAAAACACAATTATCAGCCCAATAGTAAATGGTAAGCCCACAGCCCCATCCTGGCTGCGAGGAAAGTGAAGGTATCCCATCTATTCATCTTCAGCCATCTGCCGCCACCTGGAGTGAGGGCCACTGCGCTGACTTAACGCCTTTTAAAGAGGCCAGAGATGCAGACTGTAATAAAGATCTGGTTTCAAAAGCTGGCAACCTTTTCTCCTTTTTTATAAACAGTATCAAAATGCCAGGGTTGTGGATGGCTGGAGAAATGACCCAGCAGTTAGAAGCACTGGCTGCTCTTACAAAGGACCTGGTTTCAATTCCCAGCATGCGTATGGCAGCTCACAACTGTTTTAACTCCAGTTCTGCTATAGATACCAGACACAACTAGTACACAGACACACATACAGGTACCATTCATACACATAAAACAACTTTTTAAAATGCCAACTGAAGGAAGGGTGAAAGCTGTCCCATCATCCATGGTGTAGGGCATGCATGTTCTTCAGGGTCCTCTGTGGCAGTTAGCTCTGTTTCTACATCAAACAAAAAATGAGATTCTCCCAACCTCTTCCCTGTACAGCCTCCAGGCATCAAGGTGCACTGGAGAGCTCTGAGGAACCTATTTCTCATCTTCCTGCTCCTTCAAGGTCTCTGATCATCCCCAGAATGTCCATGATGTCCAGTACAAACCAAAGAGGGCAGGAGACAGCACAGACGACAGTTTTCCTCAGTTTATTTCAAGAGAACAAAGAATCGGCCATCAAATTCTGTACAAAAACATGGTATTAGAGTGTGGTGACCCGCAGGCCAGCTAGCCCCCTTCCCTCGCCTAAGCCCAAAGCTTCCCCTAATCTGACCAAAAAAAAAAAAAAAAAACCAAACAGGACAACCTCCCCACACACACAAAAAAAGCTAACAAATTCTGGAAAAGAAATATGAAAAAATAGGGGGGATGCTCCTTAATTATCTTCCTTCTTATCACCAATCCAGGATGGGAGGGTCGTGACCGCCGCCAAGGTGGGCAGGCAGGCATTGGCAGATGTAGTGTTTGGCAACCATGGGGCTGGGGTGAGATCGTGGGGGGAGACAGTGGCTTAGAGAAGGGAGTGGACCTCCGCTGGCCCTGGTCCAGAGAACACTCAAAACAGTTTATAAAAAAGCAGGGCCAGGGTGGAAGAGAAAAAAGTTGTCAGAATCAAAAACTAAATAGTGGAAAGATTTGTTTTTTGCTTTTCTTCTCTAAAAGGCAAAAGGCTACAAACAGCTCAGGCCCTGAGCTGCCCAGGGCAGGGATCTTCCTTCCACTGACCCCGAGCCCAGCTGCAGGGTGCGGAGCTGGGCGAGGTGAGCTCTTTAAGAAAAGTCAGCTCTGGGTGAGAAGGGTCTTGGTCTTCGGCAGCCTTCCTCTTCCTCTTCCTCCTGCCCTGCCTCGGAGACGGCTGGTGAGGCCAGGGCTATGCCGGTAAGCTCAGCTTCTTCCCCTTCAGGACTGTGGAGAAAGAGGCAAACGGGCCTTACCTCTCCCCTGAGCACAGGTGAGCTGTGCAAGGACTCTCCACCCAACTACTAGATTGAGTCTAGATGGACCAGGGGGTGGCACAGGACTGTCAGGGCTGAGCAGAGGCCAAGAGCACTCTGTGCTTCAGCAATGCTGACCACAGCGCGGACCACAACTTTCCTGGCCTTGACTGCCCCAGACTTTGTGTTTCTGTGAGGGCCTCGACTACCTCCTCCTCTACGGCTGAGCCCTGGACATGAAGATACTCAGTAAGTTTGTACAGTGACAATTCACTAATTTCATCATCAAGAGTCCCAGCTTTGCCTGATCTCCACTTGTAAAAATATGTCCTGAAGAGTCAAAGTCAAAACTCGAGCCCTGGGGAGGCAGGGTCTGGAATGTAAATAGGGGATGATAGGCCCGGAACCCCAGAAGCCAGGAAAGGAAGCCCCATCCCTCATATGGCTGAAGACAGACCCTGGGCCCGAGGGATAGAGGACTGCGGAGAGAGCAGGCCTTTCAACCAGCCCTGCACTCTGCTTACCTTTGGTGATGTAGAGGTAGAAGAAATCGCAGTAGAGGACTGTCTGGACCAGGCCAGCAACAATGGCGATGAGGTCGAAGAAGCCCTCAAAGTGGTAGCGCCAGATCCAGTTGAAGAGATAGAGTGTGCGGTAGACGCCCAGTGCAAACAGGTAGTGGCTGGTGATGGTCTCGGCCTCACCTGTCTTGCTCACCATGAACAGCTGTGGCAGGATGGCCACTGACTCCAGGTAGATGGAGAAAGTCCAGAGGATCTGGAGAGGAGAGGAGAGGCCAGGGTAGGGCCAGGGTGAGGCAGCTGGGGCAGCACCAGCACGGGATGAGCACGTGAAGGAACGGACCACCCTAGCACTCATGGTAGACCCACTCTGTTGAGCCCACGTCACCAGCCCATCATGGCATCTCATCACAGTCCCCTAGTGCCCCCTTATACAGATAAGAGAAGACCCTTGCCCGTGACCACAGAGCACCCGACTCCAAACCTACCCCGCCCCATCTCTACGATGGGATACCATTAAAATCCTTTGGTGGCGTGTTACCGGTCAGAATGAAATCTAGACCCCTGGCCTTGTCCCTCAAGGCCCTCCCTCTCTGGGCAGCACAGACCAAGCTTTCTCCTGTCTCAAGGCCCATTTTTTTTTTTTTAAAGATTTATTTATTATCATGTATACAGTGTTCCGTCTTCGGGCCTGAAGAGGGCATCAGATCTCATTACAGATGGCTGAGAGCCATCATGTGGTTGCTGGGAATTGAACTCAGGACCTCTGGAAGAACAGTCAACGTGTTTAACCTCTGAGCTATCTCTCTAGCCCCCTCAGGGGCTTTTGTACTTGCTTTTATCCAGCATAACTGCGTGCTGTGGCCCACAACCTCAGCAGCCAGTCACTTCCTGGGAAAAGGTCTACTTTGGCCACTCATCCAGCCTCCAAGACTCACAGCAATTTGCCCTTTGGGATTGTTCATTATTTTTGTTTTATGTAACGTTTAAAAGAAATTATGGGGCTGGAACAATGGCTCAACAGTTAAGGAGTACTGGCTGCATATCTGGAGGACCTGGCTTTGATTGCCAGCACCCACATGGCCTGCACTCACAACCGCATTTTTATGTATATAAAAAATTATACATATATACATACATACATACATACATACATACATATCTGTGTGCACCTCATGGTACCCACAGAGACCAGAAGAAAGCATCAAAATGTCTGGAACTGAAGATAGCAGGGGACTACGAGCCAGGATGTGGGTGCTGGGAATCAAATCCTGCACTGGAAGATCAGCAAGTGCTGATAACGGCCGAGCCATCTCTCCAGCCCCATTCATTGTGTGTGTGTGTGTGTGTGTGTGCGTGTGCGCGCACACCGGAGTACATGTATGCACACAATATGTGTTCAGGAGCCCTTGAAGATCAGAAAGGAGCATGACTCACTGGAACTGGACGTTCAGGCAGTTGTGAGCCACTATGTGGGTGCTGGGAGCTGAAACCAAGTCTTGTGCAAAAATGAGGAAGTGACGGCCCACTGGATCGTCTCTCCTGCCCCTGCCTGGTTCTGTGCTATCTGCGATAGGGTATTACTTCATAGCCCTGGATGGCCTGGACTCACAGAGCACAGCTTCTCAAGTGCTGGCATTAAAGGAACGCGCTACCAAACTTGGCCTCTCTGTTTATTTTTTGAGGAAATCTTGTTATAAGGCCGAGGTTGGCCTGGAACCCGCTATACAGTCGAGGCTGTCTTTGTTCTCATGAACCTGCTCTTGGGACTACATGGTGGCTAGTGCCACTGCATGTGGCACATCACCCTGCCATAGCTCCTCTGCGAGTTCTGTGAAGCCTGGAATCCTGTGTTTTGTCCCAGGCCCCCGGCACCAGCACAGCCCCTGAAGAAGGGAGACCTAGAGTGAGCAGCTACAAAGGGCGGCCCATGTGTGCAGAACAAGTCACCCTTAGACGGCATGGCCAGCCCTGCGATGCTCAGGTCATCACAGCCCCTGAAAGTCCCACCTGGGGGACACCACCAGCTACATGCCCGAAACCACCCCTCAGAGAACAAAGCCAGGTGGCAGCTGTGGCTTTCTCCATGGTTGTTTTGGTTTTCGAGAAGGAAGTGAGAAACAGTAGGACCTGCGGGTGACAACCCAGGAGCTCTCTAACACCATGGGCGCTGACTGCCTTCAGCCTTAATATTTCAGGGCGGGTCCCGCTATTATCCTCACCCCACATACGAGCAAACTGAGGGACCCATTCCCAGGCAGGGCCCCAGGCCTATTCCCCTGACTACCCAGTATCCCCCAGGAGGCCACTGAGAAACACACCCATGGGCTCAGCTCACATTCCTGGGGTGGCCCTAGGGGAGTGGAGACACAGCACAAAAAACAGGCCTGTTGCAGTTTATCTATTTGTTGTGTGACATCTGGATTCTTTTTAAATTGTTTTAGTTTTATGTGTATTAGTGTTTTTTGTTATTGTGTGTGATGAGGTGTGTGTGTGTGTGTGTGTTTGTGTGTGTGTGTTAAGGGAGAATGACTCATGGAGGTAAGGCCAGCTGTCTTTGCACAGAAAGCCACCTGCCTCAGCTTCCTGAGTGCTGGGATTAAAGGCATGAACCACATAAAATCTTAAAAATGTATATGCAGGAGTGTTTTGCCTGCAGGTTAAATCTGTGCACTGTGTTCATACCTGGCTCCCACAGAGGTCAGAAAAGGGGGTTGGACCCCCCTGGAACTTGAGTTAGATGATTAGGATCGAACGTGTATATGTATGCTGGACACTAAACTACATTCTTCTGAAAATTCTCTTAATCGCTAGCCATCTCTCTCCAGCCCCCTGAATTGTTTTTAAGGTTTGTTTTTCTTTTATTTGTGTGTATGTCTGTATGATTAAATGCCACATATACACTGGTGCCTGTGAAAGCCAGAAAAAAAAAAAAAAAAAAAAAAATCACAGACCCTGGAGCTAACGTTATATGCAGCTATAAACTGCCTGACATGGGTCAGGTCCTGGGAGCAAAATTCTGCACAAGCAGGCAGTACTTTTAACTGATGAGCTATCCCTAGCCCCAAGGCCTAAACTTTATTTTGTTCATTTTTCTTATTATTTATTTATCACTCATTCATTCGTATGTATTCTTGGCTGGTCTGGAACTCAGTATGTAGATCAGGTTGGCCTCAAACTCACTGAGATCCGCCTGCCTCTGCCTCCCTAGTGCTGGGATTAAAGACGTGCAACACAGCCCAGTCAGAGAGCTGGAATTTTTGTTTTGTTTTGTTTCTGTGTGTGTGTGGTTTTTTGTTTTGTTTTTGTTTGTTTTTTTTCAAGACAGGGTTTCTCTGTGGCTTTGGAGGCTGCCCTGGAACTAGCTCTTGTAAACCAGGCTGGTCTCAAACTCACAGAGATCCACCTGCCTCTACCTCCCCGAGTGCTGGGATCAAAGGCGTGTGCCATCTACCACCCACCCGGCTGAGCTGGAATTTTTTAAAGAGTATTTTCAGGCTAGCTAGGTGTGGCAGTATAGGCTTGTAACCCCAGCACTTGGGAGGCTGAGGCAAGAGTATTTATCTTAAATTTATGGTCATTCTGGCCTACACAGTAAAGTCTTGCCTCAAAAAGTTATTTTTCAACCAGGCAGTGGTGGTGCACACCTTTAATCCCACCACTCAGGAGGCAGAGGCAGGCAGATCTCTGTGAGTTTGAAGCCAGCCTGGTCTACAGAGTGAGTTCTAGGACAACCAAGACTACACAGAGAAACCCTGTCTCTAAAAACCAAGGGGAAAAAAGTTATTTTCCCTTCTCTGGTTAAAATAGAACTTTCAGAGCACAGACTCTTGAAAACAGCCCCCCCCCCCATGCCTACCCCACCTCAGTGAGTTCTCCACCCGCAAAATAAGTCCAGTGACCCCAACTCAGCCGTGGTAGAGAATAAATCAACAGTTTAAGTAATCTCCGGTGTGACACAGAGATAGTGGCACATCTGCACAGCCAGAGTCTAGGACCCAGTCCTGGGTGCCACCACAACTGTCACACTCCCTCCGGGCCAATGCTGACTCTAGTCTACACAGTGCTTTCAGAAATACATTTTGGGCTTTGCAAAGTGGCAATATTACAGCCAAAGTGCAATTATTGCTAACTGAAAACTCTGCTAGCTGGGTGCACACCTTTAATCCCACCACTCAAACTTGGGAGGCAGAGACAAGTGAGTCTGTGATGTCAAGGCAGCCTGGTCTACAGACAGAATTCTAAGACAGCCAGGGCTACACAGAGAAACCCTGTCTTAAAAAGGAAAAAAAAAAAGCTTTTCCCACTACCGTGTCCCGACAGATTGAAGTATAGTTGGCATTGGTCATTTTAAAAGAGAAGGAAGAAAAAAGAAATACATTTTGAATAAGTGGCTAAATCTTTGAAGCTGAGCACTCTTAAATTACAGCTTCTGTTGAAAACCTCGGCATAACTGACGACCCAGGGCGGGCTCCCCGTAAGACAGAGTGGGCTGCAGGGGTAACGTGCTCCAGCTGATGGTTCCCTCCAGCCCACGAGGCATGAGTTGGCAGACAGCACAGGCCCTCCTAAAATTCCTTCAAGGAGCACATACAGACCCAACCAAAATGCCAAAGGGTAAAAGCCAAAACAGCCAACCCTGGAGGTGGAAGCACCACACTCGGCACTAACCACGCCCATCTCATGCACACATGGCTCCAGAAACGTGAGCGCCCAGTAGCTAAGAGGGATGGCGGTGAGTGCACAGGACTCTGAGTGCACAGGGCTAGGCTCTATCCCGCACTGTATAAGAGGGTGCTAAGAAGCAGGAACTGATTCTTCCCTTTGTCCTCCTGGTTGTGTGTCCTTTTACTTGTTAGCTTTGAATGGCTGAGCCGTCTCTCCAGCCCCCAATTTCCCATTTTACAAACAAGGCAGGCATTCACTTGCCCGTAGCCCTCCACTGTCCAGTTGAAGAAGCAAGCTTCCCATCCCTATACCTCAACTCCAGAGCCTCTTCATATAATCAACAGGCAACCCTAAACTCAGCAACTCTCATGTGGCCCCTTTCACAATGGGGAAACTGAGGCAAAGAAGGACAAGTCACAGGTTGAATTCACTATAATAGAAATCGGAGCTCCTGCCAGGCACGGTGGCACACGCCTGTCGTCCCAGCTATTCGAGAGGCTGAGACGGGAGGATTGCTTGAGTCTAGGAGTAGTGCTGTAGTGCACTCTGCCCATCTAGTGTCTGCACTAAGCTCGGCATCAATAGGGTGACTTCCTGGGAGCCGGGGACCACCAGGTTGCCTAAGGAGGGGTGAACCGGCCCAGGTCGGAAACAGCAGGTTAAAACTGCCATGCTGATCAGAAACAGGAGCTCCCAATCAGAATCCCACTTCTAAAATGCAGGCACTGAAGCAAGAGGCGTGTACACCCTATGTGATAAGATCAGTGACTGACAGGTGGGCCAAGAGCCATGCACTAGCCTAGCGTGCACAAGGCCCCAGACTTTATCTCCAACGCTTCTTAGACCCTAACGTCCTGCTCCCATTCCTAACCCTGGCCCGTCGGGTCCTCACTGGACTGCACATGCACATGTCTTAAGGGTCAGTGTCCTCATCTGAAAACGGAGCTCCGCTCTACATGAACTCAGCGGCACAGGGGCACATGGTATCGTCTGACTCCATGGTGCTCCTGTATGGGGATCTCAGCAAACCCTGCCGATCGAGGGAAAGGCTGAGAGGGCCTGCTCTCATCCATCCACATTGGTCCCCCGCAGAAACCTACCTCCAGAGGGGTGAAGTCATGGTTGACCAGGAACGCCAGAATAGCCGTGGGGACGACGAGGAACTCCACCCGGAAAGTGTCGTGGTTCCCATCGTAAGTAGCTTTGAACTTGCTGTAGATCATCCACACCGTGGTAAAGGAACAAGCTATGTAGACCACCTGACGGGAGGGTGACAGGTGGCTCAGCTGACAGCTGGGACCTCCATCCAGTAGGCACAGACATGGGCGGTCAAGTTCCCAGCCCACCCCTCAAACGGATGTCCAGACCCAGCTCTTCCTTCACGCCTGTCTAGACACTGGTCTCCCATACTTGGACGGAAGAGCCTAGATGAGTGAGTGTCTTCTCCTTCAGACCCAGACGTCCAGGCCCCAGCCCTCCCTCAGATCACAACTCCAGGCCCAAGCCTCTTTGCTGATTGCTCTCTGCCCCCTGTCCTAATGCTGCCACGGGAACTGAGTGCAGCTCTACCTTCATGCAGGTGTTGTAGAGAGAGATGTAGTTGGTGAACAGGTCCAGATATCGGGCAGTAAACACCACAGCAAACAGGACCTGGCTCTTCCCCGAAATGCCTGGTTGAGACAGAGAACAAGAGGCAGGGTAGGGGGAGCTGGGCTGGGCTACTTCGGCAACAAAGTGCAGCGCCTGGGCCAGGCTGCCTGAAGCTCTACAACACAGCGGTCCCGAAGGCCCTGACTGAGCACCGGCCCTTTCCCACCATCCACAGCCAGGGGGCAGCGGGCCTCACAGATACTATAGACCGAGGCTCCGTCCCGGGCTAGGCCTCGCCGGTACCCTGGTCCCCTCCTGGGTCCCCCGACGGCCTGGAACGACGCTGGGACCTCAGGCACGCCCTGCCTGACTTGAGCCTCCCAGCCAGTCCCTTCCCTCCGCTCCCTTCCTGGCCTTTACAGTCCACGTCACCAACTCCCAGCCGCCTCCCGCCTGCCATGGTTCCTGGTTCGCAGCTCCGGAACACCCACAGCTGTCCCAAAGGGTGCTGCGCAAGGTTCAACGGTGAGGCCCGACGAACCGTGTGCGCCCCTAGGTCTGGGCGGGAGCGGAGCCCCGGTGAGCCCGGATCCTCACGGTGCCCAGCAGTCTGCCCTGCCGGCTCCAGCCTCCCCGTACCCGGCGGCCCGCGCCCGCGCCTCCCCGCGGAGGGGCTCTCACCCGCACACGATCGGGACTTCCAGATTTTGAGCAGTAACAAGATGATGGCTAGGAGGTGGGAGAGGTCTCCCAGGAATCGGAAGAGGTTCATGGCGAGGGGCTCGGGCAGGGTGAGCTGGGGGAGGCTGGCCGGCCGGGCTGCCCCGGAGCTGCGGTGCCGCTGGGTGGAGGGCGGGAGGGAGCCCTTGGCTGGCTCAGCTCCGGGGTCGGGGCTCGCGGAGGTGAGCCGGGCCCGAGCTGTGGCAGCGCTGGCAGCGACAGAAGGGAGGAGTCTGGGCTGGAGCTCCACCCCCAGGGCGGGCGGGCTCGCTGGCGCCCCCTGTCGCCCGCCACCTGCCTTGCAGAGTAGTACCGAATAAGCAAGCTGGCCTCTCTCTGCCTTCTCCTGATGGGAAGGGTCTTTAGGACCCCACACTCACAGGTCTCTCTAGTAAAGGACTCGGAGAGAGTTCGCCCTCAGCAGGAGCCCTGAGGGAGCTTGACTTCTGAACTTTAAAGATCCTGGAGTGGCCTAGGGTGATGGTGCAGCCTGAAATCTTACCACTAATAGGATGAAGTACAGGGAACCCAGTTCCAGGCCTCCATGATGACAGTCTACTCCCCCAAAAATTATTAACACTAATACTTCTAATAGTAACAACAACGACAATAATCCTGCAGATTAAGAGGGTAGGTTCCTGGCTTCCTCAGTGTCCTCTAGTTCCAATTCACCGGGAAGACCCAGGCCCTCCTGCCACACACCCAGGGGTCCAGACCCACTCTACTACCTCTGCAATCCTTTCCTTGTCAATCTCTTTATTACTCAGCATTATAACCTACATCCACAATCCCATTGTCTTCTAAGACCCCAAATTTCAGGTCCTGACTCAGAAACAGCATCACCCATATCCTCCCAGATCCTAACACAGGAAACAGAACTCCAATAGTGGGCATAAGGGCAGGAGTCTAATAAGATAGCTATAGGTCCCAGCCCATGCTCCATAAGTCTCCCCCTCACGCGTGCACGCGCACACACACACACACACACACACACACACACACACTTTCTCCCCCTTCTCCTCCCTCTCTCCCCTCCTCCACCCTGTCCCCTCCTCCACCCCCAGGTTCCATCCTCAAGGGTCTGAAAGTCCTGAAGCAGATGCTAAGGACTGCCCTACCAGAGGCAAGAGGTGATGTTATGGACCCTCAAAAGTAGGGTTGTAGTGACAAAGCAGGCAGTTTTCCTCCGGTGGACTGAGCAGCCATGGCTGTGGTGGACCAGTCCCTCGCTGATCAACTGGTCCTTCCATTAGGACTTGCTCAGAATCTGCAGCAGGGCTACGGCCTGGAGAGTCAGGGCTTGGAATCCTGGGAGGGTCTAGACACCTGGGACTGAGGGAGAAGGGAATTGGGAGCCTAGCCCCATACGTTTAAGGCAAGAGGGTTGCAGTCTGAAGTGGGAGGACTGGGATTTGACCCATCAGTCTTGAGGTGAGGACTAGGGTCTAGTCTGACAGGTCTGAGGAAGGTGGTCCAGCATCTGGACATCTGTCTCCAATGGACAAGGGACTTGGGAGTCTAGACGCCTGGCCCCACAATAGACATCCAGCTTGCATTTGCTCTGGGGCCATACAACTCAGAGGAGGAGTCTTAGCATGGCGGATGTTTAAGTCCACAAGAGGGAAGGGGCAATTTCAGGAACCCCGGACCTCTATCTAGGTCCCAAACTGTCTACCAGGCAGTGTCCTTGTCCACCCACCTTTGTGTCCTCCCACTTCCCCGCAGCCCCTCAGTCCCATGTCCCATGAGGAAAACAGGCTTCCAAATGGGGTAACGAGTGGCCCCCTCCCTCAACCCTAACAGGAGGAGGGGTCCCTAGGGAAGCCGAGGGGGGGGGGCTGTGGGTCTCCTGGCAGGGAGGGACGGGGGCTGAATGTTAATAGCATCCTGAGTGAGTGTGTGAGCACACAGCGAGTGTGTGAGTCCCTCACGCTCTGGCTCCTGCAAGCCCTGGCCGCTGCTGCTGCTGCTGCTGCCGCCGCCGCCGCCGCCGCCGCCGTGCCGCTGCCACCCGCCACCCTCCGCCCGCGCCCGCAGCCTCCTTGGCCACCAGCGCCCTGTTGAGGGGTGTCAGCCTGGGTGGGTCCGCCTGGCCCCCAGGGGTCTCTCGTGCTACAGCCATCTGCTAGGTGAGGACGTGTGTCTTGGTGTCAGGCTGGCTGGTGGGGGGGTGTGTCTGTAAGGGCTGCAGCGGCAGTAGCTGAGGGAGGAGGGGTCTGTCTGTCTGGACCGACCCTGAGCCTCCAGCCTGCACCTCACGAACCCCCAATCGGTTCCCTGAGCCCCCAAACCTGGATGGATGGTGTGCACCTGGGTTCTGTGCCTCCTGCCTGCATCCAGCCGAGTGTCTGTGTGTCCCCGGATGCCTGTGTCCTCCTGTCTGTCCAAACAGCTACTGAGAGCAGTGACAACGCGCCCCTGTTGGGGCCCTGCGCAAGCGTGTGTGTGTGTGTGTGTGTGTGTGTGTGTGTGTGTGTGTGTGTGTGTCTCCCTCTTCAAGCTCCGGGGGTGTTAAGGGGAAATCCCAGGGAAGTGAAATTGTGTGTGTGTGCGCGTGTGTGCGCGCGCGCGTGTGAGTGTGCATGTGTGTTTCTGCCTGTGCTTGTGCGTGGGGGCACGCGGGGGGGGGGTCCGGAGGTGGCCAAGCAAGGAATGGGCAAGCGGCTCCCCTGATAGGCAGCTTCACGCTCCTTATACAAACATACACGAACCACTGGCTTCAGAGGTGACCCAGACAGACAGACAGACACAAGGGAGGGGGTGCTGAGAGCACAAAGGGGATGCCAATGAGCTAGGGAGAGGTGATGGGACATGCCAGCCAGGGGAGGAGCCCGAGCTGAAACCGGCAGAGGGGGGCACCCCAGGTGGGTGGAGGGGGATCCCCATGGGGTCAGGCCGCAAGAGGACACCCCAACAGCCTCCGCAATGTCCACGGCCCAACTTCCAGCGCAACACGTGTAGCCTCATCCTTGCCTAGTCTGGTGGCCGCAACCTTGGGGGACAGAGCAGGGCAGGATCAAGAAGAGGAGCGACAGAGCCGGGACGGGCAAAAGGTCCCCACCACTGCCGCCTGCGCCGCCGCCGCCGCCGCCGCTGCCGCCCTGGGCCTGGCCCCCAACCAGCTCCCCAACACTCCACGGAATCTGTGGGTCTCTGAACACTGGTTCCGGTCCTGGCCCCCCGCAATTCCCCCACAGAGCAGGGTCATGAAAAGGTAAGGCTGGGACAGGGGACGCAAGGGGTGGGGTGGGGGTGGGGATATGACCCTCTCCAATCTAGGGCAGGGAAAGTTGGCCAGGGACCTCAAGGAGGGAAGGGGTTTAAATGCAAGCAAACCAAACGTCTCTGCCCGCTCATCCCTCAGGGACTGTCTTCCATCTGCGCTGTCTCTGCCCTTTTCCTAGGTTTCTGCACCTCAAAACCACCCCAGGCCTCTGGTCCCGATACTTTACCCTGTCCCCAGCTGCGCCTCACTGAATCCCACCTCTGTCAATCTCTCCACCTCACCTTCTCTACAACCCCTCCCTGCATCAGTCTCCCCATGACTGGCTATCCCTCTCTCCTCTCGCTTTCCCCTCCCACCTCAGAGCTATGAGTCTGCTATTAATACCCCGCCAAGGACCTTGAGGGCGTCCAGTGACCGGCACCCAGCCCCGAGCAGTCACCCCTTCCTCAAGGTTTTGGAATGCCCTTCCAGGACTGGGATAAGAAGATACTGGTGCATGTGTGTGCAGTGGGGGACAGGCAGCTTTCTGCAGACAAGCGGGGGGAGCTGTTGATCAAAGCCTCTGCCCGTTCCCACGATGGGTTGGGGGGCAGTGGAGACAGAGACCTCCTTCATCCTTATGCTGTGGACAAGATACAAGAGAAATAACTGGGAATGCCAGAGCTAGTGGGCAACACGGATGTTGGGGCTGATGGGGTCTGAGGCAAAAAGGGGAGGCTCCTTAAAGGAGAACAAGACAGGAACCAAGATTCCCAGCTGTTGGGGCCGGAGGAGGCTGGGATACCCAGGTCCTGAGGATGAGTGGACCACAGTGCTGGGTGAGGCAGGTGCCTGCCAGGCCAATTCTTCAGTCAGGAATTTAGGGGGGGGGGCATCTATGAGAGAAAGAAGAGCCAGGTCTCCTGGCGGAGTAGGCTGGGGGGATTGCTTCTTGGGCCCCTATGGGGATGGAAGTAGATGGCTACATTCATGAGGTGGAGGTCGCCATGGACTTTGCCAGCCCTGATGTGAGCTCTGGGGACTTTGCCTTCACAGGACTGATATCGGGGCTGGGTAAAGGGCTGGGTAGAAAGGTTGCCCTCAGGAGCCTTTTATGGGAAAGTGCTGCCTCTTGATGGGGTGGGGCTGAGGCTGCCCTCCTAGGCCTCACGGTGACCAAGGACCTTGGACCCCAAAATGCAGAAGCCAGGGTCTGAGAAGCAAAGGAGGGGGCTGATGGCTGAGCAGCCACAGGAAGGGAGAGGAGAGCCAGTATTAACCCCGCGGGGGCCAGGCCACAGCTGTGCGTTATTTTGGGGAGGAGGGGGGGCTATTCTGAGCGCCGATTGAGCCAGCTGCTTAGGAAAAGCAATAAAGAGGAGGGACAGGCAGAGGCATGGCCTGAAGGAGGGGACACCCCCTTCTTTGTGGGGGTGGGCAGAGGCTCAGGACCTCCAGAAAGGTAGTGTGGCAGTTTGGAAGATGAGAGTTAAATGCAGGGTAGGGGGTGTGAGCCTCGGCCCCAGCCCTTTCTGTCTAGAATGGACAAGCCTGTGCTACCATGGCAACCAGACATGAGACCGAGAGCCAAGAAAGAGCCCTCTGTATCTGGACCCTGACCCATTCAGAGAGACCCTTCGTGCTTTCTGGGGGCAGAGATCAGGCCCCCCAGGGCCTCTTCCGAACACAGTACCCAGGAGCCTGGGATCCTAGCCCACCCACCCCAGGCAACTAGTATTCAACAGGGGGCACCAGAGGCAACATTTAATTTAGTAAATTACTCTGGGCTCGAAGCCAGGGCCCCCCACACCAGCGCTCCACAGCTGTGCCCCCAGCCCCAGGACTGGCCCGTGACTCAGTTTCATCAAGAATGAAAAGAGGGGGCAGAGACAGGAGGAGGGGGCTAAGGATGGCTTGGGGTGGTGGGCACTGTCTCTCCTTGGATAGCCCACTAATTTTCCACTCTTTCTCTCCCCACACACCTGACCCCCTTTCCCTCCCTCATCCCCCCCCCCGACTTTCTTCATTTATTTCATTCCCTCTGCCACCTGGCTCTGCCTTGCTTTCATGTCTGCGCTGGGCACCTCCCGGGTGGGGGTCTGGGTCTCTGCCTTGCCTCGCTATTTCTGTCTTCTCTGTATTTCATTTGCTCGGCTTGCCTTCCTCCGTCTCCTTCCTCCTTCCTGAGGTTGGTGTTCGCCTGACTCTGGGTGGCTGTGGGTCCCTGTCTTCCAATCCCTGGCTTGCCTTCTATGCCTGGCAACTTTCTTATCTCTCCACCGCCCCTTGCCTCTACACCATCCTCTTGCCGGGTCCTTCTCTTGGGTTTGTGTCCGTCTGACTCTCTCCCTCCATGTCTCCTCACTCTTCCCCCCTCCTTTGCTCTCACTTCGGTTCTGCTCCCGTTGTGTTGCCCCATCTCTGGATCTCTTTCCCGTCTGTATGATCACTGTCCTTTCCACCCCTGCCTTCTTCGCCTGCTTACCTCTGTATCCTCCCTGACCCCATTACTCACCCCCTCCCGCCTTTGTGTCTCCTGGTTCCCACATTCCATTCCTCCATCTCACCCCCACCCCTCCCTCGATTCCATCTCTCCTTTCCTCTCCCTCCATTGCCTTTCCCGCTGTCTCTCCTCGTCTCTGGTCTGTCTATCTCTCTTCTGCCTCTTTCCCTCTCCATCTCTCCATTTTCTCCTCTCTCTTTCTCTCTGTGCTTCTGCCTCTCCATCTCTCATCCAACTTTCCCCTCTCACCCTGACTCTGCGTCTTTCTTCACCACCTGGGTCCCACTGTCTCTGTCACCTTCCCCATCTCTGTTTCTCGATCTCTGTCCCCTCCCTCTGTCTCGGTCTCCCCTTATCTCTGTCCCTCATCGGTTTCTCTCGTGTCTGCCCCTCCCTCTTCTCCATCCCTCACCCAACCTTCCCCTCTCGCCCCGTCTCTCCTGTGCCTCCCCTCGGGCTCTGCCCTCGCCTCCCGTCCGCGCAGAGGCCGCCCGGCGGGGCCCGCAGGCGATGCGCGGCGCCGGTGGCCCCCGCGGCCCTCGGGGCCCCGCTAAGATGCTGCTACTGCTGGCGCTGGCGTGCGCCAGCCCGTTCCCGGAGGAGGCGCCGGGGCCGGGCGCGGCCGGCGGGGGCACGGGCGGGGCGCGGCCGCTCAACGTGGCGCTGGTCTTCTCGGGCCCCGCATACGCGGCCGAGGCGGCGCGCCTGGGCCCGGCCGTGGCGGCGGCAGTGCGCAGCCCGGGCCTGGACGTGCGGCCAGTGGCGCTGGTGCTCAACGGCTCGGACCCTCGCAGCCTTGTGCTGCAGCTCTGCGACCTGCTGTCGGGGCTGCGCGTGCACGGCGTGGTGTTCGAGGACGACTCGCGCGCGCCCGCCGTCGCGCCCATTCTCGACTTCCTGTCGGCGCAGACCTCGCTGCCCATCGTGGCCGTGCACGGCGGCGCCGCGCTCGTGCTCACGCCCAAGGTGCGCGCGACCGCGAGGGGGCGGGCCGGCCGGGGGCGGGGCCTTGCGGCCGGGGGCGGGGCCTTGCGGCGGGGTGGGGGCGGGGATGGGAAGATTGACTTGGGCTAGGCGAGGCGACACCTAGGACAGCTTGGGGGCGGGGCCGCCTGTTGGTCAATGTCCTCTTTGGTGCTAAGAGTCAAGTCTAGATGGGGAGGGTTCTGACTCGGAGGGGTGTGCTCTACAGGGTTCACAGCGTCTTCCAGGGGTCACCTACAGGAAGAGTCAGATAACCACGTGGGGTTACAAGTGAGGACTGAGGAAGAACCAGTGGCAGAAGATAAGGATTCTAACGAGAAGGGACAGGGTCAGAAACCAGAGTTATGGGTCTTGGACCAATGAGGGGAAGAGTCATGGGAAAGGAATGAGGTTCGGAAAGCGGTAGAGTCTAGTGAGGTAGTGAGCGGTACCCAGGAAGGCAGGGACAAAGCCGTGGGAGAAAAGTCAGGTACTGAAGGAGGGCATGGTGGATGCTGAAGGATGGTGCCTACAGCTCCAGGAATGAGCAGAGCCATGCATTCTGAGAGGTGGGCTGGTGAATGGCAGACTAGGCCCAAGGAAGGAGAGGACTCAGTGGGGAGCACTGAGGGTAAGCCAGGAGAAAGGGCCTTGCCACGAGAGGACAGGCCTGGGAGTGGGTTTGAGAAGCACTTCAAACTGAAAAAGTATGGAAATGAGGGACCCTGAACTGGTGCGGCAAGGAACAGGCCCAGCCAGTGAAAACCAGAAGCCTGAAGTGGCATGGGGACACTGGTGCTCGGAGTGGCCTGAAGCAAGGTCTCCCTCCAGAGGCCTCAGGACAAGGGTTGTAGTGAGATTTTGCTACCAGAGAAGAGGCTTGGAGCAGCCTAGTTTGCAGACTAAGAAAGAGGGAGCGAAGAAGGAATGTATTGGAGGCGGAGCAAGTGGGGTTGGCTGGAGGATGAGCCACCTGGGTGGATGGAATCTAAACCTGCCAGTCCCCAGCCAGAAAAGCCTGTGACGTTGTACCTGGATCCATCCTACCTTTGCAGGTCTGTGCAAAGCATTGTGGGAGAGACCTCTGTCCAGCATCCTTGTTCTTGGCTTGATTTGTAGGCCTGGCTGACGCCTTCATACAACTCTGACAAACGGTCCCTTGTGCCCCCGTTGCCGATGAGTGTTACTCAACACTGTTACCCACTCTGTGTGCAACCCTCAGGGACACATACAGTTCCCTCACTGTCCTCAGCACCCCAGCTAAGCTACAATGCAAGTCAGGAGCTAGTACCTTAGTGGCCACACCCTGCTGAGGGGTGGGGTCCTCCATGAGTCTCCACTGCATGCTGGGAAGCCCCCTCTTCTCAGGACACCCCACATGCATATGCCAAAGGAGAAATCTGATGACTGTTTGTAGGGAGGCTTGAGGCCTGGGGCCTGTTTAGGTTCAGGATTTTAAAACTGAGTTGGGGGAGGTTGGGTCTTATGGAACTTGCGCTCTAATAAAGAAGTCAAACTAAGCCACGATAGTGAAGTCTGTTAGGGAAGCCAGACATGACTGAGGCTAAGGGTCCAGTTCATGGTAATCAAGAGAGGCCTCCCGAGGAGGCAGAGTCTGTGCTGGCCCTGAAGGATGATGAGGGGTAGCCGGGCATGGAGAGCTGGGGTGTGTCCCAGGAGGGACAACCGCTAAGGGCAAAGCTTACAGGAGGCATTGTGAGCATGAGAAAGCTGGCAGAGCGGCTGGAGCAGACGAGCTGGGGAGGCAGAAGATGAGCTCAGACAGGCACCGGGAGTTGGGTCTTGTAGGGCCTTGAGCTTGGGCCACAGTGGTACTTTCTTTGGTTTGTGTTCTAAAGGAATTATTGGAAGACTTTCAGTTGAGAAGAGATGTGTCCCAATTAATATTCTGAAATGATCACTTTGGTTCTGTTTGGAGAACAAACTAGAAGACACGGGCTGGAAGCAGAAATGTGCCAGAGAGCTCAGATGTCTGGGGAGGAGAGAGGGGAGGGGTGTCATCAGAAAGAAGATAACTAAGATTAGGTTAGAACCACGGCCAGGAAATCTTGGAAGTGGCCCTGATGTGAGCATGAGAGAAACAAGGAAGGATGGAGCTGGGACTGAAGTTAAGTTGCCTTAGTGCTTGCCCAGCACAGACGAGGTCCTGGTTCCCCGTCCAGCGCCACATAAACTGGATGCATTCAGTAACCCCAGCACTCTGCGCTCAGGGTCCTTTCTGTTGTATATTTGATGATATGAGAGCCTGGGGGAAGGAAGGAAGAGCGTTCTGGCTTGGGGATGCCAAGAGGAAGAGGGCTGGGAAGAGTCAAGAAATCTGCTTTTGACATGCAGGTGGTTCCTGAGAGACTTGTGGAAATCCTGGTTTATGGATGGTGACTAAGAAGTAGGATAGGTGTGTCTGGAGCTCGCAGGGACGGTTGTAGCCAACGATAAGAGCCTTGGGCACACTGCACAGGACTTGCTGCAGAGATGAAGATGGACCGTGTCTGCTCCATCCAGCGGGCAGCTGCAAAGCCACAGGTGGCTGCTGAGCGCTTGCATGGTGCAGCTGAGGAACTACATCTTATTTCCAGTTTAATTTTCATTTGAATAGCTACGCACGGCTAGTGGCTACCATACTGGATAGTGCTAGAGACATTTAAACCCATGGTGCTAAATGACCTTGCTAGGGGGCGTGGACAGAAATGGAAAGAACACTATTAAAGACCACTTACATTTATTTAGGGCTCTGGCTAAGGAACAGAGGCCAACAAGGGAGACAGAAATGGGGGGGCAGCAGGAGGGAAATTAAAGGCACAGCCCACCCCACTTGGGAGGAAGAAGACCTCTCAGCATCCTCACTGCCTGCTGGGAGTTGTAGTCTTGCTCATTACAAATGGGGCTAGAGTGCCTCAGTGGACGCTGGGAAGATGTGGGCTGAATTCATGGTGGTGACATCACATGCTGTCACAGATAAACCCTCAGACCTTAGCAGCTCACCCCAGTAAATTGTTTCTCATTCATCAAACTCCGAATAGGGTGTCATGGCTAGGGTCACAGGCTCCAACCGTCCTGTGATTGAGGGACCCTAGGCATTCAGTCTTCTTCTGGGTCTCTACAGCTGCTCGCAGACGGGAGAGTAAGCTCAGGGTGAATTTCTTAGGTGAGCTGCAAGAACTCAGTTATGTGGTTAAACATACCCCAGATGGCCGGGCGGTGGTGGCGCACACCTTTAGTTCCAGCTCTCGGGAGGCAGAGGCAGGCGGATCTCTGTGAGTTCGAGGCCAGCCTGGTGCACAGAGTGAGTTCCAGGACAGGCTCCAACCTGGTCTCGAAAAACCAAAAAAGAAACAAAGAGGAAGCCAGTGCTGTAGAAGGAAAGGGAGCCAGGCCTGGTCAGCAGCCGCAGTGGAAGCTGTGGTGCCACTAGCTCAGGCAACTGTGGTCTGCCCCTGTCCCCGTCCCGCAGGAGAAGGGCTCCACCTTCCTGCAGCTCGGCTCCTCCACAGAGCAGCAGCTGCAGGTCATTTTCGAGGTGCTGGAGGAGTACGACTGGACATCCTTTGTGGCAGTGACCACGCGCGCCCCGGGCCATCGGGCCTTCTTGTCATACATCGAGGTGCTGACTGATGGCAGCCTGGTGGGCTGGGAGCATCGAGGAGCGCTGACACTGGACCCCGGGGCTGGTGAGGCCGTCCTGGGAGCACAGCTCCGGAGTGTCAGCGCTCAGATCCGCCTGCTCTTCTGCGCGCGCGAGGAGGCAGAGCCTGTTTTCCGGGCAGCAGAAGAGGCTGGCCTCACGGGACCTGGCTACGTCTGGTTCATGGTGGGACCCCAGCTGGCCGGAGGCGGGGGCTCCGGGGTCCCTGGGGAGCCCCTTCTTCTGCCAGGAGGTGCCCCACTGCCTGCAGGGCTGTTTGCGGTGCGCTCTGCTGGCTGGCGTGACGACTTGGCACGTCGAGTGGCTGCTGGTGTGGCGGTGGTGGCCAGAGGTGCCCAAGCATTGCTGCGAGACTACGGCTTCCTGCCGGAGCTGGGCCATGACTGCCGTGCCCAGAACCGCACCCACCGCGGAGAGAGCCTGCACAGGTGACTGGGGGACACTTGGAGCACTCGCTAATGAGTGCCCTGGGTGGAGCTCATGCTGGCTCTCAGTTCCTTTTCTGTAAAATGGGAACAACGGAGAGGCCTTCCTGGGATTCAGCCAGGTGATCTGGAAAGCACCTGGTGTACAGGGTTTGTTAGCATTGTTTCGTAACTTGAAGGCTGGGCAGGGTGGTGAAAGACTGTCACCCCCAGACCGCCACCCCAGGCCCTTCAGGAGCAGAGGCAGAAGGCTCTGTGGCTCAGGGTTATCCTTGTCTGTGTATCAACTTGGAGGCTAACCTGGGCTACATAAGACCTTCTCTCGAAACAAAAAAAATGTTAATTTTAGTTCAGTATGTCAGTATAGATGTGGCATCTCAGCACCCTGAAGATGGGGACAGGAAACAAGGCTAAAATATCTGAAACAAAAGTATTCAATTCTTTAAAATATTTCCTTGTCTTTGAAATCAAGACAATCGACCAGTCATGTTTTAACTGGCAGAGTTTCTGGGCTTGTTTGCTGTTTGTTTTGTAAGTAAAAGCAGTGACCATTGATGGTCCCTTACTCTGGATTAAAACAAACAAACAACAACAAAAGCCCACCGTGAGCTAAGTCTCAGTGACAACAAAAGGCCCAGTGACGAGTGGCCCATGCCAGGCAGAACTTCCTCTGTCATGTGCCATCCCGGAGATGAGTGTCGGGCTGGCTCCATGTGGTAATTCTGTTTTTCTACTCTTGTGGAGTTGGGGTGTAGGCATGGCAGGATGCGTGTAGTCTAGTGGAGCAGGAAAGACCTAGCAAAGAGCTAGCAACCTCAAGTGCCACGGAGGGCACAGGTCTCACACCTTACCACTGAAAACATTGTCACACAGCACAGGTCTCACACCTTACCACTGAAAACATTGTCACACGGTCAGGACTGACATCCACTGGACTGCTTAAACTTCTCTGCTGATTGGTTAGATTTCCCCTTCTGATTGGCCAGTGCCTTAGATATTTTAATACCACCCCTGCATGTGGCCAGGATGGGCTGCAGGGTGCTGGGTGTGGCCACCCTGGTGGTGGCCTCGGGTCCAGCTTACCTGCTGTGACGTGAGGAGAGAACTGGAGGTGACAGGTGTGACAGCTTTGGGAGTGCAGCAAACAGCCCATGTGGTGACAGACAGCAGAAGGAAGGCCATTAATCCTGAGCTGGGCTGAGTCAGGGAGGAGGTGCAGGAGAAGCCCTAAGGGAAAAGAGTGGTCATCGGAGTTGGGAATCAGAACAAGAGGGTGAGCGAGTATCCTGTGTTCATAAATACTGAGCTCCTGCTAGGAACTAGGGCTCACGCTGGGCCCCGGGAACACAGGCATGAATAAGACCACAGACTTCTTCAAAGAATGCAAGGGCCTAAAGAGTGACACCAGGGATGGGAATAATGGCCACACAGTGTGAAGCTTGCAGTAATGGAGACAGCCGCAGCTGTAGCGGAGCGGAGCGTGGGGGAGGAACCCTGGCCAACCAGGTCATTTTTGGTTGCAAAAAGCAGTCTCGTTTAAATTTCCCCAGGAGAAAGAGGGTTCATTGGAAAGATAAACATGCACAGAACAGACTTTAGGAATTGAGGCCAAGTCCGGGCCAGCTACTCTTTCATCTCCTGATTTTGTCTGTGTGTGTGTGCACACACACACACACACACACACACACACACACACACACACACACACACACGGGTTTACCTTTCCTACCCTCTGTTCAGATCTTAATCCATAGTTTCTCCTTATAATTTTAGAACCTACAGGTCTCACTGTTAAACAGCATGCCAAGAGGAAATTGGTTGGTGACAATTAACCTCCTAATACAAGCTGCATAACTGCGGAGGGGGGGTTGGAGGTTTCTAAACTGAGACCTCGGGATGAACTACTGACCAAACATCCATCCACTGAAAACCCTTTACTGAGAATCTGTGCCAAGTACGGCTTTGGCTCAAAAGAATTAAGGTGTGGTAGGATGCTCCTTTAATCCCAGCACTGAGGCAGAGCTCTGAGTTCAAGATCAGCATGATCTGGATAGGGAGTGCCAAGCCAGCCAAAGATATATACATACATGCATACATGCATGCATACATACATACATACATGATCAGCATATATGTCTATATCTATATCTATATATAGATATATATATAGAGAGAGAGAGAGACTGACTCAAAAAACTGAAAAAAAATCAAATACGTCTGCTCTCACAAAGCTGACAGTCTAATTAGGGAGGGGGAGGGGAGGGCACAAGCAGTGAACAGACAAGGAAAGAACTACCCACAGGTGGCAGCCTGTGAGATGAGAATAAATTGGGGGTGTGTGAGACAAAAGGCCTAGGGGTTAGATCATATCAGGTTAGGTAAACTTAGAGGTTAAAATGTTATAGATGGGGGAGGGGCTGTACATGCTGCTCTTCAAAGGATCTAGGTTGGGTTCCCGATAGCCATACTGGTTAGCGAGTGCGCGTGCGCGCGCATGCACTCGAGCACGCACACACACACACATGCACACGCGCACACACGCGTGTACACACACACACACACACACACACACACACACACACGGTTCCTGGGGATGCAATGCTACTCTCTTCTGGCCTCCATGCACCCCTACACACATGAGGAGCACATAAGTATGCGCACGCACACACACCTTTAAAATCATTGTACAAAGATGGAGCCGAGCACGGGGATAAGTGAGTGAAGAGGGCAGGGCATGGCTCAAGGCCATCTGTGTGGATGGGATGGGACAGCCCACAGGAGACACCAGCGGGGCTCTCAGGCCAGCTCAATCAAAGCGTGCCTAGCAGGTCCACCAGGTATGGAGAACGTCCATTGCAGGCATGATGGAAACATAGAAAGATGCAAGGGGAAACACGGGAAACAGAACAGATGAGGGGAGGAGGTCAGGGGTGGGTGGGGCCAAAGTTCTGCCTTGTGTACACTGTTTCGCAGCTCAGGCCTCTGTTCTGGGGCTCGGGGGCCAGCGGCAGGTCCTGAGAAGGGGAGGCTGCCACAGACTCAGCTTTGGGTGTAGAAAGACTTCTCTGGAGATGTTTAGGAACCCCAAAGATTCCAGGGGCTTCATCCCAGGAGAAGGGATATTTGAGCTGAGTATTTACACCATAGCTGTCAAGATGAGAGAAAAGTTTTATAGGCACAGCGCAGCCCTTACGAAGGCCTGGGCACCGCAAGCTTCCCATGTTCCAAGTGAGTGTATTTAGTGCTGTTAAGAGATGTCCTCTGGGGCCCAACCCATTCCTCATGTGGCCCCGCCTCTCTTCTGGGCAGGTACTTCATGAACATCACCTGGGATAACCGAGACTATTCCTTCAATGAGGATGGTTTCCTGGTGAACCCCTCACTGGTGGTCATCTCCCTCACCAGAGACAGGACATGGGAAGTGGTGAGTGGCCCAGACTCCAGCACCCCAGCAGGGAAGGCACCTGTACCCCCCCCAGGGTCTGGGGGAGGATTGGGGTCTGGACCCCGATCTGAGGGAGGAGAGAGAGCAAAGAATCTGGGTTCTGGACGATGGGGCCCACAGTTTAGGAAAGCCAGGACACCCTGGAATGCCCCCAGGAAGCCTGACTCGTCGCTGTCTTTTGCCAAGGTGGGCAGTTGGGAACAACAGACCCTCCGCCTCAAGTACCCGCTATGGTCCCGCTATGGCCGCTTTCTGCAGCCAGTGGATGACACACAGCACCTCACTGTAGCTACTCTGGAGGAGAGGCCCTTCGTCATTGTAGAACCAGCAGATCCCATCAGTGGCACGTGCATCCGGGACTCGGTCCCCTGCCGGAGCCAGCTCAACCGGACCCACAGGTGACAGCTGGGGATCCACAGTCTCAGAAACCCCTTCCCACGCGAGCCCCTCGGCCCTCCAGCTGGGGGAAGCCGGGAAACTCTAAGCTTCCGTCTCCCAAAAGCACTAGCCATAGTTTTAGCTGCTGCTGTCCCTCACCTCATGGGAGAGCCTAACAGTGGTCCCCAACCTCTCCAAGCCTGGTCGCTCCCCGCAGCCCTCCGCCTGACGCTCCCCGCCCGGAGAAACGGTGCTGCAAGGGCTTCTGCATTGACATTCTGAAGAGGCTGGCGCACACCATTGGTTTCAGCTACGACCTCTACCTGGTCAGTAACGGCAAGCATGGCAAGAAGATAGATGGTGTCTGGAACGGCATGATTGGCGAGGTAAGAGGCGGGGGCCGAACCTGCGGAGAGGAGTCTGAGGGTCCCAGGGAAGGGGCCCAGAAGGGGGCGTCCTGGAGCAGGGGCAGAGCCAAGGGAGACTGACTGCTGGGCTTGGTGAGGGCCTCTTCGGAGGAGGGGCCAAGAGGCAGTCAGCGGGGACTCCTGGGGCGGGGTGGGGCGGGGTGTAGGCTGCATGGGGTGGGCTTTGGGGTGGATCCCTAGGCCTTAAGCAATCAGTGGGTGGGGTAGACCTCTTCTGTCCCTGCTTCTGCTCTCTCCCCCCTTACTCCCCCCTCCCCCCTCCTCACTCATCCACCAGACCTCCTAGTGTGTCCCCATCATCACTGTCTCCCAGGCCAGGCTTTGCCCAGCGCTGGCCTCTGTCCCCTGCGCTGCTTCCCTTGCCAACTCCTCGATCCACCCCAGGTGTTCTATCAGCGGGCGGACATGGCCATCGGCTCCCTTACCATCAACGAGGAGCGGTCTGAGATCGTGGACTTCTCCGTCCCCTTTGTGGAGACGGGCATCAGCGTCATGGTGGCCCGCAGCAACGGCACTGTGTCCCCCTCTGCCTTCCTCGGTGAGCCAGCCAAGGCTGGAACAACTATCTCCAACAGTGTGGGGCCTGGTCCCATCCCAGTTCCCTGCACTGGTGTGTGTGTGCCTCCCATGAAGCCGCTGATCCCTACAATAGGAGAAGTACCTTCTGGCAGGAATTTCTGCAGGCGCTCAGCGAGCACGAGCTCAGGAGCCGTCCCTAGCCTGATCCTGGGTTTGCGCTCAGAGTTGCTTGGGTTTGTTTTGTTTTGTTTTGTTTCAGACAGGGTCTCGCTACATAGTTCTGGCTGTCCTGGAACTCAGAGCTACATAGTTCTGGCTGTCCTGGAACTCAGAGCTACATAGTTCTGGCTGTCCTGGAACTCAGAACTCACAGAGATCCACCTGCGTGTGTAGTACTGGGATTAAAGGTGTGCCCCCACCACACCTGGCCACATTTTTGGTTTTGTTTTATTTAAAGATTTATCTTTATTTTATGGTCATTGATGTTTTTTTTTCCTGCATGTGTTCCTGTGTAAGGGTGACACCTTTCCTGAAACTGGGGTTACAGTTGTGAGCTGCCATGTAGGTGCTGGGAATTGAACCCCTATCCTCTGGAAAAAGAGTCAGTGCACTTAACCAATGAGCCATCTCTCCAGTCCAATAATATATATATATATATTTTTTGAGACAGGGTTTCTCTGTGTAGCTCCAACTGTCCTAGAACATACTCTGTAGACCAGGCTGGCCTCGAACTCACAAGGATCCACCTGTCTGTGCCTCCTGAGTGCTGGGATTAATATATATATACATATATATATTTTTTTTTTCTTTTCTAAAGAGGGCCCTCCAAGGCCAGGTATATCCAGGCTCAAAAATGTATACAGCTTTTTGTTTGTTGGTTGGTTGATTGTTTGTTTAGTTTTTTTTCAGTGCTGGATATTGAACCCATGACCTGGAGGATGGTGGTGACTAGGACAGACAAATTCTTGTCTCCTAGGAGCTGCCTGCCTCCTTGGGGGACAGGACTAAATCAGTTTCGATAGAAATGGGTACCATGAGAAATTAGGCTGAGGTGCAGAGAGAGACACAGGGTGGAGGTGGTGTGGGTGGGAGATGAGGAAGGGATTTCGCCTTTGCAAAGATCTGAAGGAAGAGCATTGGAGACTGGTGGCAGCTGCAGGCATGGAGGGTTTGAAGACTGGGACGTGTGCCTGCCCGTGTGCCTGGTGAGGAGATGGGTAAGAGAGGTGGCCAGAAGGCTGAGGGGCCGCAGCCTATCTTGCTGGACTGTGGACGCTCTGATATAGTTTGGACTTTGCTCTTTCTGTGCTGGCAAGGGCTTGGCTTCAGAAGGTGATGAGGAATGCATGCTCAGACGTGAGTTGCTGATAGCTCTGTGGAAGCAGGAAGCTGGCAAGGGTCCAGACACAAAGGATGGAGGGGCACAGAAGCAGGGCCACAAGGTCACAGGCTGGGTCTGGGCTGTGCTGGGGCTGGGGAGGACAGGCTCAAGGAGCTCGAGGGACAGGAGCGAGCAGGGGCAAAATTTGAGCTGTGAATGGGGAAGATGGATAGGAAGGATGTGGCCTGGGGCTAGGTAGTGGCTGTCACAAGGTAGAGTCTGGGATGGGATTAATGGACCTGAGGGAAAGCTGGAGAGGGGGAGACTCAGTCCTGGGCTCAGGAAACACCTATGAGACATCTGCATTAGGTGCTGAAAACCACAGGGACCAGAAAAGGGACCAGAACAGGATGGAGTCAGCCGGGCTCCACCTGGTCCCCCAGGCCCTTGCTTGGCTGACGACTCCCATGTCCCCAGAGCCCTACAGTCCAGCTGTGTGGGTGATGATGTTCGTCATGTGCCTCACCGTGGTCGCCGTCACCGTTTTCATCTTTGAGTACCTCAGCCCTGTGGGTTATAACCGCAGCCTGGCCACGGGCAAACGTGAGTCCCCTTCCTACCCACCCCTATGAGAACTGTTTCCCAGCAGCCCCCGGGGTAGAGGTGAGAATGGGGTGTGGAGGGGCTGTGAGGGTCCACGTCCTGTCCCGGTTCCCCACAGGCCCTGGTGGCTCTACCTTCACCATTGGGAAATCCATCTGGTTGCTGTGGGCCCTGGTGTTCAACAACTCGGTCCCCGTGGAGAATCCCCGGGGAACCACCAGCAAGATCATGGTCCTGGTGTGGGCCTTCTTTGCGGTCATCTTTCTTGCCAGCTACACGGCCAATCTGGCTGCCTTCATGATCCAGGAAGAGTACGTGGACACCGTTTCCGGGCTCAGTGACCGAAAGGTGCGTACAGGAGGCACAGTCAGACGGCTTGTTACCTGTCCCGGGGCAGAGGGGTTCCTGGGAGACTGCCCAAGAGGGGTTCCAGAGCAGTAGAGATGGAAGGTTTTGGAAGGCGATAAATGATTTCAACCTTCCTGGGGAAGAGGGTGCCCCCACGTCCCAGGAGGGGCAGGGCCAAATAGGACTTTCTAGACAAGTGTCTCCTGTAATGAAGACTGAATTTGTGGTACTGCTAATGCCTTGGAGACCATGAGTAAAATATGTCAGCAATGAATTGCTGGAAATGTAGAAATAACACTTAACACCAGGACATACAGGGACCAGTCTCAGGCTAACGATGAATGCCTACAATTGTGGCCCTCCAGAGCCAGAGGCAGGAGGGTCATGAATTTAAGGACAGGCTGGCTACGTAGTAAGTTCCTGTCTCAAATCAGAAGGACAATAAAGTCAACTCCAAATCTGTACTGATTAGATCCAACATACGTAAAACTACTCTGTCAAAGCACCCCAAACACCCACCCTCCTGCACCCTCTTGCCTTGTGGTGCCCACCCACAGCACACAGGGGGAGCAGCCACGAGGGACCCTGAAATTACAGTGGCTCAGCCAGTATCTCAAACTGTTAGAGGGTAGGCTGCATTACGCACTGTTTTCAGTGGAAAGGGGGTAAAATAGCAGAAGAAACGCAGTATGCTGGCCATACCGTGTATGTACAGTAAGGGAGTGTGGCACTGAGCCCCCACCCCTGTGGCGGCATTTGTGCACAGAGCTATTTCTGAATACGCTGGTCAGCCCGCTCTGATGTAGCAAACACGGGCTGGCTCTCCAGAACGGGACGTTTGATCTGGGGGTTTCCTAGAGGGTACCCTAACAATCCCCCATTCTGTTCCAGTTCCAGCGGCCCCAGGAGCAATATCCGCCCCTGAAGTTTGGGACGGTGCCCAACGGGTCCACGGAGAAGAATATCCGTAGCAACTACCCTGATATGCACAGCTACATGGTGCGCTATAACCAGCCGCGAGTGGAGGAGGCCCTCACACAGCTCAAGGCAGGGTCAGCGCAGACTCGGGCAGTGGGGCCCCTAGAGCATGGGGGAGGGGTGGGCTCGGGCTCGTGTCTGAGGTCAGCTTGGGGCGGTTCACTAAGGGGGCCTAGAAGCGTCAAGGCTTCTGCGCTTTGTAACGTTAGACACTTGATTCGATGCCCTGGATCTGTTTCCTGTGTGCACAATGAGCGTCACAAGGGCTTCTCCCTGATGTGAGAACAAAGTTTGGTCAGGAGTGGTGGCATGTGCCTTTAATTCTACCAATGAGAATTAAAGTGGCAGAAGTTCTCCGTGTGTCCCAGGCCAGCTGGGATGTAGACTGAGACCTCGTCTCAAAAGCAACAAAACAACGTAGTTAATCCACACAGAGCGGTGGCCACAGCGTGGTGGCTCTTTGTAGACTTACTTCTCTTCGGGCCGCCAGCTCACACAAAACAACAGAGAGACATTATTAATTCTGAAAGCTCAGCCTGTAGCTTAGGCTTGTACACTAGCCCTAATAACTCAAATTAACCCATTTACATTAATCTAGGTTTTGTCTCGTGGCGTTTTACCTCCCTCCCATCTTGCACCTCCTGTTTCCTCTTCGTCTCCTCTGGCATCTCCCTCCCTCACTCCTAGGCTCAAACTCATCTTTTGTCTCTGCTCAGAGGCCCCGCCTACCCTCTTCCTGCCTAGCCATTGGCCATTCCGCTCTTTATTAAACCAACTGAAAGGGGCTCGGCAGAGGCGCATCTTCACAGTACACAACAGGTCCTTGAGATGGTTATTATAGAGTTATCCGTTCCCAACTGTGCAACAAATACTTGGGTTATAGGAGCGATGGTACCGTTTTTATGTTAGCTCTGTAAATCACAGGGAGAAAGTTGAAATCAGTCCCCAGAGTGCAGCCTTCTGGTATGGCAAACCCAGTTAAGGGCCTGGATTGTGGCTGAGTAGCCGAGGGCTGGCCCTGGGCCCCGGGCCCTGGGTTCGCTCCCGGCATTGCAGTTTCCAGAGCTAAGGGCAGTAGCCCTCCTGCCGCTGTTTACTTAGTATTTCAGCATGCGTCTTTTCTAATTGCCTCTTTGTGCTGGGCATCAGACAGACATTTCCTGTTCTCAGTTACTGAGGGTCTAGAGTAAAAAGTGAGCATCAAACTCACAGACCGCCAGGGTCACCAGGCATCAGGGTGGCTTCTCAGGGTAGACTCAGCCTTGCAGGCAGAGGTATTCAGAGGCCCTGAGGTAGGTGTGAAGGGACATCTGGACGACCAGGTTTCTGAAGGGCAGGGACCTAGAGTGGGAGGGCAGAGGAGGACAAACGGTGACCCCTGAGGACACCAGAGGTCACTTTTGGCCAAAGCGGTGAGACCTTTGCAGGACACCAAGCAAAGATGCCTCTGTCCTTGTCCCCAAGTGTCCTTCGCTGCAGTGGGGAATGGTAGAGGGGACTATAAGGGCAGGAACGGTGTGGAGGCCACTATGTCACCTAGAACCTTCCTTCCTCAACTTCCCTTCTTGCTCACCCTCAAGCGGCCATCCTGGCTGGGTCTGTTAATCCCTTTGTCTCAGTGGATTATTGAGCTGCAAGAAAGGGGGCCCAGCCAGTGTGCGGCGGGCACAGTACAGGCTCAGCCCAAGATTCTCAGAACCTTCCAGAGCCACAGCAGGAAGTATTTACTCCTGCATACATTCCAGAGCAGTTCTGGGGAAGGTTTGGTTCCTGGATTTGGAAACCATGGTCGGCAGCAAAGCAGATTGCAGATTGGGAGGATGTTAAAGCCGATTTTATTTATTTATTTATTTATTTATTTATTTATGCATGTATGTATGTATTTATTTAAGTTTTTTGTGACAGGGTTTCTCTGTGGCTTTGGAGCCTGTCCTGGAACTAGCTCTTGTAGACCAGGCTGGTCTCAAACTCACAGAGATCCGCCTGCCTCTGCCTCCATAATGCTGGGTCTAAAGGCGTGCGCCACCACTGCCGGGCTGTTAAAGCCAATTTTAACCCACTGGTTTCTGTATCTCCTGGAATGACAGATTCCAGGGAGCCAGTCATGGTGGTTCATGCCTGTCATCCCAGCACTTGGGAGGGTGAGGAGGGAGGATTGAGGGGTTAAGGCCACTCTGAGATACATACTGAGGCCCTGTCTCAAAAAAGAAAACAGTGTCCAGCAGTTCAGCAGCGGGACAGGTCAGAGTCAGTATCGAGATCCCAAGCTCGTTTACTCCTTTCTGTGGGACCTAACTTGCAGCGTAGACCTCTACGCTCACTCGGCGGCCTAGCAGTAGAGACCTGTATGCTCACTTGGTGGCCTCCCCCGTCACAGAGGTGCTGTTGGCGCTCTGCTCCGTAGAGCACGTTCTAGTCGCAAGCATGGAGGAGGAAGTGTGAAAGAGCTGAGGATCTTCTCCGAGAAACCTTTTCCTTTTCAATGAAAGGGGTATGCCTTTCTCAGGGATGTCTACCACATAGCTGCAGGGAGACTGGAAAGACAGTACGTGGCTGCGAACATAATGCACTCTCAGTATCCTGCCGAGCCCAGCCATGCTGTAGGGTTTTGTTTGTCGTTTTTTGCCAAGCCCAGCAAAGTTCTCTTGAAGCTCTCCATCTCCTTCTGGGGTCGTGGGAAGTCTGTATCCAAGCGCTCTCTGAGTGGGCGAGTCCCCTGGCCCCGGGCTTCAGTCCTCCTCATCGGCCAGCTCTTACCTTGTCTCCTGCAGCGCACGCTCTGGCCATCAACCCTTGGGAGAGCACATCCTTCTCTGCCCTCCCCCTAGACACACTATTCATATGGCAGGTGTCGCCGAGGCTCCAGACAGAAACCTTGAAAACTTCCCAGGACTTTGTGCCATGAAAACTTCATACTTCAAGCTAGGAAGCCAGCATGGTGGCCATCCTGCCTTGACAGATAACCTAAACAACCCAGAAAGGGGGGAGGGATCAAGTTAGGAATGTGACTGGATGGTTCCTCCTATCTTGTGGGGCCACGCGGACTGATTGGCTTACTTTTCCCTAAAGGCGAATTCTTGTCCTTCCTTGAGTCAGGGACACCTACCTTCCTTGGCTCATGCTCCCCACTTGTTGACAAGGATTAGAGCGACAGTAGAGGTTTTCCAAATCACAAGGATTCCCAGAGCAGAATTTATAAGGGAGTATTCCTTGGGAAGAACCCTCAGGGACTCTATGCTCTGTTGAGGACACAGAAAAGGACCCCCTTTCCCCACGGCACACAGCTTGTGCTGGACACAGCAGTACTCACCAGTTTCTTGTTTGGGTTGCGTTTTTGTTTTGTTGTGTTTTGCTTTAGACTGGTCTCACGATATAACTCTGGCTGTCCTGGAACTGTGTAAGCCAGGCTGACCTCAGACTCGCAGAGGTCTGCCTGCCTCAGCCTCTGAAGGGCTGAGACTAAAGGCGTGGCTCCTGGCCCACTCGAGTTTTTTTGGGCAAATGTTCATTGAGTCCACTGAGTCCACTGAGTACCTCTAATGAGTCAGTGGTTCCTCTCCCGGATGCCCAAGCCCTAGCTCACCTGTAACTTCCATGGAGGAGGGGAGACAGGAATCACAGATGTTTTTGATGGATGCCCTTGGTTCTGGGGGTAGGGCTGTAGAGATGGTCACTAAGTGCTTGTACAAGCATCAGGACCTCGGTTCAAATCCTCATGACTCAAACAAAAGCTGGGAGCAGCAGCATATCCTGTAACCCAGCGCTGCCGAGCGAAGACCTCAGGTGCTCACCAGCCACGCTGTGTGATGCAAGAGCTCCAAGCTCAGGGAGGAGACGTGCTCGGAGAGGCAACTCAGTGTAAAAGCTTCACTAAGCAAGCGTGAGGACCTTTGTGCACGGAAAGCTTGGCGTGCCTGTGTGTTCACGGGTAGCTCGGTTGTGCACACACACATACACACACACATACACCCACACACCACACACATGCACACACACACAGACACACATACACCCACACACCACACACATGCACACACACGCAGACACACACATACACACACACATACACACACATACCACACATGCACGCGCGCACACACACATACACACACATACCACACACACAGACACATACACACACCACACACACACATACACGTGCTCGCGCACGCGCGCGCACACACGCATATACACATGCACGCACTCACACACACCACACACATACACACACATACACCCACACCACACACACACGCGCACACACACACACACACATATACACACACACCACACACACAGACACATACACACACACCACAGGCGCGCACACACATACAGCCACACACACACACACATACACATACACACACGCACGCACTCACACACGCACACACACATACATACATGCACACACTCACACCACACATGTGCGCGCACACACACATACACACATGCACGCACTCACACACACATACACACACACCACACACACAGACACATATACACACACATACACACACGCACACACACATACAGCCACACACACACACATACACACATACACACACGCACGACACGCACTCACACACGCACACACACACACACACACGAAAGAGAAGGGGTGGTCCTCTGACAGTTCCTGGCATCTGGCCAGAGGTGCCTGGTCTTTTGTCCTTGCCATTTGCGCTGTGCTGAGACCCTGTGGCTCTGTCCCCAGGGCCTGGCATTCAATTGGTTGTCAGGAAAACCAACAGCAGCTTCTGGCCCAGGTGCCCTGGGTTTGAATGGGCGGCGGATCCGGCCGCCCTCGTGTCTTGTTTTCACCCCCTCGGCTGAGGTCAGCAAGTGGCTGGGGTTCGGCTGTGCCAGGCTCTGCTGCTGCCCTCGGCTCCCTCCGCCCTGGAGCTGGGCGGCCCCCAGCCCTGCCACGCTGCTGCCTTATTCTCAGCAATCCCAGAGGGTCGCTCTCTCCTCTGCCATGAATGGTCTGTTTGCTCAGCACATCACAGCTGGGGTTGAAGTGCAGGCCTCCTCCCTCCTCAAGTCAGGGTTCGTGGGGTCCTCTCCAGCCCTCCCTGGGGCTGAGTGTCTGTGGAAGTCACGGTACCCGAGTCACAGGGAAAGGGGGGTGGATTAACTAAGCAGCTCTCTCTCACTTGTAATTAATTAATATAAGCACTGACGATACCCTACCTCTGGGGAGGCCCCAGGCCTACTCTAGGTTCCCAGTGACTGCAGTTTGGACCTGACACGTTTCCTTTCTTTCTTTTTTCGTTACTATGGCTTTTGGACACAGGGTCTCACTGTAGCCCTGGCTCACAGAGATCTCACTGTCTCTCCCTCCCAAATGCACCACCACGTAGGGCTGAAATTGTCAAATTTCTAGTGTTTAACAGAAACACTACACTAGTAGGCATCACATTCAACTCTCTCCACTCTGTCATTTTACTCTTCCTCCTCCTCCTTTTTTTTAATGTCATTAAAATATTTATTCTTATCTTACAAGAATTTTCCTTGTTAATTTCAGTGACACCCTCCTTGGGACTGGGACCCAATGGTGGAGCACTCGTCCAGCACGCACTAGACTCTGAGTTCAACTCCCAGTACCACAAAATAAATAAATGAATAAGCCATATAAGCTTAAAGAAAAAAAAAAAACAATCAAACAAAAAACCAGGGCAGTGGCAGTGCGCGCCTTTAATCCCAGCACTCAGGAGGCAGAGGCAGCGGGATCTCTTGAGTTAGAAGCCAGCCTGGTCTACAGAGTGAGTTCCAGGACAGCCAGGGCTGTTACACACAGAAAAAATTGTTTTTAAAAAGGAAGAAGGAAAAGAACCCTCCTGTCATTGTTGTCTCTCCCTTCTTCACGTCCCTCCCCTTCTCCTCCTCCTCTTCCTCTGTCTCCTCTCCCTCACCTTCCTTCCCACTCTCTTGACTGTCTTCCCCTCTTCACCCCCCTCTTCTGCCCTGCTTCCCTGACACACAGGTGTCACCTAGAGTCCCCTGGCCCACTGAGGTCCTGGCTCTGACCCACTTCCTAAGGACCCGATCAGAGCCCAGGCTTCGTCCATTTAATCCATTGTCTGAAATGTGTCTCTCAGCTCAGAAGCCTAGTTCCGTGTGTGCTGGGGGACTCCACCAGCACCGTCCTGCCGGGATGCAGCCATGCGTCCCCACAGCCACCCTGGGAGACAAAAAGAAGGAAGCAGAGATATTTTGTTTTCAAATATGTTATACGGAACCCAACAAGTCCAAAACGTTACTTGGACACATTAGCACAAACACGATTTGGTTTGTATGTTATGTTTCCTGGACAGGGTCTCTCTGTGTATCCCACGCTGGCCTTGAACTCCCATCTTTCTGTCCTGACTTCCTACATACTGGGATAACAGGCCTTTCAGACCAGGTCAAGAAGCTGAGCCCTTCTGTCTGCATTTCTCCTACCTTTGGTCTTTGAAGCCCAAAATGATAAAAAAAAAAAAATAATAACATTGAGGTGTACACCCCGTGAAGGTGGGTGCACAGCTGTGCAACTCTATCCTGGGGCCACACCCAGATTGGGATGTAGAGAAACTTGGGCTCCCCAGAAAACTCCCCTGCCCTTCTTCCTGTTCGCCATGGTACACGACGGGGATTTCTAGACACTGGGGACAATTCAATGGCTCCTTGCTGGGTATGGCCTGAGCCAGTGTCACATGACCATGCACAGTGCCTCCCTGGCAGGGTTGGTGACGTCTGTTTCCGGCTTTCCATCGAATGTGTGTCTTTGGACAGTCTCAGATGGGGGTTTGGGACCACAGCCAGCTCAAAGGGGGGCACACACAGTACCACCAAACGTCAGGAGCTAAAGGACACCCCATCAGGGCAGCTCCCCCCCTCCTGCCAGTGTGGCCTCATTTCTGTCATCCTCTATCAGTTAGAGTGCTTGTTATGCACCCGGTTCTGTTCCCCCCTCAGTCAAAGTCTCGGGTAGCCATGCTGGCCTTGAACTTGCCCCATAGCCAAGGCGGACCTTACACAGCCCCACTCTCTCCAGTGGGTGAGGGTCTGGTGTGCTGCCACATCCTCTGGTTTTGTCGTAGCTCCTGTGCGCTGGAGAGTTTGCAGGGCTGCAAGGTTCTGTGTCCTCTGGAGGCTGGAAGGCCAAGCCTCTCAGCTCCTTACTCAAAGGTGGGGTGACCCACCCACCGTGCCCCTCTTCCCCGGGTCTGTGTCTCTGAATCATAAGCTTCCCCTTGCTGTAAGCATGCCAGCCATGTTGGACTTGCCTGCCCTGTGCCCTCACCGCTTCCATGAGGTCCTTTCTGCAGAGAGTCACACCCTTGGGTGCTAGGGGCTCAGACTCTGGAGACTGGCTTTAACTCATGACGGCTTATAACCATGTCAGGTGTCTATTGTTAGACTCGGAAGCGAGATTCCCAGTGCTGCCAGGGTGGGCCTGAGCCCCGAGGTCTGGCGGGACCCAGGGCTCACCACTGTATTGCCTCTCAGAGTCACCGTCACCATTCTCTCATCCCTGCAAGTTCTATGGACTCACAAAGGACATCCCTGTTTCTTACTGTTGTCTCCTGCCTTCGCTCGCTCAACTGTTATGTCCCAGATATTTGTTCTGTACTTTTAAAATTTTCATTTCTATTAGCGTCATCCATACAGAGTTTGGAGGGTGAAATACAGAATGTTTTCATTTTTAGACAGCCCAGGCTGTCCCCGACTTAACATGTAGCTCGTCTGCCTTGAATTCTGCTTCTCCTGGTTTCTCCATGATGCTGGGATTACAGGCCTCTGTCACCAGGCCCAAACCAAGACTTCCCTGTTGTAATGAAAAACATCTGCCTACCCTCCATTTCTCCCACCTGAAAAGGAGCCGCATTCATCTCATTTGCTGTATCATTTTGCTATTTAATCTCCTTATCTCTAAATTCCATGTTTGTAAAGCTAACGCGTGATTTTTAATTTCACCATTTTACATCCACTTTACACAATGGAATATTCATTCTAACATTTAAATGAGCCCAGCCTTTCACTCTGATTCTAACTGAATTCTGTGTTTCTCTTAGCGCTATGGAAATGCCCTCACAGCTGCCGCAAATATAAACTGTGATTGCTTCTTCCCTATGGTTCTTTGTTTCTCCTGGAGTTTCCATTGTCATTTTTTCCCAGTTCTTTAATGGCTGAGCATTCTTGTGCTTAACTAATTCAAACTTCCAATTCCCTGTTAACAATCTGAAATTTTAAAGAGATTTATTTATTTTTTATGTATAGTGTTCTGCCTGCATGTCTGCCTGCAGGCCAGCAGAGGGCGCCAGATCTCATTACGTTTGGTTATGAGCCACCATGTGGTTGCTGGGAATTGAACTCAGGACCTCTGGAAGAGCAGTCTTAACCTCTGAGCCATCTCTCCAGACTCTGAATGTTTTCTTATGTTCAGAGGCAACAACCAACTAATTTCATCTTGCAGAAGTTTTCTTGGTCTCTGGCCGGCTCGTGTCTGGCACACAGCTGCCAAACTGGGCTCAATCTGTGTAGTTAGGCTGTTGCTTCACACATTCTTGGCGTCGGAGGTTTGGTTCCTTGTCCCTCCTAATCTTCCAGAGAAAGGGCCTGAAGAGGTAGGTTTTTTTGTGACCTCGTGAATCTGAAAGGTCTGTTCTCTCTTCGCACTTGATGGCTAGTCTGGCTGGGTACAGAATTCTGGAATAGCAGTTATCTCCCTTCATGTTTTGGAGGTAACTAACTCTCCATTGCATTCTTTATTTTTCCCATCGTGTCACAGAGAACCCAAGATCGTGCAGACCCCAAAGCCTTTGTCCACGCTGTGGTCTCTCTTAACTCGTTCTCAGTGCTCTGACATTTACTAGCGACATGTCCGGAACTATTTTCATCGCTGGGTCATGCACTCTGTCTTTATGCTATTTGTTTTTAGAGACTTCACATTTTCCTGAATTCTTTCCCTCCCCTTCATTCCCATGTTTGTTCATTTTCTGAAATGTTAGTTTTTTTTTTTTTGGAAAGAGAGAGAGAGAGAGAGAGAGAGAGAGAGAGAGAGAGAGACTACGTGGAGGTTCAGGTTTGTTTCTTTTGTCAATTAAAGAATTAAAGGGCAGGAAAGAAGTGTTAGTAAAAATCACGGGGAATCGCTGAGAAGCCAGTATATGATACCAGGGTAAACTGGGGTTCCTCATTAATGAAATGACTAAGAACAGACTCACGCGGAAGCCTGAGAACAATTTAATAGAGATTAAAAGAAAAACCCCAACAAAGGCAAATTGCAAATCTCAAAACTGCCCCAGAGAGAGGAGGAGGAGGAGGATAGACTTAGGTGGGCGGAGGAGAAAGAAAGTCAGTTTGAAGTTAGCACGTTTGGAAGTCATCCACGCATGGCACGAAGCACAACTGTGGGAATAGGGGCAGGGAGTTGGGGTAGTGGCACACCAGCATTTAGGAAGCAAAGGCTGTCAGACCCCTGAGTCCAAGGTCAGGCTGGTCTATAGAGTGAGTTCCAGAACAACCAGGACTATACAGGGAAGACCTGACTAGAACAAAGGCAGGGAGGGAGGGAGGAGGGAGGGAGGGAGGGAGGGAGGGACGGAGGGAGGGACGGAGGGAGGGAGGAGAAACGGAGGGAGGGAGGGAGAGTACAGAGATGCCCAGTACTAGGGAAGGCACACTTGGGCTCTGGATAGCATCTCAAAGAAAAACAAATCAAAAGAAGAAAAAGGAAGTTATGTTCATCTCAGTAAAAATGAGGGGGGACACACTCAGCTCAACCTGACAGGAGATTCATAGGCACTGCACAGGAGAGGATTCTGGGAAGGAATGGTACTGTCTTGAAGGGAACCTACCTTTCTAGGGGCGGTCCCTTTGGTCCTGCTCAACTGAATTTACTCTTTTTAGTTTTTGTTGTCGGTGGGTTTTTCTTTTGTTTGTTTTTCTTTTTGTTTGTTTTTTCTTTTTGTTTTTCAAGACACGGTTTCTCTGCGTAGCCCTGGCTGTCTAGAACTCACTCTGTAGACCAGGCTGTCTTCAGCTCAGAGACATCTACCTGCCACTATCTGAATGAATTCTTATGTGGCCACAGGGGCATCTCCACCTTTGGATGGATTCCATTTTTTACGATAGCATATGACGGGAGAGTTATACACACAGATGTCTCTCCCATCTGTACACGGGTCCAGGGATGTACACATGTGGAGGTCTCTCCAGTCTCCTCATGGGTCCCAGGGACGGAACTCAGGTTGTCGGGCTTGCATGGCAAGCATATCCAGAGTCATCTTGTGATCCCCCTTTCCTAATTTCCTATCCTATCCATTTCTCCCCACACAGCCCTTTTCTCTCCCTTGCCCCAACCCCAGGATGGGCCCTGTCAAGTGCCATGTCTCTCATCTTCCCGTGTCACGTTCCTTCTGCCCTTACTAAACGTGTCTGTTAATAGAGCTATACTGTATTTGAGGTGTTGGGGGATGGGGTCAGGGTTCTCATGCATGTTAGGTGAGCTTTGTACCAACACTCCTGGCCAAGTATATTTTTATTTTTCCAAGAACTTATTTCTTTGGTCTTAGAGTTGGTTTTTTTGGTAGTGTTTTGTTTGTTTTGTTTTAATCTGATTTTTGAGGAGGGGTCTCCCTGTCGTATACTGGCTAGCCTGGAACTTTCAGTGACTTTTCTGTCTATACCTTCTCATGCTGGGATGGTAGATGTATCCTCCCACACCTAGCATTTCTAGTCTCAGGATGTTTAGTGTTTTATTAACTCCGCAGTATGGTCTTTTATAGAACCCTACTCATGTCTAAGGTTGCGATATCTTATCTTCTTCTTCCTCTGATATTAGTAATAGTTCACTGATTCTCTTCCCTCTCCCCATTTATTCTATTATTTTTACTGATGTCAATAAAAGAGACGTGGCAAGCCTATGAGTGCATGAGCTGTTGACCGCCAGCTCTACCCTGGGCGGGCTTAAACCTTGTCTGTCAGGGAATTCCCAGTGCTAATGTACTGGGATCTCTTTTCTTGGTGTAAGACACACACACACACACACACACACACACACACACACACACACCATCACCACTCACAACCACCATCACCATCACCACCACCACCACCACCACCACCACTCTCACTTAATATAGAAAGGAACAAAGGAGAAAAAAATGAGCAGGGATGGCATAGGGCTGGTACCCTAATGATATGAAAGGGAAAAGTATTAATGTGTCCCTCCCGCCTCTCTCTCCCTCCCTCCTTCCCTCCCACCTCTTTCTGTCCCTCCCTCTCTCCCACCTCTCTCTTTCTGTCCCTCCCTCCTCCCTCCCTCCCACCTCTCTCTTTCTGCCCCTCCCTCCTCCCTGCCTCCCACCTCTCTCTCTGTCCCTCCCTCCTCCCTCTCTCCCACCTCTCTCTTTCTGTCCCTCCCTCCTCCCTCCCACCTCTCTTCTGTCCCTTCCTCCCTCCCTCCCACCTCTCTCTGTCCTCCCTCCCTCCCACCTCTCTCTGTCCCTCCCTCCCTCCCACCTCTCTCTGTCCCTCCCTCCCTCCCACCTCTCTCTGTCCCTCCCTCCCACCTCTCTCTGTCCGTCCGTCCGTCCGTCCGTCCGTCCGTCCCTCCCTCCCTCCCTCCCTCCCTCAAGTATTTGTTGAGTTCTCCTTGCACTAGTGCGAGGTAGAACCCGCCTCCGTGAGCAGATACAAGTCCTGTCTAGGGTGTCCAGAGTAGCACTGTCCAGCAGACAGCCATGTGTGGTAGAGTCTCCTATTCCTACAGTGATGGGAAGTATTAGACTCAGACTCCAGCAAGACAGAGCCTTCGAAATGTGGTTGCTGTAACTCAAGGGGCAGAGTTTTGATTTTCAAGATGCAAATACAAATCGCCACTCATGGCTGTCAGTCACTACAGTGACCAAGAGAAGATGGCATTCTTTGTTGAGAAAGGGCCTCACTCTGTAGCCCTGGCTGGCCTGGAACTCACAGAGTTCAGCCTGCCTCTACCTCCCAAGAGCTTGGATTAAAGGTGTGCACCACCAACACCTGGTGCCCATAGGCCAATTTTATGGAAGTATTTTCTTAACTGTGGTTCTGATACCTCAGCTTGTGTCACGTTAACAAAACAACAATAACAAAACAAAACAAAAAACAGGAAAATCCTTCATGAAACTTAAAAGCCAATGCTGCGAAACAGATTCCAAGCTGAGCAGCATTTTGTATTGCAGAGGACAAGTGCTTTCAAAATAAAAAGTTTGGGACAGAGTGACAGGTGGGTGTGGCAGCCGAGGGTATGAGGGCTGCAGAAGTGTCCCATGGCACAGGGTTGCTACGCTACAGCCAGTTGGGAACAGGAGAAAGCAGGACAAGAGCTGAAGAGACAGGTGCTGGCTAAGCCTTCTGTCCACAGGGTGAGGCTACACACTTAGGCAAGCAGGGTTCAAGGCAGAGCTGTTATTTTTCAATATACCCTCGAGCAAGTGACAGAGGAAATGGCTGGGGGATTCTGTTGTTTACTCTATTTAGACAGGGTTGTTGTGTGCCTCCTAGGGAGGCACATTTGTCTACTTACCCCAGGTAGGGAGCTCATGACAGACAGATCAAAGTATGGATTACCACCAACGTGCAACTTGGTGAATCAATCAGTTTTACTGGGGTTACTCAGGAGCATGGGGGAGGGGGTACCCAGGAGCATGGGGAGGGGGTACCCAGGAGCATGGGGCAGGGGTCACTCAGGAGCATGGGGGAGGGGTTATTCAGGGTTACCCAGGAGCATGGGGGAGGGGTCACTCAGGAGCATGGGGGAGGGGTTATTCAGGGTTACCCAGGAGCATGGGGGAGGGGTCACTCAGGAGCATGGGGAAGGGGTTATTCAGGGTTACCCAGGAGCATGGGGGAGGGGTTACTCAGGAGCACGGGGGAGGGGTTACTCAGGAGCATGGGGGAGGGGTTACTCAGGAGATGGGGGAGGGGTCACTCAGGAGATGGGGTCACTCAGGAGATGGGGGAGAGGTCACTCAGGAGCATGGGGGAGGGGTCACTCAGGAGCATGGGGGAGGGGTTACCCAGGAGCATGGGGAAGGGGTTACCCAGGAGCATGGGGGAAGGGTTACTCAGGAGCAGAGATGATTCAAACAGTATCACCAAGGCCCACCCCAGCATGGTGACAGCCACCCTGGCATGGTGACAGTTCACAAAGCTGAGAACCTGGGGCTCAACGCACAGGTCGGAGAGTCCTTCCAGGTGCCACGGTTGGCCTGGCCCCACCAGGCAGCTCAGCTGGTTGCTGCTTTTTAGGCAGCTGGTCTGGTCTCAGATTTTCTTTACAGCTTGGCTTTTCTGAGAGACTCTCAGCTTTTATGGAGCGCTCTGGCAGGGAGGGGCCCAGTGAATCTTGTCAGTTTCAGAGACGTCCTAAAGCTATAGAGTTGTTCACCTTCTGCTGAAAAAGCTTTTGGCAGAAGGGAGTGTTTCAGTCTCTGAGAAAACTGATGCACAAAGGTATCCCTATGTAGTGTAGGACTACCTCACACTCACAGCAATCCCCCTGCCCCACTTTTTCAGGTGATAACACCAGTGAGGAGCCCGGACAAAGTATGAATTTATTTTTGCAATGTTGTGGATTGGTCGTGCACATTGCTAGATGCATTAGTCATGGCTGTTTTGTTGTAAAGGCACACCGTGGCCTCGGCAGCAATATAAAAGAAAGCATTTGTCTGGGGGCCTACACCCTGAGAGCGTTAGTCCACGACCATCACGATGGGACGCAGACAGGCATGGCCACAGCAGTAGCTGAGAGTTTACATCCTGACCCACAAGCATTGGCAGACAGAGGGAGGAAGGGAGGAAAGAAAGGAAGGACAGACAGACACTGGACCTGGGCTGGGCTTTTGAACCTCAAAGGCCACACCCACTTGACACAAGGGCTCTACCATCGAGTCCCGACCCCAGATCCTCACAGGGGAACCCTTGGCAGGCTACTGGGCTGCATCTCCAGGCCAAGGTTAAATTTAAATAGGGATTTAGGGGAGAGGGCAAGTAGGCATTAGGTCACAGAACAGCTGAGCAAATAACTAAAAGGAATGCTGGAGAAATGCCCCACACACACACACACACACAATTAAGGGCACTCATTGCTCTTGCAGAGGGCCCGGTTCTATTCCCAACACCCACATGGCGGTTCACGGTCACCTGTAACTCCAGTTCTCAGGGATCTAGTGCCCTCTTCTGGCCTCTACAGGTACTGCATGTATGTATGTGCTGCATAAATAAGCAGGCAAAACACTCATACAAGAGAAAACGGTCTTAAAAAAACTAGAAGTGAGTGCTGGACTACACATGCAGTTGAGAGATGGAGCTCTTGTTTAGCTTGGGGCTCTTGGTTCCATCAAGACCAAAAAACTAAGAAGTAAATGTTTGAGTCCACCTTCTGAAACTTGTCCACTGTCCATCTTGGAAGCTTTGTCTGGTAGCATTTCTCTGGAATACTTGAGTCCATCCCATTCATCTCTTCCAGGAAGATTCTCTCTCTCTCTCCATCTGATGCCGTTCCCAGCCACCCATCTCTCCTCTCAGCCCAAAACAGGAAACACCAAATTATCTCCACTTAAATGTGGAGAGCAATTTGCTTTCTGCCCTCATGGGCATTTTCCTAAACAAAGAAAAACCTAGAGAGAAATTAGAATTTGCCCACAAGGCAGAAAAGCCTGCAGGCTTGCCTACACACCCACCCACACACACACACACACACACACACTCCGAGATGTCAGCTGGCTGTCTCACCTCTCTCCAGCAGAGGTGAATGCTCTGTCCACACTCGCAAGGAGATTCTTGGAAGTTTCATATAGAGGGATTGTATCAACTGACAGGCTAGGCTCTGTGACATAGCTCAGCGGCTGCCAGTCAAGGTTAAGTATTCCTTCCTGCAGGATTCTTCCTCTCTGTGAGAAGCCTCTAGGCATGTCTTTATGTTGCCTTCCCACAGATCTGTTCCATCCAGAAATATTTGTTTAAGAAAAAAATCAAGGAAATAGGACTGGAGAGATGGCTCAGGGGTTAAGAGCACTGGCTCTTCCTGAAGTCCTAGCAACGATATGGTGGCTCACAATCATCTGTAATGAGATCTGGCGCCCCCTGCTGGCCTGCAGGCACACATGCAGGCAGAACACTGTATACATTAATAAGTAAATAAATCTTTTAAAAATCAAGGAAAACTCCATCATCTCCTCATACTGGCCACATTTCAGTGGTATTCATGGACGCTGGCTACTGTGTCCACGCACAGGGCCCATTTTGTCATGGCAGAATGCTTCCGGGCAATGCTAGACAAGGCGAGGCCCCTCCCTCTTAGAAGTTATCTGGAGTTCGTAAGAAGTATGACGGAAGTTTAACTGCAGTGTCTACACTATTTAAAGAATAAACACAGAGGGCAGACCTGATGGCGTTAACCTGACACCTCAGGTACTCAAGAAGCTCGAGGCAGGACAGCAAACTTGAGGCCAATCTCAGCAACTCCACAAGACGTCTCCAAAGAAAGTAATACTGGTTCTGAGGATTGTTCAGTCAACAATCCTGGGAGCCATACAATGCACAGTGGTCAGGTACATCTCTGAGGCTTTCTGCAGGGCCAGTCTCGCCTAGGCCAATAAAATGTCCTGCTGGGCATGGAGGCTCGTACCTTTAATCACAGCACTAAGGAGGCAGAGGCAGCAGGATCTGAGTTTCAGGCCAGCCTAGACCACTAGCAAGTTTCAGACCAGCTAGAGGTATATATATAGTAAGACCTTGTCTCAAAACAAAACAAAACAAAACAAAAAAAAGACAACATGTCTTAAAGGACACCTTGGATGACCGTGGTCCTGAGGATGACACCCACGGTGTCCTTCAGCCTCCACACACATGCACTTACGTACCTACGCTCGCATGCATTAAAAGAAAGTGACATAGGGTCCAGGCTGTAGACCCAGGCTCAATCCCTGGAACTCGGGTGACAGACAGGAAGACGAGCTCCTACAAGTCGTTCTCCAAGCTATGTATGCATGCCCGCCCTCCCACACATACAAATAGGTGTAAAAATAATACTCAAGAAGCGAGGTTGGTGGGATAGCTCACCAGAGCAAGGCACTCGCTCCCAAGCCTGGTGCCTGAGATCAGTCTCCGGAGTCCACAGGATGGCAGGAAAGAACGGGCCTGCAAGCCGTCCTCCGACCCGACCAAAATGCACCATGGCATGCCCCCCACACAGACAGACACACGCACCGTGGCATGCATGCTCACACACACACACACACACACACACACACACACACCATGGCATGCATGCTCACACACACACACACACACACACACACACACACACACACACCATGGCATGTATGCTCACACACACATACACACACACACACACCATGGCATGTATGCCCCCTCCACACACACACCATGGCATGCATGCTCACATACACACACACACACCATGGCATGCATGCTCACACACACACACACACACACACACCATGGCATGCATGCTCACACACACACACACACACACACACACACACACCATGGCATGCATGCCCCCCCACACACACACCGTAAAATAATTGTAAGGGCTGAAGAGATGGGTTAGAGGTCCAGAGCACCTGGTCTCTCAGTGCAGTTTCTCAACCCGTTAGTTGTGGACGGACGGCGTGGCTTTGTCTCTGGGCCACCAGCCAGCTCCCACATCATGACACGAGACGTACTAGTTATGAATGCTTGCCTCCGCTGAGGCATGCTCCTGGCTAGTTCTTCTAAATCAGCCCGTGTCTCTTTATCTACCTTTGGCCTGCGGGCTTAGCCCCTTCCTTCCTTCCCTATGTCCTGCGGGCTTATCCCCTCCCTTCCTTCCCTCCCTATGTCCTGCTTTCACTGCTTCTCTGCTGCCCGCGTCTGCCTGGCGTCTGCTCCTGCTGTGTCCCGTTCTCCTCGTTCTCTCCTCTCACTCTTCTCCTCCTCCAAAGCTCAAATCTCTCCTCCTACTTATCTCTCTGCCTGGCCCCACCTATCCTTTACCAATGCTGAAAAGGGGCGCAAGGAGAGGTACCAGGCTCAAGAGCTGAGCAGATGCAGGTTAGAGGTGAAGGGGGTCCTGGCGTGCCACGAGGTCATCTGAGTGAGACTGACCCTGTCTTTCATGTCCCTGTCCTCAGGAAACTGGACGCCTTCATCTATGACGCCGCAGTGCTCAACTACATGGCCCGCAAGGATGAGGGCTGCAAACTGGTCACCATCGGCTCTGGCAAGGTCTTTGCCACCACTGGTTATGGCATCGCCCTGCACAAGGGCTCCCGCTGGAAGCGGCCCATCGACCTGGCTCTGCTGCAGTTCCTGGGGGACGGTGCGGCTACTCTGGGCAGGAAGCCCTACCCTGGAGACGGGAGGGCTCGCCCTCCACCCTGGGGAGGATGGGCTGGGGCCAGGAGGGTGTGTTCACAGTAAGTGACTCTGACCCCATCCCCAGATGAGATCGAAATGCTGGAGCGGCTGTGGCTCTCGGGGATCTGCCACAATGACAAAATCGAGGTGATGAGCAGCAAGCTGGACATCGACAACATGGCAGGCGTCTTCTACATGCTCCTCGTGGCCATGGGCCTCTCCTTGCTGGTCTTCGCCTGGGAACATCTGGTGTACTGGCGCCTGCGGCATTGCCTGGGGCCCACCCACCGCATGGATTTCCTGCTGGCCTTCTCCAGGGTAGGAAAGAGAGCCTGGAGGCACCAGCGGGGGTGGGGTGGGGGCTGATAGACAAAATGGGAGGCGTGGGCAGGGCCCAGTGCGGATAAAGGGGTTGTGGCACAGACACCCGGCTGACCCGTCCCCACCCCTCACACAGGGCATGTACAGCTGCTGCAGCGCCGAGGCTGCTCCGCCGCCCGCCAAGCCCCCGCCCCCGCCGCAGCCGCTGCCCAGCCCCGCATACCCCACGGCGCGCCCGCCCCCCGGCCCCGCCCCCTTCGTGCCCCGAGAGCGTGCAGCAGCCGACCGCTGGCGCCGGGCCAAGGGCACCGTACCCCCGGGGGGCGCAGCGCTGGCCGACGGCTTCCACCGGTACTACGGTCCCATCGAGCCTCAGGGGCTGGGCCTGGGCGAGGCGCGCGCGGCACCCAGAGGCGCAGCCGGACGCCCGCTGTCCCCATCCGCCGCGCAGCCCCCGCAGAAGCCACCCCCCTCTTACTTTGCCATCGTGCGCGACCAGGAGCCGGCCGAGCCCCCCGCCGGTGCCTTCCCCGGCTTCCCGTCCCCGCCCGCGCCGCCCGCCGCCGCCGCCGCCGCCGTCGGGCCGCCACTGTGTCGCCTGGCTTTCGAGGACGAGAGCCCGCCCGCCCCCACGCGCTGGCCGCGTTCCGACCCCGAGAGCCAGCCGCTGCTGAGTGGGGGCGCGGGCGGCCCGAGCGCGGGGGCCCCGAGCGCACCGCCGCCGCGCCGCGCCGCGCCACCCCCGTGCGCCTACCTGGACCTCGAGCCGTCGCCTTCGGACTCCGAGGACTCGGAGAGCCTGGGCGGGGCGTCGCTCGGCGGCCTGGAGCCCTGGTGGTTCGCCGACTTCCCCTACCCGTATGCCGAGCGCCTCGGTCCACCGCCCGGGCGCTACTGGTCGGTCGACAAGCTCGGGGGCTGGCGCGCCGGCAGCTGGGACTACTTGCCCCCGCGCGGCGGCCCCGCGTGGCACTGCCGCCACTGCGCCAGCCTGGAGCTGCTGCCGCCGCCGCGCCACCTCAGCTGCTCGCACGACGGCCTAGACGGCGGCTGGTGGGCGCCTCCGCCACCACCCTGGGCGGCTGGGCCACCGCCCCGGCGCCGGGCACGCTGCGGGTGTCCACGGCCGCATCCTCACCGCCCGCGGGCCTCGCACCGCGCGCCCGCCGCCGCGCCGCACCATCACCGCCACCGGCGCGCGGCGGCCGCCTGGGACATCCCGCCGCCCGCGCCCACCTCGCGTTCGCTCGAGGACCTGAGCTCCTGCCCGCGGGCCGCCCCCTCGCGCAGGCTCACCGGGCCCTCGCGCCACGCGCGCCGCTGCCCGCACGCTGCGCACTGGGGGCCGCAGCTGCCTCCCGCACCGCACCGGAGACACCGGGGCGCGGACCTGGGCACACGCAGGGGCTCTGCGCACTTCTCCAGCCTGGAGTCCGAGGTATGACGCGGCTGCCGGGGCCCCCGCCGCCCCCTCGGTCAGCGCAGGCCACGGCCCGAGGGGCGCTCTAGAGAGGACAGGACCCACATGGGTTGGGAAGGACGGAGACGAACTTGGCCGGACCCCGCCTGGAGCAGCGTCCTGCGCCCCCTTGCACTGGGGGAACCACGAGCCAGAGGGGACTTGGTCGCCCAAATCTCACCCATCCTGAGAGCAAGGGGGCGGGGTTCTTGGAGCCCACCGACTTTTTTAAACCCGAAAAGGGCTTTTTAACGTCACCTGATTTGGCGGGAGATGGGGAGGGGTCACGCCGCGCCCCGCCCCCACTCTCGGGGCCATGGCCCTCACATCACTGTGCAGCTCCCGGACCCCAGACACACCTCCCCGGGAGCCTGTTTTTAACCTTTCATTCATCAGGACTCAGAACTGTGAGACGAGTATGCCAAACTGTGACTCCAGACCTTGGCCCCGCCACACAGAAACCCCTGACCCCAGACTGTGACTTCCAACACCTAAAATGATCATCTGACCCCAGACTGTGCCCCGACCAGACTGTGACCCTTCATGTCAGACCTCGATGACCCCTCCTTTTAGATCCTTGTTGCTCTGACCTATGACCTATACTCCACGAAAGTCCTACTGTCTCCCCCTCTTCCCTACCAACCCGGATACCACCAGCCACATGTTCAAGCCCAGCCCCTATTTGTGATCCAGCAGACACTCCACACATGCACCCCTCCGTCCTCCTCTCCAGGTCTCAGCAGGGTCTGAGGCTGGGTTGAGAGGCGGGTCTGGGAGCCCACACTTGACCCTCCTTCCCACTCCCTCTACTACACTGCAGTGTTTGGAATAAAACCATGTTTTTACGCCTCCTCAGTCCCAGCCTGAGCTCTGTGTCTGTCTCCTAGGCCCCTTCAACTTCTCTGGAGAAAACGGAACCGGAGAAAAATCCATGGGGAAGACAGTCAGACAACAGAAACGGGGCTGCTGTTGTGACAGTGGCAGCGCGTTCTAGCACTCATAAGACCCCGAGTTCAATCCCCAGTTCTAGATCACAGGAGATGGGGAAAGCACAGTCAAGGCCCAGGAAGTGGCAAGAGACCCGAGGAGAGAAGGGTGGAGAGGGCCCGGGGAAAAGACACACCCCAAGACTAGTGGTAAAGATGAGGGACCTAAAAACTAGGACCAAGTCTAGTGTCCTGTTCCTAAGGCTACCGGCAAGAATGCTTTGACTGGTTATCTCATGTAAATGAAGAGAATGGCCAACCCACAAAGTCTTGAATATCCTTAATCTCCCCAGTGAGAATCTATTTCCAACATTTCATTACTCCAATTAACCAAAACTCGGGTGCACATGGGCAGATAAAGAGAACTGTCAGTTACAACAGCCGCCTCGAGAGGGACTTTCTGATTAAGTGCCTGCTGACCAGAGCTGCCATGGGAATGCCTGGTTGGAAAATGGACTGCCCCTAGAGGATAGATTCAATCCACTAACTTAAACATAATGTTCAGCCTAAAGCATTTTTTGAAACAATTTAAAGCCATCATAACAAGGAAAAGAGAAGAAACCGGCCGTGTGGGTCCTCGGGGAACAGAAACCCATTCTATTTGCCAGTAAGTGCTTGTTTGCATACATGAATAACTAAATGGAAAGACAGCCGCGGGAATGAAAGGTGGAAGATGGAGAGGGGCTCGGAACGCAAGGACTCCTGTGGAACTACAACTCCCAGAAGGCCTTGCCGCTGCTGAGCGGAAGAACTCCCTAAGGTCAAGCGAAGACACGGTCGCTGCTAATTTGTTTTTTCTCACTGAGCCAGAGCACAGTTACTTGGGGGCGGCCATCTCTCTTCGTATCACTTATTACTGGTCCTTAGGTTTCCAAGGTAACAGTGCAGTGGGACTGGCCTCAGGCTGCGGGAAGCGAAGCCCGGAAGTGACGCTCTTACTTCGCGTCCGGGGCGAGAAGGTTCGAAGATGGCGGCGCGCAAGGGCCGGAGGCTCCCATGTGAAACTGGGGAACCCATGGAGGCTGAATCCTGCGATCCAGGATCCGAAAGCCCGTCCCAGGTCTACCTGCCCGGCAAGGGGCCGCCACTGGGAGAAGGGGAGGAGCTGGTAATGGACGAGGAGGCCTACGTGCTGTACCATCGTGCGCAAACTGGTAGGCTGAGGGCCCCGACTCTTGGCTCCGGGGAAATGAAGGGCCTGACTTGGAGCCTGGGGGACGAGAGGTCTGGAGTCTGAGAGTTGTGATATTACCTTGCGGACTGCTGGCCATTATTGGAGGTGGAGGCCGAGTTCCCAAAGGTCTCATTGCCACTCTGCGACTGTACTGTCCTGCCTCCCTCTCTAGGCGCCCCTTGTCTCAGTTTTGACATAGTCCGAGATCAGCTGGGCGACAACCGGACAGAACTCCCTCTCACTCTTTTCCTGTGTGCGGGAACCCAGGCCGAGAGCGCCCAGAGCAATAGGTGAGAGCCAGTACTTTTGCAAGACATCCTCAAGGACCCAAGTAGCGCTTTGCTTCTGCCAGACCTAAAAGTCAGGGTTCCCCCGCGAGCCTCCTCTTCAACCTCCTGGCACTCAGTTCCTGATTCATCCTTTGCTTCCCCAGACTAATGATGCTTCGGATGCACAATCTCCATGGGACCAGGCCACCACCCTCAGAGGGCAGTGATGATGATGAGGAGGAGGAAGATGAAGAGGATGAAGAGGAGCGGAAACCTCAGCTGGACCTGGCCATGGTTCCCCACTATGGTGGCATCAACCGAGTTCGGGTACTTGCCTTCTCGGGGGCTTGTGCAACACTGTATACAGCACACCCCTTCCCCCCACATTCAGATGCACCTCAGTGCCTCTTCTGCTTCTTCCTTTTTTGTCTTCTGACATACTCTCACTATGTATGTATCCCAGGCTGACTCCAAATTCAGGGTGGATTCCCTGCCTAGGCTTCTAAAAGTTGAGTTAAGAGGCATGAGCCACCACACCCAGTTCCCATTAGCTTTTACAGGTTGATTTGGCACATAGGGTCTTCTTTTCCCCTTGTCTTAGGAGGGATGAGAGCTGCTATATTCTAGGTATTCTTTCAGACTATAGTGGGTGTTTGTTGTTTGTGACTCACTTTCCCCTTAGGCAAAATGAGGAAAATTATGAAGCTGACAAGGTGGGGCTGTTGAAAAAATAAACTGTGTAAGAGCTGAAACCTCGCCTGACACGCCTTTAATCCCAGCACTTGGGAGGCAGACACAGGCAGATCTTTGTGAGTTCGAGGACAGCCTGGTCTACAGAGTTCCAGGACAGGCTCCAAAGCTACAGAGAAACCCTGTCTCAAAAAAAAAAACAAAAACACCCACATAGGCTGCAATGTGAAAGGTAAGGGTTTTACTTAGTGGTTGCTTAGGAATGAGGCAGAAGGATCAAAAGCCAGCCTGAGCTACAGAATGCATTCAAAGGTAACTCAGTGGTATAGTGCTCACCTCAAGTGTGTGTGTAAGGTCCTAGATTCAGTGACTAAGGCATCGTCTTCTGATGGGGTAGATGAGCAAATAAAAGGAGATGATGTACAAAGAGCACTTAAACCAAAACTTGACCCACAACTGGGCCTGTGTATTTCCGTTGTTATTACTATGCCTCGGATGCTGCCCCAATCCCAGAAGATTTAGCCTGCAGACAGAAAGCTCTGAATACGTGAGCTTAACATGCTAGTGAGGAGGGAGCAGAAGAACCTTGTGAATGTGCATTTTATTATAGGATGCTAAGTGTGGTGGAGACAGCTGACAGCAGGGGAAGGGTGCAGCTGCGTGTGTGAATGGTGCTGTTTGAGGCGGGTTTCTTAAGCAGTTGCTCTTGGTATAGAGGCCCACAGCAAGTTCTGAAGCTTCTAGGAGAACTGGAGAGACCAGTGTCTGTGGAGCAGGATGGACAAAGGCAGTGACCGCGGGGGTGGGGGGGTGAGCACTCAGAAGACTGTTGTTCCGGTTGTTCCCGCCCTGTGGGCTGGGGAAGGACTTGGACTTCTCCCTTGGGAGAAATTTGGAACTAGCAGAAGATGGGAAGTAGAGGAAAGGTCTTTTCTGGGCTTGTGTGTGACAATTGGCTGATTCTGTAAGGTGCAACTAACTCATGGGAAGGGTGGCGTCGTTAGAGGCATGTGTGACACAGTACGGATGGTTAGAAAGATTAGAAGGGCACTTCAGTATAGGTGTGAGTGTGAGGAAGACACAGCCAGACACGGGTGTCAACCTTTGGGCCCAGGTGAATGTCTTTGTTAAGGATGCTATTCTTATAAGGAGGAAACACCACGACCAAAAGCAGCTTGGACGGGAAAGGTTTATTTACTTACACTTCTATATTGCTGTCCATTACTGAAGGAAGTCAAGACAGGAATTCAAACAGAGCAGGAACCTGAAGGCAGGAGCCGATACAGAAGCCCTGGAAAGGTGCTTAGTGGCTTGCTCAGTCTGCTTGCTTGCTTGCTGTTGTTGTTTTGTTTAAGACAGTTGAGACAGGGTTCCTTTTGTTTGTTTGGTTGGTTGTTATTTTGAGACAGGGTTTCTCTGTGACTTTGGAACATGTCCTGGAACTTGCTCTGTAGACCAGGCTGGTCTCGAACTCACAGGGATCCGCCTGCCTCTGCCTCCAAGTGCTAGGATTAAAGGTGTGTGCCACTACTGCCTGGCCAGCGTGCTTTCTTACAGAACCCAGACCCATCTGCCCAGGGACGGCACCACCCACAATAGGCTGGGCCCTCCATCATCAAACACCACTTACAGAAATGCCCTACTGCCTGCAGCCCCATCTTATTGAGAAAATTGAGGCATTTTCTCAATCGAAACTCCCTTTTCTCAGAAATCTCTAGTTTATATAAACTAGCCAGCACAGTGGAGACCGTCAGAGAAGTGTCCTGCCTATGTAACAGGGCAGGCTGAGTGTGGAGGTGAAAGGTCGTGTGGCCCAGGCCCTGGAACCCTCCGCACACAGTGCCTCAGATGCTGCTGAGCACCACGGGGAGCTTAGAGCTCACCCTCACTCGTAGCTCCTCCTCCCAGCACCAGGAGGCGGCCTGGTCATTAGCTGCTCTTGGAGCTCGAGGCTTCCTTCTCACAAAGCTGTTTGGGAATTGTAGTCTGTCTGTAGACCTGCAGAGGTTATGGTTCTGGAGGGGCTTTAGGTGTCTCTCTTTGTTCTGTGCACCCCTCTGGCAGGTATCCTGGCTGGGGGAGGAGCCTGTGGCTGGAGTATGGTCAGAGAAGGGCCAGGTGGAGGTGTTTGCACTGAGGCGGCTCCTGCAGGTGGTAGATGACCCCCAGGCCCTGGCCATTTTCCTCCGAGATGAGCAGGCCCGTGTGAAGCCCATCTTCTCCTTTGCTGGCCACATGGGTGAGGGCTTTGCTCTTGACTGGTCTCCTCGAGTGCCTGGTAAGTTTCTCGTGGTTCAGGGAGGGTGGGCAGTAGGACCCCTGGAAAGGCAGGAAGGTGGCCAGGTGGGTAAGATGGCTTCCTAACCCTTGTCCAGGCCGCTTGGTGACTGGCGACTGTCAGAAGAATGTCCACCTCTGGACACCCACAGAAGGTGGCTCCTGGCATGTAGACCAGAGGCCATTTGTGGGCCACACACGCTCTGTGGAGGATCTGCAGTGGTCGCCAACTGAAGACACGGTGAGGAAAGGCCGGAGGCCTGGACATGTGGGTCTGATGGGGGCAGGCCAGGAACGTGAACCCTTGGCTTGGGAGGGCAGGGGCCCGAGCTGGGGCCTGATTGAGACAAGGGGACAGTGAATGACAGTGTAGCCACAGTCTGGGATGAGTGAGGAGAAATCTTCCCACTCAGACTTGTCTCTCCCTGCTCAGGTGTTTGCCTCCTGCTCAGCGGATGCCTCCATTCGCATCTGGGACATCCGCGCAGCCCCAGGCAAGGCCTGCATGCTCACCACTGCCTCTGCCCATGATGGGGATGTCAATGTCATCAGCTGGAGCCGCAGGGAGCCCTTCCTGCTCAGCGGAGGGGATGATGGAGCCCTCAAAGTCTGGGACCTACGACAGTTCAAGGTAGGGCTGGGGAAGCTACTGGGAATTAAATCCTGGCGAGGAGGCAGGAACAGCAGGGTGTGGGTATGAGCACGTCCCTCAGTTTCCCTGTTTCTATCACTGTGGCTCTCAGACACTCCATCCATCCATCTCCTTTCACACTTGACCCTGCCTGCTTTCTCACGTCTCTGTGAGGAGGTAGGTACCCAGCTGGGCAGTGCAGTCGTTCTAATTTGCCAGTGTGGCAGAGGTACAGCTGGCTACACAGCCCATGGTGTTGGGCTGCTGGGAATTGTAGTCTGTTTTAGTGGACTGTACAGCATCAGCTGGGAATTTGAGCCCCATTCATTCATTCAGGAAAGGAAGCTGAGGCACGGAGTAGGAGCAGAGGTGACATAACAACTAAGAGTCGCCCGCAGAGCGGAGCAGTGTTCTGGGCAGGCGGAAGAGGCACTCCCAGGCTCTAGAGGAAGCCAGGGCCTCTCCTGGCTGTGTGCCTTCCTTCCCTGCATCATGATGCCGTCAGCCTCTTTGCCCAGTTTAATCAGTTCTATAGACTCACCCCTGGGGAAGCTTCCAGAGGGAGGTGCAGCCCTCCACGCCAAATGGCCCCAAGGACTTCTGTTCCCAGTCCCAGTTCTAACACAAGTGCTGTAGTATTGGGGACCTTAAGCATCGGAGCTGTTTCTCTTCTGTTAGGGCCTCGGCCTTAAAGAACAGCCAAGAATGTGCTGGAAGGACCACCCCTCTGCTCTTTTCATAGGAAAGGGATACTGAGGCATGCTCGGGGACACTTGTTAGGAGGCTTATTTGCAGGTGTAAGCACAGCTCCCAGCAGCCCATGGACCATATGTCACTTTACCTGTAGTCCTTTCCCTGTGCTTAGCTCTGGGCTCTGGCTTGGTGTGGGTCTAAGGGAGGGGCCCCGGCTGGACTCTGGCTGAGCACCAAGCCCTCATACTGAAGCCTGACTCCTGCACTCTCTCATAGTCTGGCTCTCCTGTGGCCACCTTCAAGCAGCACATGGCCCCTGTGACCTCTGTCGAGTGGCACCCTCAGGACAGTGGGGTCTTTGCGGCCTCCGGTGCTGACAACCAGATCACACAGTGGGACCTGGCAGTGGAGCGGGACCCCGAGGCGGGAGAAGCAGAAGCAGACCCCGGGCTGGCAGGGCTCCCCCAGCAGCTGCTGTTCGTCCACCAAGGGGAGACTGACCTGAAGGAGCTGCACTGGCATCCGCAGTGCCCTGGGGTTCTCATCAGCACCGCCCTGTCAGGGTTCACCGTCTTCCGCACCATCAGCGTCTAAGGTGGCCACAGGCCTTGGCTCTTGTCTTCGTGGGAACTGGATCTGTTAACTCGGTGGGGATCATTAAGTCTGTAGGCTGCACCCCAGAGAGACAAACTTGGTCATCTGGCATCAACAGAAGTAACGATTCTACTGACCTGGGGTCTGGATATAAATTGACCCTTGGCGCACACACCTACACCAAAGACGGTGGCCTGTCTGGTTATGGCCTCGGTATGAGGTTTCTGTCAGTGTTCACTCCTGGCTTGACCCTGATGGACTCCAGGAACTTTTAAGGTGTGCCGTGCTGGGACAAGTCTGGGTCTGGGTCTCCAGTGGAATTTAGTTCTTCGCTTTCTGGCCAGCTAGGTCTGGCTGGGATCCAGGTTGGGAACTGTGTGGCTGCCCTCACTATGTTCACCCTTTTGTACTGGAGAAGGGTCTGGGGCATCTGCTGCAGTAAAGGACAAGGCCCCAAACACATGAGATGCCAGTCCTTTGAGCTTTCCAGTGACACAGCTAAAGGAAGTGAGGAGGAGTTTGGAATAGAGCTATCTCCTGCAAGGGACTCTGTCACCCTGTGTGGGTGGCCTCTTCCGTTCTGTCTGGCTCAGCCTTTTCTAAATCTTACTCCATTTGGAACTAGCTCTGAGTCAGTAAATGGACCACCAAGTTTATTAAGGCATCATCCTAGGGAAATGGGAACCCACATTTTATCCCCTTTATTATCATCTCAGTATTCCCTTCTATGTCCACTAAGCTGCCGGTGCCCTTCCTATGACTCTGTTTTCCGTATTCCTGATCCCCAATGTCCCTCCCTGCCTCCCACCCGTTTTCTGCACTGTCCTCTCCAGTCTGCCTGGGCCGAAGCCCAGTGTCCTGCCTGGCCAGCCTCCCTGGCTCCCCCTCTGCAGTGCTGAGCCGGCTCCACCCCTACCCCCCTCTGTTCAGGCCCTGATCCGCTGTAGCTCAGAGGTTCAGTGCCCCAGCTCAGGCCCCAGGGGCCGAGGACAGACCTGAACACATGAGCATCCACAGAGGCCCCTCTCCAGCCTGGGCAGAGGAACCCCCAGTGCAGGGCATGGGGGTGGGCGGCCCCCCCAGGTAAGTGCAGACATGAGCCAACCCACCTCATCCTGTGCCTCCGCCTTCCGCGATGACCCAGCCAGTAGACCCTCTAGTCCTCCCAGTTCCTGGCCTCCAGTTCTGGTGGATGCTGGCGAAGAGTTGTCTTATACCCCGTTCTCCCTTTGAGAGGTAGCCCCTCACTTTTCCTGTCTCCATTTCATAAGACATGGACTTCATTTCTCTTGTAATTCTTACTCAGCCTCTTTGTCTACTGACCTCTCTTGGTCCTGTCTGTCTGCCTCTCTCTGTGTGTGTGTGTGTCTATGTGTGTGGGTCTGGGTCTGGGTCTCTGTCCCTCCAACTCACACCACTGTGATCTCCTGTTTCCCTCTCTGGGTCTGTCCGTCCCTCCCTCCCTCCCTCTCCCTCTCCCTCTCCCTCTCCCTCTCCCTCTCCCTCTCCCTCTCCCTCTCCCTCTCCCTCTCTCTCTCTCTCTCTCTCTCTCTCTCTCTCTCTCTCTCTCTCTCTCTCTCTCTGGGTTGGTCTTTTGTCATTTTCTCTCTCTCCCTCCCTCTCCGGGCCTCTTTCCGCCTCTCTAGGTCGCTTCTCTGAGTCTGCATCTGCCCCCACCCCCTTTGCATCTCTGTCCCCCAGCTCACACTACTGTGACCTTCTGTTTCTCTGGGTCTCTGTCCCTCTCTTCATGTCTCTGTTTCTCTGAGTCGATGTCTTGTCACTCTCTCTTTCTGGGTCTCTCTTTCCCCCCCCCCCCCCCAGTTCATGCCATTGTGACTTTGCATCTTCTTTGGGCCTGGTGACCCCAGCATGGCTGGGTTGTCTGGCTGCCTTGGAGACCGGGAACGTACAGGAGTTCCTGTCTGCTTGGCCAGTGGCCTATGGGCTCCACCATCATGATCTGTCCTCATTACTTGGCAGGGACAGGGGTGCCACCTTGTGTGAATGGGAGGGGCGGGGCTTCTGGCTTCAGATTATATCGTGACTTTGACGTGAAGTTGAAGAACCCTAAGCCCTGTGGCTCCTTTATATGGAAACATTAAGCTGCTCTTGTGGGTCAGGTGGAAGACGGGGGTGGGGGTGGGGGGTCAGTATTCTTCCCCGGTGCTGGGCCGTGTGGGACACAGGCAGCTCCTTGACGATAACAGTTCCATACAAGTCTACTGCAGAGCAGAGCAGTGGCAGAGGTGGGGTCAGACAGAGGTTTGGGACCCAAGCCAGCTTCCTGTCCTAGCACAGGAGCCCCAGATTGCCATGGAGTGAAACCCTTGGCCCCTGGCTCCCTGAACAATCAATCAGGTGGACCCTGGAGGGTGGTAGGTGCCATGGGCAGCTGCAGGTCCTCCATATTGGCCTGTCAAGCTGCCAGCACTCAGGCAGCTGTGGTCAGCACTAGGGCTCAGCACCCAAGGCCTCATAGAATCTGAGCTTGTCACCTTTCTCCCCAGCTAAGGGACTTGAGGCTGGCTGGTTCCACCTCCCTCCCTGGTTAGCTCTTAGAAACTATTGAAAGTAGGAACCCTGCCACAGAGGCGGTTCATGACAGGCATGGCTTTCCACATCCAACTGTAAACTGCTCTTGAGAGACTAGCCTACTTCCTGTTCCGACAATAACCTTCACCATTCGGGGCTGCTGTGCTGCCCCAATCCGGCTCCATCCACGTAGCCCTGATCCTCAGGCTTGAACCTGTCAGGTGGGAGAGGGAGACCAAGTTGGAACACGCAGGCCTTTCCACCAAAGCCAACAAGGTCCCATAGAGTCGAGTCTGCTGTGCTTCCAGAGTGTGCAAAGATTGGACTGTAACGCTTGGACCAGATCAGCTCTGTAGTAGCTGGAGGCAAGGTTGGAGGCCCAGACCTGTCCTCCACTCCGAGCTGAGGCTCAGGTGGGTCGATGAGGCACCCACTGTACGCACTGTGCAAACTGACAAGTGCCCAGGTCGGCGATCAGCGCAGAGCTGCCTGAGGACTCCAGATACTCTGCCTTTCCGGTCAGGGATATTGATCTCCATCCCTCAAATGAGCAAATCAAGACTCTAAAAAAGAATCCTAGGGTACAGACTAGCCCAGATCAGGTCTTGAATTTTTGTTTTGTTTTTTTCTTGACGGCCTTGCTATGTAGGCTGGCCTGGAACTCACAGAGCCACCTTCCTCTGTGATGAGCAGCAGGGTTTGGGTCTTCCGCACTGAAATGACTGAGGCCCAGTAGCAGTGGTCTCAAATCAGATGGTCAGGGCTGAACCTGCTTATTAGGAGCCTCATTTGAGAATCATCCTGCGCCCGCCCGTGTATATGGTGTTTTGTTAAAGGAGGGTTGGGAGGTATGGAACTCACCAAACTTCCCCGGACGTCCAGTGATCTTTTAGTGGATTCAAAGTTAAGCAAGTATCACTAACAGTGTTAGAACATTTTTTATAACTCTAGAAAAACCCTCTATCCTTTCCCAGCCTACCCCTTTTCTCAGATGGACGTAACCCCCTCATACTGCCCGTGTGCCTACAGTCATCTCCATAGCTGAGTGGAATGGTTCAGGCCTGGGGTCCTTGCACCCAGAGGGGGAGGCCAGCCTGGGCCATGTGAAAACTTCGTCTCAGAAACTAACATCTCCAGATTCTAACACATAACACTGCGAGGCTTCGTAACTTTACAGTTATTCAGGGGATACTGCAGGGTAACAGGTCTGCCATGATCACCATAGAGAGCACTGCTGTCAGTGATTTGGCCGAGTTCAGTGGGTACAGATGATGCAAATACAGGGAACTGAATAGTGACTGGAATTGGCTGTTCCCACTTAAAAAGTTTTTGAGGTACGACCATGCCTGACATAGCCCATGTTCCTGCCTACTCCAAGGACTGAGATACAAAGATGTCTGTTTTTGGTGGGGGCAGTTGGTTTTTCCAGACAGGGTTTCTCAGTGTTAACAGCCCTGGCTGTCCTGGAACTCTCTCTGTAGACCAGGCTGGCCTTCAACTCACAGAGATCCACCTGCCTCTGCCTCCTGAGTGCTGGGTCTAAAGGCGTGGGTCATCACCGCCCAGCTGTAAGGAGAGATGGTTCTTATTGGTTGACATTTGTCCCTCATTTCTTTTTTCTGCCAGCTAGAATCCTTGTTACCTATCTGAGTCAGGGCCTTCCAGAGCTCAGGCCGGCCTCAAATTCTCCATGCTTCTACACCAGCCTCCTGAGTGCTGGAAATGCTGTCTGTACCCCACACCATGTCACATCTGGGGCTAATTTTTCTCCTAATGCTTAGTTTTGGTAATCACCAACAAGGACTCAGGTGCTCGAGTAGCTGTGGTCTTAAGCATGTTATATCTAAAATACTATGGTTTATTTTATAACAGTTCTTGGTGCTAGGGGCCTGGCTCAGAGGTACAGCACTTGACTACCCTCTACCAGTAAGGAGCTAGGGACATACAGGGCCCATGGTAGAGCACTGCCTAGTATTCAGGAGTGTGTTTGTGTTACCAGTGCCCTCTCAAAAACAAAACACAAATGTGTAAGTTCATATACGGTGGTCACAGAATTGAGCCACCAATTTGGCGTTTTTCATAACAGCGTTACACTGACTAGAAACTCCAATTCAGTTGCAGCTATACACAAGTTTCATATAGCAGGGTACTCTTTAAAAAGTTGTCCTGTAAGTACTGGCTCACCCTTTGTTAGATGAGGGCACACAGCACAGTGTCACCTGCGGTGGGCCTGGGTTCCTGGTACCCCTGATGTTCATGCCCATCTTTTGTTCCTACAGGTTTGGGGCGCCCGCCCCCCGCTAGGCCAAGTAGAGGGGGGCCTCCCCGCTCAATGGGCCTGGCCAGGGCCCTGCGCCGCCTGAGCGGCGCGCTGGAGTCAGGCGACAACCGAGCTGGCGATGAGGAGGAGGCGGGGGCCGGGCTATGCCGCAATGGGTGGGCGCCCGGGCCGGTGGCTGGGAGCCGGCGCCGCGGGCGCTTCGTCAAAAAAGATGGGCACTGCAATGTGCGCTTCGTGAATCTGGGTGGCCAGGGCGCGCGCTACCTGAGTGACCTGTTCACTACGTGTGTGGACGTGCGCTGGCGCTGGATGTGCCTGCTCTTCTCCTGCTCCTTCCTCGCCTCCTGGCTGCTCTTCGGCCTGACCTTCTGGCTCATCGCCTCCCTGCACGGCGACCTGGCCGCCCCGCCGCCACCTGCGCCCTGTTTCTCACAGGTGGCCAGCTTCCTGGCCGCCTTCCTCTTCGCGCTGGAGACACAGACATCCATAGGCTACGGTGTGCGCAGCGTCACTGAGGAGTGTCCAGCCGCTGTGGCCGCCGTGGTGCTGCAGTGCATCGCAGGCTGTGTGCTCGACGCCTTCGTCGTAGGTGCAGTCATGGCCAAGATGGCCAAGCCCAAGAAACGCAACGAGACACTGGTCTTCAGCGAAAACGCAGTGGTGGCTCTGCGAGACCGCCGTCTCTGCCTCATGTGGCGGGTGGGCAACCTGCGCCGCAGCCATCTGGTGGAGGCTCACGTACGGGCCCAGCTGCTACAGGTGAGGGGGTCCCCGGGGGTTGGGGGGCAGGCTCAGGTGCAGCGGGCTCAGGTGCAGACCCAGCTGCTGCAGATGAGGGGTGCACGTGTGCGCGTGTTTAGGGGAGGATCAGATGCAGGATGTAGGAAGATGAGAGGTGTGCCGCTGTCTTCAGGACTGTTGGCCTGCCCGGGAGGCAGTGTCTGGAAACCCAGGCTTCAGGGAGTAGAACACCTGAGAGCTTCTTGGCCTTGAGGCTGCCTGATAAGAGTTTACTGAGGGCTCTAGACATGGGCAACCACACCTGCCCGCAACCATTTCCTCTGGTAGCTCCCAGCAGCCGGAAAGCAGGGAAGTCCCTGTGCCGCAGAGTTTAGTGGCCATGGGGACTCTGAGGCCTCCCTTGCCACTGTCTAGGGCATAATACCAGGGGAAAGGAAAACAGCGGCTTAGGACGTAAGTCCCAGGCTCTCCCACCAGCCTCCTACCCACCAAGACTGGGGAACAGTCCACTGAAGCCTTTCTCACCAGCCACTGGGGTAGCAGCCTCCTCCCAGCCCTGCCAGAGGAGCCTTGATACTCCTGGACTTGGGGACCACATTGCTCAAGTTCTGGGCTCCCAACAAAATGTTAAGCATTGGCCAAGTGGAGGCTGCCCTGGAGGCCAGAAGAGGGGGTGGGTGACTGTGGGAAGTACAGCTCCCACAGCCTCTGGGGCACAGAGAACAGATCCCCATCAAACTTGAGGTCCTCCTAGCTCTTTGAAACACCAAGAAGACCCAAGGGATACTTCTGCCAGAGGCATGTGGGGGAGTAACAGCCTGGAAGACAGCCATAGAGCAATAGGTCAGAGACAAAACTACCTGTATCTAGTACAGCACACACATCCTGATGGGCTCATACCTATACTCACTGGGATGGAGGAGCATAGCTGCCTCAAACAGTAGTGGGATAGTTCCTGTTGGAGCCAGCTCTATCTCCCACTCTAGGTCTCTCTAAGTCTCTATCCCCTACCTCACTGTCTTCCCTTGCTCCTGGGTTTCTGCCCCCCCCCAAAACACACACACACACACACAAGGTATCTGTGTCTCTCTAGGTCTGACTCTGTCCCCTGATCTCGAGTCTGTGTCCTTTTTCTTGGGGTCTGCCTCTGTCCCTCCCTCTCCGTCTCTGTGTCTCTCTGGATCCTTGTTCTCCAGTACCTTACCTTGCTGCTCTGTTCTTTCTTTGAATCTTTGTTCCTCTCTAGCTGTAATATTTGCTCACCTCTCTGGCTCTGTCCTCTTGCTTCTGCACAGCCCCGTGTCACCCCAGAGGGTGAGTACATTCCACTGGACCACCAGGATGTGGATGTGGGCTTTGACGGAGGCACTGATCGCATCTTCCTCGTATCTCCCATTACCATTGTGCACGAGATTGACTCAGCCAGCCCACTGTATGAGCTGGGGAGGGCAGAGCTGGCCCGGGCTGACTTTGAGCTGGTGGTTATTCTTGAAGGCATGGTTGAGGCCACAGCTATGACTACACAGTGCCGCTCATCTTACCTCCCGGGTGAGCTGCTCTGGGGCCATCGCTTCGAACCAGTCCTCTTCCAGCGCGGCTCCCAGTATGAGGTTGATTACCGCCACTTCCATCGAACATATGAGGTCCCGGGGACACCAGTGTGCAGTGCCAAGGAGCTGGACGAACGGGCAGAGCAGGCTTCCCACAGCCCTAAGTCAACTTTTCCTGGCTCCCTTGCTGCATTTTGCTATGAGAATGAAGTTGCCCTGAGCTGCTGCCAGGAAGAAGAGGAAGATGAGGACACTAAGGAGGGGACATCAGCAGAAACCCCAGATAGGGCTGCCAGCCCCCAAGCTCTGACACCAACTCTGGCACTGACCCTGCCTCCATGACGCAGCTGAGGCCCACTTCCCCATTTGACTCCCCTTTCCAAAGGTGACAGGGATGGAGACCTTCCAGCCTCTGCTGGGAGTAAGCAGGGTTTCTAAGGACCCGAGGCCTGCTGGGGCAACCATTAACCATGAGGCTGTCTACCACAGATAATACCGGACCTTCATCTCTCTGCCCCATTCTCAGAGCAGGATTCCTGAGTCTTACTAGAGCTCCGGGATACAGACTTCTGCACCATCCAAGAGGCAAGGTTTGGAGGCTGGATTCTGGTTAGATACACAGCTACAGGGTGGAAAGTGTCAAGTGATGATGTCAGTGATGATGGCCTTGCTCCCCTCAGGAGGAAGGGCAGCCCACTCCAAGGACTATGGATCATCACACTTGACTGAAGCCCTCAGGAGGAAGGGCGGCCCACTCCAAGGACTATGGATCATCACACTTGACTGAAGCCCTCAGGAGGAAGGGCGGCCCACTCCAAGGACTATGGATCATCACACTTGACTGAAGCCCTCAGGAGGAAGGGCGGCCCACTCCAAGGACTATGGATCATCACTTGACTGAAGACAGAATGTCTCTAGAAAGCCCAAGAGTTGAGCGCCTAGCTTGACCCTGGGGGCTCTAGAACAGGCTGGCTGGAGAGTGAGCCTGCTCCAGAAACTACAAAGCTCTTTCTAGAACACACAGAACATTGGTAGGTGTGAGTTTGGAAGGACTAAGATGACACATGAGGTCCCTGACGCTGGAAAACTCTGGAGTGCTGGCTGTTTAGGGTCCAGCTGGGGGGGTGAGTCTGACTTCCCCATGATCCACAGGGTAAATTTTGTTTTTGTTTGAAGTGCCATTCTTAGAACATCCAAAGGAATCAGGATTCCGTGGTTCAAGTTTGGTCAGAATCTGGATAGCAGTCTTGATGTCTGCTTTGCTGGCTCCACTCTGCCCAGCAGTGTTGAGGATCTCCGTGACCTTGGGTGACTTCCTGCGGTTCTGTAATGCCAAAAGGAATCAAAGCACTGGGGGACCCGAGCTGTCCTTTCCCAAAGCCTAAATGTCCTGGTCACCTTCGGGTGGACAGCCTGGTAGTTCTAGAAGGCACTCTTCTGGGCGGACCTTGCAAGCTAGAGCCTAGAGGGTCACAGGACTAACTACAGGGTAAGGGAAGGGGGAGGCTGAGGCTGGTGAGCCTAAAATAGATAGTCTGGAACACTACACCTAATGATGTGTGTCTATTTCTCAAAGGTATTATACATATGTGTACTATATATGCTATAAATACAGATGTCTATCTTTTCTGTTGGTTCCTGTAGTAAGATGTGAACAGAGCCAAGGACATTGGAGCCCCTTGCGGAGATCTTGGGAGACTTACTTTCAATCCCAGGACATCAGTAGCTCAGGACATTAGGGACCTTTGCTTGTGTTGCTTAGTTTACCCTGGAACAATGCTACTAGAGCTTGAAGGTCTCCAAGGGTCCTCCCAAGCAGGATGGTCCTTCGCCTTATGGAGGCTGGGATACAATACAAATCCTAACATTTCCTGTCCCCACCCTCATACTGAAACACACAGCCTTCCAGGGGTAGTTGGGAGGGGATACTGACTTGATGGCTTGTTCCATATTGTATGTAGATTACAGGACCGGCAAGAGAAAGCATGGGCTATTCCCAAGCACACACCCCACTCCCCCACCCTCCCCCCACCCTCCCGCTCCAGGTCAGGGGCTGAGGATGGAAGGGGCAGCTGTCATCTGCAGGTTTATGTGCACTGTGAGAAAAGTGGAATTCTTAGGGGACCCTGTCACTGTGGTAAAGGCTCAGCAGGGAGGCCCAGCAGGGTGCCTGTGTCTCTGGAGTGTTGTTCCTTGTTCTTGGTCTTCACCCAGAGTACAGACACCTAAGTGCCCAGCAGGCTGGTGGCCAGCCTGAGGGGAGCTGCCAGAAGGAGGAAGTGTCCTCTCCCATGTTCCCAACTGAGAGCCAGCATTGGCACTGGCTTGCCTGAGCGCTGAGTCCACCCACCCACGCCCTCTCTGGTGCTCATCTTGCTTTATCCTTCACAATCCCCAGGTAATAACCGGACAGGATTAATTAGCAGGCAGCTCTCCCACCTCCAGGTCTAGGGCAGGGACTAGGGATGTTGGAGACCACAGTGGAGAAAAATGATAAGCTGGGACGAAGAGGCAGGGGCACGTGCTTCTATTGGGAAGTAGAGGGTGGGAGAGGACTGGCTCAGCCAGGTCTCTCCACTAGGGAGGGCATGGGTCAGGCCACTCATAAAGGTCAGAGAGGGGATTAGGAGGCTCCATGACTAATCCAAAGGCTTAACCAAGTCCTGACCCTGAATCCCTGCCCACCTGTGCAGCCCAGGGACACAAATGAGGACAAGGCCTGGAAGTCACTTCAGCCCCGTCATGGGCCTGTGGTTTACAAGTACGCCAGGTTCCCCATCACAGACAGGACCCTCCCGTACTGCTTCCTCTGCAAAGCAAGCAGGATTCGGGGGGGGGGTGTTAAAGACGGGACCAGGAGAGCTGCCAAGAGAGTCAGTGCAGGGAGAGGATGCTGAGGGAAGAGGGTGTCTTGGGCAAATGCCTGGGGAAGGCAGGGTTTTCGGAGGAAAAAGCTAAGAGGGAGAGTTTAGGAGAGAGGAGGAGGCTGAAAGACAGCGCTGGGAGGGCAGAGCCAGTGTACTCATGGTATCCAATACGTTTGGAAGGGATAATGCCTTTATTTTGCCATCCTTTGACTCTGAGGAGACTGAGGTGTGGAGGAAGGTCACATGAGGTGGTACGGAAAGAGTTCAGAGATAGCAACCGCCGGAAGACGGAAGTACCGGGAGACAGGAGGCAAAAGTCGGGACTACACGGCTCCGAGTTGCTTGGCAACCGCCGTGGTCAAAAGCTAGCGTGGAGGGCCAGGAGGTGTGGTTCCAGGAAACAACTCCAGGTAGAGACTCCGCCCTTGACAACAAGACTAATCAAATGCCACCCCCTAACAACGAGTCTGAAAAGGTTAGGCCGCCCTAGCCCGGCGCGTGCGCAGGCGCAGCCCTTCCTTTCTGAGTTTCCTTATTGGAGGATAGAGCTGCCGAGGATGGTCCTTTGTCTGGGGGGCGGGACCACGGCTCTGGGCGTACTTGGATTGGCCACTCGAGCCGTCTGCCACCCGCCGTACGCGCCTGCAGCCGCTTGCTGTGTGTCGATTGGTCCTGAAAAAGCCCTGTGCGCCGGGGGCGGGGCGGCCCGGGAGGCCCGCCGCGGATTGGGCGGTGTCCAGGCGAGGGGCGGGCCCAGCGGCCGGGCGGTTGGGCCGTGGAGGGGGAGTCTTTTCGGCGCTGAGGACGGGCGCTGAGGAGGCGGCGGTGGCTCCCGGGGCGTTTGAGCGGGCTCCCTCGAGCCCGCGGGCCGACGCGGACGCAGGCCCGGCCGGCGGAAGCGCCCCGGACTCCCCGCGGGCTTTCCTAGCCGCCATGGAGGACGGTGTCTACGGTAGGCCGGGCGCGGCGGCTCCCGAGCCCAGCCCAGGACAGCGAGCGGTGGTAGCGAGGCGCTGTTCCGCGCGCGGAACGGGCTTCCGGCGGGGCCGAGAGCCGGGGGTCCCGGGCCATTGTTTGGGCCGAGTCCTCTTCCGGCGGCGGGCGGGCGGGGCGGGGCGGGGCGGGGCGGCGCGGCGGGCGGGGCGTACACCCGCGCGCACCGCGGCCTCCTTTCTTGCTGCGAACCTTGGTTCTCTGACCTCCCTACCGACCCTGACCCACGGCCCTGAGGCCTTAGCGTGTCTTCACCGTGCACCCAGGATTCAGGACCCCAACTCTCCCACCATTATGGAATCAGGGATCCCCTTACAAGAAATGTACCCAGGGTCTATACCACGGTTCCCACCACGGTGGAGCCAGGAACCAGAGTCTTGGTGCACCCAGGGTCCAGGATCCCAGGTCCTCAGCCATGATGGAGGGACCTGTTACCTTCCAAGACATACACCCAGGATCCAGGGCCCCGGGTCCCTTGAGATTATGGAGCCATGAACCCAAGCCCTGTGTCCTTCCAAGTAATGTTTTCAATATGCAAGCCTCCCGTTCTGCTGCTATGGAACCAAGGAACCAGGGCATCCAAGTAAAGCATCCAAAATCCCATTCCAAGAGTTCCCAATTGTGGTGACGGGTCCAGGAGCCCAGGGACTAGTTCCTTTCCAAGTAATACAGCCAGGGTTTAAGTCCTCACTTCCGTGATGAAGCCAGGGCTCCATCCTTCCAGGTAATGGGCCCAGAAGTTCGTCCCCAGGCCTGTTAAGAGATAGATTCCCAGGCACTTCTGCCCCAGACTAAGGGTGCAGGGTCTTACTCCCCGAAGAGTTCTAGTGGCCATTCCTCCTCCAGCCCCTAGCCTTAGTCCTGGCCCCCAAAACTCATTTCCTTGCCCTGACTCCTAGAGCCCCCAGACTTGACTCCGGAGGAGCGCATGGAGCTAGAGAACATCCGACGTCGCAAGCAGGAGCTGCTGGTGGAGATCCAGCGCCTGCGAGAGGAGCTGAGTGAAGCTATGAGTGAGGTGGAGGGCCTAGAGGCCAATGAGGGCAGGTGAGGACTGTGGGGAGCCATGGGCACGGGGCTTGCCAGGGCCCTGGATGCTCAAGTCTTGACCCTTGGCTGCTGCCCATCCTGCTTTGCAGTAAGACCTTGCAGCGGAACCGGAAGATGGCAATGGGCAGGAAGAAATTCAACATGGACCCTAAGAAGGTTAGTTAGCTGAGCAGGTGCTCAGGCAGCGTTTTGATATCCCAGGTTCTAGAAGTGTTAAGATAGTAGGTTTCCTCTAGGCAAGACTCCTATCCCTGTCCATCTGTTCCGTGAATGTCCGTGTACTGAGACGTCTGGGAGCCCGGCCCGGCAATGCCAGGGATCCTAAGACCCTGTCTTACTCTGAGGGGTCCCCTCCAAGGTGAGATAGGCAGTAAGGAGGCTACCATGTCTACAGCTTGACGGGCAGGTATCTGCTTAAGTTTTTACTGTAGTGTATTCAGTTATTCTTCAAACCTGTTCCTTGCCAGATCCAGTTGTGTGTGCTGGAATCAGTTAGGCGGAGGCTGAGGGGATGGGCTAGGGAGCTGTGAGAAGCCGAGCAGGAAGCTGACCGTGCTCTGTTAGGGTGCAGAGGCTTGGATGCCGAGGTTATGGGGAGCAGCAGCCTCTCTGCCGTGGCATAACTCTGGCACCCTCCCTCCAGGGGATCCAATTCTTGGTGGAACACGAACTTCTGCAGAATACACCTGAGGAAATTGCTCGCTTCCTGTACAAGGGCGAGGGGCTGAACAAGACAGCCATTGGGGACTACCTAGGGGAAAGGTAAGTGGCCTGTCCCGCCTCAGTAGGAGCTCATGGGTAGGACAGGTTTGTGGCCTCCACCTGGGCCATGATACTGAGGGGCTCTGGGGAGCTTGAGGCTGAGGGAGGTGGGCCTGTGGTCAGCCCCTAAGTCTGAGTGTCATTGCCTCAACCATGCATACACAAGCCAGCATCTGGGAAGTGTGGTCTAGAAGTTTTTAACATGGGTCAGACTCAAGTGTTTGGAGACCTGTGGATTCTTAGACAAAGTTCAGTTCTGAGATAAAGCATCTGGGGAGCATGAGAGCAGTTGCAAGATGACATTGGGTGGTCTGTGTGCTCAAAGGTCTGTCACACTACAAGAGCAAGGTGTCCACTCCAGGACCCAGCCTGTGGATGGAGCCAGGTGCAGGGTTCATCTGTGGGCGGGGCATAGTAAATGAGATGATACTGCTATGGCTACTGTCACTCCTCCTGATGGTCTCTCTCTCCCTCCAGGGAAGAGCTAAATCTATCAGTGCTCCATGCTTTTGTGGATTTGCATGAGTTCACCGACCTCAATCTGGTGCAGGCCCTGCGGTGAGAATGGGGCAGAAATGTACCTGCCAGGGCTTTCTCAGTTGTGAGGGACACCATTCCAACAGAGATGAGCGGCAGTCAGGAAATGACTCCCATAAACGCATTCAGGTGGGGCCTCCGGGCTTTCTGTTTGTGTTCATCCTACGTGACGGCAAAAGCAGCCCTAGTCCAGTTTAGCAAACTCAGAGGGTGGAAAAGGGCTGTTCCACTATAGTGGATTCTACCAGAATCCTCGGCCAGAGCCTACTGGTCTGACCAAATGTCATGCCTACTGAAACAGCAGCCGGGGTGAGAGATTCAGATTCTGACTGTTGGGAGGTTGGGCTTGAGACAGCATTTCACTGTGTAGCTCTGATTGGCCTAGAACTCAGTAGACCAGGCTGGCCCTGAACTCACAGAGATTCATCTGCCTCTCCCTCCTGGGTGCAGGGATTAAAGGAGCACATCACCTCACTGGGCAAGGTTTGGATAGTGATTTGTCTGATTCTGACAGAGACTAAGAAAGTAGAGTGTTTTCCAGCCCTGAAACCTGTGCCACACCCCTCCCCTAACCAGGCAATTCCTATGGAGCTTTCGCCTCCCTGGAGAGGCTCAGAAAATTGACCGGATGATGGAGGCCTTTGCTCAGCGATACTGCCTGTGTAACCCTGGGGTCTTCCAGTCTACAGGTAGGACCAGAGGGCAGGGCATGGACCTATAGACTGCACAGGTAGTGCTGGAATCTGGACTGGGTGGAGGGAGGAGGCTGGGATTTAGATTCCCAGACTGTGAGGCTACGGAACAAAGAGTTTCGAAGGTCCTGGGTCATCGCCAGCTGTCTTATTTTATCTGGTGCAGACACCTGCTATGTATTATCCTTTGCCGTGATCATGCTGAACACCAGCCTTCACAATCCCAACGTCAGGGACAAGCCGGGCTTGGAGCGCTTTGTGGCCATGAACCGGGGCATCAATGAAGGCGGAGACCTGCCTGAGGACCTGCTCAGGGTCAGTACCGTTCCCAGCAGCACCCATCCTCCAGCCCCAGGGCCCGAAAGCTCTGGCTTCTCACAGCGGGGTAGCCATGAGCCGTGCGTGTGTCCCTTCTTCGGCCTGGTTCTCTGTCTCCTCTCAGGCTCTGCTGGTCTTGCTCTCTCCCATCATGTCTGAGAAATTAACAGGCTTTATCACCATTTTCCCTTCCTCTTCCCTTTTCTTCTTCACTCTTCTCATCTCTACTCCGCTTCCTGATTCCCTTTCTCCCAGTTTGACCCCTTTCTCCCTTGAATGGCCCATTGACGATTTCCCTTGAGAGGTCTCAGGGGCTTGGAGTTTCTAATCTACTGTTGCCCCTCAGAACCTCTACGACAGCATTCGAAATGAGCCCTTCAAGATCCCTGAGGATGATGGGAACGATCTCACCCACACCTTCTTCAACCCAGACCGTGAAGGCTGGCTCCTAAAGCTGGGTACGTCCCTTCTTGAGCCTGCTGCCAGCCCTGCAGGGAACACTAATGGCTGGGGTCAGGACTGCACACCTCAGATTTTGCACCTCTGGGAACTTCCAAGTTTCCACACCTGTAAAATAGGGCTGAAAACAGGAGCAGACTGTTTATTTGGGGGTTCTTTATAAAGTGCTCCTGGCCCCCAACTACTCATATGCCTGCGCCTTTTGTGCCAGGGTCTGATGAAGCAGGGTGTTAGTTAGCTCCCTCAGTACAAACCCTTAGGGCAAAGGACAGGGTCAGACGTTCAGCACATTGTTTGCCCTAGACTTGGCCTAATTGTCAGCATCGGCAGGGATGGCTTCAGGCTTCAGGCTCCAGGCATGGCTGAGGAGAGGACAGTACAACAGTAGTACTCGTGTAGAAGACTCGAGTTCCCAGGTGGGAGGGGAGGTGCAGGCCGTCTTTGTTGAACCGTGTGATGTGGCACCATGCATTACAGCAAAAGCTCAGTCATCCCAGGCCAAAGAGGGTGGCTGCTGTGACCAGGAGAGTTGTTCTCAGCACTCTGGGTGCTGTGTGACCCCTGGGGACCATAGGCTCAAGCAGGCAGGACGTGGGTGTGGGCCAGCCACTAGTGACCGTTACAGTGCCCGATGACTTACAGTACAGCTGGGTGTCTCTTAGGGATGAGCTGGAGGGATGATGTAGCGGCTGCAGCTGCGGGGCCACTGCTCAGAGACAAAGTGGGGTGGGGGCACCCAGACCCTGGGCCCTAGAGACAAAGTGGGGTGGGGGCTCCCAGACCCTGGGCCCTAGAGACAAAGTGGGGTGGGGGCACCCTGACCCTGGGCCCTAGAGAGAAGAGCAAGAAAGCAACTGCCCCAAGACGGGGCTCTGAGCTGCTCTGCAGTAGTATCTTCCCATTTTTTATTTGAAGAAACTGAGGCTCAAATGTGCCCTGCCACTGAGATGCAGGGCAGGGTCTGTCATGGGCTGTACTGGCCGTCATGGCTGATGGCAGCATAGCTACTCTCACTGTTCATTCACAGGCCACAGTAGGCCATCTTGTCACCGACAAGGTGTGTGTGTGTGTGGGGGGGGGTTCTCCAGGCTGGAGTCAGAGGGCCAGGGATTTCCTAAGATCACACAACTAAGACCACCCACCCCATGCCTTTGGTCACTGTAGAGGTCTCAGGGAACGTGTCTTCCAGGGCCATTCTGGCTAGGCTGAGCACCTGTGGGAAAGATTGAAGCAGCATGGTGGGCGGGGAGACCTTGGCTCCTCCCCATGTGGATGTAACTGGTTGTCTTCCTCTCTCCCCCTCCCCTCTGCCTGTTCTCCTGCTGTGGCTCTGGCCCCTGTGCACCCCTTCCCTGACCCCCTATTTCTGTCGCTGCGATTCTTGGGGGCACCCCACCCCTCCACCTTCCCTTCCACACCTGGTCCTGCCTGCTTTCTCGCTGTCTGCCCCAGGAGGTAGGTACCTGGTGTCCTTGCCCACCCCCAACCGATCGGGAGGGGCTGCCCTGGCCTTGGCCCAGGGGGAGGGGCTTGGGCCTGTGCGGTAGAGCCAGAACCTGCGGCCCGGGCAGGGATGCCACTCCTGGGGCCCCAGCAGCCTGCTCTTGCCTGCCCATCTCTTCCCTCACTGCCTCTGTCCTAGACCTAAGAGCCCTGCCTTTCCCCACTCTGCCCCCCCTTCCTCCAGCGGTTCCCCGCTGAGCCCGGCCCCTCCCGCCCCTTCCCTTGCAGGGGGCCGGGTGAAGACTTGGAAGCGGCGCTGGTTCATCCTTACAGACAACTGCCTCTACTACTTTGAGTACACTACGGTGAGGGTGCAGCTTGCAGACGTGGGCTTAGATGTGGCGTGGGGGGGATGGGGGAGCAGGGCACCCAGCCCTGACTCTGAGGGAGGCAGGCACTGGGGGACCCATGGAACCTAACTTTTGACCCTGCCACCTAGGACAAGGAGCCCCGAGGGATCATCCCCCTAGAGAACCTGAGCATCCGGGAAGTGGATGACCCTCGGAAGCCGGTAAGGGCCTCGAGGCGCCTTAACCCTGCACCTCCCTGTCCTGGCCCACGGCTGCTCTGACTGTCCACTCCTCTGTGTCCCAGAACTGCTTTGAGCTTTACATTCCTAACAATAAAGGACAGCTCATCAAAGCCTGCAAAACGGAGGCGGACGGGCGGGTAGTGGAGGGGAACCACGTGGTGTACCGAATCTCAGCGCCCACCCAGGAGGAGAAAGATGAGTGGATCAAGTCCATCCAGTGAGCTCCGGGGCGGGGTCTGAGCGGGGGGGGGGGGGGGGTTGCGCCTGGACCCTTGCGCCTAATCAGACCCCTTTTTTGCAGGGCTGCTGTAAGTGTGGACCCCTTCTATGAGATGCTGGCAGCAAGAAAGAAGCGGATTTCTGTGAAAAAGAAGCAGGAACAACCCTGACCCCTGTCCCCCAACTCCATTATTTATTTTGGAGCTGCCCCGCCTGGGTGGCAGGACCCCTGGGCCCTGGGGCTGTGGATCCTGGTTGGTTCCCCCATTTGGAAAAATCACCACCTCTAGCTCCTGTCTCCTTATTTGTAATTAACATGTTGGTAATGTTATTAATTATTTAACCCCTTGTGCCTGCAGATGCCTTCATTTTTTGGGATTGGGAGAGCTGAGAACCCATCCTCTGGACATTAGCCAGGGCCCTGGGAGGAAGGCAGGGGCTTCCCAGACAAGTCACTGAAACTGGGTACTAAGTGGAGGGGATTCAGTGTCGAGGGCTGGCGCTGTAGTGCAGCGTGCTCCCAGGGTATGCTCAGGGGCCTTGGCAGGGGAGGCTGGGATAGAACAACGGACTGGCTCGGGAGGGAAGTCCAGAGAAAGACCCTGTGTTGGGCACTAGGAACTGGCTGTGATGTCCATTGAGGGCACAGTGGTGCCAGGAGGTCTGTGGGATAGGCCTGGAGGTGGCAGTGGCTTCCCTCAACCCCAGAATCAGCCTCCTCTAGAGGTGGCTTGTCAGTACACCTGGGCATGTGTGTCCTGACTCGTGGGAGGGAATCTTACTGAAGGGGGCAGTGTAAGTCCCCTACTGACTCCAGAGAGCAAAGGCCCAGGGCCTGCTGCCCACCTTTGAGCCAAGCAGCTTGTTACTTGTTTTCTTGGCCCTTGGTGGCCTTAAACTGTGAACCCTGCCTTGTCCTCTTACTGCTAGCATTAAGACTGCTAGCTACCTCACTGGCCCTGAAGTGGTATTTCTGGATGAATTAATACTTCCCAGCATGCTTTAGCATGTAAGCCTGAGTGGGAAGGAAGGATGCTACCCTGTGACCTTCTGGGGATTGAGATTCCAAAAGGCCTTCATTGGATCTAGAGATCCCTGTTGGGGTTCCTGTCTTGCCTTCCCTTGGCTGCAGGCACCTGTGCCCAACAGCATTGATCCAGGTAAAGTATGCGCAAGACTAGGTGGGCTCTGTGGCTCAAGCTGCTTGTCACTAGACAAGGCACTCTTGTCAGTTAGGCATTAAAGTTGGGAAAGAGGCATGAACTACTTCCTCCCCAGGAGCTGGTGTGAGATGGAGATTCCCAAATAAAACAATTTCCAGCATCACCCAAAGGGCAGAAAGGTTTCTCTGTATTACTTTACATCCTGGAACTCTCTCTGTAGACCAGGCTGGCCTGGAACTCAGAGATTCACCTGCCTCTGCCTCCTGAGTGCTGGGATTAAAGGTGTGGCCACCATTGCACTGTTGAGCTAAAACCAATCTTTCAGAGATTCTTTTGCTTTTTCTTGGTAGCTTTTGGAATCTGTCCTGGATCTCACTCTGTGGACCAGGCTGGCCTTGAACTCACAGAGATCCACTTGCCTCTACCTCCTGAGTTCTGGGATTAAAGGTGCCACCACTGCGTGATGTTTCAGAGGTTCTTAATCACTATTGGACCCATGGGTTGAGCCCAATACCTACAACAAGGGAATGGTGACTGGGCAGGAGAGGTTCTGTGTCTCAGCTTCCGCCCCTCGTCTCACACCTTGGGACCAGATTTGCGTGGCACAGACAGGTAGACTTTGGATTGGTGGGAAAGGGGTGCATATGAGCTGGATGGTGTACTGTCACAAACTGAGGTGACAAGGACATGGGGCTCAGGAAAACACTAGCAGTAGGGCTCTGCTTGCCGACCGTTGCCTGGCAAGTGGTAGCTGGTGTGGCTGTGAGACGGGGGTTAAGCAGTTCTGGCTATGGGAAGAGATGAGGCAGGGGTATAGTGTGTTTAGTTAATAGGGGTTATAGTTTATAGGGGTATAGTGTGTATTATAGGGGTACAAAGTGCTCCGGATGATCTCAAAGCAAGTAGAGGGGAGAGTGGAAAGATGTGTGTAGGCCTCAGTGACGCGGTGAAGGGGAGCCGGCCCAGGTGTGGAGGAGCCACTGCCGTGGGCTCGGGCTGGGATGATTGGTAGTGCCTGACTGAGAAGCCAAAGGAAACATCAGCCAAAGTAAGCTGCAAGGGTCTGTGGAACATTCTAGTCAGCAAAATGCTTTAAACTATCCCTCAGGCCAAGCACGGGTGGGGTGCTCAGAATCAGGCTGAGGCAAGACACTCAAGGTGTTCAGTCAGACTGTGATATGAGACCATGCCTCCCCAGTGCCCACCAGCATAGCCATACACAGACAGAAAGCTGCCCACAGTGGGTGTGGAGACAGAAGGCCAGAGGTGCCATGTGGAGGTGAAGGCAGAGTGGGTAAAGCACAGACAAGGAGTGCCATGGTTACCTGAGGCCAAGCTGGCAAAACCACGGAAGACATCCCCAGTACTGATGGCCTTGGTCTCCCAGCCTCCAAAACTGGAGCAGTAAGTTTCTGTGGTTGAAGACACTGAACATGAGTTTGTGGAGTGGGTACCAGTGAAATAGTTTACCCCTCCTTCAGACCAGGAACCCTAACCCCAGGCTCCCCCCTCCTCTAGCCTTGCTCCCTGGAACTGGGTAGGACACGAGCCTCTCAACATCAGGGGCTCCCAACCTGTTCACTCACACTAACTAAGGCTTTGAGGTCCTCACCCTCCTCCCTCACCCAGTTCCGGCCACAGCCCTTTCCCTCAGATCTAAAACTCCTGGCCTTCGCCAGTCGCTGTGGCTGTGCCTTTAATCTCAACAGAGGCACAAGCAGTCTCATCTCTGAGCTAGAAGCCAGCCTGGTCTACAGAGCGAGTTCCAGGACAGCCAGGGCCACAGAGAGAGAGGTTCTCTCTCTCTCTCTGTCTCTCCCTCCCTCCCTCCCTCCCTCCCTCCCTCCCTCTCTCTCTCTCTCTCTCTCTCTCTCTCTCTCTCTCTCTCTCTCTCTCTCTCTCTCTCTCTCCACACAAACACACACACCAAAAAGAAACACCTAGTTCATTCTTTGAACTAGGACATCAAGACCTAATCCACCCTTCCCGACCAGGGCTGGCATGCCTCTAGATTATGTCACCATTTGCTAGGCAATGATCCTATGGTGAAAGGGTGAGTCCTACTGTCGTGTTTTCCTGTGGCCCCTATGTCCTGTCACCTTAATTTATAAACCAGAGTACACCACCCTGCTCAAATCTGCCCCTCGCTCTGCCTTCTTCCACCATGCAAACCCCTTCATGTACTAAAAAATCTGTCCCCAAGTGGTGGAATGAGGGATCCTAGTTCAGAGACACGCAAAGCCTAGCCACACGGAGCCAAGGAACAGGCAGCCACAGGAAGACGGGAGGGAGGCAAGTGTAACTGAGGCGAGAGAAGCACGGGGACACGGTGGCGGGACATAGAAACACGAAGAAACAGGAGCAGCAGAGCCAGAGAGGAAGGAACAGGAGCGCAAGAGGTTCAGGGCCAGAGGGGTGCGTGCGTGCGCGCATGCGTGTGCATGCGTGTGCATGCACGCGCACATAGAGGCAGTATCTGTGTGTCTGCCCAGGAGGTGTGAGCAAACTGAGTCAGGCCAATGTGGGCAGGCGGCAGGCAGGCAGGCAGCGGCTAGCAGATGACTCAGCTGAGTTTCAGCAAATCAGCTCTGAGCTCCTTCCCACCACCACCACCTGGCCGCCCTGTGACAGTTTCCAGACCATGCAGAGCGTGGCTACCACCACAGCTACTTGGTCTCAAGCCATCACCACTCCTTACGAATATGGGACAGTAAGCTGAGGCTGCCATCACTGTCAGGGGCTACGAGAAGCAGACCCAGAACGGGAGTGGAAAGGCCGGCAAGCCCCACCTCTGCACGGGCACCTGGCCTTAGGGCTAGGAGGGAAGGACAGTGACGCCCACACAGTGTCCACCGAGGGAAGGGCAGTGATGCCCACACAGTGTCCACCGGCATCTTCCCACCTCCCCAAACAGACAGAGGCCCCATTTTCCTCCAAAAAGTTTTTTGTCTTTTTTAAATAATGTGAAAATGTCACGCGAAGGTTGGAATCAGAGACCCCCTCCAGGGGCCAGGCTTGGGGGTGAGGGGAGACGCAAGACTGGGGCCCTCATGAGGCCAGGAGTGCGTCAGGAGGGACCCTCGCTGTGCCAGGGCTCCGGGCCCGAAAGAGTTCAGTCCAGTTCCAAGAAGTGTGGCTATCCAGCGATGGGGCTTCCTGCCTCATGTGGCTCCGAGGGGGTCAGGGGGATCAGGGGACCCATCTGGGGGGCTGGGCGGAGGGCCTGGGCCTCCTGTTTGGCACATGGTGGAGGAGGGGGAGGGCCCAGCCTCAGGCACCTCCCCAGAGGCTGTGTCAGTGTCACGGGCAATGGCTCCATCGTCCACACAGGATTCTGCTCGCAAACCCTCTTCTTGGGGTGCAAAGGGACTGGGTCTTTGGGGAGTCAGTTCTCCACGGGGCCTGAGGATAAAGAGTAGAGAAAGGATGGGAATCGTCAAGGGAGACAGGTTTATGGCTTCCAACTCATCCAAAGTGGAAGCCCAGGAGTGACACCATGCCCATCCCACCCTCTGTCCTCATCCATCCCTCTGCTCCAGCAACATTGGCTTCAAATGTTCCAGGTACCATTATACCCCAGGGTCTCTGCGTCTGCTGTCCCAGTGTCTAAAATGCTCTCCGCAGGTAATCCAGGTGTCCTCTTTAGATGCCTTTCACAAACATTCTTGATTATCTTGTTACCCTTGGACATCCTGGGCTTCCATTTGCTTCCTGGGTTTTTCCTCGGATACCCACACTGGTATTGAGTATTAATGTCTGTCCCTCCGTTATTGGGGAAGGACCTCGTGTCTGCCTGCGCCTCCACTGCATAGGAGTACGGGACCAGTCTATCACACAGCACCTTGACGACAATACTTGGCAGACCATCCTCCAGCCTCCCCAACGACCTCAACAGCCTGACTCATTCTCTGGATCTAGCACACCAGGGCCGGTGGGGCAAAGGTCAGCCCTCTGTCACAGCTTTGTGCTGACAGCAGGGGGCCTGGCCAAGTGCATGGGATGATTTCCTCACTCGGAGTACACAGGAGTGCCCAAGAGCACCTGCAGTGGTCTGGGGAGGCAGACATGGTTAGCAGCTTCCTCCCATGCCTGTGATAGCAGCCAAGGATCTGGGGCTCCACTCCCGGTGACTTACAATGAGGTCATCCTGCCAGTCTGAATCACTAGTGTCCCCACACCCTGCCCAGTGTTCCTGGGGGTGACTTGGGGGTGCCGTTCCAATCCCGGCTTCCCTTGACTCTGCTCTGCCTCTCTCTCCCTATGCTTGGCTCCTGCCTGGACCCTTTCCCAGCCTCTCCCCCACACCCGCCCTCTCTCTTTCTTCCATCCTCAGGCCTGTGCACAGCCCTTCCCCTGCTTACAATCCTTCATGGTTCCCTTCATGGTTCGCTAGCATCCTCTGGCAAAGGTCAAGTCCTTTATTTGTTTATTTGTTAATTATTAATATTATTATTATATATTTTGGTTTTTCAAGACAGGGTTTCTCTGTGTGTCACTGGCTGTCCTGGAACTCACTCTAGACCAGGCTGGCCTCAAACTCAAAGATCCACCTTCCTCTGCTTCCCAAGTCCTGGGATTAAAGGCATTTACCACACCAGGCCGCAGGTCATTTATAATATGTCTCATCCTGGGGCTGGGGAAATGTCTCAGTGGTTAAGAGCATTGGATGCTCTTCCAGAGTATCCAGGTTCAATTCCCAGTACCCAGTTCACAACTGTCTGTTATTTCTGTTCTGAGGGACCCTGTGCCCTCACACAAACATACATAGAAGCAAAACACCAATGCACATAAAATCATTAAAAAATAATCTGTCCCATCCCTTCACCTCACTCTGAATCTGCACCCTCAGAAGCCCCAAGTACCCTGGCCTGTCTTCTGTTCCTTGAACTAGCTAAACTCTACTGCCCCCAGCCTTTATGCAGGAACACCATCACACAAGCTGCAGGCTGAGCACTCGTCATCACACTCAGGAGCGTAATCCACTATCACCCCCATTCTATGGATGAGGACGCTGAGGCAGAGGACACTGTCTGGCTACATCACATCCCTGAAGTCGGGGCCAATCCTGGGCGTTCAACACGGTGGCAAGCAGGGGGACAGCCGAGTGGCTGACTCCACGAGCACAAGAGCTCAACAGATGCTAACCACGAGGGGGCAGCACTCAGGGCCAGCTTCTCCTCTCCGTAAAATGATGGGACTACTATCCTCTCTAAGTATCGCAGTGTGGCTGTGAGCTCGCTGACGCTATAGTGACTCCTGTCTCTGGCAGGGTCTACCATAGCCTCTGTGGGCTTTAAGTGCGCTTGGAGAGGAGATGGAGATCCAGCAAGGTGTCTGAGCTCAGAAATGGGATCCCTGAAGAAGAAACAGGCTAAGCGACAGAAGCACCATCCAAGGCTGTGGATGGGAACCAATGGGTCTGAGCAGAGGTGTCAGTATAACTGGGTGGAGGGGCAGGAAAGTTATGAGACAGGCAAGGCAGGGGAGGGCAGACTGGGGACGGGCTGGGGCGGGGTCCAGCAGGAAGCACTGTACCTGCGGGCCGGGCGTCGGGAGCCCGGGTGGGAGGCCCCGGGGTCTCCAGCGCAGGTGAGACGGAGAAGCGGGAGAAGCACAGGGGGGGGCCCGGGCGGGGGGAGGAGGGGGAAATCCTCCGCCCACTCGAAACTGCCGCCTAGGGAAGGAGTGGACCAGCCTTAGAGACACCAGTCTTGCAGACCAGTCCAAGGCTGACTTTAGCCCCACCTCCCGCAAGCCCCCGACCCTCCCATCCTCCCGGCCCCTGCGCGCCTCTACCCGGCCCTGCCTTCCTGAGCTCCTCCCGGGCTGGACGCTCCCCTGGGCTGTGGCCTCCCCCGCCGGGTCCCTTCCCAGCCCCGCTCTCCCGCCGCCCAAGCCGCGGGCTCCGCCCCTCACCAAAGCCGCTGTCGTTGCTGGGAAACCCATCTCCTGGGGTGGCGGGGTGGGGAGGCGTCGGGGGCGCTGGGGGCGTTGATGGGTCCGTGTCCCCCTCGGGGGTGCCCTGGACGCTCAACTCGTTGGTTGGAGTCTCCTGTGAAAGCAAGGGAAAGAAACGACAGGGAACGAACTGTTACATCTCAACCACAGAATCTCCAAGGAACAATAAAATCCGAATATATTGCTGTGACTTTTAGCACCCCAGCCTGTAATCACTGACGTCATATTGTGTGGCGAACTGGATGCAACCTTCACCTGCCTTCGAAGCTTCAGCCCAGCCTTATTCTCACCCTGGTCCTTATTCTTTAACCTGACTGTGAAGCCCCACCCAGCTCAGGAATTCCCTCCTGCTTCCTAAATTCAGCCTGCACTCAGAGCCCTTAACCCAAGACGCAGCTCTAACCCCCAAGCCACCACCTCCAAGATCTGGGCTGCAGAGATCCACACTGTGTCTGAGAACTAAACAGTCTGTCTGCTCCTGTGGCCCTCCCACTCCCTAACCCCAGCTGAACACCAAGAGACAATGACCCCGGCCCCCACTCTCAAAGTTCCACTTTGAGCTGGGCAAGGTGGCGCTCACCTTTAACCCAGCATTTGGGAGGCCGAGGCAGGTGGATCTCTGAGTTCTAGGCCAGCCTGGGCTACAGAGTGAGTTCCTGAACACCTGGGGCTACACTCAAAAATCAAATCAGAAAGTCCCACATTGGCATCCTATGTCCCTGAACTCAGTGCCTGACCCTGTTATCCTGGACTTCTCAGACCTGAGCTCAGACAGTCAGTCCATAAGACCTCAGCTTTTCTTTTCAGCAGAATGAGAAGCGCCAGTCACTTTGCTTCCTAAAATGTGTGTTCATTTGTGTGAGACAGGATTTTGATGTGTAGCCCTGGCTGCCCTGTACTCTGTTCAGATCAGGCTGCTTTATGATTAGAGATCATCACTGGCGATGGTGGTAAAAAGAATTCCAGAGGCAGAGGCAGGAGGATCTATGTGAGTTCGAGGCCAGCCTGGTCTACAGAGCGAGTTCCAGGACAGCCAGGGCTACACAGAGAAACCCTGTCTCCAAACCAAACCAACAAACAAAACCCTAGAAATTGTCTTGCCCCTGCCTCTGAAAGCAGGATTACCAAGCCAAGCCAAGTCCATCTTAAACCTCCACGTGATAAGATCGACCCCATCTAAAGCCCAAACCCAAGGGGCTGGAGATGGTTAGAGGCTTAGAGATACAGCCCTTGTCCAAATGACCAGGGTTTGTTACCCAGCCACCCAAGGCATTCGAGGCTTACGGCCTTTGGAGACACCACACTCGTGAATATACACAAACATGCACTATTAAAAATTAAATTAGTCAACTCCACAGAGGCCCCAAAGCACTAGATTCCGCCCTCAGCGGATCTGGGCCCTACCCCATTCTCTGCAGTATTTAATCTCTATTTTTTTTCTCCTAACTTGTCTAGGCTGCTACCTGACAGCCTTCTAGACCACCAACATTGCTCAGGTCTCTCCAGGCGCCTTTGGATCCCTGGTCCAACCCGGCCAGCGCCTCAGGCCCCGCCCACTCGGCCCCACCCACTGACCGGGTTCGCGGGCGCGGGCAGGAGAGCCTCGCTCCGGGACCACCGGGGGTCCGCCTCCCCCCACCCCGGTCCCGCTGCCGCCTGCCCTGCGGCCCCGCTCACCTGGTCGAAGAGGTAGACGGTCACGTCCCCGTGGAAGGAGACCATCTTGCGCTTCCTCTCCAGCTCGCTGTCCTCGGGTTCGTCGGCCGCGCGTGGAGACTTGAGCAGCCCCCGCAGCGGGCGGGCCGTGTCCGCGTCGGCGCTGCTCACCACGACGGGCACTGGGGCTTCCCGCGTCCTCCCGGGGCCCCGAGAGCCCGCCGCCTCCTCGTCCTCCTCGTCCTCGTCCTCGTCCTCCCCGTCCTCCTCCGCTGGCCCCGGCGCCCCCGCCCCGCCGGCCTCCCCGCCAGCCGCCCCTGCGTCCGCGCCCTCCCAAGGTGGCCGCCGCGGGCCCGGGCCCGGGAACGGCGTGAGCGTGAGCGGAGGGAGCGCCAGCGAGAGCCGGGAGAGTTTGGCTGCAAGGGGAGAGACGGGTGAGCGCCTGCCCTGGACTCGGAGCCAGACTCTCCCCTCAGCTGTGTGCTGGGGGTGGGGGGTCCTGGGGTCTGTGTGCAGTGAGAGATGTGTGTGTGTGGGGGGTCCTGGCGTCTCTCTGTGCAGAGTGAGAGATGTGTGTGTGTGGGGGGGTCCTGGGGTCTCTGTGCAGAGTGAGAGATGTGTGTGTGTGTGTGGGGGGTCCTGGGGTCTCTGTGCAGAGTGAGAGATGTGTGTGTGTGGGGGGGGGTCCTGGGGTCTCTGTGTGCAGTGAGAGATGTGTGTGGGGGGGGGATCCTGGTGTCTGTGCAGAGTGAGAGATGTGTGTGTGTATGGGGGGGTCCTGGTGTCTCTCTGTGTGCAGTGAGAGATGTGGGGGGGGTCCTGGGGTCTCTCTGTGCAGTGAGAGATGTGTGTGTGTGTGTGGGGGGGTCCTGGCGTCTCTCTGTGTGCAGTGAAAGATGTGGGGGGTCCTGGGGTCTCTGTGTGCAGAGTGAGAGATGTATGTGTGTGGGGGGGGTCCTGGCGTCTCTCTGTGTGCAGTGAAAGATGTGGGGGGTCCTGGGGTCTCTGTGCAGAGTGAGAGATGTGTGTGTGTGGGGGGGTCCTGGGGTCTCTGTGTGCAGTGAGAGATGTGGGGGGGTCCTGGGGTCTCTCTGTGCAGTGAGAGATGTGTGTGTGTGTGGGGTCCTGGCGTCTCTCTGTGTGCAGTGAAAGATGTGGGGGGTCCTGGGGTCTCTGTGTGCAGAGTGAGAGATGTGGGGGGGGATCCTGGGGTCTCTGTGTGCAGTGAGAGATGTGTGTGTGTGTGTGGGGTGGGGTCCTGGCTTCTCTCTGTGTGCAGTGAGAGATGTGTGTGTGTGTGTGGGGGGTCCTAGCGTCTCTCTGTGCAGAGTGAGAGATGTGTGTGTGTGGGGGGTCCTGGCATCTCTCTGTGCAGAGTGAGAGATGTGTGTGTGGGGGGGTCCTGGTGTCTCTCTGTGCAGAGTGAGAGATGTGTGTGTGTGGGGGGGGATCCTGGTGTCTGTGCAGAGTGAGAGATGTGTGTGTGTATGGGAGGTCCTGGTGTCTCTCTGTGTGCAGTGAGAGATGTGTGTGTGTGTGTGGGGGGGTCCTAGCGTCTCTCTGTGCAGAGTGAGAGATGTGTGTGTGTGTGGGGGGGATCCTGGTGTCTGTGCAGAGTGAGAGATGTGTGTGTGTGTATGGGAGGTCCTGGTGTCTCTCTGTGTGCAGTGAGAGATGGGGGGGGTCCTGGGGTCTCTGTGTGCAGAGTGAGAGATGTGGGGGGATCCTGGGGTCTCTGTGTGCAGTGAGAGATGTGTGTGTGTGTGTGTGGGATCCTGGTGTCTGTGCAGAGTGAGAGATGTGTGTGTGTATGGGAGGTCCTGGTGTCTCTCTGTGTGCAGTGAGAGATGTGGGGGGAGTCCTGGGGTCTCTGTGTGCAGAGTGAGAGATGTGGGGGGATCCTGGGGTCTCTGTGTGCAGTGAGAGATGTGTGTGTGGGGGGGGTCCTGGCTTCTCTCTGTGTGCAGTGAGAGATGTGTGTGTGTGTGGGGGGTCCTAGCGTCTCTCTGTGCAGAGTGAGAGATGTGTGTGTGTGTGTGGGGTCCTGGCATCTCTCTGTGCAGAGTGAGAGATGTGTGTGGGGGGGGGGTCCTGGTGTCTCTCTGTGCAGAGTGAGAGATGTGTGTGTGTGTGGGGGGGATCCTGGATGTCTGTGCAGAGTGAGAGATGTGTGTGTGTATGGGAGGTCCTGGTGTCTCTCTGTGTGCAGTGAGAGATGTGTGTGCGTGTGTGTGGGGGGTCCTAGCGTCTCTGTGCAGAGTGAGAGATGTGTGTGTGTGTGGGGGGGATCCTGGTGTCTTTGTGCAGAGTGAGAGATGTGTGTGTGTATGTGGGAGGTCCTGGTGTCTCTCTGTGTGCAGTGAGAGATGTGGGGGGTCCTGGGGTCTCTGTGCAGAGTGAGAGATGTGTGGGGGATCCTGGGGTCTCTGTGTGCAGTGAGAGATGTGTGTGTGTGTGGGGGGGGTCCTGGTTCTCTGTGCAGAGTGAGAGATGTGTGTGTGTATGGGAGGTCCTGGTGTCTCTCTGTGTGCAGTGAGAGATGTGGGGGGAGTCCTGGGGTCTCTGTGTGCAGAGTGAGAGATGTGGGGGGATCCTGGTGTCTCTGTGTGCAGTGAGAGATGTGTGTGTGTGTGGGGGGTCCTGGCGTCTCTCTGTGTGCAGTGAAAGATGTGGGGGGTCCTGGGGTCTCTGTGTGCAGTGAGAGATGTGTGTGTGTGTGGGGGGGGATCCTGGTGTCTGTGCAGAGTGAGAGATGGGTGTGTGTATGGGGGGGGTCCTGGTGTCTCTCTGTGTGCAGTGAGAGATGTGGGGGGGGGTCCTGGGGTCTCTCTTGCAGTGAGAGATGTGTGTGGGGGGGGTCCTGGCATCTCTCTGTGTGCAGTGAAAGATGTGGGGGGGTCCTGGGGTCTCTGTGTGCAGAGTGAGAGATGTGTGGGGGATCCTGGGGTCTCTGTGTGCAGTGAGAGATGTGTGTGTGTGGGGGGGGGGGGGTCCTGGCGTCTCTCTGTGCAGAGTGAGAGATGTGTGTGTGTGGGGGTCCTGGCATCTCTCTGTGCAGAGTGAGAGATGTGTGTGTGTGTGTGGGGGGTCCTGGTGTTTCTGTGCAGAGTGAGAGATGTGTGTGTGTATGGGAGGTCCTGGTGTCTCTCTGTGTGCAGTGAGAGATGTGGGGGGGTCCTGGGGTCTCTGTGTGCAGAGTGAGAGATGTGGGGGGGATCCTGGGGTCTCTGTGTGCAGTGAGAGATGTGTGTTTGTGTGTGGGGGGTCCTGGTGTCTCTCTGTGTGCAGTGAAAGATGTGGCGGGTCCTGGGGTCTCTGTGTGCAGTGAGAGATGTGTGTGTGTGTGTGTGGGGGTCCTGGGGTCTCTGTGTGTGCAGTGAGAAATGTGTGTGTGTGTGGGGGGTCCTGGCGTCTCTCTGTGTGCACGATCTGAGCACCCAAAGCAACAGGCTCCTCCCGCAGCCCCTGGCCCAGCTGTTCTCTGTAGTCTGTCCCGCCTCAGTAAGGACTCCTATTCTTGGTTCCTCTCAACATCTATATATAACGTTATCACTGCCTGTTCTCCAGCTCTGGGCGTCCCCAGACCAGAGCCACCTCTAGGAGCCAGGCACGCCTGCTTTGGCCACACTCTCCTTCCCAGCACCGCAGTTCAGCCCTGGTTAGAGTACCCGGCCGCGGAACAAAGCATGCTCGCTCAGCTTTTGGTCTGTGCAGATTGGCAAGCCCACAATCCCTGGAGTTCATGAACCAGTGCTTCCTACAGAAGGGAAGGCCTTCCCTGCCTGGCCCGTGGTTGCCACCTCCCAGCACTTTCTCTGCTCCAGAGGTCCCCAAGGCCACTTCCCGTCCAGGCCTATCCCATGCTTTCACTGTGTCCCTAGGCAAGCAGATCCACCTCTCTGGGCCACCTCCCAGGCAAAAGGAAAGGGCCACCCCTTCCTCCATAGTGCATAAGCCGATCCGCTCCAGGCACTGTGCAGGGTGGTGCAGGCGAGGCCACCTCCTGCAGCCACATTTCACTGACCTGTTCTGCCCTCTATGTGCCAAGCTAGTGCCCACCTGGACCCTTGACCTGCCACCACTCCGCCCCTCGCCTTCTGCACTTTTGCTCAAAAGGTACCCTCTAGGACAGTGGCGTGAGAGTCGCGCTGTACCCTCAGTGCTGTCGAGAGTGCTGGGTGGGCAGGCACAATCGGCTGGCGTGACGGGGAAGGAGAGGTTTGTGTAGGGTTTTAAAGAATGAAGAGGATTTTCCCAGGTGGAAAAAAGGAAGCCATTCCTAGCCTCTCTTTACCCAGCAGCCCTAAGCCAGACTCTCTAAGACATTTTAGTTCACCCAATAGTGTCACATAACCCTGGTGTCTTCCTAGATATACGGGTGGGGTGCCAGTGCAGGACAGTATGCTCCACAGTGTTTCAGGAACTTGGGTGGACACCGTGTCCCTTGAGGTGGCACTGTGGGGCGGCTCACATTTCTGCTCTAGCCTCCCCACCAGAATGGGTCAGGGCAAGGCCTGAGCCCCTCTGGGGTCCAGCCACGGGAAACCCATTGCTTCCGCTAAATTGTGTGTGTGTGTGTGTGTGTGTGTGTGTGTGTGTGTGTGTGTGCATGCGTGCGTGTGTGTGTGTGTGCATGTATTTATGTATGTGTGTAGGCATGCATACACAACAGCACTCTGTGGTACTCAGGGAACAATTATGGGGCTCGGTTCTCTCCTTCAACCATGGTCCTGGGAATCAAAGTCTGGGCATCAGGATTGGTGGCAAGTGCCTTTAACTGCTGAGCCATGTTGCCTGTGTGTGTGTGTGTGTGTGTGTGTGTGTGTGTGTGTGTGTGTGTGTAGGGCAGAGGACATCCTTGGGTATCCTGCTCAGTACACCCACATCCTTTGAGAAAGGGCCACTCACTGGCCTTGAGCTCACAAATTAAGCTGGAATGGCTGAGCACTCCTGTCCCCACTTCCCCAGAACTTTTTTTTTAAACCACACCTGGTTTATGTGGCTTTTGGGGATCAGTTCCTCAAATTTGCAAGGCAAAATACTTTTTCGACTGAGCCATCTCACCAACTCTCTTGCTTTGTCTGAGACAGGACCTCACTATGTACCTCTGGCTGGCCTGGAACCCGATATGTAGCCCAGGCTGTCCTCCAAATCAAAGCTATCTTTTTGTTTGACTCTCCCAAGTGCAGGGATTACAGACACGACACAGGGCACCACTTTTGGCTACTCTGCGCTTATAGGAACCCTCGCGTGACCCTGACCGGCAGCAGCAGACCTCTGAGCAGGCTACAACCATTCAAACATCCACAACACTGATCTAACGAGAAAAAGTAGCACATTTGGCAACATCCATAGCCTTCCAGGGAGTGGCTATTCCTACACAGGGCACTTTCCCTACCTGCTCACACCCTCTTCTGTTTCTGGGTGCCTTCTGGGTCCAGACTTGGAAACCCATCTACACAAGCTTAAATACCGCTTCCGCCATCAATATATCACAGAGCTCAATGGTAACGATTCAGCCACAGCTAAGGAAGGGCTTGCTAAGGCCTGCCGCTTCCCTGTCATCCATCTTGGCAGGTGGAAGAAACTGAGACCCAGAGCAGTAAAGACCCGTTCTTAGGAATACGGATGGGGACACAGCGAAGGCTAGGCCCGAGGTACAGTGACCCCAGGGTAGACATTCATAGTGCCCAGCCTATTCAGCTTTCCCTCCCGACCTCCTCTGGCCCAGCACCTCGTCACTTTCTCACCTTTGATCTGCTCGCTGTTCCCCTGAGGGGGTCCCAAGTCCAAGAACAAGCGTGGCATCTCGGGGCCCTTCCTCTCCAGCTTGGGGGGGTCCTCGTCTTCGTTGGGGGCCGTGTCTCCTCCGAGCCTGCTGTCTTGGACCCCTGGCTCTTCCTCGGGGTCCTCCTCCGGCCTGGCTTTCGGGGGCACTGGCTCCGGCCTCCTCTGCTGGGTCCCCAGTGGCTGTGGCGGAGGTGGCAGTGGTCTCGAGCTGTCTACCCATCCGGCCTTTGCGTCCACGCCGCTTGCGGGGCCGCCGGCGGGGGCCATCCCCGCGCCCCCCTGGGCTTGGCCCCCACTCCCGAGGTCCAGCTTCCCAGCCCCCGGGGCTCTCAGTGCCCCCCCAGTCTCGTGGACTCTCCACTCGGTCCCGGGTCCCGGGTTCCCGTTCTTGGGGACTGGGCCAAGCTGGCCAGGGACCGTCTCCAAGCCGTTCTGGGGCAAGGCTGCCTCGAAGGGTGCAGGGGCTTGATCCAGCAGCATCTCGGGAGCTAGACCCCCAGTCTCGGGCATCTCCTCCCAGGGCCCTGGGGCTCTCCGAGGTCCAGTCTCTGGCGGCCTCTCCTTGTTCCTGGGCAGCCTCAGGACCCCATTCTCTGCCACCTTCTCGATCTTTGGGGACATCAGAACGCCATTCACCAGCACCTTCTCCCCGGCCTCTGGGGACATCGGCTCCCCATTCACCAGAGCTTTCTCTCCTCTCTCGGGAGATTCCAGGCCATTCTCCACCTTCTCCTTCATGTCCGGGGCTCCCGACTTCCCGTTCTCCAACACTGTCACCCCGTTCACCGGGAGGTTCCAACTGGGGACTATCTGCCTGCTGCCCAGTGATGTCAGGTCCCTGTTCGGGCCTGGGCCCTTCTCTCTGTTCGCGGGACTTCTCCCCGCCTTCCTGGGTCCTGTCTCCCTGGGTGTGGACCCCTTGTCCCCTAGGAGGTTCTTTGTCACATCCTCCCGTAGGGACATCAGCAGCTGCTCGGTGCTCACTTGAACTACAAAGGTTGGCTTCTCCTGGGACCCTAGGAGTGGGAGGGGACCCGGGTCTGGGGGTGGCCGGGGCGCTCCTGGGTCGGGTGGCTCGGGGGGAGCCCGTGGCCGAGGGACCCCTTCCTCCTCGGCCGCCCCCCCCACCTGGGAAGGCTCCCTCGGGGGAAAAAGGGGTCTCGGTCTCGTAGCCGCTGTCCCCCGGCTTGGGGCCCGGAGACGACAGGCCGGAGCCTGGACTGGCCAGGGCCGACGGGGGGTCGGGGGACGCGGACGGTTCCGCGGGGGCCCGGGGAGGTGGCGGCGGAGGGGGGGGGGAGCGGGAGGCGGCCCCCGCCCGGGGTACTGGGGCGCTGCGGCCCCCATGAGGGGGTCCAGGAACTCGGAGGGGGCTGAGGTGGGGGGGACCAGGGGCAGGTCGGCCAGGGAGCCCCGCTCTGCACGCAGGGAAGAGTCGTCCTCTGGGGGGTGGGGACACCCAAGGGCAGGGTGCCCCCCCCAGCCGGCCACGGCGTCCCCCCGCTCCAATGGCAGGCAGGAACAGGGACCCTCGCGACTGCACAGGGGACAAGGGAGGGGTCCCCGGCGGCTGGGTCCTGCACCAAGGCTGCTGCTGTCCTCGCCTGGGGAGCTCTCTTCTTCCTCTTCCTCCGCCCAGGGTGCGGCACCCTGTTCCCCAAGCACCTCGGCGGGATCTCCTGCCAAGGTCTCCCCAGCGCCCCGGCCCTCGGGGTCCCAGCCACTCAGCAGGAAGCCGCCTGACCCGGAGGACTGGGCCTGAAAGGGTCGGGGCGCAGGGAAGAGGGGGGAGGCCCAGGTCTCGGACACCAGCTGGGGGACCTCGGAGGGGGCCTGCGCGGCCTGGGGACCTGGCACGCCTGGGTCCAGCGGGTCCCAGTCGTTGGGGAAGAGGGGCTCTGGTGGAGAACCGTGCTCCTCCAGGCGGATGTAGTACTCGCTGCTCACGGAGGGGCTGCGTGCGCTGATGACGGGCAGCACGCTGGGCGTGGACAGCGCCTCATAGAAGGGGTTGGAAGGGTTGGTGTGGGGCGCAGGGGGCGCAGAGGCGGGCTGCCAGGGAGGTGCACCCCCTCCCCGGCCTGCCCCACGCCGGGCCTTCTCCCACAGGCACTCGAGGTTGAGGCCCCTGCTGCTCTCGGTGACCGTGAGTACATCATCCGGGTCAGCCCCGGGAAGCCATCTAGAAGGGGGAACTGAGAGGACAGGGTCCCCGGGCGCGGCGCACTATGCGAGGGGGGCCAGGGCCAGGGGAAGGGCCCATCCCGGGGAGGGGGCGGCGGTGGGGGGGGCCTGGGGGGGCGCTCAGACAGCAGGTACGTGAGCTGCAGCTGGAGATCCGAGGCCGAGGGCCGCTGGGCAGGTGGCCGCCAGCAAGACTGCAGGATGTCATACCTGGGGGAGGAAGGAGGGGACAGTGAAGAAGGCCGAACTCCAGGGACAGCAGGAGAGGAACAGAGGCTGGGGAGATGGTGCTGATGGAGACCGTAGGGCACGGTTCCCATGCGCCACCCCCTACTTCAGTTTTCCACTTCAGGCGTCCGGTGATGGGAGAGATGGGTAGGTGACAGGTGCTCAGTGCCCGGGACAGGAAGTCTGGGCCTGGGCTTGACCCTGGGGTCAGCCTTACCAATAGTCAGCGTAGGGCAGTTTGAGCCTGGGCCGGGCCAGCTTGACGTGCTGCTGGCGGACAACGAAGGCCAGCACCTCCTCATCGGATAGGTGACGGTAGGGCTGCGCCCCGAATTCGAAAAGCTCCCAGAGCGTCACCCCCAGTGACCTGCATGGGAGGTCAGAGGTCAGAGGTCAGGGAGCAGTGGAGCCCCACCCCCCAGGCGCCACCTGTGGCCTCACCAGACGTTGCTCTCGCGGCTCTGATCCACCAGCACGAAGCTGCCGTGCAGTTCGCCCAGCAGCTCTGGAGCTGCCCAGCGCAGCGGTACCCAGAGGCGCTCGGGTGTCAGGTAGTAGTCTTCCTGGGGGCGGGCGGGGTCAGCAGGTCAGCAGGTGACACGCACTGGTCCACGGCACAGGCACACGCACACACACTGCCCACCTTGTAGTTGCTATGGGCCAGCCCATAGTCCCCGATGCGGACGGTAAGGTCTGAAGTTAGCAGACAGTTGCGCAGCGCCAGATCGCTGCGGGGCAGAGACGGGGAGGCGGATGGGGAGAAAGCCAGCCCCACAGGCAGTGCCTCTCTCTCCTGCCCTCTCACCGCCCTGATCTTCTTGTGCAGGCTCTTCCTCTCCAGACTCCCTCCACCACCACCTGCCCTGAGCCTCCTTTTTCTGGGTCCTTTCTGCCCTGACACCTCATCTTCCTCTGGTGGCTTCCCGCTCCTGTCCTGGCTCCTCCCCTGAGAGCCCCCCCCCCCCAACTCCTTCTTCTCCTCTCTCCCCTCTCACCTCAGTCTTCCTTCCCTCTTTCTGCAAGCATTGGCCCCTTCTGTGTCCTCCCCTGACTCTCTTTTCCTCCTCTCCCTGCTCCTCACCTAGTGTGGCCCCTTCTCTCCCGATTCCTCCCCCTCTCTGAACAGGGTCCCACTGTGTAGACTTGGCTGTCCTGTAGACCAGGCTGACCTCAACCCTGCTGGGATCCTCCAGAGTGCTGGGACTACAGGCCAGATCCAAACACCCAGTGTCGCTCAGCTCTGCGGCTCCTCCCCCTCCTAGCTCCTCCCCTCGCCTTCGGGCCGGGCTTCCGTCCTGCAGCGCATCCGCCCAGCTCACCTGTGCACATAGTTGTGGGCGTGCAGGTGCGCGAGTCCCCGGGCAATCTCTAGGCCCATCCTCTGCAGCGTCCGAAGGTCTCGAGGGGGCAGTTCCGGGGACATGCCCTCAGGTGGCCTCTGGGCCCGCAGGTATCGCTTCAGGTCCCCCTGGGAAGGAAACAAAGGCAGTTCAGCACAAAGTAGCCTCTGCCCCATCCCGGGCAGCCCTTTCAGCTTCATTGGTCACGTGCTTGCCACACATGCATGACACCCTGGATTCAATCCCTGGCCCCCAAAAATATGCAAAGGAAAAAACATTCATAGGAATGAGACCCCCACCAAGTTCTGAGAGCAAAGGCGGCTCCCATTCCCCAGCCCCTCACCAGCTGGCAGAACTCCATGATCAACAGGAAAGGCAAGGTCTCCACACAGACGCCCAGGCACTGGAGGACATTGGGGTGCTGCAGGCTCCTTGAGGGGACACAGAAGGGGCAGCCTGTGTCCATCCCACCTCGCCAAAGCCTTTCAGGCCACGGAACTGACTTCGTGTTACACCTCCCCTTCACGTTGTCCCTAATCTGCCACTGGTGTTCACGACCCTCTATGCCCCATCAGGGGTCCCGTGAGACCCTCACTCTCACTCACCGGTCAGGCTGCACTTTACGGCCATCCTGGGCCTTTGCACTACAGGAGACACTCTCCTCGATTTTCTTTAAAAATTTTTTCCTTTTTTCTCTGGGTCTCCCTATGTAGACCAGGATGTCCTGAAACTCACTATGTAGACCAGGCTGGACCCAAACAGACATTCTCCTGCTTCTGCCTCCTAAGTGCCTGGATTAAAAGTGTGCATCACCGTGCCCCACCTTCATGCTCGTTTCTTTTTCCTTGCCTTGTTAGAATTATGTGTACACGTGTGTGGTACGTGAGTGCTGGAGTTACAGGCTATTTGACTCAGGTGCTGGGAACTCAGGTCCTCTGAAGACGGAGCAGCACACATTCTTAACTACTGAGCCCTCTCTGAAGCCCATTCTTGTTGCTGCCACTGCTTAGGCCCCAGCTCAACGTGGTCTCCCAAGTGGCTTCACTGTCGTTCACTCCTGCACGGGGTCTGAGTCCTTCAAGTGTCCCAGGGTCCCCCACCTCCTCTGCTTGCTTCCTCTGGTGGACGGAGGCCACGGGGTCCCCCACCTCCTCTGCTTGCTTCCTCTGGTGGACGGAGGCCACGGGGCCCCCCACCTCCTCTGCTTGCTTCCTCTGGTCACAGAGGCAGTGACCCCCATATAAGCCATGTGGGAAGGATGCTGTGAAGAACCTGGCTGTGGAGAGGGGTGGGTCCTGCTATTCTGTGTATCTAAGATAGGGTTTCATGCTGCAACCCAGGCTGCCTGGGAGCACACAATCCCCCTGCCTCAGCCTTCAGAGGGCCGGGCTATATGGTAGGTGTACACCACCAGGCCCACCATTACTGTTGTTTTATTGTAACTTAGACACATGCCTGACTTGATTTTCGCTGTCTGTCCTGGCTGCGTCTGCAGGGCTGCTGGCTATTGCCCAATGTTAGCACCCTGCATTCTCTCTTGTCTTAACCAGCTTCCCACAGTCTACGAGACTGCTGGCTCCTACAGAATCAAGCCTCCTTAGTCTATGAAAGGAGCCCTGGGAGGGCGGTGATGGCGCACGCCTTTAATCCCAGCACTCAGGAGGCAGAGGCAGGCAGATCTCTGTGAGTTCCAGGCCAGCCTGGTCTACAAAGCAAGTAAGCAAGTTCAGGACAGCCAGGGCTACACAGAGAAACCCTGTCTCAAATAAATAAATAAACAAACAAGAAAGAAAGAAAGAAAGAAAGAAAGAAAGAAAGAAAGAAAGAAAGAAAGAAAGAAAGAAAGAAGAAAAGAAAGTATCCCTGTCATTGTTACAAAGCTTCTCACCAGTGTTGGTGAATTCCTTCTTTAACAAGGCCAGGCAGATGCCAAGGGCCATTGGGCTAGTGTCTGTGTTACATCCTCACACTGCTAACATTCCGCTTGGTTAAAGGCACGTGAAAAGTGAGTGCCACATGCTGGAACCGGAGAAATGGCAGAAGGGTAAGGACCGAGTGCAGTGGGGGAGAAAAAGCCTGGGCTTCACCACAACTCGTTCTGTGAGGCAGAACAAATCCCAGTGTGACCCTGAGGGGCAGAGTGGACAGAGGGGACAGCGGGGAAGTAAGGGTGGTCCAGCTGGGATCCGAGTTCAGCACACATGTACTGAGGGCTGATGTGCACAGAGACCGAGACGACCCTGAACAGCCAGTAAGCCTGTGCTGTCCTACAGAGATTTCTGACACGGGTCAGTTGTGGTGCACCCAAGGTGGCAAGTGTCACTTGGGAAATGAGTATTGAAATTCATTGATGTGTAGCCCAGGCTGGCCTCAAATTCTTAGAGATCCTCCTGTTTCAGCCTCCCAAGTGTTCCGATGGCAGGGATGAACCCCTACATTGGGCTTAGTGAGTTTTGAACTGATTCCATTTTATTTAAATTTAAAGAGCCTTGCTCTAGAGAGATAACAACAACAGGCAAGCAGCAATGCAAATAAAATAAAACAACTACAACACACACACTTTTGAGACAGGATCTCCTTCTGTAGCCCAGGCTGGCCTCGAGCTCACAATCCTCCTGCCTCAGCATTCTGAGTACATTTGCAGGGAAAGCTCACCATCCTATACAAGGCCCTTCTTACCCGGGGCCTGGGAGCTGAGACTAAAGAAGGGAACACGAGCCCCAGTTCAGCACTAGAGACAAGCAGATTAGGAGTGGTATTCTACAGAGGGAGAAGCGACCACAAAGGCCTCCAGGCAGGAGAGCAGCTGCAGAGAGAGAGAGTGTGTGTGTGTGTGTGTGTGTGTGTGTGCGTGTGTGTGCCTGTGTGTGTGTGAGAGTGTGTGTGTGCATGTTCGAGTGTGTGTGCGTGTGTGCGCATGTGTGTGTGCATGTGCGAGTGTGTTTGTGTGTGTGTGCATGTGTGTGTGTGCATGTGAGTGTGTGCATGTGTGTGTGTGTGTGTGCGTGTGTGTGTGCGTGTGTGTGCATGTGTGTGTGAGAGTGTGTGTGCGTGTGCGTGTGTGCGTGTGTGTGCATGTGCGAGTGTGTGCGTGTGTGCGCATGTGTGTGTGCATGTGCGAGTGTGTTTGTGTGTGTGTGCATGTGTGTGTGTATGTGTGTGCATGTGTGTGAGTGTGTGCATGTGTGTGTGAGTGCGTGCGTGCATGTGTGGTGTGTGTGTGAGTGTGTGTGCATGTGTGTGTGAGTGTGTGTGAGTGTGTGCATGTGTGTGTGAGAGTGTGTGTGCATGTGTGTGTGCATGTGCGAGTGTGTTTGTGTGTGTGCATGTGTGTGTGAGTGTGTGTGCGTGTGTGTGGTGTGTGTGGTGTGTGTACATGTGTGTGTGCATGTGCGAGTGTGTTTGTGTGTGTGTGCACGTGTGTGCATGTGTGTGAGTGTGTGCATGTGTGTGTGAGTGTGTGTGCGTGTGTGTGGTGTGTGTGCATGTGTGTGTGTGCATGTGTGTGTGATGTGTGTGAGTGTGTGTGCATGTGTGTGTGAGTGTGTGCATGTGTGTGAGAGTGTGTGTGCGTGTGTGCGTGTGTGGTGTGTGTGTTGTATGTGTGTGTGTGTGGTGTGTGTGTTGTATGTTGTGTGTGTATGTGTGTAGTGTGTGTGTGGTGTGTGTGTATGTGTGGTGTGTGTGTGTGTGGTGTGTGTGTGTGGTGTGTGTGTGTGTGTGTGTGTGTGGTGTGTGTGTTGTATGTTGTGTGTGTGGTGTGTGGTGTGTGTGGTGTGTGTGTGTTATATGTTGTGTGGTGTGTGTTGTATGTTGTGTGTGTATGTGTGTGTATGTTGTGTGTGTTGTATGTTGTGTGTGTATGTGTGTGTGTTGTATGTTGTGTGTGTGGTGTGTGTGTATGTGTGTGTTGTATGTTGTATGTGTATGTGTGTGGTGTGTGTGTGTGGTGTGTGTGTGTATGGTGTGTGTTGTGTGTGTGTTGTATGTTGTGTGTGTGTTGTTTGTGTGTTGTATGTGTGTTGTGTGTGTGTGTGTGTATGGTGTGTGTTGTGTGTGTGTTGTGTGTTGTGTGTGTGTGTTGTTTGTGTGTTGTATGTGTTGTGTGTGTGTGTGTGTGTGTGTGTGTGTGTGTGTGTTATGGCGAGGGTTAAGGGGGAATACTGAGGACAGAAGGACAGAGGCAAGATCACAGGAGCAGACTATGCAGGGTCTATGGGCTGGAGGGGGCTGTAACCTTCGCAGGCAGCACAGGGAGGTCATGGGAGGTCTAGGAGCAAGGATGGGCCAGACTCTATGATCCCATACACGCCTTCCTGTCACCAAGCACAACTCTGCGTTAAGAATGGAGGGAAGCCTAAGCAGGGTGCTCACAGGTCTTTCTCACAGCGGGGAGGGGGGTGATGACATGGGTGTGGTGTGAACACGCTCCCTTTCATCCCGGGAACCCCTTCCCCATGCTTCTCCAGCTCTCTCTAGGGAAGATCCCAGGAGGATCCCAGCGCTAGAGCCATAGAGCCAGGAAGAAATCTGAAAATGAAAACCAGGTTTCCACACTGGGTTCTATCCACTTCCAAACGGCACCGCCTCTACCGATACTTTGCTTTCAGAAGCCCTGTCCGTGGACTCACCTGTAGGGCTGAGCCTCCGAGATGAACTTGCGCTGCTCCAAGGGCCCTGCGCTAGCGCGGAGCTCCTTCACCACCACCTGAGCTGGCGTGTAGTCTGAGAAAACCTCCCCCAGGATCACCTGGTCAGGGGGTGCCGAGGTCAATGCTGACCTGTGCCCAGCCCATCCCCAGGTCGCTCCATACACCCCACACCCCGACCACCTTCCCGGCCTTCCCTTCGTGTCCCACCTCCCTGGTCCCCAGCCAGACACGGAGTGAGAGACTCACAGGCCCAGAGTCCGATGCACGCAGGCACGGATGGAAGGATGGACAGACTGACCAACGCGTGGAGAGCCGGGTGGCGAGGCGGAGTGGTCAATGGAGTGAGGAGGGAGGCGCTGACCGACAGATGTGGGGGTAGGTGGGTGGGAGTGGGGGGAGGTGGAGGGAAAGGGGAAGACTGAGGGGCATGGGGGCTGGGGAGGCCAAGAGCAGATGACAAATGGGGGAAGACACACAACAGGAGCACAGGCCAGAGATGGATGGATACCCCCTCTGCCTCCCACCCAGGCCCTCACCTTCCCAAACCAGCCGCTGCCAATCTCCTGCAGGTAGCTGAGGTGCTGCCGGCTCAGGCCCAGGGGGGTGCTGATGTCTGAGGAGGGGCAGGAGGGGAGACCCTGAACTCCACTGTTTTCCAGGATACCCCACACTACCACAGTGGGTGGGGTCTGAGGTCAGAGTAGACAGCAGCCTCCTTTCATTGGCTGTCTCCAACATTCCATGGCAGGGTCCAGCCTCCTCATTGGCTGCTCCTGAGATCCAATCAGCCCTTCCCTTTGGCAACCCTAGCTCCAAGACTGGTTAGTCAGCTTATAGGCTGGCTTCCCAGGTTGGGATCCAGGCTGATGGCACCATGGCCATCCTGCAGGATTCTCCAGATCTGAGGTTTTCTACAAGATGGTGCGTGTGGCCTCCCTGAATCTAGGGCTCTGCCCTCTGCCCTCCCAGAGACACAAAAGGAAGTCTCAGTGCTGGGACCGCAGGATCCTGGGATGGAGGGGGCAGTACCTGAGTGTGCAGGCTGCGGGGCAGGCATTGGCAGTGAGACCTCTGCCAACGGCAGAATGTAGACATCAGGCAGCGACTGTGAGGAGGAGGTCTCCTCCGCAGGGGGGGTGTACTCCCCAGAGCAGTCCTCCCCTTCCGGGTTCTCAAACTCCTGGGGTGCGAGAGGCGAAGAATGGGAGCACCGGGAGGGGGTGCTGAGACGCCAGCGTCCTGCCCTAATTGCCTTCCCACAGTTCACAGACCTGTCCCTCAGATCTCAGCCCCATTTCCGCTAGTGTGAGGATCCCAAGCCCCCAGGTTTGGGAGTGCTCTGGGACTTCCAGCTCCTTCGCTGGCTGGGGTCTTCCTCCCCAGGTTAGTCCCAGGGCACCTCACCTTGAAACGAACATCACCCCGTTTGCAACAGAGACAGGTAAGAAGGAGGAAGACGAAGGCCAGCAGACCGGAGCAGGAAATGAGGACCACAGCATAGGGCGGAGCCAAAGGGGCTCGGCTCAGAGCGAATCCATCTGTGGGCACAAGGCTGGGCTGGGGTCTGGGTTTCAAGACACTGGCTACGGGACTCCATGCCCCTCCCATCCTGGGCTAGTCTTGGACTACAACTCCCATGATACTCCGCATCCAGGGGTCCTTTGGCAGAGAGGCCGGGTGACCCAACGTATTGTGGGAGTTGTAGTTTAAAACCTTCCCAGGTGGTTGGGGGTGGGGTCCCTCTTTTCGTCCCAAGCTGGGACCCACCCCCCCACCTCTCGCCCCAAACGCATATCCTAACCCGAATTTGGATACATTCCAGTGACGAGCAATAGTGAGGCCTGGATCTCTGAGAATTTATAATATGCTTCCATGGATAGCTCAATGACCCCCTCCCAATTGCGGGTTGCTCCAAGATTTTTGCCTGGAGCTGAACCCCCTGCCCACCCACTCCTGAAAGGTGACTGAGAGCTGTTTCTTTTAAAGACACTAGGCTTGTTCTTTAGCCACAGCCTTGGCCCTGAGGGGGGGCACTCTGCAAAGGCAGAGCTGTGTCCCCCTTAGAAATAGGGTCTCTGTCCCCCAAAGGCCGTGGCCTTTCATCTCCTGGCGCACCCGTGTGCACTCGCGTGCTCATGAGCTCACATGCACGCTCCCATGCACGCACTCGACCCGCAGCCCACTCCCCACCCGCCTTGGCTGGTCTCCCTGGCCCTGCAGACCCGCTGGTCCCCAGGGACTGCGCACAGGTGCCAGGCTGACCCGGTGGGGGTGGGGCGCGGGACGCGGACGGCTGGACATACTCACCCGGGTGCGCTGGGGACGCCAGGCAGCCGGAGGCGGAGACGGCCGCCAGGAGGATGAGTGCGCCGGGCGCAGGCATCTTGTCCAGGATGGAAAGGAGGTGGAGGTATCGGCGGCTGGGGAGGAGGGGGGGGCGGGCCCTCAGCCCCCAGCCATGGGGACCCGCTCAACCCTGGCCTCCCCCAGCCCAGGAGAGGGGCGGGAAATGCAGGACAGGGGGAGGGAGGGGCTGCTTACGGGCTCAGGTACCCCCCTCCCCCTCCTCGAAAGGACAGACGGATGAAGGGATGGAGAGGCGGACGGAGGAGAGGAGCTAGGGAGCCGGGGTTGCTGGGGTGGGGGGGAGGGGAAGATGGGGGGGGGGGGGGAGAACGAGGGCCCCGCCCCCGAGGACAATCGGGATTGGGGGAGCGGAGAGCCTGTCAGAGGAAGGGTGGGAGGAAGGAGGAGGGAACGTTGTCATGGCAACTGGTTCCCGGTTGCATTGGCTGCCAGGCGGGAGGGGAGAATAGAAACCGGGAGGAGGGACAGAGAGACCAACAGACCTTTGGCGGGGGTTGGGGGGCAGGGTCCACAGTGCGTGGCCCTGACACCACTTGACACACCACTGGTGCCCACACATGTGCTACATGCTAAGATGCAGATATCAAACCCACGCAGCCCACACACAGCTGACACATGTCACAGGAACCTTAACAAGCGCATCACATACAAAGGTGGACAGCCATCAGCAGACGGAGACACGGACACGTCACACACAAAGACACAGGGACAGACCACACAGAGACTGCATAGGCAGTCCAGCCTCCGGTTGGGACAGATTCACCCAGCCACACAGGAATGTCCTAGCATCCACACACACACACACACACACACACACACACACACACACACTCACCACAGAGCTCCAAACACAGGAAGTATAACGAAGATCTACAGACCCTTTGGGATATGAAGAAGCATGCTGTCATAAACTGATATTCCACATAGGAAACAAAGAGCACACAGACAGCTCTAGCTCATACTTGCAAAGACACTTGCATGCACACAGACACGGGCTGGTCTGTCACATATGTGAACATACAGAAACAACACATGCATGCATGTAGCCACTGGGTATGCACATTGCTCACCCCCCCCAGGGACAACGCACATCACATACACATACGTGTACAGGAACACACAGTTCATACGTGCAAAGTCACACCGTTTGTGCAAAAACAACAACACAGACCAGGGATACAAACATGCCCAGTGCAAAAGTACAGTCACGAATATTACACACAAAGGCACACCACCTACCTAAACAGACAGCACGAACGGACACACTCTTTAGACGTGGTTACGAGGACTCGTCACCCCACTGCAGCCTCACATCACATACACCAACACACATGAGCACAAAAGATGCAAAAGCGTAGTTTATTTCATGTATTTATTCTTAGCAGGATCTACTCTGCGCCAGACGTTTAGAGTATTACCTTTAGATCCTCACAACAGCCCCCAAGACAGGCGCTTTTATCATGCCCAATGTACAGGTAAGGAAACTGAGGCACAGAGAGGGGCAGTCACCCGCCTCATGTGCTCAACGGGAGACTGACAGAGCTAAGGATGGAAACTGGCCGTTAGGGACACCAACACATCAGACAAGACATGCACACACACATCACGTGCCAGGCTGCAGTCTCGGGGTTCCACCCCACCCGGCGGCACACAGCGCTGCAGACACACCCAGAAGCGCAGACTGCCGCCCTCGGCGAGGATGTCTCCATGGTCCAGGAATACCTGCGACTCGTCCCCTCTGTGAGGCTGGACGGGAGCTGCGCGCGCAGCGCTGCCTTCTGGGGCACTGGGAAGAGGGGAGGCGTCACAGGGGCTCACTGAGGAAACTGAGGCAGGATCATCGTGGGATGGAGGAGCAGCAAGGTACAGGGAACGGGAGTGGGGTGAACCGGCAGTGAGCAGGCAAAGCTGCCTCCCTGGCTGGAGTGCCAGAACCTAGAGGAAGAGAGACTTATGGGGAGTTGTAGGCCTCCGCAGAGTGTTCTGGGAAATGCAGTCCTTGTTGGTCCCGTTGGGAGGCTCAGGTTGCGCCACCTGCGGGGATTAGCATGAAGGTGGCAGTCAGGGCATCTGCTACCAGTGACGAGGTCGGAAAGCTTGCTGCTTGTTCTTTAAGTCTGAAAGATTCAGCTATGAGCCCGAAGTCAGGACTGCCGGGAGGGGCCGGCTGTGATGCTCAGCTCCTGGTTCTCCACCAGAGTTTAGTGTGGATTTGCTTTGGTGAGACAGGGTCTCAGTGTGTACCCAAGCTCTCCTGAAACTCACTCTGTAGCTCAGGACAGCCATGAATTTCAACAATCCTCTGGCCTCAGTCTCCTGAGTGCTGGGATTACAGGTGTGGTCCAAGCAACATTTTTTAAAAAAAATTATTACTTAATACTTTAACATGTTATTAATATAACAGTTTATTATTAATAGTATTACAGGAATGGAGTAAGGTAGAGCCAGCAGAGTGCACTTACCTCAGAGAACATGCCAAGGGTTTTCTTGAAGATAGGTTTGGTATCCAAACCCTAAGGCCAGGAAGCTTTCTGTCCCAATAGAGCCCGCGCCTGCCATGAGCATCAAAACTGTTGAAACAGTGCCCTGAACTGTTGAAAGAGTTCGGGAATCATTGAGGACACACCTGTGTGTTTGGGATAGTAAAACGTCACTAGAAGGATGTGGTTGCTGTGTTGTAGGTGTGTGAGCATTTGTTTGCATGGCTGTGTTTACCTGTGCAGGCGTGTGGAGACCATACTGCCTCCGGTGTCCCCCTCAGTCACTCCTCACCTAATTTTTTTGAGACAGTGCTGTCCCTGAGCCTGGGACCCATGGTTTCGGGCGGGTGAGCAAGTCCTCAGGGTTTGCTTGCCTCTGCCCTCTGCTGACTTACAAGTGTGCGCTCAACACCCAGCGTTTCTTTGTGTGCTGAGATCTGAATGTGGTTCCAATACTTGCACAGCCAACATTTTACTCACCTCTCCAGTCCCCAAACTTTCTCTCTCCTTAATTGCAATTTTATTGATACGCGACCTCAGACCTAGCCAGGCCTGCCATCCTGTCGTCTTGTTTACCTGGAAGCTGAGGTAAAAAGGACTACAGGTCTAAGGCCGGTTAGGGAATGTATGGAGAGAGCCTGTCACATGGGGAGTGCAGTGTGTTCTATCCCCAGAACCACAAAACCAAAAACAAACGTGTGTGTGTGTGTGTGTGTGTGTGTGTGTGTGTGTGTGTTTGAAGAGAAGTTGAGACAGGGTCTCACCATATGACCCTAGAACTTGCTATGTAAACCAGACTGGCCTAAAACTCATAGTGATCCACCTGCCTCTGGACCCTGAATGCTGGGATGATGAGTCAACACACTCAGCAATTCCGGTCCTCTGCAAGAGTAGCGAGCGCTCTCAACCACTGAGCCTCTCTCCAGCCCCAGCCCCACGAATTTTGAGACAAAAGTGGGGGGATTACTTTTTTGCCTCTGTTTCCCAAATACCAGGACTGTAAGTGTCAGCCACCATTCCCAGTTTCTGAAGTAATGGACAGGCAACAATATCCACACCTTCACAAGATCCAGAGTCCTCGGGTCAACTGTCACACACATAGAAAGGACACTTCAACCAAAGCTAAATGAAGGGGAAAGGGAGATTTAGTCTAGGAAGGAACCAGGTCATTTGGGAAGATGACAGTAAGGCTCAGATAGGAGAAGGGAAGCCAGAGGTGAGCAGAAAGCAGTACAAAATATCCTGTCAGAGGGCACAGCCCTCCCTGTGGCAGACTTGGAGACCCTGGGATCAGCGGGAGGCTGCAGCCACCTCCAAACTTCGGAAGGGTGGGAAGCGAGTGATGTCACGGGGCACAGTGGATGCAAGGCATATATTTGGGTTCCTTCTTCACCCGAGAGCTGTTGAACACTGAGCTAGGAGGGGCAGAAGGGGGCTCTGGTATGCTCGCAGCCTGCAGAGCGCTGGAACACAGGGAAGGCACACATCGGCTCCCCCAGCTGTGGCCGTCAGGGCAGATGAACTTGAAGGTAGGGACAACTTCTGTGGAGGCATAGTGCTGTATCCCCACAGCTGATGCTGGGAACTGTGAAGCTGCCTTAGCGAACGGCCTGGCGGCTTCTCAGAGGGCTAAACACGGCAGGCGCCACGTGGCCCAGCTAGTCCACATAAAAACCAATACCTGGGAGCCATGGCCGCAGCACACGTTTGGAATCCTAGAGCTCAGGAGGTAGGAGGAGGAGCAGGACTTCAGGGCCGGCCTGTGCCCATGGAGGCCCTGTATCTGTTTGTTTCTTTCCCTTTCTGTTTATTTATTTATGTGAAACAAGTCTCACTGTGTCTCTGGCTGGCCTCAAATTCACCTGTCTCTGTCTCCTAACCTGGGATTGAAGGTGTGCACCACACAAGACTTTTGCTTTTGTTTTGTTTAAAAAAGCTAAAAATCAAACCCTGAATCTCATCTACGAATGTCCCCAGCAGCATCGGTTTTTTTTGTTTGTTTATTTTTGTTGTTTTTTTTTGTTGGTGTTGTTCTTGTTGTAAAATATGAGACAACCCCAGGGCTAGTCAGCAGATTAATGGACAGACAAGATGTGTCCTAATCACACAACAGACCATATTCCATGGAAAAGAATGAAGAGCTGGCACCCGCTTGCATGTGAGTAGGCATTGAGTGAGCAAAGATCCCAAGCACAACGGCCCACGCAGAATCCTGCCTTCTCTCTGTCGGCACCTGACACACTAAACCCTTCCCTTCTCCGTGTTGGTTTTGGCGTTTTATCCATCTCTAGTTTCCCATTCTATCCCCAGCATCTAATAGAGTCTAGCACACAGTCAGTGCTCAAGAAATGTGTGATAAAGGGAAGAACTTGTCGTCATTTACTGTAGGGCCCACTTATTGCCTAATCAAGGCCACAACCTTCCTGTGGCTCAGTGATTGCTGGCATCTCTGTCCTTTCCAAGGTAGAGGAAGGGCAGAGAATCTGGGAATGCAAGGCATTGGCTGTACCGGCCCAGAGTCCTTTGCGGAGGGCCCTTGGGGAGGGGGGTGCAGTGAGAGTGACATTTGTGCGTCTGTGTCCAGGAGCAGGATAAAGCTGGGGCAAGATAAGAAGGATGGTCCCATTCATAACTCCAGGACGTGAGAAATAGCTAGGGACACTTAGGAAACACCCACTGTCCCTAAACCTCACAGTACTGTGGGACATCCACCAGAGAAGCCTGACAGACATGAGTTTAAGCCAATAGAAAGTCTTTATTAACTTACCAGCAACCTCTGAGTGTTCAGGATTCCAGCATAGCTCCACGTCTTTCGCAGGATGAGCACAAAAACCTTATCCTGGGCTGACACACTTCAGTTAACAAGAACAGTTAGCCAGAAGCAGAGCTACAGAAGCCAAAACGCAAGGTTAGAGACTTTAGAGACTTCCCCAGAACTGTGGACTTTTGGCAGGTGGTGCCGTCTACACGCTGAGTTTTACAGCCTGAATGTTATTTCCATCATGGAGTCAGCCGTGCTAAGGCCTGGGGCCCTGTTAGCAACAGTCCTTTCTCACATTCCCACATCTAACCCCATAACTGGCTCTGCTTTCAAATATTCCCACGGTCCAACCACCTTCCATCACCCCTGTTCTCACAGTGGACTATCACAGTAGCCTCTTCACCCAGCTCCTGCTTTGTCCCCAATTGCACAGTCTCATTGCATCAGCAAGTGTCTGTGAATCCGTCCGTCAGGCGTTCCTGCCAGCTCCTTCCAGCCATGGCTGTCATCTACAAACCCCCAGAGCCTTTCACCCACAGAGCACTAACCCTCTTCATATTTCAATGCCCCACATCCGGTCCTCTCCCTCCCAACCCCCGAATCCAGCCATTTCCTGTTTCTGAACACTCTGAGCCAGTGACAAGGTGCCCCAGGAACTTTGCACTCTCCGCGTTTGTCCATGATTGATGCCCATTTCAGTCAGTTCCTGGTGGCGCCACCACAGCCTCTGCGGGCTTCTGAGATGGAAACCCCGCCCGCCTGCAGGTGGAGCTCTGAAGAGTGCATTGTCTACGCTGAGTCCAGCTCCTGGGTCTCCAGGGGTTCAGTGGCTTTGGGGAAATCTGAGGAATGCTGAGTCACAGGGAGAAGAGGGGTCCATCATTAACCCTTTCATTCACCCATTCCTCCACCCTGCACTCAGTCATGATGACATCAGGTTTTGAGCATGTTTAAGCAATGCCCCCGCCTCAGACACTCAGCCCTCCTGTGAGAGCACTCTTTCCTGTTGCTTGGGGAGATATTGTGCGTGACTCTGACTGTGGTTACCACATTCTACACAGTGCCCCCAAGCCCGCTCCTCCTGCCATCGCTCAGCACCCACCCCCAGCCTGAGCAGCCACCCTCTCTTCACGCTGCACCAGTGAGGTCATGCTTGTCTCTATACCCGGCTTGTCCCACTCAGCACGACGGCCTCTGGGCTGTGCCACGGTGCTGCAGCTGACAGCATTTCCTGTTTGTTTCAGGGCTGAATGGTGCTCTGTTGTGTGTTCTTCACAGTTTCACCCGATGGGTGCTTCCGCCCTCCCACCGAGGCTGCACGTTTCATGAGACCCGATCTGTGTGGGATAGGGCTGTAGATGCTCACCGCCTGTGGCTCTGGACTCACGGGCTCTGTCTAGCTGGAGCGGGGATGTCTGTGTAGAGCTGCTGCCAGGGCTGAGGGCCAGGCCTGCACCCCTGCCCAGATGCTCTGTTAGTTTTTCACTTCTGTCTTTCCATTTCAGCAGAGGGGCTGGAGCCCAGGGCGTTGCCCCGTACTAGTGGGTTACAGGCTCGAATGCTGAGCCATGCTTCAAGACCTCTTTTAAGTTGTTAGTTAGTTAGTTAGTTAGTTAGTTAGTGTGCTTTTTCGAGACAGGGTTTCTCATTGAAGTGTTGGCTGTCCTGGAACTATCTCTGTAGACCAGGCTGGTCTTGAACTCATAGAGATCTGACTGCCTCTGCCTCCCGAGTGCTGAGATTAAAGGTGTGCCCCATTACAGCTGGGCTAAATTGTTTTTTTTTAAGATTTATTTATTTTTATGTGCATTGGTGTTTTGATTGCATATATGTCTGTATGAGGGTACCAGATTCCCAGAAACTGGAGTTACAGACAGTTGTGAACTGCCAAGTGGGTGTTGGGAAAGGAACCCAGGTCCTCTGGAACAGCAGCCAGTGCTCTTAACTGCTGAGCCATCTCTCCAGTCCCCACTTTTAAATTCTTATTTTGAGAGATTGTCTTACCAGGTTGCCCAGGATGCTCTTAATTTTTTTTTGTTTTGTTTTGTTTTGTTTTAGTTTTTGGTTTTTGGTTTTTTGAGAGACAGGATATCTTTGTGTAAATTTGGAGCCTGTCCTGGAACTAGCTCTTTAGACCAGGCTGGCCTTGAACTCAAAGATCCGCCTGCCTCTGCCTCCCAAGTGCTGGGACTAAAGGTGTGCATCACCAACGCCTGTAAGCCCAGGATACTCTTAAACCCCCTGGTCTTCCTGTCTCTGTTTCCAATTGGTGGGCTTTGGGCAATAACACCACAGTGGTAAACAAATGTGAACGTGAGCTGCTGGGAGAAAATCTTGCCACTCGCTTAGGACATTTCTTTTGGCCAGTGAGATGTGCTCGGATCTGTGGCTTAAAAGTGGTCAGAGTAATTGTGCCCTCCTGCAATCCCAGCACTCAGGAGGCAGAGCAGGAGGCTCAGGTGTTCAGGGTCACCCTCAGCCACATAGAGTTCTTGCAGAGTTTCGAGCCCCGTAGGATCCCCATCTCCTAGGGGACTCAGGTGACAGAGGTTAGCTGCATCCACTGTTCTGACTGCAGATCGGAAGGCAGAGTGAATAGCAGCCATCATGGCCAGTGTAGAAGATGGTGCTTGGTACTCCGTGGCTAGCCCGCAGTCACAAATGCAGGACAGAGGCTAAAGGCTGTTGTCACTTGACCAATACTCTGCTCCACCATCTGCTACTGTAACCCGAAACCTGGGGTATTTCCAGCCCCACCCCAGCTGTCTCATTACTGGGAGTCTTTCATAGTGCCACAGCCATTTTGAAACAGTAGTTGGGGTGAAGCCCTATGTTTCAGTTTAATATTAACGAAGAAATTCAGGCATCGTGCAAAAATGGTTTTCTGCTTGTTTTGTTTTGTTTTGTTTTTTTAGGGCAGGGTTTCTCTGTGTAGCCCTGGCTGTCCTGGAACTCCCTCTACAGATCAGGCTGGCCTGGAACTCAAAATATGGCTGAGCTACATAGCAAGACCCTGTCTCAGATATTAAACATTGGCCTGGAGGGATGACTCAGCGGTTAAGAAAGCAGCCTACTCTTGTAGAGGGGTCGACCTGAGTTCAGTTCCCAGCACCCACATTAGGCAGCTCACAACTGTCTGTAACTCCATCTCCCACAGGAACCTGTATGCGCATACACACACACACACAAATAATAAATTGTTATTTGAAAGCTGGGCATGTTGTGTGTACCATTAATATCAGCAGTTAGGATGCAGAGGCGGGCAGATTTCTGAGTTTGAGACCACCTGGTCTATGGAGGGAGTTCTAGGACAGCCAGGGCTACACAAAGAAATCCTGTCTTGGGGAAAAAAAAAACCCTGCAATTTAAAAATACAGTATATGTGAAATATGTTCTTATGGGTGTATAATATACCTCAGTAAGAACCCTCAAAACTTTATCATCAGGGTAGAAAATCGTCAAAGAAGGTAGCTAGATAGAGACCCCAGGGCAGAGCTCCAGCTCAGCATGCACTGGGTCCTGGCTTGCATCCTTAGCACTATGTAAGGCAGGTGTGATCCTAGCACTCTGGAGCTGGAAACAGGAGCATCAGGAACTGAAGGTCATTCCCAGCTCCACAGCAAATCTGAGCCCAGCCTGGCTAGCCTGGGCTTCCTGAGCCGTTGGGAATAGAAAATGAGGAAAGAACTAGAATATTCTGTGTAAAGTTAGGGCTGTCTAGATTCAAATCACGGCTGTGTCATCAGAGCTGTGTGACTCTGAGTAATTTTATTAGCCTCTCTGACACTTGGGAGGGTTTTGTTTGTTTGAGTTCCCTATCTCTGTTCCCAGGGTCTTCCAGTTTTATGTCATCTGTGGAATGGAAGTGTCAGCTGCCAGGCAGTGCCCAGAGGTCACCAGAAATAAGCAGCCTGCAGCCATCACCAAGCAGATGTTCAGTGACAGACTGCCATTGTTCTTGCTACAGGGGCAGCAATGGGGAAAGTTGTAGAAAACATCTAGGACAGTACACATCTGTACACTTGCCCCTAGGACACTGCACACATCTGTACACTTGCCCCTAGGACACTGCACACATCTGTACACTTGCCCCTAGGACACTGCACACATCTGTACACTTGCTCCTAGGACACTGCACACATCTGTACACTTGCCCCTAGAACACTGCACACATCTGTACACTTGCCCCTAGGACACTGCACACATCTGTACACTTGCCCCTAGGACACTGCACACATCTGTACACTTGCCCCTAGGACACTGCACACATCTGTACACTTGCCCCTAGGACACTGCACACATCTGTACACTTGCTCCTAGGACACTGCACACATCTGTACACTTGCCCCTAGGACACTGCACACATCTGTACACTTGCCCCTAGGACACTGCACACATCTGTACACTTGCCCCTAGGACACTGCACACATCTGTACACTTGCCCCTAGGACACTGCACACATCTGTACACTTGCCCCTAGGACACTGCACACATCTGTACACTTGCCCCTAGGACACTGCACACATCTGTACACTTGCCCCTAGGACACTGCACACATCTGTACACTTGCTCCTAGGACACTGCATGCACCTGCAAACCCAACGCTTAAGAAGCGGGGGTAGGAAGACTGGCACAAGGTGAGAGCCAGCCTGGGCTACATCGTGAGCCCCTTTCTCCCTCCTTTCCTTTCTTCCTTCTTCTCCTCCTTCATTCCTTCCTTGCTTTTCCTGTCATTGTTTCTCCTGAGACGGGATTTCACTGTGTAGTCCTGGCTGTCCTGGAATTCAATGTTTACACGAGGCTGGCCTCGAAATCAGAGCCTCATCTGCCTTTGCCTCCTGAGTGCAGGGATTAAAGGTGTGCACCACCACACCTGGGGCCATACAGCATTCTTAAAACCTTTTCAGAACTGTCCTGACAGTGGAAAGCCAGTGGGCACGTGGCTCAGCAGTAAAGGACTTGCCTGAAACCTTGGGTTCCACACCTAACACTGCAAAACTTAATAAATGTAAATAAATTGTCAAATGACAAAAGGAGCCTCGGGAAACTTCATTATCAAAACACACGCAGGATGCGTTTTTCCATGGTTCGAACTTCTAAACATGCTCTTCAGCAGACTGCTATTTTGAAATGAGGAGGAGGCTTAGCAGAACTTCAAATATCTGCAGCAGCCAAATAAGAGAATCCAGAATGAAGGTGATGGCATTAGTCACGTCACTGGGGCTGTGGCCTTTGGCCTGCATTGTGACTGTGCTTTGCACGATCACCAAGTACTGGTACTACGCGTCACCTGCACCTCTGACCCTGACTGCAGCTGCTCATTCTCTCTGGCATCTGCAGTCTGGGTGGAGCTCAGTGGATACAGCTCCCCTGGGAGCTGGGAACCCATTCAGTGTTGGCTCAGAGCTGCAGGGCTCGGGTGGGGCCTTACTCATCTGTCTCTCTGGGAGCGTCCTCTCTCGGGCATTCTTGGGTTTCCTCACACTACGGAGGCTGAGTAGTGAGGCTGGGCCCCAGAGAACAAGGCGTGGCTTGGCCTTGTGTGGCCTGCAGTGACCTCAAACTCACCATGTAGTAGAGGGTGACAGTGAGCGCATTAATCCTCCTGCCTCCATCTTCTGAGAGCTGAGATTACAGGCGTGTGCGGCCACACTCAGCCCGATCAAGGCTGTTTATTACTTCCACTGAATCCTAATGCTCACAGGAGTCTTGGGTTCAAAGTGCCAGGACGCGAACTTCACTTCCCAATAGACAGGGCCAGGTCCTAAAGGGCGTGTGGAAGGGGCTGTGCCGATTGCACAGCCTCTTAAGGACAGAAAGGCTTTTCAGACAAGAGACTTGCATCACTTGCAAGTCAGGGAGGAAATTGTTTATTATTACCCAAGTTTGTGTGTAGTGAGATATTCACCTTGTCAACACCTGTGGCATAGACCACGCCCATTGGGGGGGTGGAGACAGGGCCTGGGAGACTAAGGCTGAGGAGGGGGCTCGGAGAGCTCTCTTGCTTGCAGCACAGGGACAGGAGAGCATCCGGAGGCATCCTTGGGACCAGGAACCTGCAGGTGCTCATCTGTCTGTGTTGTGAGTATTTCTCCCTGAATAAACATATGTTCGGCCTATCTGTTTCTCCTGATCCTCATGAAACATCAATATTTGTGAACCCCGGGGATCCTAACTACAGAATAGAGGCTGCCTGTACTTCCAACCCAGGCTCCTTCAGTGAGGCAGGAGAGCTGGGAATGGAGACTAGAGATGAAGATTGTTTTGTGTCGGTTGGTTTGGGGTTTTGTGAGACAAGAACTCACACTGGGCAGCCCTCCTGCCTCCACCTCCAGTGTGCTGGTGTTTCAGACAGGGACGGCCACCTTGCCTACGTCTTACTCTCTTAAGCCACAGCCTCACCACACCTTGCTGGTCAGCAGGTTTGCTGACCAGTCCTGAGGCCCCGTCCTCTGTAGCTCCTGTTCATGTTTGAAGATGAGCTCATGGGCGGGCCAGGTAACTTAGTAAAACTCTCCGTCTCAAAATGAGAGCTAACAGGTGTGGGAGAGAGACAGGGACAGAGCGCGCGCGCAATGGTCTGCAGTGGGCTGGGTGGCAGAGCACTTGCTAACCCATGAACACCTTGGGATGGATCCCAGCACTGCCGAAATGAGAACTGAGGAGCATTGGGTAAGGACTCATAGTTCATGAAGTGTTTTTTGTGATCCTGGAAGAAGTCACAACATTGTGCCTAATCCATTGCTCTCATTAGAGGGCTAAAACAGCCTGACGCCAGCTGGAATATGTGGCCTCAGGAAGGCTTCCAGTAATTAATATTGATTTCTTGGCCAGAACACCGAGGATGTCCCACGTGTGTGTTTGACCAAAGAAACTGACCATCTTGTGATGCGGGCTGTGTTCCTGGGTATTTGTCCTTGTGCTGGTGCTGGCCTGGGTGTGGGTTTCCTGTCCTGGCAGAAAGTCAGCGGGGAGATGGGCTGGGTTTGGCTCTGGTCTGCCCACTGGGAGACGCAGCCTTACAGTCCGGCCCCCCAGTCTCCTCTCTCTTGAGCCGTCTCATCCTGCCTCACTACCTGGAAGCTGTTCAGATGTCTGCGGACAGGCTTTTAGAGATCTTATTATATCATTTGTTTATGTGTATGGCTGCACAAAGGTATGCACATGCGTCTAAGTGCCTGTTACAGGCCAGAAGAGACTCAGGTCCCCTGGAGACAGAGTTACGGGTGAGCGACCTACCGGATATGAATAGCAGGACCCAAGCTCCTGTCCTTTGCAGCTCCTGCACTCAGTTTTTAATGGAGAGTCAGTGTAGCTGGCACCCTGCCCCCAAAGCCTCCCAGGCTCCCACCTGTCTTATTTTTCTCCCTGATGCTGTATTTTCAGTCAAAGGCTACAGAACCACATGCAAGCTGCCTTTTCTGTCTTGAGTGTAGATTCTGTGTAGCCAGGCGGGCCTTGATTTCAAAGTCTCTTGGCTCCAGTCCCCGGGTGCTGGGATTATAGACAAGTACCACCAAGCATCACTGATACCATGATATTGTCTTTAAATCAATTTGAGGAGCTGGGGGGACGGCTCAGTGGTAAAGAGCTCTTGCAGAAGACCCAGGTTTGGTTCCCAGCACCCATGTTGCATATGGCACACACACTCACCTTTAACTCCAGCTCCAGTGCCCTCTTCTGGCCTCTGAAGGCACCTGCACGCACATGCACTCACCCGTGCATAATTTAGAAAAGAACAATGTATTTTTTTTTTTTTTTTTTGGATGAAGAGTTTCACTGTGCTGCCCTGGCTCTCCTCAGACTTGCGGACACCCTCCTGCCTCAGACTTGCGGACACCCTCCTGCCTCAGACTTGCGGACACCCTCCTGCCTCAGACTTGCGGACACCCTCCTGCCTCAGACTTGCGGACATCCTCCTGCCTCAGACTTGCGGACATCGTCCTGCCTCAGACTTGCGGACACCCTCCTGCCTCAGACTTGCGGACATCCTCCTGCCTCTGCATTACAAGGCTTTGGCACCCAGCAAGAAAACAAAACAAAACAAAAAACAAACAACCAAAGAAAAAGCCTTAATTTTTTTTTTTTTTTCATTTGAGAAAGGGCTGTCGTCTATAATCGACACACGGCTCTGTATGGAGGCTGAGCCTCTCCAGTTGTCCTCCACCACAGCCACCTCCACCCCGCGTTCCTTCAGGTCTCTGGGTCCCTCTGACCTCAGGGCCTCCGCACCGGCTCTTCCCCTACCTGAGGCATGTCCCCAGTCAGCTAGAGTCCGTGTCCTGACTCCAAAGGTTACCTTTCCCCGGATGCCGGCACAAGCCCACCTGAAACTGCCTGGATGCTCGGGCCACCCAGCTGCCCGAGCCTCCCCTCCGCCGTCATTTGTCCTCGCTCGCGCGCATCAGTTTGTGTGAGTGTCACCATTGTATCAACACGTGCCGCTGGAGCAGAACAGTGTCACTCTTGGGTTTGTTTTTATTTACGTGTGTCTGTGTTGGGTGCTCAAGGAGCGCAGAAGGGGCAGCAGACTCCTGGGGCTGGAGTCGCGGGTTCAGGCCTTAGCTGTGTAGCCATCTCTGCAGCTTTTTTTGGGGGGGGTTGTTTGTTTGTTTGTTTGTGTTAAGTAGGGTCTCATTAGCTCAGGCTAGCCTAGAACTTTCTTCCTATCCTTCTGCCTCCATCTCCTAGTGGGAAGTTTTTGATTTTTTTGAGACCAAGTCCTACTCCAGAGCTCTGCCGGGTATAGAATTTACTAAGTAACTCAGGCGGCCTGGAACTTGCAAGGATCCTCCTGCCTCAGTTTCTCTGGGCCATCATCCAATGCATTGTATTTCTTCTCGACGTGTGTCTAAGAGCCCCAGCCCTGCCAGGCACGTAGCAGGTACTCTACAGAGTATGGTGAGTGACTCTAAGTGCACAGGGAACAGGGAAAAAAGAGGCGGGTAAAAGTTTGGTGCGACAGGTTTTGGGGAACAGAGGGCCAAGGAGGAAGCCCAGGCCCCTGAAGGCAGGGGTGTGGGGCAGGGATAGGCCGCCAGGAGGCAGGAGGGGAAGGTTGAGCCCGGGATTGGGGCATCCTGTTCTCCCACTCGAGTCTGCCTACGCACCCTTCCTTGGGCTGGGCTTCGCTGCAGACACCGCAGGGAAGGACAGGATGGAGAGGGGGACAGTGGGGGCGCTAACTGGCACAGCGGGTTTGGCGGGTCCCTACATTTGGCAAAAGACAGCACCAGGGAGAGGTGAGCATGGTGCTAAGACAGTCTTAGGTGATGCAGTGCGTAGATCATCTGTCCCACCTGAAAACCCCACACCCCACCCCTCCAAATACCACACCCACATCTAAAACAGGCTGTGCCTGTCTCATCGCTGGCACACGTGATTCTACACAGGGCCTTTCTTGGTCAGATGCAGGGGTGCAGACCTCAGACTTCCTCCCTGGACTAGCCCCGGCCGCGTGCTCAGGCTCACGCACGCCGCTCCGCCCCTCAGTGAGTCCCTGGACATTCTTCCTTCTGCTCCTTGCCCACCTGTCCACCTGTCCACCTCGGCAGCCTATGGGGACCCAGGTTCTCTTGTTCTGAGCATCCCAGGCCAGGCAATCCCTCCTGAGTGGTGACAGGCCTGGGGCTTCTGCATGGCCTTGAGCCCTGTGCAGCGCCGTGCAGTGAAGTAGTGCTTGGTTCTGGTGCCCTGGGCGGCAGCTCCTCTGCGTGGAGCAATCAGGGTGGGGTGAAGATGGTTTCTGCCACACCGCCCACCTCAAGATGGACTGCCTGATTAGAGGGGACAGCAGGCACACAGCCAGCTCGGGTGTCAGCTGCCCACCTCTTCCCCACCCTGTGTGAGGTCTTCCTTTCCTCCCTAAGGGACCCTACAGTAGCCTTGGGAGACAGGGGGACCTCCCTCCCATAAGTTGCCCTTCCCCGTCCATTTCCAGGACTGGGGGGTTAAATGTCCATTTCATCTGTCTGGATCCTGGAGCTCTGGGAACCCAGATTCGTCCCTGCCCTGTCCCATCCCCACGCCATTCAGGTTCCTCCTCCCTGACTCAGGACTGACGCCCCAGCCTCACCCTCTGGGGAGCCCTGCCTCTCACAGACTGAGCTCTCCTGGTATTTTTGGCAATTACTGGATTTTAATGGAAAGGCTGGGCTCTGAAGGTGACAATGGCCTGATTCCTTGGATGCCTGACCTCATGACCCAGTGACCTCCCTCTCTCACATGTGAACTCCATCAGCAAAGTGGCACGTTACTGCGCTGGGAGAGGGGTCTGAGGACACTCAGGTCCCCATGTCACCAGGGATGAATAGGTATCCAGATGTCACCACCCAGGGCCAGAGCAACATCCTTCCCAAGGCTCCCCTCCGTGGCTGGAGGAACGCCCCTCAGCATCTCTCCAGCTTTGCCCCACCAGGCATGTGCACTCAGATTTCACTCTGCTGTGTCTTCCTGTCCAGAGTTTTCCCTATTCACATCAACTGTCCACATACTGATGCCACCCACAGCTGGCAGACATAACATGGATATCATATCCACCTATACAAGCATCCACCCACTATCCTTCCATCCATCCATCCAACCATTCATCTACCTATCCTTCCATCCATCCATCCATCCATCCATCCATCCATCCATCCATCCAACCATTCATCTACCTATCCATCCATCCATCCATCCATCCATCCATCCATCCATCCATCCAACCATTCATCTTCCTATCTGCCTGCAACCATGTGTGCGTGTGTGTACACACGAGTGTGTGTGTGTATGTGTGTGTGCATGTGCGTGTATGTGCGTGCGTGTGAGTGTGCGCGTGTGTATGAGTGTGTGTGCGTGTGTATTTGTGTGTGAGTGTGTATGAGTGTTGTGAGTGTGTGTGTATTTGTGTGTGAGTGTGTATGTGTGTGTGTGGGCGCATGTGTATTTGTGTGTGAGTGTGTATGAGTGTGTTGTGCGCGTGTGTATTTGTGTGTGAGTGTGTATGTGTGTGTTGTGCGCGTGTGTATTTGTGTGTGAGTGTGTATGAGTGTGTTGTGCGCGTGTGTATTTGTGTGTGAGTGTGTATGAGTGTGTGCATGTGTATTTGTGTGTGAGTGTGTATGAGTGTGTGTGCGCACGTGTGTATTTGTGTGTGAGTGTGTATGAGTGTGTGTGTGTGTGTGTGCACGCGCACACGCGCGCAGGCTCATGTAGAGGCCAGTATTCGACCTCAGCTGCCTTTGTTCAGGAGCTACCCACAGGGTCTGCGTCACTGTGACCAGGGCTCCCTGGTGAACTAGACTCGCATCTCACCTCAGTGCTGGAGACAACAGGCACACACTGCCAGACCTGGCTTTCACCTGGGTTGTGAGGGTCCAAATTCAGGTCTTCATATTTGTCCAGCAAAAGTACTTTACAAACTGAGCTATTTCCCAGTTTATCCAGCACACAGGTTTTTAAAAATGCATTTATTTTATGCATGTAAGTATTTTGTCTGTATGTGTGTTTGTGTACAATGTATGTGTCTGGTGCGCCCAGAGGTCAGAAGAGGGCATCAGATTCCCTGGACCTGGAGTTATGGGTGGTTGTGGGCTGCCATGTGGGTGCTGAGAACTGAATCTGGGTCCCCAGCAAGGGCAGCCAGTGCCTTTAACTGCTGAGCCATCTCTCCAGCCCCCATCATATAACTTTTAAAGCTTTGTGATCACTTTTGAGACAGGGTCTCATTCTGTGCAATGAGGCAGACACTCCTGCTCCAGCCTGTAGAGTGTGAAACCACAGTCAGTCATGCATCACCAGTTTTCTTATGCCTTCCGAAAAACTGTTTGATGCTCCGCACGGTGGTGCACACCTTTAAGCCCCGCACTCAGGAGACAGAGGCGGGTGGATCTCTGTGAGTTCAAGGCCAGACTGGTTTATAGAGTGACTTTCAGTATTGTATTGAAAAACAAACAAAAATTATTTTTGGGTTTCGTTCTGCGTGTGGTTTGTGCACATGAGTGAGTGCCTTTGGAGACCAGCAGAGGGCGTCAGTGCCCTGGAAGCAGAGTTAAAAGACGCTTATTAGCCCCTGATAGGAGCTGAAAACTGAACTCAGGTCCTCTTAAGACTAGTGTGTGCCTGTCTGTTTGCCTGCCTGCCTACCTGCCTGCCTGCCTTCCTCTCTCTCTTCCTTCCTTCCTTTCTCCCTCCCTTCTTTTCTCTCTTTTTTCCTTTTTTCTTTATCTCTTTCCTTTTTGTTTTGGTTTTTATTTTTTGAGACAGGGTTTCTCTGTGTAGCTTTGTAGACCAGGCTGGCCTTGAACTCACAGAGATCCGCCTGCCTCTGCCTCCCGAGTGCTGGGATTAAAGGTGTGTGCCACCACTGCCCAGCTTCCCTTTTTATTTATTTACTTATTTATTTACAGGGTTTCTGTGTGCAGTTCTGTAACTGGCTGTGTAGACGGTCTGCTCTCAGGTCCACAGTGATCTGCCTGCCTCTGCCTTCTGAATGCTGGGTTAAAGGCGTGTGCCGCCACATCTGGCTGTGTGTGCTCTTCACCAGGGAGCCATCTTTGTGGTACCACACCATGTCTTTTAAAGTGAGAAGAGGTTGAGAGGAGGCTCAGCAGTTAAGGGCACGCACTGCTCTCACAGAGGAGCTGAGTTTAGCTCCCAGCCCCTGGCAGCTCAGTTCTGGGGATCCAATGCCCTCCCTCTCCTAGCCTCCTTGGGCACCCCCTGTACTCACGTGCACATGCCCAAACAAATGTAACTTTAAAAGTAAAATAAAATCTTCAAAAATTGTTTTTGAAAGTTGAAAAAAATGGGTGAAATTAATTTTGGGGATGTAATTTATTTCATGCAAGGTACTTTGGGTTAAATCAGTTCAACATGTAATTCATATCAAATTTATTGAGATATTCTGCAGGTCTTGTATTTTCTCTGAAAACTAGCTGAAGGGCAGGGCAGGTGGATGGATGATAAGGGACGGATCGATTTGGGCAGATAATGGGTGACTAGGTAGGTGGAACAAGTTGATAGCTGGGTGGATAGCTGTGTTTTTGTGGGTGGCTGGCTTGATAAATTGAAAGACCAGTGTCTAGGGCTGGAGAGATGGCTGACTGATAAAGAGCACTTGTTGCTTCCAGAGGACCGAGGTTCAATCCCCAGTGCCCGCCCAGTGGCTCACAAGCGTCTGGAACTCCAGACCTGGGGAATCTGATGCTTTCTCCTGGCTTCCTTGGGCATCAGGCATAGATGTGATGGGCAGATATAAATACGGATAAAACACCCATGCAATAAAATTAAAATTTGGAAAAAGATCGATATCTGAATAAATGGTGGCAGGTCAGTGATCGGATCTGTAACTGGATGAATAAGTACAAAGATGGACAGGTGGGCTGGGCTTGGTGGCGCACGCCTTTAATCCCAGCACTTGGGAGGCAGAGACAGGCCGATCTCTGTGAGTTTGATGCCAGCCTGGTCTACAGAGTGAGTTCCAGGACAGCAGGGCTACACAGAGAATCCCTGTCTCAAAACACCAAAAAAAAAAAAAAAAAAAAAAAAAAGGAAAAAAAAGATGGAGAGACTGGTGATAGAAGGATGGTGGATGGGTAGATGAATGGATGGATGGATGGATGGGTGGATGGAAGGATGGTGGACGGGTGGTGGATGTGGGTAGGTGAATAGATGGAATAGATTGGTTGGTGGACAGATGTATGGATGGGTATGTAGAAACAAATGGTTAGATGGATGAATAAGAATATGTGATTATCAGATGAATGGATGATTGGATGGGTGGATGGACTCGTTGAAGAATAAATGATTGAATGGATAGATGGCTGAGTGAGGGAGAGGATGGATGGATGGATCAGTCAGTGAGTATAAGGATGGATTTATTGATAGATGGTTGAGTGAATAATGGATAAATGGGTAAAGGGCCTGTTAGATATCTGGGTAGATAGTTAGATGAATAGGCATGTGAGTAGAGGAATGCATGGACGGATGGATAGATAAATGGATGGATGGATGGGTGGATGGATGGGTGGATGGGTGGGTGGGTGGATGGTTGTGTGTGTGTGGGGGGGGGGGTGGGTGGATGGATGGGTGGATGGGTAGGTGGGTGGGTGGATGGATGGGTGGATGGGTAGGTGGGTGGGTGGATGGATGGATGGGTGGGTGGATGGATGGATGGATGGATGGATGGATGGATGGATAGGTGGGTGGGTGGGTGGATGGATGGATAGGTAGGTGGATGGATGGGTGGATGGGTGGGTGGATGGATGGATGGGTGGGTGGGTGGGTGGATGGATGGATGGATGGATGGATGGATGGATGGATGGATGGATGGATAGGTGGGTGGATGGATGGATGGGTGGGTGGGTGGGTGGATGGATGGGTGGGTGGGTGGACGGGTGGGTGGATGGATTGACAAGTGGATAGATCCATCAATGGTAAATGGATAGGTGAATATGTGGGTGGGTGGAAATGTGGGAATGACAATGGGTAGATGGATAGTGTGTGGGTAGATGGGTAAGAGGATCAATGTGTGGGTGTATAAGTAGGTAGGTGGGTGGATTGGGTTCAATGATAGATTCATGGATGTCCTGATGAATGGTTAGGGTGTATCAGTGATGGTATAAATGAATGGTGGAGATGCAGTGAGTAATGGGTGGATGGGTGGATTAGTGGATGGATGGGTAAATGGATTAAAGTGTGGTTAGATTTATGAATGGGTGGGTGGGTAGCTGGGTGAATAGATAAGGATAGAGGGGGATAAAGTGAATGGGTAATTGTGTGAATGGGTAGTTGTGTGGGTGAATGAATAGGTAAGTTGGTAGATATGAATGATATGTAGATGGATGGATGGGTGCATGGATAGATTGGTAGGTGGATGAATGGGTAAGTGGGTGCTGGTATGGATATAATGTACATATATTGATGATACATTGATGGGTGGACAGATAAAGTGGTGGTGTGTAGGTGGGTGGGTGAGTGGATAGATAAATGAACAGATAATTGGAATATTGGAGCGTGTTAGATGAGTTACTAAAGTAGGGAGAGTGGACTCATGAGTGGGTGGAATAGATCAACTGATGAATGGGCGGGTTGTCGTGTGAGAAGGTGGATTTGTGAATGGAGGAATGAATGATTAGGTGGATGTATATTAGTCAGCTTTTCATTAGCATAAGAAAATGCTGGAGCCAGGCTGTTTTATAAGGAAAAAAGTTGGTTTTGGCTACCAGATCGGAAGGACCAGGTGTAAACAGACTTATGCATGTGATTTCATGCCCGAAGCTCTCGCTGTGGGTGTGTGTGCTTAGGCTCTTTGTCCTGTTGATGTGTGGTGTCTTCCCCTCCTAAAGCCTCCTGGATGTGGGGGGGGAGTGTTGGTGACCTAATCTCACCTAATCACTTCCCAAAGCTTTGCCCGTACACATCCTGGTTGGATTACGTTCCCACCCTCATAATACTAGCAACAAACGGCTCTGGGGCTTTGAACTCTTGCAGAGAGGAAATTGTATTCACATTGAAACAGGTGGCTGGCTGGGGGATGCTCACTGGGGTTCTGCTCCTCCACCCAGGCGTGGAGGTCCCTTCCTCTGCTGCCGCCCCGAGGGCCTTCAGTCTCTTCCCTCCCTGTGCCCGGTGCCAACGACCCCACTATATAAGCAGCATCGCGGCCTCCATCGATGTCCCTCCCATCCGTCACTGCCTGAGATGCTTCTCTGTGACCCTCGGGAGGCTGAAGCCCTCTTGTAAGTTCTGCTCAGAGACTCACCTGGCGCCTGGCACACCCGTACTGCCTCCCGCTTTTGGGGGGCAGTGACTCAGTCCCCTGCAGACCTGCAGCACCTCAGCACTTCCTTGGGAAGTTACAGCTGATAGCAGCCCCGTCCTTGTGAGGCAGGCAGATGACAAAGCATTTAGGAAGAGCGTGTCTGTCTCTGTGTCTCTCACCATCTCTGTGCTTCTGTCTCTCTCTGTCTCTGTCCCTCATCCTGCCTCTGGTGCCCTCTGTCTCTTTCCTTATCTCTGACCCTAATCCTTTTGTCCTGCCCTGGCTGCACCTCTGTCTCTTGCCTCTCCATCTTACAAAATCAGCGCACAGGGTGGACTTGGCTCTTCCCCAGCATGCCCAGTGCCTGGCACAGCCGCACACGGACAGGCGGTGCTGAGCAAAACTTCCAAAACGAAGAGGGCCGCTGGGCAGCCGCGGGCAGCCAGCCAGTGCGACCACTGGGGTACAGCCGGAAGTCCCCACGGCTGGCCCTGGACTCTGGTCGCGTGGAGCCTTTGCCCTCTCCCTGGGAGAGCACCAGCCTCTCCCTCCCTGCCGCCGGCAGGAGGCGTGGGCAGCAGCTGGGAGAACCGGCTGTGCCCCTCCCCTGGGCCGGCCTGGTAGGCACCTGGCACTGGCGGGCGCGGCAGACGCTGTGCACCTGGCCCCGACGCCAGCCCGGCTACCTCCTCCCTGCCCGCCATGGACGGGCCACAGCCCCCAGCCCTGTGGGGCGCGTTCGAGAACCGTATCTCCGAAATTAGGTGAGGCAGTGCGCTTGCCAGGGCCTGGGGAGGGTGGGGACGGGTCCTGGCCAGGGAGGGACCCCCACACACACTGGATTCAGTCATGGATGCTGCTCTCGTGCTCCGGTTGTTCTGTCGCGGGAGGGGGCAGGGCCTTTACTAACCTAAACTGGGTAAGGGGAACCGGGATCCCGGTCCCCAGCAGCTGCAGAAGAACAGGGCTGCGGAATCCTACACCAGCTGGGAACCCCACACTTCTCATGTGTGCCTACTCCATCTGAGAGACGTCGGGGAGCATGGGATGCTGGCAGAGGGGCAAATGGGTCTTGGATGCCAAGAGAGCAGCGAGAGTCTAGGGCCGATCTCTCTCCTCGCGCAGTGAATGTGCATAGTTCCTGTTTCTGGAGATGAGTCAGATACTCAAAGACAACTCACTTAGCAGATGGAGAAACTGAGGCTGGAGGGATCAGAGAGCCTTTGAAACCTCTCCATACCCTCCCCTTGGCTTCAATTCTCCACTAAGCAAGCAGAAGCCCAGAAAGGGTCTGCAGCTCCCAGCAAATCACAGTGAGGGGCCGGCCTTATCATCAGCCCTCCCAGGACCCCCATGGTACCGTGGTACCCTGAGCTGTGTGTGTGTGTGTGGGGGGGGTTGCAGCTAAGCCCTGTCCCCACCCGGGTTGCTTCACTCCAACATGGTACTGTTCCAAGTCCTCCCTTCCCCTGCCCCAGCCAACAGCCAGGGTGTGGAGAGGCGACCCAGACTCCCGGGACCAGGTGGTTGAATCTGATTGCTGTGTGACCTAGACAAGCTCTCTAGTATCTCTGGGCCCCTCCGCCTTGGTTGAACGCTCCTCTCTGTACCGCTCTTCAGTCCTCACCCCAGCTGGCACCTCCTTCTGTGTTTCTGTCCAGTTGGGCCACCGAGTCCCTGGAATGACGGCTGTCTGCAAATGAGTGTCAGTCACTTGCTGTCTCTGCACCCGTGTTGTCACCCTGGGTGTAGGCTTCATTCTTCCCCCCACTTTCCCTTGCGTGACCACGGCCTGTCTGTGGGTCCCCACACGGTCCGCACAGGACTCTTCTCACGGCCCACCATCTCCCTCTGGAGCCTCTCCCAGCCTCCCAACCCCAGTGGTCAAGGAGCTGCCTCACCCATCCCGCCTGCTAGGGTGAGACTCCTTAGCACCCGGCCCCTCCAGGCCCCACCCACCCGAAGCACCCTCCCCTCCGACATTCCTTTCGCCCCACGGCTTCAGGTCCCTGGTCACACCCCAGTCTTCCCTGCCCCGCGCCTCTGCACATCCAGATTTGCCCTCTGTAGAGACTGACAGAGAGGCTGCTTCCTAAGCCCCAAGTCCACCACGGACTCGTGCGTTAGTGTCCTCTGCGGCTCCCCGTACCCAGGGCAAGGGCCTTCAACGTTGTTTTAAGGTTTAGAATGCTTTGTTCAGGAGGAATTTCCTGAGCCAAAGGGAGCGATAGGAATGGGGACGGCCTGGATGTGGCTGCAGGTGGGAGTGGCTGTGGCCCTCATCTGCTCGCCACATCCCAGTTCTCACCCCCGCGGCCCACCCCAGCCCTGTGCTGTGTTCTCCCCTTCCCTAGCAATCTCCACACCCTCTTTTATTGGCCAAACTGCTTCTCAGGGTTGAAGATGTAGTTTTGAGTTTCAAACCTCAGCTGGAGGAGAGAGGGAGTGACAGACACACAAAACCTAGCTTGCCATGGTCCATCTTCAGATCTATCCTGCCCTGGGCACCGTGGCAGCCAGGTGTAGGAAACTCCTGAGGACAACGGCCAGGAATGAATGAATGAGTGAGTGAATGAATGAATGAATGAACGAACGAACTGAAGAATGAGATTAGGAAACCTTTGATCTTGGGGTGAGTCAGGACTGCAGGAGGGACCAGGCGTGGTGGGCAGAGGGCATCAGCAGAATCCCATAGGGCGAAGCGCAGCGCCTCATCCTGCCACGCCCCAGAGGCAATAAATGATCCCTTTTTTAAGCCTCCTAAACAAGAACAGGTGAGCCATGATCTGTTCTAGATTATGGGTCATGTGATGCAAACTGTCCAGGATTTAATTTGGGCTAAAGGACAGTCAGCAAGATGCAGCCCTTGAAATGTTCTGGATAATGGGGTTGGTTATGCAGTGTGCTTTATACGATGAGGCCTCGTGTGGATCTGGAGGACTGAAAAAGACAGAAGAAGCCTGGGGCGTGGCTCAGGGTTGAGTCCTGTGCCACAGCAGCCAGGTATCTGTCCCAGCACTCTGGGGAAGGGGGACGAAGAGGTCAGGGTCACCCTTGGCTACAAAGTGAGTTCAAGGCCAGGATAGGCTAAATGAGAACCTCCTCTTTTAAAAGAGCAGGAGGCGGTGATAACAGGAGAGAGATGCCGGAGGCGGGCGGGGCGAGGTCAGGCAGCAGGTGGCAGAACCACTGTGGGGCGGAGACCAGGCTCTTCCATGCTAGCAGCCTCCTGGTGGCCTGCCCAGGTGAGAGGACCACAGATGAATGACCAAATATCAGCCTCCCATCCAAGAGGCGAGAGCCTGAGAAATTAAGGGGCTGCCTCAGGTCACCCAGACGCAATTAGTGTGAAGCCAGATCTGAGCCACAGAGAGCAAACTCTCTCCTTCCCTGAACTTGGGTAAGAGGACCATGGGGAGGAGCTCAGTCCTCCACCCTCTGTAGGTGGTGCTCAGCGAGTGCTCCACTGGGGAGTCCCTCACACCCTCGGGAGAAGGTTTAGCTGCTGACTTGTGCGCCTGGGTGTAGAGAGCTCTTCCCACCCAGAATCGCTGTGGATGCTTTATTTCTTTCTGGTGCTGGGTATCAAACACTGGGCCTCACAGAAGCTGTCCAAGTGCCCTACCACTGAGCCATGTCACCAGCCTCCCACTGGGGAATTGTAGACAGGGGCTCTGCTCTGAGCCCAGCCACCAGCCTTCCCTTTACCCCACAGCATTTGTATTATGTTATTTCTTCCCTTGTGCACGTGTGTGGGCTTGTGGCTGTCACTCACTGCACATGGAGGTGGAGGACAACTCCCCTGCCATGATGCTGGTCCCAGGGATGGAGCTCGGGCCCTTAGACTGGCAGCAGGTCCTTTATCCATGGAGCCACTCCTAGGTCTTTTTACTTTTTGCTTGGGACATAATCTTGCTAAGATGTCCATGCTGGCCTTGAACTTGGGATCCTCTTGCCCCGAGCCCTGGAACAGCTGGAATTTCAGGCCTTCCAGGCAGTTTCTGTGTCTGGTTTTCCAGCTCAGCAGTGGGGAGATTTCACATACTTTGACATGGAATTTGGTTCCCTGCTGAAGCATCCATTAAGCAATAATAGATAGGCTTTAAGCAACAAACACAACAGCAATGCCTACCTGGGGCTCAAGTGGGCAGGGCAGGGCCCCTTGGTAAGAAGCAGGAGGTGGCTGGGTGCTGGTGGTGCACACCTTTAATCCCAGCACTCAGGAGGCAGAGGCAGGTGGATCTCTGAGTTCCAGGCCAGCCTGGTCTACAGAGTGAGTTCCAGGATGGCCAGACCTATACAGAGTAATCCTGTGGGGGGGGGCAGGAGATAACAGTCCCCTCCGTCAGGCCTTAGGGTCCTGAGGGGCCACTGGCAAGATGGGCTGGGGAGTGGAAACTCCCAGTGTCTGGGGCCACTTGAGGAGAAAATGTGGGACCCAACATTAGTGGCATCAAATGCTGAGGCAGCACGGGGCATCCAGGTAGCGTCAGGGAGATCTACGCCAGAAGCCTCAAGGGGGAACCAGAGCCAGGAAAGCCCGGCCCAGGCAATCTGAGCTGGAAGGCCCTGTTGCTCACTCACCAGGCCCAGGGGATCTGTCGTGCCTATAAAATGGGTGACAGCTGAGAGTCGGATTTGTGCCCCATATGGAAAGGAGCTGTCTGCTTTGAGGAGGGATTGCGGAAGGAAAGGGGCCATTTGTTGTTTTTGTTTTCAGACATTTATTTATTTAATGTATTTCTGTATATATGTGTGTTTGTGTGTCTGTGCACAAGAGTGTGGGTGCCCACAGAGGCCGGAAGAGTCAGACCCCTCCATCTGTAGGCACAGGCAGTTGTGAGCTGTGCAGTGTGGGTGCTGGGAGCTAAACCCCAGAGCCCGGGACGAGGATTGGAGCAGTGTGCATGCTCAAACACCGAGCCATGTCTCCAATCCCAGTTTGTGAGGCAGAATCTTACTCCATTCTGTAGCCCAGGCTAGCCTTGAACTCATGGCAATCCTTCTGCATCAGCCTCACAAGTGCTGGGAAATAAGAGCGGTGAGTCATCATTCTCAGCTGGTTTGGAGATTTTGCATCTCCTACTTCCTTTTCCAACTGCCACTGAGTCCTCTTGAGCCAGGAAATGGGGGGGGGCGCAGGTAGAGAAAGAGAAACCAGGAGTTCCCCAACGAGGCCCGAGCCCAGGGCCCTGCTCACAGGCTCACTCTTGTGTAACACCCTGCTGGCCTTCCTTCCCCTCCCTCTGTTTGTTTGGGACAGGGTGGCCTTGCCTGTCCTGGAACTTGCTCTGTAGACCAGGCTGGCCTCAAGCTCACAGAGATCTGCCTGCCCAGGACTGGGATTAAAGGTGTGTGCACTACTGTGCCTAGCTCGCTCTATCTCCCTCCCTCCCTCCCTCCCTCCCTCCCTCCCTCCCTCCCTCCCTCCCTCCCTCCCTCCCTCCTTCCCTCCCTTCCTGTCTGCTGTGTTTCTTTCCGTCTTTCATTGTGTGTGTTTCTGAATGTGATGTATGTGTTGTGTGCCATGTATGTACTGGTATACTCAGCTGTGCATGCCATGTGATAGCTGGAGATTGGCGTCTTATTCTAGTACTGTCCACATTTTCTGTTTGTTTTGTGTGTGTATGTGTGTGTGTGTGCACGTGTGTGCTGTTTGTGCAGGTGCCATAGGATGCCAGAAGAGGGCACCAGATCCCCTGGAGTGGAGTTATAGGCAGTTGTCATCTGCTTGACATGAGTTCTGGGATCCAAACTTGTGTCCCTTGCAAAAGCACCAAGTACTTTTACTGCTGAGCTACCTCCAACTCCTTACCTTGTTTTGTGAGACAGGGTCTCTCTCTCAGACACTGGAGAGTCCCAGAGATCTGCTGTTCTCTGCCTACCACAGCATTAAAATACAGACACCACAGCACCAAGACACACACCCCACAGCACTGAGATTCAGACAGACACACACACAGCACTCACACACACACACACACACACACACACACCCCACAGCACTGAGATTCAGACAGACACACACACAGCACTCACACACACACACACAGACACACACACACATGCACACACACACACACACACACACACACACCCCACAGCACTGAGATTCAGGCAGACACACACACAGCACTGACACACACACACACAGACACACACACACATGCACACACACACGCACACACACACATACCCCACAGTGCCCGGCTCCACATGGTTGGTGCTGAGGACAGAACTTAGACACTCGTGCTTGCACAGGGAGCACTTTCCCCACTGGGCCATCTCCCCAGCTCCGCCCCTTTCCTTCTTTCTGCTGTGTTGGGTGGGATGGAACTCAGGCCTCTAAGGACGTTACTCCTCTGAACCATGCCCAGTCCCCCACTAGGGGACTCTAGGCGGGGGCATGGCCACTGAGTCACGCATGCCTTCAGCCTTCCAGCACCTCACTTTTGCAGACTCAGCATGAGCCCCCAGGTAGACGCTTCCTTGATGCCACAGCTACAGTTGAGTGGGAGAGAAGGCCCACACCCGCCGTCCCTGCACAGGGAGTGAGACGAGGGGTCGCTGAAGGGCTGAGGCCAGCCTGGGCTACTGAGTGAGACCCTGCCTTTAGAAGAACAAAACCAGAGAACTACAATATAAGTTAGCAGGGTTTGCTTCTTTCCCACACTAAGCCTGAGCTCTGCGGTGTGTTCTTTCTGTCTGGTGACCACTCAGGCATCTGCTCTGCCTGGGGAGAGATTCCATTAGCATTTCGATCTCATCGTGGTCACAGCTGACAAGTCAGCTCGCAGGCCCTGGCTGTTCCCAGCCTGCTAACCAAGCTTCCCACCTTCAAAACTGACATCAAGTCAGTAACAGATGGGGAGACTCAGAGCCTTGGTCCCTGCCCCGGAGGTCACAGTTTGAATACTCGGCAGCATATGGGGCTGGTGGCTGTGGCATGGGACAGGACGCTGGGTCGGTGGGAGGCTCGGGGCCATAAAGGCACACATGGGCTGAGTAAATGGGGGCGCGTGTCAGAGAGAAATGGGAAGAGCCCCAGGCAAGAGGCCACTAGGAGCCTGGTGTGGTAGAGCGTGGAGCATTTGGGAACAGACTGAGCCTGTGAAGAGCGGGTGGAGAGGAGACCGTTCAGGCCCTTCAGGGAACTTAAGGCCCTTCAGTGGACACTCCACATTCCCCAGCCTCTGTCTTCCTCTCTCAAATGCACCAACAAGATGGGGGCTGTACCTCAAAACCTAAGTTAGGTATTATATGGTCAATCAGGTGCTGGGCATAAAAACACCATTTAAAATTATTTGCTTTATGCTGGATGTGGTGGCACATGCCTTTAGTCCCAGCACTCGGGGGACAGGGACAGGAGGATCTCTGTGAGTTCGAGGCCAGCCTGGTCTACAGAGTGAGTTCCAGGACAGCCAGGGCTGTTCCACAGAGAAACCCTGTCTAGAAAAACCAAACACAATTTTTTTGTTTTGTTTTGAGACAGGGTCTATAGTCCAGGCTGTCTTTGAATTCAAAGCAATCCTCCTGCCTCAGTCTCCTGAGTATTGGGGTTACAGGCCTGTGTGACCAGGCCTATGGCTATTCCATTTTATGTCAGATACTGGAGTGCCCTCACATTCTGGAATCTATACAGACCTGTCTGTGCTGAAGGCAACATCTTTTACAAACCTAGAAAGTATCAACCACCTTTGCCTGAGCAAAACCAGCCAAATACGAGGGAATAGCTAGAATGAAGAGAGTCCTGGGCCAGCCTCATCCAGTCTGGGGTGGAGAACAGAGCAGCAGTGGCTGCTGGGGCTGATGGGAAGGTACACACAGCCTACAAAGTTCTGCCTCCTGACGGTGCTGTCACAGGGGCTTCTGCCTCCTGACGGTGCTGCCACAGGGGCTTCTGCCTCCTGACGGCGCTGTCACAGGGGCTTCTGCCTCCTGACGGTGCTACCATAGGGGCTTCTGCCTCCTGACGGCGCTGTCACAGGGGCTTCTGCCTCCTGACGGTGGCTACCACAGGGGCTTCTGCCTCCTGACGGTGGCTACCACAGGGGCTTCTGCCTCCTGACGGCGCTACCACAGGGGCTTCTGCCTCCTGACGGCGCTGTCACAGGGGCTTCTGCCTCCTGACGGTGGCTATCACAGGGGCTTCTGCCTCCTGACGGTGCTGTCACAGGGGCTTCTGCCTCCTGACGGTGCTGTCACAGGGGCTTCTGCCTCCTGACGGCGCTGTCACAGGGGCTTCCGCCTCCTGACGGTGGCTATCACAGGGGCTTCTGCCTCCTGACGGTGCTGTCACAGGGGCTTCTGCCTCCTGACGGTGCTGTCACAGGGGCTTCTGCCTCCTGACGGTGCTGTCACAGGGGCTTCTGCCTCCTGACGGTGCTGTCACAGGGGCTTCTGCCTCCTGACGGTGCTGTCACAGGGGCTTCTGCCTCCTGACGGTGCTGTCACAGGGGCTTCTGCCTCCTGACGGTGCTGTCACAGGGGCTTTTACTTTGTTGGCTATCGTTCCTCAAATGAAATGCTTTTTAAAGGACAAAAGTGTAAATTATTTTATTTCATGTGTATGGGTATTTCTCACGCATGTCTATGTACCACATGTGCCTGGTGCTATTCCATAAGACCCCACAGAATTGGAGTTACAGACGGTCGTGAGCCACCATGTGTGTACTGAGAATTGAGCCTGGGTCCTCTGGAAAAGTGCTCTTATGCACTGAGTCATTTCTCTCAGAAGAAAACTTTTAATTAAAAATAAGAAAACAACAAGAGTGGGTAGGGTATTCTTTGCAAAGCATGAGATGAGGCTGGGCCATGACTCTGGTGGAACCCTGCCCAGGATGTCTCAGTGAGGGGCTGGGGTGTGGCTCAGTGGTAGAGGCTCTGCCTAACATGGACCAGGTCCTGGGTTCAATGCCACCATTTTGGGGCAGTGGATTGGGGCGGGGTGAGATGGTGTAGATGGACCTCAAAGTCCTCATGGTACAGTGACCAAGGAGTGAGCAAAGTGATGAGAAAGATGTGATGTTTGTGATCAGTGAGGCTGAGAGAGTAAGAGCAAGAGGAGGCGTCCCAGAGCAGCATGAAGCTCACACACATGCACATGCGCATGCACACACACACACACACATATCACACATCACACATGCACACACACACATCACACATGCACACACACGCACACACACACATCACACATCACACATGCACACACACGCACACACACACACACATCACACATGCACACACACTCACACACATCACACATCACACATCACACATACACACACACGCACACATGCACACATGCACACATGCACACACACACACATGCACACACACGCACATCACACATTACACATGCACAAACACACACACACACATCACACATCACACATGCACACACACGCACACACACACATCACATCACACATGCACACACACACATCACACATCACACATGCACACACACACACACACATCACACATGCACACACACACATCACACATCACACATGCACACACACACACATCACACATCACACATGACACACACACACACATCACACATCACACATACACACACACGCACACATGCACACATGCACACACACACGCCCATGCACATGCATGCACACACGTACATCCATGCACTCGAACACACACCCATGCACAGACACACACACACACACACCCAAGCACAGACACACACACCCAAGCACAGACACACGCATACTCTCTCTGGAAAACACACACATCACACATGCATACATACACACATGCACACATACACACACACACGCCCATGCACATGCATGCACACACGTACATCCATGCACTCGAACACACACCCATGCACAGACACACACACACACACACACACACACACAAGCACAGACACACGCATACTCTCTGGAAAACACACACATCACACATGCACACATGCACACACACACGCCCATGCACGTGCATGCACACACGTACATCCATGCACTCGAACACACACCCATGCACAGACAACACACACACACACACACACCCAAGCACAGACACACGCATACTCTCTCTGGAAAACACACACATCACACATGCACACATGCACACACACACGCCCATGCACGTGCATGCACACACGTACATCCATGCACTCGAACACACACCCATGCACAGACACACACACTCTCTCTCTGGAAAACACACACATCACACATAACGCATGCACACACGCGCGCGTGCGCCCACGCACTTGAGTACACACACACACCCACACATGCACACACACATGTACACACATGCACTTGAGCACACACCCACACACAGAAACATGCACACACATGCTCTCCCACACACATGCATGCGTCTTTCCTGAGGCTCACATGGCAATGACCTTGACAGTTGCTCACTCATGAATAAATGGTTACAGGAATATATGTGTGATCTACAGCTAGAAATATTTTACAACCTAAATAAACTTTGATTTGGGTAGCACTGGGGATTGAACCCAGGACTCTGTGTGCCAGGCCGGTGCTCTACCATCCAGCCATGCACCTCTTTTCACCTTTTTTTGTTTGTTTTTTTTTTGAGGCAGGGTCCCTCTATGTGCAGCAGTGTCTCTGCCTCCTAAGTGCTGGTACTAAAGGTGTGCGCCACCACCAGACTCCTCCTCTTCCTGTTTTGAGACAGGGTCTCGTGAAATTTCCCAGGCCAGTCATGTAATCACGATCTTCCTGCCTCGTCTTCTCAGCTGCTGGGCTGACAGGCCTGTTCCATCAGCTCCAGCTTCTCTGATGCATTTTAAGCTGCAGCTACACACCAGGACCTTTGACCCCCACACATGCTGGGCTTCGGGTTACTAGAGTTCAGTTTGTTTCCGGCTTCTTTAAAGCAAATGCTTGTGTGTGGTAAATTTCAGAAATGCAACGGATGCCAGCTGAGGATACTGTCAATACAGAAACGTGCGAGGCGTGGTAGTTAGCGCATCTTTAATCAGGAGGCAGGGCAGTCGACCTCTGAGTTCGAGGCCGGCCTGGTCTACAGCGTGAATTCCAGGACAGCCAGGGCTGCACAGAGAGCCCTGTCTGGGATGGCGGCGGGGAGATGGACGAGCATCTTTGTGAGGAGCTGGGTGAAAACGTTTTACTGAGCACTCACTTCCCTCTTGGCTTCTGGTTCTTCAGGGCTGCAGTCAACATCTTGCGGCTTTCACTGGGTTCTTTGTCAAGGTCATCTGTGCATCCCGTGCATCTCGGGGCGGGAGACATGTCTTTTCACCTAACAGATACAAAGAGTACTGCCCCTCACCCTAGCTCCCTGGTTCTTGAAGGTAGAATGCCCTCCCGTTTCCTTACCAGTGGGGAGGTACACAGAAAGGAGGAAATCCACTAAGAACTAAGTGATGGCAAGCAGAGTAGCCAAGGTGGGGAACCACAGGTGGGTGCCTGGGCCGGGCCGGCCACACATCACAGTGCACGGCTGGGAATGAAGCTCCAGCCAGGCTATGTGGCGAAAGCGTGAGTCATCTTGCCGAGTGAGTTGGGGACGCTGACACAATGCACTCCATGCAGAGGCCAGCGTGTGGTGAGCGGGTTGTGTGGAAGGGCATCCTGGCCAGCAAAGTCAGGCGGCTGAAATGCTATGCGGCCGGAGCTGGCTCAGAATGGGGACTCTGGTGAGCTGACCCCAACATGAGTCAGCAGGACAGTCTGGCGTCTGTGACAGTGGCGGCTGGCTGAGTGGGGCTACATGTGGAGCCTGAGACCCCACAGCGCATCCTCATGTCCTTAATGGTCCTCCTCAGAGGGACCTCTGAACCCCGGGAGCAAATTTTGAAATGTCCTGTTCCAGAGCTCCCTGTGTGAGATTAATTCCCCCTCCTGTCCCTCTTCCCCTTCCTCCTCCTTCTCTCCTTCTTCCCTCTCCTCCTCCTCTTTCTCATCATCTTCTGTCTTCTTTATTATGAGACATGATCCAGATATGTCGCCCAGGCTGGCCTCAAACTTGCAATCCTCCTGTCTCAGACTCACATACCATCAGTTTCTGATGTCTATAATGACGTCACCTGGAGCTGGCTGGCTCAGTCCCAAGGACAGATGTTGTTATTGGGCTCTCAGGGCTCATGACAGACTGACCAGCCTCCCGTGAAGGAGCCTGTGGTGTCCTTGCTCACATGCCCCCCGCAGTGGGAGAGTGGCATGGGTGAGGCAGACAAGAGAGTCCCTGGCCATCGTTGTGACAATGGATGGTGTGTTTATCTGCACGAGACTCTTAAAAGACAGAAGCACAGCTCAGGATTTGGCTCAGTTGGCAAGGCACACAGGAGGCCCTGCGTTCTGTGCCCAGCGCCACATAGGACAGGTGTGACGTGCACACCTGGACCCCAGCACTAAGGAGCCTGCGGCAGGATTGCCAGGACTGAGTCAGACCTGGGATGCTTAGTGAGGCCTGTCTCAAGAGACAAGCTGACAGCAGTGTAGAAAGAGGGGTGTGGCGGATGATGCCACACCTCAGGAGATGTGGGAACTCCCAAAGTCCCTCCAACGGGCTCGGGCTACCCGTCTTCACCCCAACAGCCTGGGCTGTCCCCTTAGCCCCTGAGGATGTCCCTGTGCTTGCTTCCTGTTCCTGTCAGTGGCGCAGTGGCCACACAGTCCTGGGAATTCTGTCATGCCTGGAGGTCACACAGAAATGGCGCTCTCTAGCGGACAGCCAGGTGTGTGCAGGACAGTCCCCTACTCTGGTTTCCAGGGACAAGTTTGAGGTTCATGGTTGGTTCCCCCCAAACCTTAGCACTACAGAGATGCCTTCTCCTCTCCTGCTGCCCTCTGTTGCTTCTTTGGGAGCGTGTTTACTCAAATTTTTGGGTTCAAATCTTCTCTGGCCTCCATGGCTGTGTGACATTAGCCAGGTGGCTCTACCTCTCTGAACCTCCATCGTCTCCTCCTAAGTCAGGGGTCATCAGAAGCCTCACGGTGTTGCTTCATGAATCCACAGAGTCAAGGAGGACTGTGAGGCCAAAATTCCCTTCCTTCAGCGGACACAAAAGCTCTCTCCCCAGAGCAGGCAGTGCTGGGAGTGTTTGGAGACATTGACCAAAACAGACAGAGCATAAATAGATAATTGTTGAGGCTGGAGAGATGGTTTAGCCATTACAGCACTGGCTACTCTTGCAGGGGACCTGGGTTCAGTCCTCAGCGCACAAGTGGCAGCTCACAACTGTGTGTAACTCCAGTTCCGGGGGATGGGACACCCTCTTATGACCCCTGCAGCCACATGCAGAGACACACGCAGGCAAAACACCCACACTTATTTTAACTATTAGTTAATTAACTAATTAATCTAAAGGAATGTTTTCACTGATGAGAGCCCTGCACAAAGTAGATAGTCAGAATACGGGGCTTGATTCCTCCACTCAGTACCTGAAGCCCTAAACAAGCCAGGATCCAAACCTTTTTGAGTGCTGGCACCACATCACGGGTAGAAGGTTGCATGCCTGACCTCACAGGAGCAGTCAGAGCCAAAACATGGGGAACCAAAATACCAGATGAGAAGTCTTTTGGGGCTATGAGAGTAAGTGGGAAATGCCTGGGAACCAGAGTTTAGATTCGGGCCCACTTCCCAAGGCATCTCCATGTGTGTATCCAGCTATCCCAAAAAACAAAATTCTCAACGTGAGCCTCTCTGAGCCCTGGGATTTAGGTGAGTTGAGGCAATATTCAGCCTGAGCTGTATGAACTGAAACAACTCAGTAAGGGGTGTGTGTGTGTGTGTGTGTGTGTGTGTGTGCGCGCGCGCGCGCGCGCGCATTCATGCGGACGGCTGGAGGATTTGTGTCCAGCCCATTGTCTACAGTCTGTCCTGCATGATGAGGCTCAGTGACATCATGGCATATTTCACACGGGGAGGAGGGAATGGAAGGTGAGGGTACGGCAGGGTTGACTCAGAGATGATGGCACAGAGCGACAGGCAGATGGGATGTCTTGTGGGTCCTTGTGATGGCGTGTCTTACTTTCAGTGAGACAGGTGCTGCGGGTTCGAGCACGGGAAGGGGCCGAAGCACCTGGTCCTAGGTGAGTCCTCTCCTGCCGGTGGGAAGAGCTGACAGTGGCCTTAGTGGGGCCGTATAAATGCGCGATGACTACAGCGGTCAAGGCTATGGGTGATGGCGGCCTTTCCTCCTTCCATCATCTCCTAACGTGGAAGCCTGTCTAACTTCAGCCCTTCCCTTCTCCACCCGGGGCTGAGCTGGCTGCCTTGTGAGGATGAGACATGCCCGTGGCACCGGCACAGGGAATGAGGAAACCACGAGACATAAACCCAAAGCCGCATTATGTGCCTAGGAGCAGCGAGGGTTAGAGATGGACTCCGCAGAGCGGGGAGGCCAGGTGGAGGCCAGAGCCGGCATGAAGGTGGGGATGAGGAGGGAGTGGGAGCACTGTGGAGGAGCCTGCAGGACGGGAGGGAGCTCTGGAATCTCAGAGGCCCTCCCCTGGCTGGTGAAGCCCCTGCAGTTTCCAGGGCTGAAGGCACAGGCAGGGAGGGGCACCAGTGTTCTGGGACTTTCTCTCTAATCCGTCCTTCATTCACTCACTCTTGTCCATTTGATTGCTCATTCACTCATTCTCCTAGTCATTGTCAATTTCCTAGTGCATTGATTCACTTTCTCACTCACTCAATTCTCTCGGGCGTTCTTTTATCCACTCTTCGTTCATTCATTCATTCATTCATTCAGGCACCCTCTCTCTCCCTCATTCGCTTGTCCCCATCTTCTCTCTTACCCACTCGCTCACACATGACTGAGTGTCAGCAGTCTGCGCCCTGGCTGCTTGACCTCTCAGGACACGAGGCAGTCAGATGTTGTTTTGTTTCTGTTTTGTTTTAACTGGTGGAGCCGTGGCCCAGGTGTCCACATTAATTCACTTACTCACCCAGGAATCATTTCAGGGTGCCTAAGGGCACAAGATTCTTCCCCGGAAGGTGACTCAGTTTCCCTCTCCTGGTAATGGGAAAGAAAGAGCTCTCTCAAGGAGCGGCCGAGATCAAAGACTAAACCGTACTTGGGGCTACTGAGTGTCTCTTAAGAGCCTAGTACTTAAGATATACAAGCCCTTGTAATCCTCGGTAGGACTGAAGGCTTGGAACCGTGATTACCGTAGTCTGTGTGTGGCAGATGAGGAAACTGAGGCTCAAGACGGCAAGGCAGGTTAGGCACGGCCGTGGGCAGGCTTCCATCAGCCAATCTGCCTGGCAACTGTTGATCTCATCGCGCCCGCTTGCTGAGCCAAATCTACCTGGTAACTGGTGATGTCACACATTCTCCGCTCAGGCTCAACCTATGGAAAAGGGATAAGATCACTGCGCAAGTGAAACCTGTAAAGAATTCACTATTTACTGAGGGCACATTGCCTTGCAGGCCGGCCTGAGCAGGGTCTCAATGTTGCTGATCCACTGTTGTGTAAAATGGCTGTTTTAGCTCAGGTTTATGGGATGCGAGCTTCAAGCCAGGCTACCAGGCTGATCTCTGACCATTTACAGCCTCCTGCAGTCCTTCTATATGAAATTTAACCAACTTTGATGCAACGCTTTCTCTGTGTTAAACAGGGCACGAGAACTTTTACAAAATGCTACAAGGTGGCAGTTATTATGCCCATATGTATCAAAAACCCAGTCACAGAGAGCTTCCTAGGTTGTGGATTCCTGAATGTGTTATCCTCCATCTTTCTGAGTTCACCTATGTGTTTAGAATCAAATGCACCATCAGCACCATCAGCACCATCAGCACCATCAGCACCATCAGCACCATCAGCACCATCAGCATCATCAGCATCATCAGCATCATCAGCATCATCAGCATCATTGGTGCTGCTGTCTAGGTTCGCCAGGGCCTCGTGACACCATGCAGCCATGCCCACCCTTCACCAAGCCACGCCAGCCCCAGCCTCTCACGGGGAATTTTACATTCCAAACTTTCTTTTTAAGGTGCATTTTATTGTGTATATTACGTGTGACTCTGTGTGCGTCTGTATGGGTACCTATGAAGGCTAGAAGAGGGTATCAGATGGTATCAGAGGCGTTAGATATTTGTAGGTACCAGGATCAGAACTTGGTTAGCCACTGAGCTAAAAAAAACTCCACAGCCCTCATTTTTGGGGGGCAGGGAGATTTGAGACAGGGTTTTTCTGTGTAGAGTTGGCTGCCCTGGAACCCCTTGTGTAGACCAGGCTGGCCTTGAACTCAAGAGCTCTGCCTGCCTCTGCCTCCCAAGAGCGGGGATTAAAGGCGTGCGCCACCACCTGGCAGCTTTTTACTTTTTGAGACTGGCGCTCCCTGTGCTTTTGGAGTTGGCCCTTAGCTTTCTGTCCTTCTGCCTCAGCTTTCTTTGTCTTGGGAATGACTAGCTTCATCCACTGGCCTCACTCTAAGCAATTGAGGTATTATAACAGCAGGTGGTGACATCCAAGTTCTGGCCATCCTAACCTTCCCGGGTCTCCAGTCCCTTCCATACTGAGAAGGACAGACACAGGGACCTGCAAAGGTAACATGCATAGGACTTAAGTGGGACTGACAGCATTCAATTACACAGTGGTGGATTGTGGGATTTGCTCCCTCAGATAGAGTAGTATAAAACCAGAAATAGATGCCAGGACCTTGTAACCCATGTCTGAGGATGCTCAGTCCAGCCAGGACCTTGTAATCCATGTCTGAGGATGCTCAGTCCAGCCAGGACCTTGTAATCTCTGTCTGAGGATGCTCAGTCCAGCCAGGACCCTGTAATCTCTCTCTCTGAGGATTCTCAGTACAGCCAGGACCCTGTAATCTCTCTCTCTGAGGATTCTCAGTACAGCCAGGACCCTGTAATCTCTCTCTGAGGATGCTCAGTCCAGCCAGGACCTTGTAATCTATCTCTGAGGATGCTCAGTCCAGCCAGGACCTTGCAATCCATGTCTGAGGATGCTCAGTCCAGCCAGGACCTTGTAACCCATGTCTGAGGATGCTCAGTCCAGCCAGGACCTTGTAACCCATGTCTGAGGATGCTCAGTCCAGCCAGGACCTTGTAACCCATGTCTGAGGATGCTCAGTCCAGCCAGGACCTTGCAATCCATGTCTGAGGATGCTCAGTCCAGCCAGGACCTTGCAACCCATGTCTGAGGATGCTCAGTCCAGCCAGGACCTTGTAACCCATGTCTGAGGAAGCTTAGCCCCCCTGACAAGAGTCTGAAGCAGATGTAACCAAGAGCTGTTCTTATGAACTTTTAGTGAGTACTGCTCTTCAAAATTAATTGATATGCTGTGGTTTCTTTTTGCCCAAAAAATATGAATCCAAGTGTTGTAGCTCAGTGGCAAGACAATGAGCTGATATGGCAACACCAAGGCTCAAGGTCCATTACTAATAACTCATTAGATAAAATATATGTCCTAGATGAGCGTAGTGGCCCAGATCTGTCATTCTAGTTACTTAGGAGGTTGAGACCTAAGAATCAAACGTTGAAGGCTATCTGTGACAGCTTAGTGAGACCCCGTCTCCAACAAATTAATAGAGGGTGGCAGGCATGGCTGGCTCAGCAGTAGAGCCCCTAGCTAGAATCCCCCCAGTGAGGGGATGGGGGCATGGCATGGTGGTAGGACACTTCCTGTACCATTCCGGAAGCCCTGGGTTCAATTCTGTCTTTGGAAACTCAGTCGGTGGCTGCATAAATGCGTCATGGCTTTAGGAAAAGCAGCTAGATCATTTTAGCTTCTCGGTGAGTCATCGTGGGCTTCGCATGGGCTCTGCAGCGAGCAGCGTGGGCAGGGCACCTGCCACCTTTGGCTTGGGTTCCTCATTTGTAAAATGGTCTGGTCACGTGGTGTCGCCTTCCAGGGTTGGGATGTGGAATAAACATGAGGAGAACACTCAGCTCTATTTTACAGATGTGAAGTGCTCTGCCTCCTGCCAGCTGCTCGGCTTTGGCAAGTCACTCCTGCCCTCTGTGCCCAGCTTTCTACACCCATAATACAAGGAAAATAGGCTTGACATCACGGGGTAGCTGTGGCGATACTGAAACAGATGAGCGTTTCGGTGGACACATGAGGCCCAGAGGAAGGGCCGTGCCCACCAGGGTGCGGGTGGAGGGCCTGCATCATGCTGCCCACCCCCTTGTCGGCTTTTATGTATGTTACATGTGTCATTCCTTTCTTACAGCCAGAAGCTGCAGGGTGAATATTTCTGGTACAAAGGCATCCCTTTCCCAGTCGGCATGTACTCACCGGAGAGCCTCAGCCTGGCGGAGAACACTAACAATGTGCGGGACGAGGACATCTTCATTGTCACCTACCCCAAATCAGGTACCTATGGTGCTTGCTTGGGCTCAGGGAAGGAAGGGAGGAAGCCTGTGAACTTGGGAATTTGTCCTCTGCCGGGAGCACCTTCCTGTGCTCTGACCACTAGTTCCCTGTTCCAGGCAGACTCTGAAGCCTGGCCCCCCTCCCTCCAGGGCTGCAACAGCGCCCCCAGACCTCCCCGTCCTCTCTGCATCCTTGGCTGCTGTGCAGTCTGGAGGGTACTTTGTTTCTGTTGAGACAGGCTTTCATGGAGCTCAGGCTAGTCTTAAACCCCGGTCCTCCTGCCTCACTGACAGTGCCTGCTCTCCTGCTGGAAGGGTTAGTTATCTGGGGAAACCCGAGAGCCTTGTCTGCACTGGACACTGCGGTGCTTTCTGACATGCTTTCCAGCCACGCCTGCTGCCTGACATGTTTGTGGGGATACTCTCCCTCTCCATTTTATGCTTAACGCACACAGAGAATAGTGCTTGGTCTTCATAGATAAGGAGACCAGTGTCCTTTCTTTTTGTGGCGGAAAACACCCTGAGCAATGCAGGAGAGAGCTTGGATGGCTTACACTTTCAGGCCATGGAGGAGGGAAGTCAGAACAGGGATTCAGTCAGGACTCAAGCAGAAACCAAGCGAACACTGCTTACTGCTTGCCCTCCGGACGCAGCTAACTCTACTGCCCAGAGTGGCTGACCCCTCCTGTCTCAATTACTAGTCCAGCGTATGCCATGGAAACATCGACCTTTCATCGAAGCACCGAGGAGGCACGGGCGACTGAGTCTGAGGCCAGCACGGTCTAGGTAGCAAATTCCAGGCCGGCAGGACTACATACTGAGACTCTGTCTCAAGTAAACAAATATCAAATATAAAGAGAGAGAGAGAGAAAAGGGAAATACCTCACAGGCATGACCTCACACGGATCTATCTGACTGAGGAAGCTTCAGCTGAGACCCTCGGTGACTCTGGACCGTGTTGTCAGCTGAGGCTCACTGGGGGAAGCTGGGTACAGTGGTGCATATCTGTAATCCCCGAGTGATGGAGGGAAGCGCGGGTCAGGGGTTAAAGGTCATCCTCAGCTACAGATGGGATCTGAAACCAGCCCGAGGCACATAGACACTGTCTTAAAAAAATGTGACGTGTTATTGTAAGAGTGAACCTTACAGATACCACACCAGGAGAGATGAACCAGACAGAAAAAAATCAAACAAGGCCCTAGAGTAGCCATGCTTGGAGGAAGAAACTGCCAGGCAGAAGCGGGGACTTCATGAGAGGAGGAAGGAGGGCGTTTGTTTCATGGCTACAATTTCTGTTTGGGAACAGATCAAACTTTGGGTGTCGATGGGAATGACTTGCAAAACAACGTGGTTGCACGTATGTCTCCAAACGGAGATGGTTAGGCGAGGACTGCGCTTGTGTATATTCTAACACAAAGAGCAGGGTCTCAACCATGAGCTGGTCCCCGCAGCACGGAGACCACAGGCGACGATTACCCTACCCTAGCAGTGAACTGGGGAGTGGGGCTTCCCTGCTCCTGTCTCCGGATTCGGGAAGGCGCTGAGCTGTCCTGGTGCAGAATTCTTGCCATTGTGCATCATCCCCCTGCGCTAGTGATGATGCCGCCGAGAACAGGGTCGAACCATTCCTGTTTCTCGGGCGCCCTCTGCCGGTGGTCGAGAGCTGAGAACGCTAGCGAGGCGCCTTCTGCCCAGGAGCCCCAGGCCCAAGGCAGACCATGGAGGAGAAAACTGAGCCTTGGGCTCCTGGGCAGGGACAAGGCTCCTTGCTGAAGCATGGCATTCAGATAGGAGGTAAGTTGGGCCTGATGGCATAGGCCTGCTCTGCTGTCTTTGCTAAGTCAGGGTCTGAGGAAGGAGGAGCCCCAAGGCTGGCTCTGGACAACTTCATGTGATTTGTTTTTTGTTTGTTTTTGCTTCTCTGTGTGGTCCTGACTGTCCTGGAACTCGCTCTGTAGACCAGGCTGACCTCAAACTCACAGCTCCACCTGCCTCTGCCTCCCGAGTGCTGGGATTAAAGCGTGAGCCACCACTGCTTAATGTGATCTTAATGCATCTCATGACAAAAAGTAAAAAGAAATGAAGGTGTGGTCAGGGGTGGAGCCCTGCCTAGAATCCCCCAGTGAGGGGCTGGGGCGTGGCTCAGGGGTAGAGCCCCTGCCTAGAACCCCCCAGTGAGGAGCTGGGGTGTGGCTCAGCGGTCCAGCCCCTGCTAAACATTTCAGAAACTCCAACTCAATCCCTCTTACTGCAAACAGACAAACAAACAAAAGACAAAGAAAACACCCAGGAATAAATGGCCAGGTATAGTGGCTTTAATCCCAGTACCCAAGAGGCAGAGGCAGGAAGATCTCTGAATCTGAGGCCAGCCTGGTTTGCATAGTGAGTTCCAGGACAGCCAGGGCTACATAGTGAGATCTTGTCTTGAAAACAACTGTAACAAAAATAAATAAATAAGGGTGATGAAATGTCTCTGCCACCGAGGCTGACAAGCTGAATGTGAGTCCCAGAACCCACATAAAAGCCAAGCATAGTAGACAGCTTGTGCTTCATGGCCAGCCAGGTTAGGCGAGACGCTAAGGTAAGAGACCCTTTTATAAAAATAGAGAGTGGAGAGTTATAGAGGACGACAGCATGTTATCCTCTGACCCCCTCACATTCAGAAATGGGCAGATCTTCCCAAAGCACACAGGCACCACACACACAGGATGCAGTCCGCTGGGAAGGCAGGCTGTTCGTGCAATGTGTGGCTGGGTGGCTGAATGAGGGCTCCCCCCTGCTCGCTGGGCTGCAGTCATGCAGAGGAGGGATAAGTGAAGGCAGCACACTCTGATGCAGCGGTGACCACTCCCAGGACACCTGGTGTCCACGAGCTGCTGTTACAGGCCTACATTTATTTTTATTCATGCTTATGGGTGTTTTACTCATATGTCTGTGCACTGTGTGTGCACATTGCCCACAGAGGCTGGAACACAATCCCCCTGTCAGTGTGTGTGTGTGTGTGTGTGTGTGTGTGTGTGTGTAGTGTGTGTGAGTGTGTGCGTGCATGTGTGTGTGTGTGGTGTATGTTTGTGAGTGTGTGTGTGAGTTGTGTGTATGTGTTTGAATGTGTGGTGTGTGTGTTGTGTGTGTGTGTGGTGTGTGTGTGCGTGTGTGTGTGTATATGTATGTGTGTGCCACAGAGAACAATTTGTAGGAGTTGGTTCTCTGCTTTCACCATGTAAGTCCTAGGGATCGAACTCAGGTCATGAGACTTGGCAGCAGTCCCCTGCGTCATCTTGCTGGCCCTAAGCCTTTTCTTCCATTTAAATTTTTTTAATTGTATGAAGATGGGTGTTTACATTTATGTGTTTGCAGTGCCCACAGAGGCCAGAAGAGGGTGTCACAGCCCCTGGAACTGGAGTTAGAAATGGTTGTGAGCTGCCATGTGGGTGCTGGGAATTGAACCTGGGTCCTCTGAAGGGCAGCCAGGGCTCCTAACCACTGAGCCATCTCTCCAGCCCCTTGTTCATCAGGGTTGTACTGCTGTGAAGGAAGAGCATGACCATGCAACTCCCATAAGGAAAGCGTGTGCAGGAGCTGTTTCACAGGGTCATCTGTCATCCTCATGGCAGGGAACATGGTAGCTGAGAGCTCTACATCGGATCCTGGGGCAGCAGGAAGAGGAGCCTGTGGGCCTGGCTTGAGCCTCTGAAATGTCACCCCCCCACCCCGTGACACCTCCTCCATCGAGGCCACACCTCCCAGTCCCTTCGAATAGTGCTGCTCCCTGTTGACCAAACATTCAAATGACTGAGCCAGTGGGGGCCGTTCTTAATCAACCACCACACCCTGGTGTTTTTCTGAGACAGGGTTTCACACTGTAATCCAGACTGGCCTCGCACTCAAAGTGGTCTTCCAGGGTTAGCCTGCAGAGTGATGGAGTGTCGGTCATGTCCAACGCCTGGCTAGGGTGCTCGCTGTCTTGCCTCCTGCTTTCCCAGCTGGCTCCAAGCACAGCCTGACTTTGGGAGTGTGGTTCTATCCCCACCCCTCGGTATCCCTCTCGCTCTCAGGTGACATTTCTGTTCTCTTGGCAGGTACCAACTGGATGATTGAGATCCTCTGCTTAATCCTGAAAGGTGGGGACCCCTCGTGGATCCGCTCCGAGCCCATTTGGCAACGGGCACCCTGGTGTGAGACCATCATAAGCGCCTTCAGCCTCCCAGACCGGCCCAGCCCCCGCCTCATGAGCTCACACCTCCCCATCCAGCTGTTCACAAAGGCCTTCTTCAGCTCCAAGGCCAAGGTGAGCTGGGTGCGCTGTGGGGGAGCAGCTGCACGGTGGAAACACACTTGAATGTGTGGTCCTGGGGGCAGATTTTAAAGGGGAGCAGATTCTAGGCACCCCAGCACTTGAGCAGCAGAGGCAGGACAGTGGTCATGATTTTCGGGTCATCCTATGACTTGACAATACCATGTTCAAAATAAACCCAAACCCTGGCAGTGGTGGTGCACGCCTTTAACCCCGGCACTCGGGAAGCAGAGGCAGGTGGATCTCCGAATTTGAGGTCAGCTTGGTCTACAGAGTGAGTTCCAGGACAGCAGGGCTACACAGAGAGACCCTGTCTGGAAAAACAAAAAAGAAACAAACAAAACAGCCACAGAATTGGCCGGGGCTTGGGGGACAAGCTGCTAAGTTGGTCGAGCAGCAGTCTCGCATGCAAAGCCCTGGGCCCCGTCCCCAGTACCGCACGAACTAGGCAAGCGGACACACTTGTTTCTGTTGCTGCTGCTTTTTTCCAAGACAGGGTTTCTCTGTAGCCCGGGCTGTCCCAGAACTCACTCTGTACACCAGGCTGGCCTCCAACTTGGCGCTCTGCCTGCCTCTGCCTCTCGAGTGCTGGGATTAAAGGCGTGCGCCGTGGCTTGGCTAATGCAAACTTGTGTTGAGTACTCGGGAGAGGAGGCAGGGAAGATCATCGTTGGCTAAGTAGCAAGTTGAAGGTCAACCTGGGACATACAAGAATTAAAAAATAAAATAAAGCAAGGTGGTCCAGTGTGAGGAGATGCGTCCAGGGAGAGGAGAAAGACGCAGAGGCTCTGGGGTGGTGCGGTTGCTGTGGCGCAGAGGAGGCCCTTGTGGCTGGAGCTCTGTGAGGCGGGGCAGAGGGGTTGGCACAAGGTCAGATAGTGACGAGTGCAGAGCTGTGTAGCCTCCGGATGGCCGGGCTCTGAGCAAGGAAGGGGCAAATGCTGGCCCAGGCATGGGCACACAGCGTCCTCTGCCTGCCACACTGGGGATTCCCTGGCAGAAAAGGTACCACTGCCCAGGCATAGGGAAGAGGCTGTGGCTGGACCAGGCATAGGCTGCAGGGAAGGCAGAGCTGGGCTGGCACTTTACTTTTGGTTTTTGTTTTTTCTTAGATTTTTTTTCTTTGTTTTAAAGAGGTTTCAGTCTGTAGCCCAGGCTGGCCTTGAACTCACAGAGATCCACCTGGCTCTGCCTCCCTCATGATCTCACTTGTCTTGACTTCTGGGCCTTCCTCCTCTGTGTCTGTTTCCAGAAACCAGACTGTCTCAGAAACAGCCCCTCCCCTCCCCGCCTTCTGATGTGGCTGGGCGGAGCCCTGACCCTTAGGATGGGCTGGGCGGAGCCCACTCCCTGGGGAATGTGTGCTGCTTGCAGGGTCAGAAGAGGGGGGCAGAGCAAGTGGCCTGGGGTGGGTCACTTTCCCGACACCGCCTTCCCTCCCCGCCATCTGTACACAGGTGATTTACTTGGGCCGGAACCCCCGGGACGTCGTGGTCTCCCTCTACTATTACTCTAAGATTGCAGTGCAATTGAAGGACCCTGGTACGCCTGACCAGTTCCTTCAGGATTTCCTCAAGGGAGAAGGTGAGGACGGGAGGGGACGGTCAGGGAGGAAGTGGGGAGAAGCAAAGGCAAGGGGGAGGCACGGGGAGAGACAAAGTGAGGGAGCCAGAGACGGAGGCTAGCAGAGGGGTGGACAGCAGACAGACGGACAGACAGACAGACAGACAGACAGACAGACAGACAGGCCAACAGGCAGAAGAGCAGAGATGTGGTCCCTTTTTGCTTGTCAGCGGCATGGATGGTGGCAAGAGGGCAGACTGCGGACGGGAGCTGGTTGGGGTCGGGAGGGTCTCTGACCCTGGCGCAAAGGATGCGGTGGCCTGAGAGCCTGGTCCTGAGAGCCATGTGACCTCACACCCCCTCCATGCCTGCAGTGCAGTTTGGCTCCTGGTTTGACCACATCAAGGGCTGGATCCGGATGCAGAGCCACGAGAACTTCCTGTTTATCACCTATGAGGAGCTGCAGCAGGTTCGTCCGAGCATGTCCGTCCCTTCCCACGTGCCTCTAGGGTCTGCCAGTCTCCTACCAGTCCCTGTACTGGGGACAGAAAGCCTATGGAGGTCTGGTGGTGGGAAGCGGGTGACTATAGGCAGATGGGGCAAATGAACTCGTGATCAGATAGACAGGACAGTGCGGCCAGAGCAGCCGGTGCAAAGGCCCTGGGGAAGCCCGCCCCACTCTCCTCCATCTCTCTGAGTCTCATGTGGCCCAGGTATCCGAGGATGACCTTGAATTAATTCTCTTGTCAACGCCTGACATGGTAGGAATGCATCGCCATGCCCAACCATGCAGTGCTGGTGGGGGCAAACCCAGCACACACGTGCTTGTGTGTGGAGACAGGGTCTCTCTGTGTAGCCCTGGCTGTCCTGGAACTCACTCTGTACACCAGGCTGGCCTCATCTCAAGACCGTCCTGACTCAGCTCCACCGAGTACTAATATTACAGGCATCACCTTTTTCACTTGGGGACTGAACCCAGGCCTTGTGTTCATTAGGCAAATGCTCCCACGTCCTGACTGGAGAGTTCTACAGCCTTACCTTTGCTTTCTTTCCTATTTTAAGACAGTCTCAGTAAGTTTCCCACCTGGCCTTCAGCTTTCACTGCTCCTCAGTCTCCAGAGTGACAGATGACAGGAGGCACTTTGTGTCGTTAAAACTGTACATTCTCAGCACACAGGGCATCTCCGAACCTTTGAAAAGGCGGCTCTTTGGGCAGCAGTGAGGTGTGTGTCTGGCCCTGGTGTGCTGCGCCTGCCCCAAGCCCGCCCCAGCCTTGTCTCAGCGAAACAAGAAACCTGTCTTGAAAAACAGCCAGCTAGGCATGGTGGTGTAAGCCTTTTCCCAACACTCGGGAAGCAGAGGCAGGCAGAACTGAGTTCGAGGCCAGCCTGGTCTACAGAATGAATTATAGGACAGCCAGAACCTCACAGAGAAACCCTGGCTCAACCCCCTTTCCTCAAAAAAAAAGCAACAAACAAGAAGAGTTGGCAAGTTGACACAGAGGGTAAAGTCGCTTGCTACCAGGCCTGACGATCTGAGTTCAATCCCCACATGAGGAAGGAGAGGACTGACCCATGCCATTCGTCCCCTGATCTCTACATGTGCACACACACACCACACACACACACACACACACACACACACACACACACACACACACACACACACACACACACACACACACACACACACCACACATGCCACACACACACACACACACACACACACACGAATGTGATGAAAATTGTTAAGTGTATAGTATACATACATATACAATTAAAATAGCAATAGCCCACTCATTTTGAGCTGTGAAAATCATTCTTTTAGGTTCACTCTGGTAAGTCCTCACCACCGTTCCAAGGAAGAAATGTTCCCTAGCACTCTGGAGCCAAAGACACACAACAATTCCCTATAGCCCCCATGTTTTTTCCATCCTGATAATTTCTGATGGAAAGTTCTGGAAAAGGGTTCAGCACCATGTCTCCCTACCTACATCCAATCAGGCTTTATTTTTCAAACTAGAAACTGGGCCATGGAGCGTAGCTCAGCTTCTGGGCCACACCCACATGTGTGTTTCTGGGACAGGCCTGTGGCTCAGAGAAGAAAGGGTTATGAAACAGGAATGACCTGGAAAACCAGGCTTCGGGGCTCTGCACTGACCAGTTATGCAGAGAGCTGCACGCCAAAGATAGCTGTGAGGTTGAGAGGACCGTGGGGCTTGGGGGCCTGAGTCTGAGCTTCGGGGCTCTGTGACTTTGGACAAGTTTCTTGCTATCTCTGGACCCCTGTTTGCTAACTAGGTTCAAAGCTGATGGCAGGATTAACACAAATGTGGATGAGGACTTGGGTCACTGGGTAGTCCAGGGCCTAGAGCCAAATGTCATGAGGAAGGTGCCAGTTGAGTTTATCAGTGGCAAAGAGCGTTGTCAAGAAGCCTTGTGCCAAGACACAGAGGGAGGAAAGTGTGGGGAGGGGGCTCACACCAAACCACTCTGTTCGGAAGCCAGGCCTGGGAGGGCTCTGTCCCACACTGGGGAGCCACAGAATCGGGAAAGCCAGGGAAGGGATAGCAGAACTGAAGGACACAGGTGAGGGACTGTGATGTGATGTGAGCTAGGATGGGGACATTGGGGACACAGAGGACATGGAAAAAAAAAGTCAGGCACGACAGGGATCTGGGCAGAGGCAGACAGGTAGGGTACGTGCTGGGGATGCAGGGAGAGGCCAAGCAGCCCCCCCCCACAACTGTCCGAGTCTGACATACAGCAGGGTGTGTAGGCTGCTGGGCTGACCCCTGCCAACCTATGCCCCCCCCCCCGCCTTCTGCAGAACCCGCTAGAATCCTGGGGGACAGGAAGGCCCAAAACTTTGACATGGAGGTAGAAAAACTGAAGCAAAGATTCAGGAGCCCCTCTCCAGGCCACCAAAGTGGTCCCCACTCCACCCGTTATCCCTCTTCCCACTCCAGGACCTGCGAGGCTCCGTGCAACGCCTCTGTGAGTTCCTGGGCCGGCCACTGGGTGAAGAGGCCCTGAGCTCGGTGGTGGTGCACTCAGCGTTTGGTGCTATGAAGGCCAATACCATGTCCAACTACACGCTGCTGCCGGCCAGCCTGCTGGACCACCGCCAGGGGGCGTTCCTGCGCAAAGGTACCGCCGTGTGCAAGTCAGCTTCTGAGCCTTCATTTTCCCAGACGCGGTAGGAGTGTACAGGGCCGCCTAGACCAGTCTTCTCTCTCAGCAAGAGCCGGCATTCCTTGTGTGTATTTGCTGGCCTCCCTCCATCGGGGCGTCTCCCGAAGCAAAGCCTCCTGAGAGCATCCAAATCTGGGCTCCAACAGGAACCTTTTCTGTGTGTGTGGTTTTTCAAAACAGAGTTTCTCTGTGGCTTTGGAGGCTGTCCTAGAACTCACACTTGTAGACCAGGCTGGTCTCGAACTCACAGAGATCCGCCCGCCTCTGCCTCCCGAGTGCGTGCGCCACCACCACCTGGCATCCCAAGAACCTTTTTATTAGTGCAGAATAATTCAGTATTTAGTCGGGTGTGGTGGTGCTCACCTACCAAACCAGCCACACTGAGTTGAGGTCAGCCTGGGCTACTTTAGACTCTCTCCAAACAACCCAGGACACTGTAACAAGACAGGATTCCCGGTGCTCCAGGTCAGTCCTGTTGCCACGTGGTTTCATGTTCTGAATTCCAAGAACTGGGAATGAGGATATCAGCCCCCTTCGGGGAACCTCACCAGAGGTGACATGACATGTAACTAAACTTCAACATCGGAAGGGCCCTTTCTGCACAGGCAAGAGGACCCCAGTAGTCACTGTGATTCGATGGGCCAGCACTCAGGTCTGCATGCCTGTGGGGACACCTTGCTGAGACAGCTGTGAGGACCTCAATCTGGTCCATTCATGTGCAGCCTTCAGAGTGCCTGGCTCGGGTGCTCTGGCCATCAGGTCGCATGGCTAGAGGCCATGTTGGGTGTCTGAGGGTACCTGGGGGGTGACAGGGCCTTGTGCTTGCTGGCGAGGCAGCTCCTGGGGGAGGTGGACACAGGTTGTGAAGTGGGTGTTTGGGTGCTAGGAGGGAAGTGAGTTCCAGGAAGAGATCTGGGAGGCCAGAGGTCAAAAGGACAGGGCTGACAAGGGTCACCTACATGTGAGGGAAAGAGGCAGTGAGCATGGCGGATCTCAGCATGGCTGATCTCGCTAGGGGACACAGGTGGCGTAGTTGGTCATGGTGAGTGGAGGCAGAGGGGGCATCCCAGCAGCTCCTCAGTGGTCCCTTCCTCTGTCCCCTCCAGGGATCAGTGGTGACTGGAAGAACCACTTCACTGTGGCGCAGAGCGAGGCCTTCGACCGTGTCTACCGTGAGCAGATGCGGGGACTACCAAGCTTCCCCTGGGACGTGTCCCCAGAGGACACCAGCCCTGATGGCGAACCTGACCCTGAGCCCAGCCCCAGCCCTGGCCCCAACCCAGGACCCTCTGATGACCCCGACCCAGCATCCCCACAATAAACTATCACTCCAATTACCCTTTCCTGCATGCTGCCCCATCAGGGAGGCCAAGGACGCAGTCACACACCACAGAAAGTCTCACTTCTCACCCCGTGCTTGGGAGGCAGAGGCAAAAGCATTGCGCATAGCCCGGGTCACTCAGTGACGGCATGAAAACAGCATAAAGGGGGTGGGGAGGCCCACACTGAGCAAAGGGGAGGCCTGGCCCCTGACCGCAGGGACGGGGTGGGAGGGAGCCCTGGGTCTGGAGGAGGTTGGGAAAGCCGTGGAGATACAAGTCTGTCTGTGCTGTCAGTTTAATGTGTGAAGAAACAGAGGGAAGTACTCTCACAAAAAGCAGCCCTGCCCCTCCCCCCCCCAGAGTCAACGCCCCGCTCCTGGGCTCACTCTACCCTCTGCACACATGGGTGGGGGGTGGGGTGCTTCTCCTCTGGGTTACCCCACACTCTATGCAGTATGTGGCTGGGCGGCTGAGCCTGTCTCTGAAGCAGTCCTATCTGAATACCGTCTGCTCTGGAAACCTCTGTCCATTTCCCAGATGGTGACACTGAGTCCTTAGCTCTACTGAGCTCACCCATTCTGGAGGGATTAAGACCAATCTCTTCCATTGCCCAGATTCCAGCCCAGAGCCTCGGACACAGCAGTGTCTGATAGGGGCTCTGAGCCGACCCTCAGCTGCGCAGCCACATCTGGCCAGAACTCTCATCAGCGTCGCCTTCCAGGGGCTGAGCCAGAGGCCCAGTCGGATGTGGCAATGTCTCCCAGCCTCCTTTGGGCTGGAGATAGGTAATGCAGACGACGACGGGCCGGAATCGCAGGGAGGGGGCCGCCCCAGGGCTGAGACCGAGCTAGTGGGTGGGAATCCAGGTCACCCCTGGGCCCCCCTCCTGTGCCCCGCTGCCTCATCAGGGCCCTGGCCGGGGTGTCCTTGGAGCCCCAGGACTTCTTGAACTGTGAAGGGAAAAAGAAAAACGTTAGTCAGGGGTCAGGTGGTGGCGTGCTAGCCTGGCGTGCAAAGGCGTGGGCTTGGGGTCAGCACACGTAGAGCAGTCGTGATGGGCTCAAGACCAGCCTGGATCCCGTGGAACCTGTCTCAATAAGGAGCAGGAGGCTGAGAGATGGCTCCGTAGATAAAATGCGTGCTATGGGACCATGAGGCCCTGGGTTCGGGTCCCCAGCTCCCTGTAAACGCCAGCACCGCCAGTTAAGCATGCAACCTTAGCACTAGAAGGAGACGAGTGAGTGACCCCAGGGCCACCAGTCCATCTGTGCAGTGAGAGACACTGTGTTAAAAATAACTCGGAGAGGGACAGAGGAAGACCTCCAGCATCAACATCTGGCCTCAGCAGGCACACAGAGCACACACACAGAGCACACACACACACACACACACACACACACACACACACACACACACACACACACACACACAGACACAGAGCACACACACACACAGAGCCACACACACACACAGCACACACACACACACACACACACACAGAGCACACACACACAGAGCGCGCGCACACACACACACACACACACACACACACACACACAAGAGGAAGAGAGAGGAGTGAAGATGCTGGGACCCACAGGGAGAGAAGTGGGGACACGGGACCCAGGCCCACATGGATACCTCTCCTCTTGCCTTCCTGGAGGACAGGAAACAGCTGTGACCATCTAGGGGAACAAATATTTGCCTAGGGAGGGCCCTGGGTGGAGGCTCGGCAAGGACCTTGACCTGGCCCACTCCTTTTCCTCATCTTCCTGACTAATCCCGAGCTAGTTAGCGGGAGATCAGGGACTGAGGCCCCAGGGCTGAGCTCCCTAGGGACATAATCCCACTTGCCCGCATTCTGGGGGAGACTATTTGTCCCCCGCATGGCTCTGCTACTTCTCATACAACTGGTCTCACAGTGAGAGAAACTGAGGCTCAGAGGCAAAACCAGGGCTGTCCAAGCAATTGGAGTGGACCCCCACTCTCCACATACAGATGCAGGGGGATTCTCAGTGCCCCGGGCCACTTCTTTCCCCAATACTCCAGGGAACTCAGATCTAGGAAGTCAACATGTCCCCCTGGGAGACAGCTGAGTTCCAACCCCTTTCAGGTGCCTCAGTCTCCCGATCTGTGAAATGGGTAGGTTAACTTTAACCCACTTAGCCACGGTGGGTGGTGCACACCTGTCCAGCCCGTACATGGAAAATGGAGGCAAGAGAATTTCGAGAATTTCAGGACCAGTCTGGGCTGTAAGACTCTTTCAAGGACAGAACACTTGTTTCTTGCTTTGGGGTTCAGGGTTCAAACAGGGCCTCCCTCCCTGTTTCCCTGTGTCAGGTCTTGGGGGGTGGGTCTCACCTCATTGTCACCCTCACTGGAGTCAGAGAGCTGGGACAGGCGGCTGAGGTCCCATAGGGAACGGCTGGGCCTGGTTGGGGGACCACTGGCTGTCCTCATACGCTGCACACTCCTCAGGATGTCACTGAGAGCTGACCCTGAGGTGGTGGGGGTCTCCCGTCTGTCCCCTTCGAGGATGTGACAGGCGGCCAGGCGGTGGGCCAAAGGCTTGTCAGACAGCAATGGAGCCACAGGGGCCACAGGGCAGCGCAAGGCCACACGGTGTGGGCTTCGGGGCAGCTGTGGACCCTCGGAAGGGCTGAGCGAGGGGCTTCGAGCCGGTGCTGGCGGGAGCGGCCTGGAGGCTGCATACAGCACGCGGAACTCCTGGCTAAAGGCGTCCGCAATCTCCCCTGTGAGCAAGGTCACCAGGCCCCGGTGCAGGCGTGCGTCACTCCACGTGAAGCTAGGGATGTAGAGCGGGCAGTCAGGATCTGTGCAGGCGGCACCCAGCCTAGTCCCCAGCCGCCGTGACCTGAAGTCACGCTCTCTCGGCCGGGCGTCAGCTCCTCTGGGGAATAGCACAAGAAGTACCTACCCTACTGCTTGCCACAAGCACCCTGGGGACACCATGGGGCGAGATCGTCATGCCGGACATGGTAATAGCAGCTGTGATCCCAGCACTTGGGGGCTGAGGCAGGAAGGTCAGGGGTTCACTACACATCCCAGAAAAGCCTGAGCTGTGTGAGCGAGACTATCAAAACCCAAAGCCCCATGAAGCAGGAAGGCCTTGTCCCGATCATGTGACAGCAGACGACCTTCAGCTTGGGCTCTGCTCTATCCCCACTGAGGGGCATCTCAGAGCTCTGTCTCCTTCCCTTGTCTTTTCCTTTGAAGACAGCGTTTCTCTGTGGCTTTGGAGCTGTCCTGGAACTCGCTCTGTAGACCAGGCTGGCCTTGAACTCACAGAGATCCGCCTGTCTCTGCCTCCCCAGTGCTGGGATTAAAGGTGTGCACCACCACTGCCTGGCAATCTCCTCAGTTTCTTTACCATGAGATGGCGGTGGTCTTCTAATGCCCACAGGGCCATTTTAACTTCCACACGCTTCCAGAAAAGCTGCATTTCCTGAGCATGTGCACTGTGCACCAGGATCTAAGTGGCGTATCTGCCACCCAGCGCAAGCGCCCCGCATGGGGCCTGTGGGGGCATTGATGGCACCTGTACCGCCCTCACGCATCACTTGCTGTGGCTTTAAGACCTCCGGTGCAAATGTGAACACTTGACATGGTCGAGGCATCCCTCGCTCAGACCCAGGACCCTGCATGTGCCCAGCACCCCACTACGGCTTCAGTGGGTCATGGTAAAGCGAGACTGTCACCTGCAGGCAGGCACGAATGGGTGAGCATTATGTGAGGGGTTTTCGAGTGTCCTTACCTTGGCAGGTGACAGTTCTGGTCCCTTCAGCCTGTAGTGGGACAGGTTATGGCCCCTCCCCCCACCCACAGCAGTCAGGGAACCCTGAGGGTCTGTGAAGTCACTGAGTTCCATGGCCCAAAGGCTTGTGGGAAGGGGTGCTGGCCCATCTCCAACCCAAGGACTCAAGAGCTCCTGAGAGGGACACTTTGATTGGGAACCAGGACCACTCCAAGTGCTGACCCCCAAGGCCAGGACGAGGGGCAGGAGGTGCCATCCAGGAGGTCACAGGAGCCCGCGGTCTGGCTTGGCTGCTATCCACGCCGCCAGGCCACCATGGTCCTTGGCTGGCTACTGCTTCTGGTGTTGGTCCTGTGCCCAGGTATGACAGGCATCAAGGACTGTGTCTTCTGTGAGCTGACTGACTCCACTCAGTGCCCGGGCACATACATGCGCTGTGGGGATGACGAGGATTGCTTCATAGGCCATGGTGTGGCCCAGGGCGTGGGGCCCATCATCAACAAAGGTTGCGTGCACGCCACCAGCTGTGGCCGTGAGGAACCGGTCAGCTACATGGGCCTCACTTACAGCCTCACCACCAACTGCTGCTCTGGCCACCTTTGCAATGGGGGTGCTGGCTCTGCCATGGGGCCTGCCAGCCTGGCGCTGGGTCTGCAGCTGCTCCTGGACCTGTTGCTGCTGCTTCAATACTGGCTGTGACCTACAGAAACTGCAAGGCCTGGGGCTGTGCCCTGTGCCCCCGCCTCCACCCCTTCCCCCCATTAAATGGCCAGAGGTGCAGTCTACCTCCCGTGGCCCTGGCTTCCTCCGTTCCAGGGCCCATGGGAGCCAGGCTGGCAAAGCCCCTGGCATGCCATTGTGTGGGGTGCAGCGGCCTGTGACTCTCGCTGCTTTGCTGTGCCCGATTGGTCCTAAGACGCACATCTTTTCCTTTTTCTCAGGCGCTTCTTTGTGTTGGCGTCACCTTAGAGTTCGTGAAGTATGGTAAAAAACAGTAATACCAGATGGGGTTTCAGAGCACTTTTTTTGTGGGGCAGGGATGCTTTTTGAGGCAGGGTGTCCTGTATCCCAGGGTGGCCTCAAATTCTTCACATAGCTGAGCTTGGCCTCGATCTCAGTGACCTTCCTTCTTTCAGTTGTGCCACCGCATCCGGCTCTGACGCACTTATGCCATGTGTTGGGCGCTGCTCTGCCCTCTGGAAAAGCCAAGATGGTAGTGACGCTCCAAAGCATCGTGGTTTCAGGGCTGGAGCTTCTCAAAAGCTGAACAGGACCAGCAGTGTCAGCTCTAAGTGGGGACTTTGCAGAAATGTATGTCCCCACCAGTGGCCAGGTGGACATAGGCAGCTGCATTTCAGCAAGTGATAAGGCCTCCCTTACCCTCCACCAACAGTGGTTCCTGGACAGCACCTCCTGCCTGCTCTGGGGCGCCTGGCTATGTCTGGAGCGTTCTGTGATTGTCATGCTGAGAAAGGGACACCACTGACATCTGCTGGGTGGAGGCCAGGCTGAGGTTCAGTGTGCACATACATAGAAGGGGCCCTGTCACTGCATTCTGAAACTGAGGCACAGAGAAGGGAGTCGTTGCCGGAAGTCACACAGCTAGTAGCTAGCAGGGTTAGGATCTGAATCTGGGCCATCTGGCATCCACAGTCCATGCCTCAGTTTCCCAAGTTGGGGTTCACAAGGCTAGAGAGAGACCTTTCAGGCCACTCAGCAGAAGCGGAGAGCTCTGAGAGCTGTCTGTGGCAGGGTAGGGCCCCTCTCCAGGAAGAGCATTGGCCCATTTTAGAGATGAGCAAGGAGCACAGACCCCCAGGAAAGGGTGCTCCTCCCGTAACCCCTCCCCATCATCTGAGCGTGTTAAGGGAGGGTTGGGCACAGGGTGTCATGAGGGGACACACCTGTAGGATCCTGAGATGACCCTGTCACCGTCCAGCAGCAGGAACTTCTCCCGCACACGGCCGCTCACCTGCCGTCGCCTGCGGGTCTGGAAGGTGTGGCCCTGCACAGTCCGGATGTCCAGGTTCTAGAAAGAGCGTGTTCCATGATCCCACAGATACTATGAGCATCCGCAGGGCCATTAAATCTTAGATTTGGGGGTACTACCTAGGTTGGCTCAAGAATCTCTTTAGAACAGCCACCCCTTCCCCAGTGACGCAGGTTTCAGATCTTAGGGAATCCCAGTGACCTAGGAACCTATGGAAAAGTCCCCCCTCTCAGAAATAGGGGCATTTTAGAAGCCTCTGGCCTGGCCCCTACCTCAGTGGTCCAGGGGTTCACCCCTAGCTGCTGGGCTAGTGCCAAGAAGGCAGACAGATGCTCGAAGTCAAGCAGTAAATAGACAGGTACCCATCGACGTGTGGCAGCGTCCACCATGTCTGTGAGCAGGTCAGGGTCGGTGAAGACATCCATGACTACAGCCACCAGCTAGGGCGGGTAAAGTGGCAGACAAGGGGTGGGGAACGTGAGTGCAGGCTCCATGGGGTGCTCAGGGGCTGCCGGGAGACCTCCACTTCTGCTGGAGTGTGGGCCCTTTTGTTCCCAACTGAAAAGTTTTCAATCCCTGGCTGCTTACAGATTGTCCCTTACAATGTCAACGGGCCACAGCTCCAGGTCAGGACTGGGTGCTGAGAGCTGAGCCTTGCAGGCAGGACAAGGCTACGGTGGGATCTGAGTCATCAGCAAGGTCACTACCAAGAGCTTCAACCAAACCGTGCCTGTTTCCCGGAGCCCTCCACTCTTGGAAGGCTGCACAGACAAACCCGTGTAGATCACTTGGCACTGGACCAGGAAACCCCAAGACTGCTCCCTAAGGAATGTGGCTTCAGGAGCCACAGAATGGGGAACCTCCCCAGGAATTTCCTGGAGGAAACGAGGAGTCTCTAGTTTAATCAAAAGGACTGACAAGCGGTCGGAACTGGGCTCCAGGTCTCAGAGGGTTCCGGGTCAGAAGGGAAAGGGATAAATCCTGGGCTCAAGGTCCACGAACCAGGGGAGCATGGGTATAGCCTTGCAAATTGCAGGAGGGTATGGGGGAAAGCCTAGGTACTGGTGATAGGGTTTACACCCACCTTGTGAGCAGCCTGGATCTCCTGATGCACCAACTCTTTAATAGACGGCTGACCCTCGCCTGGTGGCTGGGTGTAGAGCTGAGCTCGGGTTATGCCCTTCCAGGCGGTATCCTCAGGCCAGCCTAGGCGCAGCACGGGCGCCGGTTCCTCAGACTGCCCGGGCCAGTAGGTTAGGCTGCCAATATTGCCATCGGCGACAGCAGCGCCGGCTCCACATGGCTCCGGGCCTGGTACTGTCCAGTCTAAAGCGGCTGCAGCCAGGGCCTGAGCCTCATCTGCACTCAGAAATGGGGGCAACCCTTCCTGCTGCACGCAGGCCCGGAAGGCCTCTTCCCCGCTACTCAGCAGTTCTTCAAGAGCTAGCCGCTGACCCTCAGAGTACAAGCAGCCGGGGCTGGCCTTGGTCAGGGCTGGCGCCTCACCAGCCTCCAGTCCCTCTCCTTCCAGTGCAGCCAGCTGGGAAGCCGCCATTGGAGCCACAGTGCCTCCAGGGGCCCGTTGCTGGAAGGTCTGGACAGCTTTGGGGGTCTGATCATCTGGGGTCTGAGTCCAGCCAGGGCCCCCGGGGTAGCCCTGTGAACATCTACAGTTGCCTGACTCACAAATCCCAGACCCCTTACACCACCTATTTGATCACCATGTCCCACGGTGGTGCCTCTGCCGACCACAGGGCCACCTCCAACTTGGAGCCAGAGTGGCCTTTAGGTGGCTCTTGGCAGCTTCAGGCGTGCCCGGATGACCTGCTTGCCCTCAGTCCGGCTACTTGCCCAATTACTTCCAGGGAAATAGCTGTTTGCCAGTCCCTGGTGTCCTACTGCCTAGAACCAATGGCTCCAAGGCCACTTTGGCCGTCTTCACTGCTGCCTGGCAGATTATTGTGTCTACTTCCCTGCCCACTGGCTCCCAGGGGCTAATGAGACGCCTCCCAGTTAGGCCTGCCCCGGGGACCCAAGGAATCCATGGTCTTCCCCCAGGCGCTTGCCAGCCTCGTCAGTGAGGACCTTCCCAGGTTCAGGTTAGGGAAGTATCTCTGCTGTGATCCTAAGATCAACCCGAGCCTTAGGAAGACATGCTGCCTTCTGTCCTCTGGTATCTACCAGCCCCAAGGTCTCCTGGATACACCCTACTTCCTGGACCTCTCCTACCCCGCTCATGTACCTCTTGAGCCTGGAGCTGGTCCCAGCCAACTGGCACCTCACAGCCCAGGAAGGACTGGAACGTGGCCAGGTTTCCCGTCTGTAGACCCCGGGCCTGAGTCCCAGCTTAAAAGCCACCTTTCACTTCAGCAGCTCTTCCGGGGCCTCCACTCAACTGGGCGGTTGGACTGGGGCACAGCCCCTTGTGCAAACGTAGGGGGAGGGCCTACCAGGAACCAAGCTCAGGGACTGGCTATTGTCACCCCAGCTTCCAGAGCTGTTCCCACGCCCTCCCACACCCCCATCACCTAGATCCTGGGAAAGACTAATCCTAGGAGGAAGCAGACACCAGACACCCAGCATAGGTGGGTTGGGCGGGGCTCTAATCACAGGCAAAGAACACACTAGCCCCTCCTCTTCCCAGAGATGGGTTTGCACGGATGCAATTCAATCTCTGCCACCACTGGTGGCGCTCAGCCCATCCTGCCCCATCCCAATTCATGAACACACACAGGCCATCAACATCCAAAGTTTCTTTAATAACAGATCCAGGGTTAGTTCTTGTAGCCACGGCTGGCCCTTCTGCCTCTGGCACGTTCGAACTTCCGGCCCTTGGAACGGACATACGGTCTGTGGGGGGAAAATGTGCATGAGAAAAGGCCGGCCCACAGTGGCAGTGGGCCCAATCCTGCATGCTAGAGAGCCCCTACCCGCCTCTAGGGGACAAAGCCTGATGATACTCACTTGGTATGGCTGTGCGGGGTTCCTGGGGCCTTGCCAAAATGCCGGTACACCTCCCGGCCCTTCCGAGGTCCTGGCCAGAGGAAAGGAGGTTAAGTAGAGACCAGGAGCTTTGACCGCAGGGATGTCCCCAGACCTAGGTGCTGCAATGTCCCTCACTCACCAGACAAGAGCACAGTGCCTCGGCCTTTGGGAGACTCCAGGGCTAGCTGGTCAAAGGTGAGGATCTTACCCCCAGCCTTCAGGATGCGACTTCGGGCCCGGCTGCTCACCCTCAGTGCACACACCTAAGGAACAGACACCAGGAGTGGTGGGGACTGTCACACGTCCTCAATGGCAGCAAGCAAGGGACCACTGGCCCCAGCAAAGCTGGAGTGTGGAGTCCCACTGGCCGCTTACCTTCAGCTTGGGCACTTCCAGAATGCGCACATCATCTGTGACCGTCCCCACAACCACAGCTGTCTTGTTCTCTCGTCCAGGAAGCTTCATCTTTCGGATCTAAGAGCGAACAGGTCGAGTTATTTTGCATTCACACCCATCACAGAGAGGAGACCAAGACCGCCACCTTCCCCAACAATGACAGGTCTGCAGGCTTCGCCAGAGGTTGACATCTTACCTGCAGTCTGTACTTAAACATAGCAAAGAACTTTGGAAGCCCCTCTTCTCTAACCCCAGCCGGAAAAGCATGCCAAAGCACAGAGCTTTGCACCCCTGCTGGCCTCACTCACAACCCAGAAGATGCCAAGCACCCACTCCAGATCCAGTTCCTCCGCCCAGGTACTAACCATCCGGGACAAGGACAGAGGTGGCCGGTTAGTGCGACTCATAAACAACCTTTTCAACACAACCTGATTGAAGGTGGAGTTGGTTCTTCTGGCCAGAAACCTGTACAGCTGGGAGGAAGGAAAAGCGTGGTCACGTGACTTCCAGAGCACCCCTTCCAAGCTGGGAAGCTCCCACCTTGCCGACCTCCCCACTGTGGAGGCTGTAAAAGGACGTGGCAGAGGCTTACCTTGACTAGCAGGCGCAGGTAGATGTCCTGGCTCTTGGGCTCTTTGCGCCGAACCTTTCGGTCCTTGTTATGCCGAATGTCTACACCCTGTGGGAGGTGAAGGGACTACTATGGAGCAAATGTCTTTCATTTAGAGGACATCATTTAGCCTGGAGCTTTAGAACATAGAAAGACCGCGTGAGCCAGTAGGCAAAGGCAGGAGACCTTGCATCACAATGGGTTCAGGAACACAATCCATTCAGAAACTATGCTCCCCCCCACCCCCCATGGACGGATTCTCTCAGCCCAGATACACAGAGGGCCCAGACCCTGATAATCCCCCACGGGGAGTGGGTGGGTGTTGGCATGGGAGGGGGAAGGAATGGGGGACTTGTATGTAAAATTAGGTTGTTTCTATATTTACTATTTAAAACATTTTTCTAATTCACAAATCAATCCCATTTCCCTCTCCCTTATGGAGCCAATTTCTAACTATACCCTCTCTCCTCTTTCTCTTTGTAGCCCTGGCTGTCCTCAAGAGATCTGCCTGCCTCTGCCTTCATCAATGCCTGGCTACCTTGTATCTTTATACCAAAATTGTTACTCATCCTTCAGGCTATTCAGCTGACAATTAAAATCCCAGGCCCACGAAGCCCCTCAGCAACCTCACTCTATTTAAAAATTCTAATCTCATCTGGCAAGTGGTCCACAATAGTGAGGGGAAACAGAAATAGGTCTGGAATTACTATAGCCAGACAAACAAGCAAACAACCCCCAAAGGACAGCAGGATTATAAAATTGGAGGGGGAGGATGCTGTTATTGACATTTCCCACTCATGACAAACTCACTCTACACACCCAGGTAATATTTTTTTTGGTCAGGGCCTGGCACCATTCTTCCCATAATCCCGAAACAGTAAAATCCTGTCTCAGAATGAAAACTAAGATGTACAAGATGCTCAGCTAGCTCAGAGCAAAAGACCCTGCATCCTATGCCTAGTATGGGTGGGGGGTTCACGTCTTTCCAAGAATGTTACTTCTCAGAACAGGCCCCAAATCTGGAAAACAGCCATAAAGAGCCAACAGTAGGTTCTAGCCATGGAAATATCTCTATGAGACTCTTACAGCATTTATTTCCAACAGTCCCAGGAAGGCCAGATACTTTGGTTATTTTTTCCCCACTCATTTTCAAGCTGCTAGCATCCAAAGTAGTCAGTGAAATGCTAACAGCACCGTTTACCATACAGCTTCATGAATGCCCCCAACTCACAAGACGTGCACGGGATCACTACACACGCTTCCGCCCAAAAAGACACTGGGACACTGCCCCGGGAAGCACGGAGAGGCGACTCACACCCACCCGAGCCGCAAACCCGGGGGCGCGGAGCCACTCTCCGCAGGGCTCAACCTCCCGAGTTAAAACCGGAGCAGCCGGGTGTGGGCTGCTGCCTGCTATGCGAGCACTCACAGGGTTGAGGCAACGGCACTGCCGCTGAGCTCGGGGCCGGTACGCATTCACTGTGAGTTGCAATCAGCCCGTCTACAGAGCCAAACTTGCCAAAGCAAGCGAGTGTCCGGAGGCGCCTGGGGCCGGGCGCCGGCTGCCGGCTGCGCTTCGTCCCGGCCGGAGGCCCTCGTCTAGTCCCCAGCCTCCCTTGCCACCAACCGCGTCCGCCCGTGCCCCTCCAACGCGCTGCGACCCGGCCCCGCTGCGGATGGCAGCGGATGGGGCAGCCACGGCCGCCACTAGGCTCGCTCACCATGATGGCGCCTCCTGCACGGCCAGGTCCGGAAAGACAGACGCGCGCCGGAGTGGGCGGGGAAAGGGCTCTGTGCGGGACGCACGCACGACGCGTCAGAGGACGCTCTGCCCTGCTCCGCGTGTCTCTGTGGTGCGGTGGTGACGTCACACGGGCGCGACGCGGCACTCTACCACAAACTGGGTTTCTCTATGGTAAATTGGAGGACCGAGTACAGCGGTCCACAGAACAACCAAAGAGAAACCAATGCGACACAAGAGAAACTTGCCGGCAGGCAGAGAGCCTCTCTGTCCTTTCCCACTCCCTGTTCTCCCTATTCTTCAGGGGTAGAGGGGCCTGAGAGCGAGAGATATGCTTGGAGTTAGCAGGAGGACTCTCGCGGTGACTCTCTGGCCGCACGCCGACTGCTTCTCGGTGGCTCCCGGAGGCCCCGGCGGGCTGTGTATTGGAGGTGAGGCTTTCCCGGCTCATCTCACACTTCCGGCATCCCGTAAACCGCGGCTGCCTTTTCCTTATGCTCAATTTACTAGACGCAACTGAAGTTCAGGAAGCCCCACAAGATTTCTAATCTGAGGCTTTCGTAGTGCAATTTAACCTACAGTACCCCCTCCCCAATATTTTGGGTTCAGCTTTTTCCCCTGCTCTTAGATGGCCTCGTCCCCAATCTCCCAAATCGCCTTCCTCAGAGAACGGCTGTTTTGCTCAGCCAGACAGTTTGAACTGGTCCATCATTTTCGATGTAAAAAGTATTGATATTCAGAGAAGGCACACCGAGCCCTCAGCCTGGATCGGATCTGGGGTGGAAATGGGGATGGATGACAAGCTCTTGAGGAGTGGCCAACCCCGGAGAGAATGAAATGGACACCGTGGCATGGAGGGGCGGGGTGGGGGTGGAGGCCTGAGGGTGACAAGGAAAAAAGACAAGGGGACCCCCGGCAGGAGAGATATAGGAAAATTGCCACCTACCAGAATGTAGGCTACTTCGGGTGCCAGATCTGCTTTTTTTTTTTTTTTTTTTTTTCTAAGTTAGGTTTTCACAAAGTTGCCCAGCCTGGCTTTGAGTCAGTCTTTCTGCCTCAGCCTCCCAAGTAGCTGGGATTACAGTCTTTTGACACCTGGCTCTGGTATTTAAAATTGTGACCTTGGGTAAGTCACTTTCTATGTTTTTTTCCTTGTTTAGAAAAGGAGTGATAATAACCTAAACAGGGTTATCTTGCCTGGCTGTATAGGTCTGTAAACATGTTCGGTCAACACTTGGTACATAGTGGTAGGTAGAATCTGTTACCTGAACTAGGGTAGGAAAAGATGGGTTAGCTGGATGGAAGATGTTGGTTCTGGGACCCTCTGCCTGCAATGTCCCCTCGTCTTCAGAGTCCCAGCCTGGGACTGCACAGTGAATAAGAACTTTTTACCCAGACACCCCCATAGGCCTCCTGTGCTGTGCTGGGCCCTGCTGTGACAGCAGAAGCCTGGCTGCCCACGGGATATCCTGAGTCCTGTTCCACTCCAACAGGTATGGCTCTATGTAGAGCCATAGTTTTCAGCATGTGGGTCACATGGCTTTCACAGGGGTTGTATATCAGACGCAACAGATGCATATCAGGTTCCTAACAGTAGCAAAATTAGTTATGAAGTAGCAACAAAAATAATTTTATGTGGTGTGTGTGGGGGGGGGGTCAGCATGACATGAGCATTTGCATTAAAGGGTCCATAGCATTAGGAAGGTTGAGAACCACTCAGGTTGTCATACCATGGGTCAGAACATCTGCCGAGGCCCTTCTGCCCTTGGCCTCAGACGGCTGGGTCAGGGTGAGTAGTCCTTTTCTCACACACACACACACACACACACACACACACACACACACACACACACACACACCCGCTGAGGCTATGGGGTGAGGTCACATGGCTTGGGTGAGCTAGCACTTCCCCTTTCTTGTTCCCTTTCTCTGCTGAGGTCTCAGCCCTTTGCCTTAATTTTTCTCAGAGCTCAGTGGTTGTGTTCCCAGTCTCCATTTTTCTCCACTTTACTGAGGGTCTCATTCCTTGGCATGTTATCTGCTGTGGATCGGATGCAATGTGCATTTGTTTGGCAATAAGCAAACTACCTTCTCTATATAATCTTTCTATGAAGTTTTGTACTTGCTTAGTGTAAGAGTGCTGTGCATGTGGGAGGTGCATTGGACAGAAACAGACACATACACACACACACACTCACACACATACACCCACACACACTCACACACATACATACACACACACTCACATACATACACATAGAAACACACACACTCACACACATACATACACACTCACATACATACACATAGAAACACATACACTCACACTCACATACATACACATAGAAACACACACACTCACACACATACATACATACACATACATATACACTCATACATACACACACATACATACACATAGAAACACACGTACACACACACTCACACATATACATATACACACATTCACACACACATACATACACATAGAAAGACACACACACACACACATACATACACACTCATATACATATACACATACATACACACACACTCACACATATACATACACACATGCATACACTCTCATACACTCACACACATACACACACACACTCACACATATACATACACACATACATACACTCTCATACACATACACACTCACACACATACACACACATACACACAGAAACACATATACATACACACACATACAACTCAAACACTTACACTCACATACACACACATACACACTCATACACACACACTCACACACATACATACATACACACTCACACTCACACACATACACACACACATACACACAGAAACACATACACACAGAAACACACATACATACACACTCACACATACTCACACTTACAACTCAAACACACTCACACATACACACACATGTGCTGTTTCAAGTTTTGCCTTTCTCCTGCTGCCCACTTGCTTTGCTGTGTTTTCATCCACCATGTCTTCCAAAGCTTTTGTCCCTCCCCACGCCTCTGGGGTTCTGTCTTGTCACGTGGTGGTTTCCTGGGCAGATGTTAATCTCATTCTGCCTCCTCCAAGGCTAGAGTCCAAGGTAAACAGTGTTTTTACAAAATTAATGAGCTTGCCCATCCTGATAAGAACTGTCTCCACCTATGTTCATTTTCTGGGGTCTGTTTGTTATGCAGTTTGACACAAGATGTCACATCCGTGCAGCAAAAGTGGGCCTTCCCTTACTGATGCTTCTGCCTCGGCCTCGTAAGCGCCACCACACTAACGTCGGCCTCTTTGTTGCTCTCTGCTTCGCTCAGTCTCTCTCTTTTGAAGTCAGACTCCCTGTTGCTGACGTTAGAGAGAGTTGGTCTCTGCAATGGAAGAACTCCTCCCCCACGCTCCTTTTCTTTTTTTAAACTCTGTTGGGGCAGGCCGTTTTGACCTTAACAAAGATGGCGTGTTAAGCCTTGCCTCGGACCACGTCCTTACCTCTGCTGTGTGTGTGCCCTCACTTATGATGGGGCCTCTTTGCTTTGCCAAAGCCCCTCCCGGTTTCCTCACTCGGCCGCTCAGCTCCCGTCGCGTAGTTCCGGAAGCGGATGGCCCCGCCTCCCTGCCCTCTCATTGGTGCGGCTCAGACTGGCTGCGCAGGCATTGGCTGGGCGGACGCACACCCTTCCCCCCACCCCTAGATCCGATGGGGGCGGTAGTGCAGACTCTGGAGGGGCGGCCGGGAGGACGCGGCGTGCGCGCAGGTTGTAGGGTTCGGGGTGACCCCAGAGGGGCGGACACTCAGATCCGGGTGCGGAACACTTGGTGGGATCTGGAAACGGCAAACCAGGTCCATGCCTGGGATAGAGACCCAGACTCGAGGCTGCGTTGCGGCCCGAGAGTAGGGGAACACACAGGGCCAGGCTGAGCGGAGGGCCGGGAACCTGTGGATGGAGGCCCAGATCTGGAGTCCCGGGAGACCGAGACGCGACCCAGAATGGAGCTTGTGTAGGACTCTGTGCTAGTGTCTGATGTGAGGGAGGTTTGCGGTTGGGATAGATAACTGGGCAGTAAGGGAGTGGCCCAGGGCAGCGGGCAGAGGTAGATCCCGCGAGGGACAGTACCCATGGGGGCGTGTCCCAGGCTGCTGTGAGCCCGAGAAAGGTGACAGGGCAGTCAGGCGACTGGGAAAGACCGCCCAAAGGTGAGCAGTTAAGAGGTTGGACCTTCTGCAGGGCATAAGAGACTCAGCCCTGACTCCCAGCCTCTTCTCCGGCCGGCCGGCCAGGTTAGTGCTTCCTGAGAAACCGGCTGGCGGACACTCCCATGTGGCTCACCTCTGACGCTCTGTGTGTCCTGTCCGTTCTCTGCTGGCTGTTGCTTTCTTCCTGGGGTGAGAAACTTCTAAGTATCTTATTGGCCTGTGCTTCAAAGGCTGTTGTCTCCTCTGTTTCTGGTTTTCAGAGCTGTCCCTTTCCTCTCTCTGCCTATGTGTCTACACGGTCCTTCCCTCTCTACCTAGCAGTGACTCAGTGTGTGGGAGGGGACAGTGTCTTTCTGGCTCAGCCTCCCCCCCCCCCCAGTCTCTATCATGCAATTTCCCTCTTGGGTCTTGTTCCCTCCCTCCAGCCCATGCCATCACCCAGTATATGATGTATCTTATGCTTTGGCCACTTTTTTTTTTTTTTTTTTTGGTGGGGTGGGGGTTTGAGACAGGGTTTCTCTGCATAGTCCTGGCTGCCCTGGACTCACTCTGTACACCAGGCTGCCCTCAAATTCAGACATCCACCTGTCTCCGCCTCCCGAGTGCTAGGATTAGAGGCGTGCGCACCACCGCCCAGCTCTTCTTTTTTCCTTATGATTAGCATGGGTTTTTGTTGTTTCTTTGTGGGGTTAGTTGTTTCTGAAACAAGGTGTCCCTGGCGCCTCTGACTCCCTAGCGCTGTGAATGCACTACCCTGCCTGGCTGTCAGGGAGTTTTAACTGGTTGTTGCACACAGAGTCCTGAATACTTATCTGAAAGTTAAATAAATACTTTTATGCCTGGACCCTGGCCTTCCTGCCCTGCATCATGGGTCTCTCCATGCTTTTCTGTGTGTGGCATTCCCTTCCCACACTCCCCACAGCCCCCCCCCACCACCATGAGGGTCTAGGATTCTGACCATTATCTCCCTCCCTCCCCACAGAGGCTGGAGCAGGAGCTGACCACAAGCCAAGGATCTAGGAAGGCTAGGTCATGGCCCCACCGCCACTACCGCCATTGGCTTCCAGTACCCCAATCCTGCACGGCGAGTTTGGCTCCTATCCAGCTCATGGCCCACGGTTTGCGCTCACCCTCACCGTGCAAGCCCTGCACATACAGCGGCTGCGCCCGAAGCCTGAAGCCCGGCCCCGAGATGGCCTCGTCCCTCTGGCAGAGGTCTCAGGCTGTGGCACGCTGCAAAGCCGGAGCCCCTCAGACACTGCAGCCTACTTCTGCGTCTACACCTACCCTCGGGGCCGGCGTGGAGGCCGGCGCAGAGCTACTCGTACCTTCCGGGCTGACGGTGCGGCCACTTATGAGGGGAACCGCGCAGAGGCCCAGCGCTGGGCAACTGCGCTCATGTGTCTCCTTCGAGGAGTGCCTCTGTCTGGAGACCAGGGTGAGATGCCTCGCCTGAGCCACATAGGTGCTCCTGTCTCCTGTGTGTTTGTCCCTTGTGTCTTTCTGGGTCTCTCAGAAGAGTGAGTGTCTCTGCTCTTGGCTATGTTGTCTGTCCCTCCATGGACAACAGATGAGGAATGAGTTGGGTCACAGGCTCCCGGGTGTGTGACAGCAGGAGGCTGGCTGAGAATGGTCTTCAAGCAGCACAGAGGGGGCCCGTAGCCCTACTGTGCACAGGGAGGAGGCCTTCCAGCAGAGCTTCCCCACCCGGGGCCCCTGTATGAGCCCCCCAGGCCTCGGAGCTGGGGCCGTGACAGTGCAGGAACCTGATGCTGGCTAACAGGTGTTCCGGGATCAAGCCTTCTTTCTCCAGCTGCCACATACAGACAGGTTCAAAGGGCACGCGTTTGCTTTCTCAGCCAACCCTTTTTCTCAGCACTCTGGAAAGGCCTGGGCTGCCCACACTGGCCAGGTGGCAGAAGGGGACTCCCAGACGTTCCTGGGCACCAGACCTTACTTATCAAGTCTTCTTGGGGCCCCAAGACCAAGAGGAGACTTGGTCGCTGGCCTCTGGAATTTCAGATCTTTTCTCTCCTCTGCTCTCCATCTCCTCCAGAAATCACCCCTGAACTGCTGCCCCGGAGGCCCCGGCTGCTCATACTGGTTAACCCCTTTGGGGGGCGGGGCCTGGCCTGGCAGCGGTGTATGGACCACGTGGTACCCATGATCTCCGAAGCTGGGCTGTCCTTTAACCTAATACAGACAGGTAGGGGCTGCTGGCGTACGGTGGGGAGGGAACACCCTGGAGGGTGCGGCAGGATGAGCAGGCTTCTTGGCTAACCTTTTTATTTGTCTGCTTAGAACGACAGAACCATGCTCGTGAGCTGGTGCAGGGCTTGAGCCTAAGTGAGTGGGAAGGCGTAGTCACCGTCTCTGGAGATGGGCTGCTTTTTGAGGTAGAGCCACAGATACCCTAACCCTGCCCTGGGGGGACTAGAGAGGATGGTGAGGACCCAGTCAGTCCTGTCCCAACTGCAGGTGCTGAACGGGCTCCTGGATCGGCCAGATTGGGAAGATGCCGTGCGCATGCCCATTGGGGTCCTCCCCTGCGGATCCGGCAATGCACTAGCTGGGGCAGTTAACCACTATGGCGGGTACGTTGACGGCTTTTGCTGAGACAACAGGGTTACCTGCTAAAGAGAGGGATGAGTCTTTGGGACTACAGGGCCTGGTACTATTTCGTTATCCTTCCCCCTTCCCTTTACCCAGAGCTGTGCCTGTCCCACAGAAAGCCTTTACGGGTGCTTATGGCGGGAGAAGTCGGGCGGGGGTATGTTCACACCATCCTTTCTCCCTGCTGTGTCTCACCCTGCCCTCCATTGCTCTTTCCTCTGTGACACCCGTCTCTGGCCGTGAAGGTTCGAGCCGGCTGTCGGTGTTGACCTGCTGCTCAACTGCTCGCTGCTTCTCTGCCGCGGTGGCAGCCAGCCTCTGGACCTGCTCTCCATCACGCTAGCCTCAGGATCCCGCTGTTTTTCCTTCCTGTCCGTGGCCTGGGGATTCTTATCAGATGTGGACATCCACAGCGAGCGTTTCAGGGCCCTGGGCAGCGCTAGGTTCACCCTGGGTGCAGCACTGGGTCTGGCCACACTGCATACCTACCGCGGACGTCTCTCCTACCTCCCTGCTACCACAGAGCCAGTCCTGCCCATCCCGGGTCACAGCCTGCCTCGAGCCAAGTCAGAACTAGCTTTGGCCCCAGCCCCAGCGCCAGCCCCCACCCACTCGCCCCTTCATCGGTCAGTGTCTGATCTGCCCCTGCCCCTGCCCCAGCCTGCCTTGGCCTCCCCTGGCTCCCCTGAACCCCTACCCGGCCTTTCTCTCAATGGCAGTGGTCCAGAGCTGACTGCAGACTGGGGAGGGGCTGGGGATGCACCTCTGTCCCCAGACCCACTGCTGCACTCACCGCCTCAGTCTCCCAAAACCGCTCAGCTTCCACCCATCCCTGAAGGGCCTCCAGAAATGCCAGCAACCTCGGGGGCGCCGCCTTCCATCTCTAGTGCCCCGAAAGCCTCTGCCTGGGGACCTGCTGACCACCTGCTCCCTCCCCTGGGCTCTCCACTGCCCCCACACTGGGTGACAATAGAAGGCGAGTTTGTGCTCATGTTGGCCATCTTGCCCAGCCACCTCTGTGCAGACCTGGTGGCTGCCCCTCACGCTCGCTTCGATGATGGCGTGGTGCACCTGTGCTGGGTGCGCAGCGGCATCTCACGGGCTGCGCTACTACGTATTTTGCTGGCCATGGAGCATGGAAACCACTTCAGCCTGGGCTGCCCTCACTTGGGCTATGCTACAGCTCGTGCCTTTCGCCTCGAGCCACTCACATCTCGTGGCGTGCTCACTGTAGACGGGGAGTTAGTGGAGTACGGGCCACTGCAGGCGCAGGTGCATCCCAGCCTCGCCAAGCTACTCACTGGGCCTGCAGGTCAGAAGCCGTGAACCTAAACGAGCCTGAAACATGCCGAGCCTGAAACATGCCGAGATGGAGGGACCAGATCACATAGGATATGGCCTGGCTTTCATAGGTAGAAGTAGGGCCGGAACTCAGACTAGCCAGAGTGGAGATTGGTGTTGGCCCTCAATTCCCAGAGGGCCTAGCGGCTGAGGGTGGAGCCTGCCTCCCTTGCTGCCCAATGATGGGGCCTGGAATGTATGCGTTAGCAAGGCCTCAGCTCATTGGCCAGCCAGGATTTCTTCTTGCCTCCTCCGGTGCCTCCACTTGACTGGCCAATCAGCCCATGAGGGGCAGGTTCCCCCAGGCGGTCCCAGGATTTGCACTAATGGTCCGCCCCTTGCCGGTGGGGGGTGGGGAAATTCACTTGTCTCGTCTTGTGTGTCCCTGGTCTAAAAAGCAATTGAAAAGGTCTATGCAATAAAGGCGTCGCTTTCCTCTTCGCCCCTTCCATCTACCGGCCTTTCCAGTTACTCCTGCCCTTTAAGGATCGCAATAGCTGCACTCAACTTGAGCTGCCGCTGACTTGGACTCAGAACCAGTAGCTGCTTTGTCCCCCACAACAGCTGGCTCCTGGGTTCTCAAGATTTATTCAGGATTGTGTTGATGGAGGTGGTTGGGTGGATAGGTTCCCCGAAGTGCTAACAGCACACACAGGACCCTCCCCAGCCCCGCAAGGGAGGTGGGAGAAGGTTAGCTTTTTCTTAAAAATATAAATGTATTTGTATCATCACGTCCCTGGGGCACCTAGCTGGCCAGACGGAAGAGGGAGGAAGAGTGTCAGGTGCAAGTCTGCGTAAGGAACGGGACTCTGACCAGGCAGGGTGGCGTGGCCTCACAGTGTCCCGTGCTGGGCCTGGTATCGTGAGAGCACAGCGCGGTAGTGGGACAGCTCCTGCCGCACAGCCACCACCTCCTGCCGCAACAGGGCATTCTCCTTCTCCAGGAAGGCTGCCCGCACCGATATCTGATTCTCCTTGAGCCTTCGTGCGTCTCGAGACCTCTTGGCGGCCTCATTGTTCTTGTACCTCCGGCTCCAATACTTCTCATCCTGGGGGTGGAGGTTGGAAAAGCACTGAGATCCAACAAAGGGGCAAGTGGCAGGTTTGGAAACACTCCCACAAACATCCCTGGTCACGTGTCTGCTTCTGCACAGCAGTGAGGCCTAAGAGCTACTAGCCTTTGCTGGGATAGGTACCCAAAGTTCTGCTGTCTACTGTCCTGGTTGCTAAGAACAGGTCCCTAGCAGAAAGCTAAATCAGGAGACAGACTCCAGGTACACGTGTGAAAAAACTGGTCTTCACATTCTCCACTGTGCAGAGCAGGCCTCTCCACTTAAGGACCAACGGAAAGCTGGTTGCTATGGATGTCTGCTACCTAGCAACAAGGCCTTCAGGGTCTAAGGGCTTATCCCATTGAAGAGCACACTGCCCTAGACATCACCTTTCCAGATCCTGGTTGCTAAGGAAAGCTTGGATAGCCCCCCTTAGTGATGGGGTTTGGTGTCCTGGTTGCCAAGGCAACCTCATCTCAGCAAGTAAGCATGAGCTGTAAGTAGACCCAATGATCCTAGCCAGCCTCCTGCCCTCGGACTGAGGTAAGGGAGCTGTCTGCCCTCCCCCACCCCCTTCCTCCTTCCAGGACGATGGGACCTCCATCCAGCTGGGAAAGATACTTTCCTCGGCTTCCTCTTAATTAAAGGTTCCAGCTTGCCAGGGCACATTCATTCCCTAGCAACAGCCGAGCTCTGTAGCAGGAAAAGCCACTGGTACAGACTGTGTCTCTTAGATGGAACTAGACGCTGGGATGGCTATGGTTAAGACATGAGAGAAGCCTATGTGTCTCGTCTTCACTAGCAGAGACGCCAATATCGGCAAAAACAGAATACTAGGAGGATGCTGAAACTCCCACCAATCAGGACATGGTGGTAAGGGGTGACAATGTCTGCACCCCAGGACATGGAGGTAAAGGGTGACAATGTCTGCACCCCAGGCAGAGGTAGTCCTATGGACGTTTTGGGTTGAAAGTCAAGGGCCAGCTCCAGCTAGGCCAGCTGCTGAAAAAAAAAAAGGGACTGATAGGACACTAAAGAAAGCTGTAATTGGCAACAGAGCCTCTTGGAACTTGAGCCCTGCTCCACAGGGGGTTCTAGGTTCAAATGACTGGACTCCACAATGGCCCCATCTTTGTGACTCAGGGTAAAAAACTAGGGTATGCCTATAGGCCTCGAGACGCTGAGATCTCATCCCAAAGAGCCACTTCCCACAGCAGTGAGCGAAGGCAGTTCCTGATGAGGGCCACGCCCACATCTGGCCAGGCTCACCTTCTGTTCCTCGGGCACTTGGACTTTCCTTGCCTTTTTCATGATTGGCTGAGGCTTCAGTTCCTCCTCTGAGAAGCGGTGTCTCCGAGGATCGAAAGTCTCATGTCCTGGAATGCTTGACAGGGCAAGATCAGCTGGATCAGGTTCAAAGGTCATTAGCACCTCCACGGTGTCTGGGTCCACAGGACTGGGTGTGTCCCTAGAGGTCAAGCCTGGGGAAATACGCATCACTTGAATACCTCAGTACTTAGTTTGGGGACTGCTTTCTCAAGGCCCCCTCCATCTTATTCACCACAGGGCAGGCAGTCTTTTCTGCAGTTTAATACAAAGCCTGCCTGTCAGGCAACAACCCTATGACAAAGACCCTTAGCCACCATGAAAGCGATTCTACTGGACTTAAATGTCCCGTGAGTCGGCTAATAGTTTCTAAAACCTCAAAACTACAGAATCGGTATTAATTTTGTTAACACTCTCTTGTCTGAGTCCTACTTACTGAATCTTCTGTATGCTCAGAGTTTTAAACTGTTAGACACACTCCTATCCTAAGAGTGATGGAAAAGCAGAAGCTGCTCTGAGGTTCCAGAAAAAAGGATGATGCCTGTGTCTTTAAGAACAGACAAGCCGGGGCCAGCCGAGGACAAGGGTTCAGGGCTGCATCACGTGTGTCCGACTGCTTCTCCCTCCCCACCACCACCACCACGCACCCTCACGTTCCCGGGCCCCGCCTCCTCGCGCGTGAGAGCGCGTGCGCGCAGCAGGGAGGGAGGACTCACGTGGCGCGGGAATGTGCAGCACTGGTTTTGCCTGGAGGTCGGATCAGGGACAGGTGTACCCAAGCGTCCCACAACGAGACTCCTTGTCTTGATAGGGGTCGCCTCCCCTCTTGTTCCTTTCGTCTCAGCTCCAACAACTCCAGGGACCCTTCCCACCCACTCCGCGTTTACGGGGTTATGGGGAACCCGGCCTGACACGCCCTTTGCCATCGGGGCTCCCACAGCTCTGATACTAGGTCCCCGTCGCAGGAATACGCGGGTTCCCGCTGGACAATACAGAATCAGGACCCCGACATTCTCTAAAAGACTCTGGGAGCCAGGGTGCAGCATCCTCCACTGGAGGGGGGGATCTAGTGCCCAGCTCCGGACTGCTCCCATTTTAGATGTCCTTGAAGTCCAGTCCTATCTCGTTTCCCAAAATTCTGGACACGGCCTTGGAGTCAGTCCGCTCCCCAGTTAACTAAGGTGCTGAGTTACTAGTCCTGACTCCAGGGACTTGAGGAAACTTTTTCCTTAAGGAAAACACAGCCTCTCGCTGGATAAGCCTCACTTTTGGGGCCCAGGCCCCCTAAGGGGTAGCCGCATCTCATTGGGCAGACTTCCAGAAGCGTCGCGAAGCCCAGCCCCTCCCGCCAGCCCCGCCCCTTCGCCGCACCTGCGCGGTGGCCGCCGGCGGCTCCCAGAGTAGCCCGGGCGGGGGCGTGCCCCGGCGAGGAGCGGGGGGAAGAGGAGCCGCAGGAGCCGGGCCCCGGGGAGGGCGCGGGCGTGCGAGCTGGAGAGGGTGCGGGCGACAGGCCCCCGGGGGGCGGCGGGCTCGGCGGGAGCCCGTGCTCCAGCAGGAAGGCGTCCAGGTCCACGTACTCCACGTCGCCGAAAGGCAAAGTGCGTTCCCACAGCAGCGGCGCAAAAAGACTCGGGCCAGCCGCCGGCCCTGAGCGCCCCCGCGGGGACCCACCGCCACCAACCGCCCCGGTCGGGGCATCGGCTGCGCCAGCCGTCTCCAGGCCCGGTCCCGGGATGGGAGCTGAGGGCACAGTCGCCTTCCGCTCCTTTTCCTTTAGGAGACCTGTGGGTCAGGGAGAGACGGGATGGGGTGGGGACACACAGGAGGGACCCCAAGTCAGAGATGACGTATAGAAGAGACCCGCATGGCGGAGATGCAAAGGCCCAGAGAGGTGGGACAGGTGGGGAGACAGGAGCCCAGAAAGAGGAGAGAGGCATAGAGACGGGGGTTGAAGAGACCCAGGCAGAGGGACAGGACAACAGACACCCAAAGAGAGGAAAAGAGAGAGTGTGCAGAGGAACAGAGATACAGACACAGAACCCAGAGAAAAAGGACGGAAGTTTAGAAACAGGGTGGGTTAAAGGTTGGGCAGGTGAGAGAGAAAAAGTGACATCTCAGTAATTCCCCCCCCCCCCGCACTCTCATCCCCTCCCCCACAGTGTTAGGGGCAGGAAGGGGCGCCACAGCTCAGGCACATTCCTCATCTCCAGTTTCCACGTGATCGTGTGAGGCCCCGCCCAAGCCCGTGTCAGCACCGTGTGAGCATCCGACACACCCCCTCCCTTCCCCAGGGGTCCAGACTCCGAGACTAAAGGGATGAAAGGGGGCTGGCAGAGTGAGTCCTAATGGCGGAAGACTCTGGGGACTTCACCCTTGGGCCTTCCGGATGTCAGATTTGGCCCCGGACGGTGAGAGACTTAGATGGCTAAACACCTGAATGACCGAATGAGGACTGCCAAAGATGGAGCACCTCTCACGTAGATGCCATAGACCACCACCCCATTAGAGTCCTTAGACAGCGGGACTAGAACTCACAGCTGGCAGGCTCTTTGGGCTTGCTGGTCCCCTGCAGAAGGCTCCGCAGCCCAAGCAGCGCTCCCCCGCCAGGGGGGGCTCCGGCCGGGCCTCCCAACAGCAGGGGGCCCGGGGTCCTGTCGCTTAGAGGCCGCGCCATCGCCGGACACCTGCTCCCAGGTTCATGAGCTCATGGAGAGTCGAAGAGATGATATGCCAGTCACCTGCACACTGCTGTGGTTCGAGCGAGTGTGTCCCAGGGTCGAGAGAGCACAGCGTGCAATCCTCCAGTATCAGAACGCCGAGAATCCTAAGAGCTCTGCGGGGGTCAGCCAGTCCTCTCTGCAGAAATCTGCAACTCAAAGAGTGTCCCGGGAGGATCCTACAGTCTGGGCAAGTGGGTGACAAGCAGCTGTCTCTTCGCAACTGAGGGGCCCCAAGAGACACAGGCGCGCGCTCCTTCTGTACCAGGTGGGCGAGCCTCTGGCTTCGAAAATTTTGCACTTCTCGCAAGGAAAGGAGCTTTGCAGTCTGCACCCAGAGGTGTGCGCTCAGGGGCGGAGGAGGGGGAGGAGGCGGCGACAGCCTTGAGGCGTGGCCAAAGCAAACTTATTTCGCGGAAAAAAAATCCAAACCAAAACACCCGAAGCCAGAGCGCGTGCCCCTCCTCCGGCCCCCTCCTCCTCTTGGGCCATGCATCCCAGCCGCGTGCCTCCCTCCGGCTGCAAGCAAGGGCCAATCAGTTCTCGAACCCTTGAGACGCTCAGCCAATGAGGTGACGGGATCTGCCAAGACCCTGGAGGCGCGTGAGGGGTTGAGCTTGTGAAGTTGCCTCTCCTTTTGGAAGAAGGCGGGACACTGACCTACATTTGGCCAATGAAAGGAGGCACTGGGGGCGGGACCGTGACCCACTTCGAGCCAATGAGGCAGGAGGAAGGGGGACGCACATGGCCCTGCGCGTGCAGCCGGGTTCTGGTGTGGGGCAGGAGGGGTGCCTCTTAAAGGAGCAGCCTGTTCACCGGCTCATTGCTTGAGGAAAAACGCAGAACACCGATTAGAGAATATTAAGGCAGAAAGAAGTGGGCTACAGGAAGGATGATTTTTTTAATACCCAGATATTTCTCAATCGCGATTTTGAACCAATCCACGGAGAAGCTGGAACATTCAGTCCCTTTAATAGCTTTGTTTTAGGGTGACTCCCCTTCCCAAGTGCGGAAGCTCAGGGCAGGCGGTAGGAATCCTCGTAGGAGGGTCTCAGCGACCATGAGGACCAGCATCCACTGCAAAAGAAGGTGCCGGCTTGCGGTAGGGAGGATGAGCACATAAGGCTCTACCACAGTGTGGCTGTTAAGGAGGGCTGGGATATACCGAGTTCGGGAAAACAGCTTCTCAGACTACATAGGGAGGGAAGACGGTCAGATGGGACGTGCAGATTAGGCTGGTCTGCAGAAAGGTTGTGGTACTTGAAGAGGAAATGGGAATCTGGACTGTACCATGTACTCTGTTGAGAAGATTTCCGGGGGCAGTAAGGAAGACAGAGGGATTGTACCATGTCCATTTTGAGAAAGGGGGTAGACAAGACCATAGCCATAAGTAAGGTCATACCATTTGTAAACAGATGCCTTGGACAGTACCATCTTGGAAAGTGTCAGTAGGCATAAACCAGTATGTAATTGCACCGAAAGGGAAACAAAGAGGGTGTCAGGTCTTATACTAAGCTGCAGAGGGGCGAGGGGCGAGGATTGAGGGGCCCCACTAGGAGAAAGTGCAGACTGTATCGAGGCCTGGAGGACAGTCCCCATTAAGCATACCATGCAGGCGGTAGTTGGGGCCTCGGCAGCGCCTCTCCGGGTGCCTGGGGTCCCTGTTGCCTCTTAAGGCTCTGTGGACCAAGGGCTGCAGGGGCCGGCCATTACCACTGAGGCTCTGGAAGATCTGGGAGGGGGGATTCTGGCTCAGGAGTCTGAGGGAGTGCATCTGCCCCAAGAGAAAAGGGAGTGAAAGGTTGGTGGCAGGGAGTGCAGTACTTAGGACAGGGGCTGCATGCACACGGAGGTCACCTGGAGGGAGGTGATATTGAGAGCCCTGTCGATGAGGATCCAGGTGACAGTCTCAGAGCACGGAGGAGTGCTGAGAGAGCCCTGATAGGTGATGAAGCCGAAGGACTCTGGGAACAGGAGCTCCAGACTCAGGTCTTGAAGAAAGTAGGCATCATCTGCGAGGGCATCAAGGGGGTGAAAGGGCGTCCCCTGGGACCCACATGGGGGCAGCCAGTACATAGGTAGTTAGTTCTTTTTGTTTCGCTATGGAGAGTGAACCTAGGGGCCTCAGGTATGCCAGGCCTTCACAGCCTGGCCCTCAGCCCCCAGCTCCATCGCCAAGCCGCATCCCCAGCCCCCAGCTCCATCGCCAAGCCGCATCCCCAGCCCCCAGCTCTATCTCCAAGCCGCATCCCCAGCCCCCAGCTCTATCTCCAAGCCGCATCCCCAGCCCCCAGCTCCATCGCCAAGCCGCATCCCCAGCCCCCAGCTCCATCGCCAAGCCCCATCCCCAGCCACCCGTCTCACTGTGTCTTGACTCTGGATCTTGCTAAGTAGCACAGACTGGCCTTGAACACACTCCTTTCTCTGCAGCCTTGTCAGCCTCCTTTCTCTGCAGCCTTGTCACCCTCCTTTCTCTGCTTCTCTAGTAGCTGGGATTCCACCCCAACCTTGAGGACTTACTCTTGTAGGAGATTCTGGTGATGGTGTCCCGGTTGAGGAGGCGACTGAGGAATGGGTTGGAACTGCCAGCCACCTATGCAGGGGACATGAGGCCAGGAGACAGCAGCCTGGGGCTCCCCAAAGGCCCGCCACCCCAGATAAGGAGCCCGCCCCCAGCCTCCCGTGTCCCCAGCCTCCCGTGTCCCCAGCCTCCCGTGTCCCCAGCCCCCCGTGTCCCCCAGCCTCCCGTGTCCCCAGCCCCCCGTGTCCCCCAGCCTCCCGTGTCCCCAGCCTCCCGTGTCCCCAGACCCCCGTGTCCCCAGCCTCCCGTGTCCCCAGCCCCCCGTGTCCCCAGCCTCCCGTGTCCCCATCCTCCCGTGTCCCCAGCCCCCCGTGTCCCCAGCCCCCCGTGTCCCCCAGCCCCCCGTGTCCCCCAGCCTCCCGTGTCCCCAGCCTCCCGTGTCCCCCAGCCTCCCGTGTCCCCAGCCCCCGTGTCCCCAGCCTCCCGTGTCCCCAGCCCCCCGTGTCCCCAGCCTCCCGTGTCCCCCAGCCTCCCGTGTCCCCAGCCCCCGGAAGCCAGTTGCCTCCCTCACATTGACAAAGAGGCTGAGGATGGCCAGGCCGTTGGGGCCTCTTGAGGCAGCACTGAGATTCCCATAGAGTTCTTGGTTGAAGTGGATTAGCTGCACCTGGGGAGTGGGGGTGCACAGAGAAGGGGTCCTTAGCAGAAGGGGAAGAGACAATGCTTTCAGCTCTCGGGCCTTTGATCCAGAATTGCATTAGGGATCAGTACTTAGGTGGGGAAAGGCAGCCCGGGTAGAAGGATGGGGTGAAGCATTACACTATGAAAACAGGATGCTCTCGTATGAGGGTCATAGGTTAGAGGTCACACCTCAGCTGAGAAACCCTGGTGGTTGATCTGGTGTTCAGAGCCAGCCCCATCTCGAGCTCCAAACAATAACCGAAGTTCGCTGAGTCTGTGGCTATAAAGAAGAGGACCCCCAGACACGTTGACAACAGGGCGGGACGCAGGCAGGAAGGAGACGTGGCGGCCAGTGTTGTACAAGGTTCCCCGGAGCTGCAGGGGATGTGGAAGTTACTGGGGACATAGAGATGGCGCCTGCCCATTTCCCAAGTCCAACAACTATTTAATATAGACTAGGCATAAGCTGCTCCCCAGGCCCAGACCATGTTTTCTGTAGATATTCAACAGATGAATGAATTCAGTTAACAAGTACCAGACCAGGAGGACTGTTTCAGGCTTGTAATCCCAGCCCTGAGGAAGATGAGGCAGGAGGATTGCCATGAGTTCAAGTCCAGAAAGGGCTATAGAGTGAATCTTTGTTTGGTTGGTTAGTTGGTTTGGTTTGGTTGGTGTTTTAGTTTTTGTTTTTTGTTTGTTTTTGAGACAGAATTTCTCTATGTAACAGTTCTGGCTGACTTTGAACTCACAGATCTCCGCCTGCCTCTGCCTCCTGTGTGCTCCACAAGGGGGCTTTAGTTTGAATAATGTATTCCAGGACATAGACCTGAAGGCCAGGCGGGCAGGGCCCTGGATAAGGGTGGGATTGGGGAGGGGCAGGGCATGACAAGGGAAGGAATGGTATTCTCCCTGAGCCTAGGGTGAAAGCAGGCCTGAGGGCCTGAGGGACGGGCTGGGAGATGGCTCTGAGGCTTTGGCTCAGGTGCCAGCTCTTCTAAAGAAATGGGACTTCAGTGAGTGTCCCACAGACACTGAGACCACACCACCTGCCTTGACTGTGTGACCCCAGGCAAGCACCTTTATCTCTCTGTCCCACTTTCAGTCCACGAAATAATGACACCACTAACTAAGGAGATAAGATATCACCTATTGTGTAGGTTATTGCAAAGAGCACTGCGTTTGCTAAGCCTTTTCAAATGCTTGGCCTGGGTTACATTCTGCTTTCATTAATGGGGCCAACCTGGGGAGCTCAGGAAACCGGTGAGAAAGGGAGGAACAGGTAATCTTCAGAGTAAGGAGCCTTCTCTCCACCCAGCTGGTACCTTTTGTACCACAGCTCACCACCCACGTCCGCACAGGTCTCTCTCTCCTCTCCTACTCACTCCACTGCAAGGCTCCTACCTTTTCTCCCCCGGTGCTGAGCCTGAGCGGGGGCAGAAAAGGGTCATAAAGCACCCGCTTCAGCTCCACATCCACGGGGCTCTGCCGCTTCCCCACAGCGCACAGACTCCAGGCTGCATTCACCAGGCCCCAGAAAGGAGGTCCTGTGGGGACACAAATAGACTGGACCAGGCAGGACCTGCCGTGTTGGACTGGGATATGGATAACTCGTCTGAAGGAAGAGGGTAGAAATCTGAAGCTAAGAGAGAGGCACATAAGAGGCAGAACCCTAATTCCTAGAAGAATTTTAGCATCCTTTCCTAGAAGCTCCTAACGCCTCCAAGCCTTCCCTGTACTTTTCCCATCTTGAGTCTAAGCAAAAACAGAACTACAACCCCCAATAGGCCTCAGAGGTGAAACTGACTAATCCATCTCCTGTCTGCCCCATAGCCCCATGGGAGTTGTAGTTCTTTTAGTCTTCCTAGGTCCCACAGCTGGATTATAAGAGTATTAAGGAAGAAGAAAGAGTTGCAGAACAGGGCTTTGAAGGCCAGGGTGAGGGGGCGGGGCAGGGACTTGAGCTACAGAGCCTGTGCCTTTCAGCAGGAATAGAACCTGTGTCTGGCTGCAAACGCATGCATCTCTCCACCCCCACGCTTTTCTTTCCTTGCACTCACTCCCACTCACTACTTGAAATGCGCATGTATAATGTCCCATGGTGAGCCGCTGAGGTTCAGAGGCTGGGTCCTGCTCCTAGGGGAAGAAAGCAGGGGCTGGGAGTATTGGTCCTGTGTAAGATAACAGGACCGAGGACCCAGAGTCTGGAGTCTGGGGAAAACGGCGCCTAGGAACAAGGGGTCGGGCTCTGGGTCTCCACCCTGTTTGCACCTGGCACGAAGTTTCCCTGGAGATTCTCCTTGTAGCTCCACCAGTCCTCGGGATCAGGTGCAGGTCCGATGTGAGCTGGGAAGAGAGCAGCCTGCATCCCTTTTCTAGGCACCCCACCCCGCTCCTCCCTCGGGGCTGCTGCCCGGACCCCCGGTCTTACCTGCCGCTCCCAGTGCGGCCCAGAGTACCAGCGCTTGAGGGGCGCTCAGGCGAGCCGCACCCCCCATCCAAGAGGCCTCGGAGCAACCCTTTCCCAGCGCCCGGCCCCCTACCTCTTCCCTCCCCTCCTCCTGGGACTTCCAGCCTGGCTCTGCCCAGCACGGGAGCCCTCGCTCCCGAGATGTAGGGGCTGGGACCGCGCACCCCAGTGCTCGGTTGAAGCGCACTCCTCCGCCCGCCTGGGCCCGCGCCCTTTTCTCGCTCTGTCTCCCAGAGCTGCGATCGGCCTCGCCGGCCCCGGGTCCCCGTCGGTGCCGATGCACACCCCCTCCTCGCTCTCATCCAGCGAACCCAGCCGCGCTCTCGCCGCGTGCACTCCCCTCCCTCCACCTCCTCCCTCACCCTGCCTTCTCTTCTTCCCTCCGTCCTCCTCCTCCCTGCTCGACTCTGCCTTCCCTTCTATCTCACCTCCTCCCTCACTCTGTACTGCCTCTCCCCCTTTCCATCTCCTCCTCCTCTTTCCTCGCTCCCTGCCTACCCCCGCCCCCATCACCTCTGGTCCTGCTTCCCTCTTCCCCACCCGCTTGCTCCCGCTGGTCTGATTTTGGCTGGGGGCCTCCGCAACAGAAAGGGCCGCACCCCTGGGAAGGGAGGGGCAGTGCAGCTCAGAGAGCCCGAGGACCCCTCCTCTAGGTGCCAAGGCCAGAACGGCCTGGGCACTGGGGACCTGGAGTGCAGAAAGACCGTTGGCCGGGAGGGGGAAGCAGAGGCTTGGAGGACTGGAGGGTGCAGAGAAGACTGGAGCCCAGCTGAGGCTTGGGAGGAGGGGCAGGGTTCTGGGAAGTGAGGAGGCAGGGAGCAAGGTGTCAGGTAGGAGGGAGAGGCGGAGAAATAGACACAGAGAGACTTCATGTCAGAACGGGGGGGCGGGGGAGGGGGAGAGACAAGTACGGAGACACATTAGAGTCACAGAGACAGAGAAAGACATGCTTAGAGAAAAAACGAACAAGATGCCATGCAGAAAGGAGAGAGAGAGGGAGGGAGGGAGGGAGAGAGAGAGAGAGGAAGGGGGGCTCAGGCACTGAAAAACATGATGCCAGACCACAGGAAAGGAGACAGACACATAAACACACAGACACATAAACAGACAGACACATAGACACGCAGACACATAAACACACATAAACACATAGACACATAAACACACAGACACATAAACACGCAGACACACAGACATAAACACACAGACACATAAGACACACAGACACATAGACACGCAGACACATAGACACGCAGACACATAGACACGCAGACAGACACGCAGACACATAAACACATAGACATGTAGACATATAAACACGCAGACACATAAACACGCAGACAAAAACACACACACACATAAACACACAGACACATAAACACACAGACACATAAACACAAGACACACACACACACAAACACACAGACACATAAACACATAGACCAAGCATGGTGGTTCCTACTTGTAATCCCAGCACTCAGGAGGCTGAGGCGCCAAAGCTATGCTAGGTTACATAGCAAGCCCTTGTCTAAATAACTCATAGCCCACAGAGAACAAGGATGATCAGATCACAGAAGGACACAGAGGTGGAAAGCGGCAGGCACCAGGACACACATTAGAAGCTGGGGTGGGGGGGAGGTGCATGCTTTTAGTCTCAACACTCTGAGGCCGGCCTGGTCTACAGAGTGAGTTCCAGGACAGCCAGGGCTACACAGAGAAACCCTGTCTTGAAAACAAAAACAAAACAAACAAAAACAAGGAAAAGAAATGCATTAGAGATAGAAGCAGGGAGACTCATCCATAGGATTGAGGAGCTGGGGGAGCAGGCAAGGAGGACAGAGTCAAACGGATGCGCGTGGTGAGACAGGCAGACACAAAAAGTAAAGGGTGGAGACCCAAAGGTTCATAAAGACACCAAGTATACAAGGACAGAGAAACAGAAGCTGACCTGGAGACAGAAAGCAGAAAAACCAAAGGACAGATAGATACTCAAGCAGAGGAGAGGGCCCAGGCACAGACCAAATGCCTTGAAGAGAGCCTCTGGGACAGAGGGAGGCAGGCAGGTAGACACGGTGAGTCGGGAAAGCTCAGGTTGGAGTCCACCTGGGCCATGTTTTAAAAGACAGAACAGAACAGAACGGGGCATGGGGAGCAAGCAGAGAAAACACACCAGAAGTGGGGACTGGGCAGAAAGGCCCAGCGGTTAGGCTTCTCTCTGCCTTACACTGCCCAGTGTGGGGTCAGCATCAGCCCTATTTCACAGGAGGAGTGAGGAGCCAGAGGGTGACACCTACCTTAGTGGACTGACTAGTGTTCATTCTGCTGCTAAAACTAACTCTGGGTCCTAGGGGTGGGCCTTAGCAGACAAAGGAGTCTTAGTTTGTGTGATTAAGTTGTTGTTTAATCTTTGTTTGTTTGTTTTCCCCATCATTGAGGATTGAACCCAGGGCTTTATGTATGCTAGGTAAGCACTCTACAGCTGAGCCTCACGGGCAGCCCCTCACTGCAGGGTTTTAGACAGGTGATCTACTGCTGCCCGCAGACCCTGACTAGACAGCATTCTATAGATAAGGTACATCTCCAGCCCTTTTGAGACTGCTCTTTTGAGACAGTTTCTCACTATGTAGCTCATGCGGGCCCTGGACAACTTTCCATCTTCCTGCCTCAGTGATCCACGTGGCTGGGAGGACGGTCCTGCACCACCTGAGTATTATCTGAGCTATCGCACTTCATATTACCATGGGCCTACAGCAAAGAACAAGTACCTTAACAGCCAAGACAGGAAGCCTACGAAGACAGAGGCAGAGACAAGAGTTACTGCCACAAGCCAAGGGTCACAGAGTCTGGGAGAGGAACTAACACCTTCTAGTATGGCCCTACCAAGACCCTGACTTTCAGTTTTAAAGTCTAGAATATGGCAGTGTGGCACACGCCTCTAATTCTAGCACTCAGGAGGCAGAGGCAGGAAGATCTCTGAGTTTCCGCCCAGCCTGGTCTACAGAACTGGTTCCAGGACAGCCAGGGCACACAGAGACTCCCGTCTTGAAACACCAAAACATGGACTGGAGAGACGGCTTGGAGGTTAAGAGCATGGGCTGCTCTTCCAGAGGTCCTGAGTTCAATTCCCAGCACCCACATGGTGGCTCACAGCTATCTACATGCCAGAACACTGCATATATAATAAATAAATTTAAAAGACAAATAAAATATTAAAAAAAAGAAAAACCAAAACAACAAAACAAAAAATTGACTCTAGAATGCAGGAAAACATATGCCTGTTTTTATTGTTTTTCAGGTTTTGATTTTTCAAGACAGAATTTCACTGTGTAACAGTCCTGGCTGTCCTGGAACTTGCTTTGTAGACCAGACTGGTCTTGAACTCACAGAGATCTGCATATAATACCTGTTTCTTTCTTTCTTCCTTTTTTTTTTTTTTTTTTTTTTATTTTCTGAGACAGGATTTTTCTGTATAGCCCTGACTCACCTGGAACTCAGCCTATAGACCAGGCTGGCCTTGAACTCAGAAAATCACCTGCCTCTGTCTCCCAAGTGCTAGGGTTAAAGGCGTGTACCACCACCACCAGGCTAATGCCTGTTTCCTTAAGCCAAATAGTTTATAGTGAAAAAATAGTTTTTTGACAAAGCCTCACTGTATAGTCCAGGCTGGCCTCAAATTCCAGCTCACCCTGCCTCAGTCTTCCAAGTGCTGAGATTACAGGTGTGCACCATGCCTGGCTTGGAATCTCTTTGTATCATGCCGTTGTTTCTGACCCAGGTTGGCCTTTAATTCATTAAGTAGCTGGGAATGAACTTCTCATCTTTCCACTTTGTAAGTCTTCAATGCTGGGATGATAGGCGTTTTCTACCCACCTGGTTTACAGTGGGGCGAGGGGACCAAACCCAGAGTCTCATGCATGCTAGGCGAGCACTCTGAGTTGAGCTACAACCCCAGCCCAGCTTGTGGATCTTTACAGAAAATTTCCCCTTCATTTGTAGCTGCCCTTCTCTCCTTTCTTCTAGGGAAATTCCTAATAGAACAAAGCCAGACTTCAGGAGAGTCCCTGCCCCCACAATGCAGTCAGCTGGCTATGCTGCGTGGTAGACGGGGCCTCTGAGGTCTGGTGGCCACCTGTGCCACCTCCGTTACTGTGCACAGACGGGCAGGGCTGGGGAGGGGTGGGAAGGGCCTGGTCGGCAAGTGGCACAGATGTGAATTTCACACCAATTTGTTTCGGCTGCTAGAAACAAAGCTTGAGTCACAAGGAACACAGAAGGCTCGGCCTGCTGTATGCTTTCATCTCCCACATCCAGGCTCCTGGGTGGGAGGTGACACAGCCATGGCTGCTCCGAGGGTTCTCACCCGTGTGAACTTCCTTAAGTCTCTCTCTCTGGCCCCAAAGCACACTACTTTGAGATCCCAGCAAGGCCCGCCCATCAGAGTACTCCGAGCCCAGGAGGCCTCTGGGTATTCAAATAACAGTAAACACATAGGGTGCTTGTTCTGGGCCAGGCCTATTCCAAACCCTGAGTGTGGATAAATCGGTTTTACCTTCAAACGGCACTTGTTCGATAATCTCTGGACTCCTGATCCTCCTAAGTACTGAGCCGCGTGCCACCATGGCTCTACACGGTAATTCAAGACCAGGGATGTTCAGAGGTCCCCACCCCACCCCCGCAGAGACTATCTTGAGGCGCACCCGGACACTAGAGTATCTACATGGCCAACTTTCTGGGTATATAAATTTGTCAAATGTCTTGCCTTCCCCAGTCATACCTAGCCTTTTTTGGTTAATCACCAAGCAACACAAATCTAAGTGGCACCCAGTACCTCCCCTGGAGTCCTTTCCCAGTCGGCTTGGCAAATTGACTCGAGGCCCTCTTCACTCGCTCCCTAAAGCCGCTCCCAAAATGGATCTGCAGACACAGTTCCACAGGACACGATCCTTTATTGTGACAAATAACCCTTAGGCTCACTGGCCAGCGGACGGCATAACGCCCGGCCTGCGACTCTCTGCCCTTTTGCCAAAAGTGGCTCACGTGGCGGGAGCACGTGCGTGCGGGACGGAGTCACGCGCGCCGCAGCTTCTGATTGGCTGCGCCGCAGCGCGCACGCCGCACGCACGCGGAGGGCGAAGGCCCGGCCCACCGTCCCTGTGCGGGGCGCCCCGCGCTCAGGCTCGGTTCAGCGCCCCAGGCTCGGAGCCGGAGGCCGCAGGCCGCGGCAGCCACCGCCGCGCTCCTTCTGTTGGAAGCGCCGCAGCGGCCGGGCCCAGTGCGGCCGCCAGGGCAGCGCCAGGCCGCGGCGGTCCAGGATGAGGCGTGCAGGGTCGCTCTTGTCCGCAGCGCCGCCCAGCAGCAGGTAGTCGGCCCCGGGGCGCAGGCGCAGGCAGCCGCAGGACAGGTCCGCGCGGGGCACCCAGGCCTCCTGGCCACCGCGGCGCACAGGCCACGCGCGCTGCTTGTACACGGCCAGCACGTGCACAGCCAGCCGCCACCACTCTCGACCCACCGCCTCGGACGCTGAAACCTGGGAGGACTCCCGAACTTGTGCGTGCAGAACTGCGGAAGGTACCGTGTCAGACAAGAGGCTGTCCCTGCGCAGCCAGGGCAGACAGGCCTGATGGAGGAGACCCTGCCATGTGGGGCCCTGCAGGCTAGGGTAGCAGTTCTCAGTTTGTGGAGGCTGGACCCCATGCGGGGTAAATGGCCCTGGCACTGGGGTCGCCTGTGCTGCTACGATTCTTTTTTGTTTGTTTCGATTTTGATTTTGGAGACAGGGTTTCTCTGTGGCTTTGGAGCCTGTCCTGGAACTCGGTCTGTAGGCCAGACTGGCTTCGAAGTCACAGAGATCCGCCTGCCTCTGCCTCCCGAGAACTGGGATTAAAGGCGAGCGCCACCAAGGCCCGGCTTATATTATGATTCTTAACAGCGGCAAAATTACAGTTATGAAGGGGCAACGGAATGATTTGATGTTGGGGTCACTGGAACATGAGGAACTGTGTTAAAGGGGTAGCAGCATTAGCAAGGTTAAGAACCACCGGTCTGAGTGTATGAGGTAGAGCCCAGGCTCAAAGTTGGGAGGGTGTAAGGATGGCCACTGCAAAGGTACGTGCCCTGGAGGACGGGCAAGTCCAGGGGCATGGTTGTAAGGGCCACGTGAGTTGCAGAGGGGCCCTCAACGTTGTGATTAGGAAGAGGATGTGACATAGGGCTCCAGGGTTGTGGTAGAGGTTCAGGGTGATGCTCACAAGAGTTCGACAGTTTCCTAAGAGCTTCCAGTAATGCTGGTAGAACATTCTGGATCCTGTTAGTATCAACAGCAGCCTTAGGATTCCAGGCTTGTTACTGCTCTGGAAACAAGGTCTCACTGAAATGTTGAGGCTGGTCCAGAACTTATTCTGTAGCCTAAACTAATAACTCTCTGCAGTCCATGTGCCTCAGCCTCCTGGGGCCTGGGGATTTTGAGCCGGCACCATGTCTGGCGGAGGGTACCAGTGAGGCGTTGCCAGCAGTGGACTCCGGGAGAGATGGGCCTTGCCAGAAAGGCTCTGGGGTGAATTGGGGTCCAAAGGATGAATGAAGAGCTAAGGCCGGAGAGTCGGTTAAGGTTATGCTAGTACAGATCGGTGCTACGGCAGGAGGACCTGGGGCTGGGCTCTGACTAACAAGCCAGACCTGGGGTCAGTACCCCTGAGAAGAGGGTGGGAGAGGCTCTACTTCACTTGTGACAGTGGAGGTGGCTGAGGACAAAGGGACCATGGCCCTCTACAGAAGGAAGTGACTGGGATTAGTTCCTATCTTTTAGCCTGATTCCCGAGTGCGAGCTGAGCTGATTGGATTGGGGAGGGGCATGATGGGGAGGGAGACAGAGCCTCGGATCTGAGACTGGACGGAAGGCAGGATGGAACAAGGGCTCTTCTGTTCACCTAGACCCGTCCTTTCCGTCCAGCACTGCGTGAGGTCCGGCTGAAGGACAGGATAAAGCTGCAGGTGCAGAGGATGCGGGACAAGGGGACACAAGAAGGTAGGGGCTTCCTCCCCACTGCCTTCCCCTTTGCCTTCTGTTCCCACACATCCTGGCAGGGAAGAGTCCTTTAGGGTCTAACATCCTTCCCCATTTAAAATAAGGAAATGGAAGGGCGGGGAGAAGGCAGGCCCTTTTTCTCCATCACTTACCATAATCCTGCTGGCAGTACCTCTGAAGGTTCATGTGGACGCTGGTGCCCGAAACATTGCAATAGGTTTGACACTGTGGGTCTGGAGAGGGTCAGGCTCTCTGCAGTGGGTCCCATGGCCTGGCCCACAGCCCCTCTCCCCACCCCACTTCTTCAGACAGCTGGACTGTCTGTACCCTCAAGAGGGGCCAGAGGCCAGGCGTGGCAGCACATGCCTCCGATCCCAGCACTCAGGAAGCAAAGGCAGGCCAGTCTATGAGTTCAGGGCTAACCTGCTTTACAGACCAAGCTCCACTAGGGTTACCCAGAGAAACCCTGTCTCAAAACAAAACAAACAACAACAAAAGGAGGGCTGGGTACCCTGTGGGCTCAGTCAGCCCATGCCAGATCCCTTTTGCTGCCTGAAGCGTCTGCACCAGCCTCTTACCAGATCTAGACGAAATAGGGGTAGTAGCCAGGGTGGTTGTTGCCTCTGGAATTCCTGTTAGAGCAGAGGAGAAATTCAGTTTAAACTCTAGGAGTCACCATTAGGAATCTAGGAATGACAACTCCCAAGGGTATAGTGGTCCTTTATGCTTTCCTCATAGGGACAAGGGCTCCAAACCCTCAGCCTGTTTCTTCCCAAGGTTGGAGGGGCTGCAGTGTGGTTCAGACCGTATTTTCTGACATTGCAGTTGCCCAGGACTCACAGCATCAAGTGCTGTGGAACTTACGTTGGCAGGGCATCCTAGGTGAGCGGCTCTGCTGGTACCCAGGACCACAGTGGCTGCAGGTGAGGCCTGTGACCCCTAATTTGCAAGAGCACTGGCCGCTGGTCTGGTTGCACATCCCTCCTGTTGCTCCAATCGGGTGGCACTGGCAAGCTTCATGACAAAAGGAGTGAGATATTTGGGACCAGTAGGCTCCCTACAAAACCTCTGAACCATTCCCCAAACCTGAGGGTCTAGACTGAAGCCTCCTCCCTCACACCCACCGCTGTGCCTGCCAATATAGAATCCTAGCTCTGGGTCCTTTCCCCTTTGCCTTAGCTTCAGGCCACACTCACCCCTGCATGCCTTGTGACTAGTGATGGGCTGGCTTGGGTCCCTCCGGAACCCTGGCTGGCAGTACTGACAGTGCCGCCCAGCTGTGTGGTGGCGGCACCGCTCACACACACCCCCACTACGGCCACCTGACAACCTGAATAGCTCGGAGTTGAATCTGCAGCGTCGGGCATGCTGGTTGCAGGAGCAGGCTGGGGACAAGATGATGTCACAAACTGTCATACAGGCACATTAGGGCCAGGTCTGTCTCCCATCCCCAGCTTTCTCCCTACCGTCCCGTTCGCAGGAAAGAACGTAGGCTTGCGGTTTTAGAGACTGCCTTTGGCTTGTTCCCAGGATATCTTAATTGTCATACTGAAATGTGGCGTTGCACCAGTGACCCTCTTGAGAGGTCATAGGGCTGAAAGAATGGCCTGGGTTGGGGATCCCTACTTCTGCCTGAAGGGACTACTCTGTCCTGTAGCCCAACCCCACTGACTGCAGGGTGACATCCAAGGAGATTAGTAAATATGCCTAACCTAGAGCCCAGGAGAAGCATGCGCTAAGCCTAGTGCTTCTATGCACTGGGCGCTGTGGACCGAGGGTGTGTCCTTTGGACATCACCTTCGCATGAGGCACAGCACTGTCGCATGACGCACAGGTGAGGTCACCTGCCAGGAATTACAGCCTGGAAAGAGCTTGTGTCCTCAAGCTTCCAAACAGCCCACAGATTTGTTGAACATATGTGTTTTCCTGGGAGCATTTTCATGCTCTTGAAAGCAGTAACCGTCAAACCCCACTGCAGGGGGCTGTGTAGCCACCATAGCTATCAGGCGAGAAGGCAGTTCAGTTCAGCATGACTCGGTAGCCGGTGTTGGTTCAAACTGTGAGCGTTTGTCCTGCGTGGTTTATTTTAGGCATAGTTAAGCATAGCACAGTTTGGTGAAGTTTCCTGGCGATAATTAACTCAGTCCTGTGTGTCTAACAAACCTAAGATGTGACTATATCAAGTCTCTTTGTAAAGTACAAGTGGCTTCTTCCACAAAGACAGGTTCTGTAGACTGAGAAAATCGAGGGTTTGGGGAGGATCTGCTGTGGTCTCAGCCACACAGAGAGCAAAAGTCACCAGGGATCTAACCGTCTCTGCTCCCATCCTCCTGGGTGGAAACCCGTTATACATCCCGCCCTTTGAAGGGACAGCCATGTGTGTTCAACATTCCTGGTTCCCCTAGTGCTTATCTGTGAGCACAAGGACCTCCATGCCTCCCACACCGCACTGATGATCAGGAACACTAGGAAACTTTTCCTATATTTGGTTGCTTGGTTGTAGGAGAAATGGGGTCTCATGAAGCCCAAGCTGGCCCAGAACTTACAATCTTACTCCCTCCATCTCCTGAGAACAGTATATAGTAAAGTCCTACTAAGCCTGACTAGCTCTGAACCACAAAACTTGCTGGACATGGTGGGCACACTTTAATCCCAACATTTAGGAGGCAAAGGCAGGTGGATCTCTATGAATTTGAGGCCAGCCTGCCCTTTATATTGAGTTCCAAGCAGCCAGGGCTACATAGTGAGACACTGTCAAAAAAGGGAAGGAGAGCGGTTTAGGCTGAAGAGCTAGCTTAGAGGTTAAGCTCTATAATGAGATCTGATGACCTCTTCTGCATGCAGCCGTGCATACATGCCGAATACTGTATACGTAATAAATAAGTCTTAAAAACAACAACAAACCCACCCACATAACTCAAGGGCTAATTCAGCATCACTAATTCAGCCAGGGTTCTGTATGTGTAGCAGGAATTCCAGAAAGATGTTAAGTCAGAGAGCCTGGCCACTCTTTGCAAAGAGCTGGACTGAAGGGCTGAGAGCCTGGGCTGGTGTGGTGAGGATGTATGTTCTGAGAAAATGACCCTCCTTCCCCTGAGCCCCTGTTCCCGCTGTCCAGTGAGGCTGTCTCTCACGGGTTTAGATGGCTCTGCATGGCAGCACTGTTCCAGGACCTCTGTGGTGAGACCTGCTTTAGCTCCTTTGTGACCCAGAGTAATGGCTTTGCCTCACTTCTCTTCTGAAACAACCTGACAGGTAGGGCATAGTCAAGTCACCTTATCTGTAAAGTCACATGTGTCACTGACATGTGTCACTGCCTCTTACCCAGGCCCTCAAGGCAGCACTTGTCTTAACTTGGGTAGCTATGATCATACTCGGGGATACAGCTTCCCTCGCACCCAGGCCCTGTGCAAGCCCAAGATGAAGCCTGCTCCAGCCTCAGGACACGTGAGTCTCCCCTGCTGGTCCTGGGGTGGCAAAGGGCACAAGGCTGAGGACTGTATGTGTGTCTTCATCTGTCTGCCGATGTGTTAATTACCCTCAGGCCGGAAGGAACAGACAGAGGTGGGAATGGTGTGGCTGCAGGAAGAGAGACCACAGGGGCCCTAGGGTTGATAGCATCTAGGAAGATAAGTCCCTAAGTCATCTGAGCTCTGTGTTCCTGCCCGGCTGTTCTTCCTGCCAGGGAATGGTGTCAGTGAGGGACAGAGATGTGCCCGTAGAGTTTGGGGCACTCTGGCTCACTGGCTTCTCGGCAGCCTTAAGTACTGTGCTTCACAGGACAAGAAAACAGGCACAGAAAGGTCAGACCTGCCTAGGCCACCTGCTGAGGCTGCTTCTGACAGTGTCTAGGGGCGTCTAGCATGACAGCATCCTTGGGAGCTGGGCAGGAGGGGTCCGTGGTCATACCTGGTGCCTGTGTGACTTTGTGTAAGTGAATCGTGGCCACAGTCTCTCCATCCAGACAGCTGATGGTCCAACAGAATGCTTTATGATTAAATAGTCCGTGTCTCCCAGGAGTCAGGGAATGTGTCTGCTCATACCCTTGCCCAAACCCCGTGCCACACCAGGCCTGGGATGTGTTCTGCTCAGGACTGCCAGTGGTGCCAGTATCGTGTGGTCACATCTGGTGTGTGTGTGTGTGTGTGTGTGTGTGTGTGTGTGTGTGTGTGTGTGTGTCTGTGTGTGTGTATGTGTGTCTGTGTGTGTGTGTGGGGTCTGTGTGTGTGTCTGTGTGTGTGTGTGTGGTTTGTGTGTGTCTGTGTGTGGGGGGGTCTGTGTGTGTGTGTGGGGTCTGTGTGTGTGTGTCTGTGTGTGTGGGGGGTCTGTGTGTGTGTCTGAGTGTGTGGGGGGGGTCTGTGTGTGTGTCTGTGTGTGTGGGGGGGGTCTGTGTGTGTCTGTGTGTGTGTGTCTGTGTGTGTGTGTGGGGGGGGTCTGTGTGTGTGTGTGTGTGGGGGGGTCTGTGTGGGGAGGTCTGTGTGTGTGGGGGGGGGATTTGTGTGTGTGGGGTCTGTGTGTGTGTGTGTGTGTGTGTGTGTGTGTGTGTGTGTGTCTGTCTGTCTGACATGCTTGGCAGATAAGGAAAGGGAACCAGGTCACAGCACAATGTGGGGACAAGCAAAAGCAGTTCTGAGGGGAAGAGAACATTCTGCGTGCTTTGGGACAAGGGCTGAATGGCATGTTGTCCCAGGAGCCAAGTAGTGGCAAGGCTTGGGGGCAGCACCCACGACTTACGCAAGCATGCATGAGGGTGCTGGGGGGTGGCAGGCCGCCAAGGCCAGTCTCGATGGGATGGGCGGCAGCTCTCACATCCCGGGCCAGTAGTATGGTGGCGGCAGCGGCAGCGTGGGGGCTGGGCCTGGGCAGCACATCGGGCTGCATGGCCATGGCACTGGCATCGGCCTCTTACCCCGGTGGTCACCAGCCCCGCCTGGCCCCCAAACTCCACTCGGAGGTGGCTGGCCACTATCTTGGCCTTGGGGCCTGGTGGGGAGCGAAAGGTTACCCTCTCAGGGCCCCCCAGAGCTCCAGGCCAGGCAGGCCTGCGCCATAGTGGCCTCCAGGGGCCTCCAGTAGCCCAGGCAGCAGAAAGGACCAAGGCTGGAGGCCCTGGGGCACAGAACCGCAGAGTGACAGATGTCAGGAGGAAGGGGCCATCCAGGTCCAGGGTCACACTACCATTGCAGGTAGGGCCAGGGTTCGCTGCAGGGAGAGCGCAGGCCTGAGGGCAGGGGGCTGTTACTCTGCCGACCAACTGGGTCACTGGCGGGAGGCAGAAGCGAGGGCGCCCTCCTGGGTCATAGCATGGATCTGAAGTGGCCTGGGTAAGGAGAAGCAAGAGGATGAAGACAGTGGGCATGGCCACAGGAGAGCTGGCACCTGTAGACAGAGGTGGCAGAGGGAGTCTCAGTCAGCCTCCACCGTGGTGAGGGTCCCTGTGGACCCTGCATTCCTCCCAGCCCTGCCTGAGCCCCCTCCCCAGCTGCCTCGAAGCGAGGAAAATAGTTCCATCTGGGGAGAATTACTGTTTACATAACCCGGAGGGAAAAGAACGCAAGCAAAATTGAGAATTTTGCCTGAACTAATCCAGAGCTTAACACCCCAAAGTTATCCATCAGTGTTGAAGGGGTGGAGGCCCTGGGGAGAGGGCGAGGGGTAAATGAGGAACCAGCAGGACCAACAGATGTGAAAATCTAGAAGGATGAGTCAAGGAAGAGATGGAGGGCATTGGTGAGGGAAGAAAGACACAGAGAGAGGAGACAGTGAAAGTCAGAGGGATAAACAGGGCAGAGGACGGGGCATGGGGTGGATTGCTCAGGGCAGAGGATGGGGCATGGGGTAGATAATCAGGGCAGAGGACGGGGCATGGGGGTGGATAGCTCAGGGCAGAGGACGGGGCATGGGGTGGATAGCTCAGGGCAGAGGACAGGGCATGGGGTAGATAATCAGGGCAGAGGATGGGGCATGGGGTGGATAGCTCAGGGCAGAGGATGCAGCATGCGGATGGATAGCTCAGGGCAGAGGATGCGGCATGGGGTGGATAGCTCAGGGCAGAGGATGCGGCATGCGGATGGATAGCTGGATGGCATGAAGCAAGGAGGATGGGGCTGGGAGAGAAGAACAGGTGTCTCAGGGACACTGAGGAAGTCCTGAGGACAATAAGGAGCCTAAGAGGGAAGGGAGAGCCAGCCAGGAGAGCCCAGTAGGAAATTGTAGGCAGAGGCCAAGGCCTTGGCCCATGCGCCAGAGTGGACCTGTCTCTCACGGTTCTGACTGCTCCCCATACCCAGTGCACACAGAGAAGGGATTGTTGCCAGCAGCCTTGGCCTCTCTTACCTACCCCAGCCCTCTACCCTTAACCCTTTCCCCTCCAGGAGTACAGCCAGAGAACAGAGCCCCTGTGGTAGGACAGACAGAAAGCTGGACTTCCTGTAGGACTCGGGGTTCGGGACCCAACAGTTACATTTCTGGAATTTTCTGGGCAGGGACCCCGCCTGCTACCCCAACTCTCAGACAGGGATCCAAATCACTACATTGCCCAGAGTTCAGGCCCTTGGAGCAGACTGGGAAGCTGATGTTGGGGTCTAGAAAATATGGGAGGAAAGACAAAAGGCGGGAGGTGACATAAGGTTGTGCCAGATGTCAGGGCGCTTAGAAACCAGAAACCCAGAGTCCTGGGAACGTCAGAAACCAGAGGACTAAGGCCTTCAACTCCCACTCGGGACTGGGCTCCTGGGATTTTTCTGACCCCCCCCCCCAAGCATGAACCCTTACCTCTGAATCTGCACCTAGGCTGAGATCTACACAGCCCTGAGCTCCACTGCCTTCCCACACAGGATGCCTCTCCTGCCCAGACCAAAGGCCTGGACGGCGCCATTGTGTACCCGTAACATAGCATAAGCCAGCTTCCCTAAGCCCTAGCCTCTCATGTAAGCACATTTCTTGCTGGGTAATTTCAGGGTCCCACCATTGGGTTCCAAACACATGAAGTACTGGGCTATGAGTTCGTTCTCTTACGTTCTTTGGAGACAGGCAGAAACTTGCCTCAGCCCATCTGGGCCTACAGCCTCCCTACCCCTCTCTCAGTGGCAGGCCCAGCCAAACTCCAGAGGCCCACAGTCAGCCTTGCTGGGCCTGTGGGGTCTGTGAGAGACCCTTTCTGCCTCCCCCACTGTGGCATGCATCTCCCACCTGGCTAGCAGGCCGTGGGTCAAACCTGCCTGGAGAAGAGAGCAGCGTCCTGCAGTCGGGTGGGTGGGCGGGCGCCCGCACTCTTCTGTAGGAGCAGCGCTGTGGTGGGCTCTCAGGAAGAATGTGGCTGGCTGTTCTCAGGCCAGGCTAGTGGGGGTTCTGGGCGGGAGCTCAAAGCAGAGCCCGCAGAATCCAACACCACTGCCCGCCCCAAACCCTGACCAACAGCAGCCACGCTTTCCCCACAGGGACCCCTGCCAGCCACGCCACCAGGGACTGCGTGGAACAGGAGCATTGTCGCCCCCAGCAGGCCCAGAACAAACTGTCTCAGAAGGATCTGCCCAGGTAGGGAGAGTGCAGCTGTTGGAGGGGGCCTGAAGTTGGGGTCCTGGCCTGTTCCCACTTGCTGCGCACCCCCTTACCTTAGGAGTTTATTGCTAACCCACGCAGTTTCTGGCTGACCCCCAGCAGTCCCAGTCCCACAAGCTCCTACCCCATGTGGGTTAATTCAGTGTTAAGGTCAGACTGGCGGCAGGGGAAGCCAGAGGTCAGTGCTGTCTGCAGGGAGGGCAGTAAAAATGTCTCCACCTGGTTGGACTCGGGAAGGAAGAGACGCTAGTGAAGTTCGAGGCAGCCCAGCACTGGTGTCCAGGACCCCATGGCTCCCAGCCTGGCATGCTCACGCGCCATCATGTTCTGAGTGTTGTGGCTTCCCTCTGAGCAAGACAGGGTGTGTATGGTTTGTCCTAGAGCACCCCTCCCATTGTGTAGAACTGGCCCAGGACAAGACTCAGGGACCTTTTGCCCTGGGCGTGAGAGATGCCCCTATAGTGGTTCCAGGTAACCCTGGAGGCTGAGGAAGAGCAAGGGTGGGGACAAGTGAGAGCTTCAAGATCCCAGAAAGCTTGGATGTACAATCTGCAAGAGGGTCCGGGGCCAGCGGTTCCACATCTGAGAACCATGTCCCCAGCAAGGGCCATGAGTAACAGGGTGACACAGGGCACGGGTGGGTGCAGCTAGCCCCCCCAGGTCTGCCCCAGACTTGGCTCTCTCAGGCCACCTGCTAGACAGACAGGAAGCTGATCTGTTCTGTAGACAACTAGCTATGGTTTGCTGAGCAGGGACAGGAGCTGTGGCTTCAAAGGAATGGCCATGAGAAGACAGCCTTGAAAGTGTGGGTCGGTAGGGTCCTCCCTGACTAGCACAGAGAGTCCCTAGGTGTCCCCAGAGGGACTCTTTTTCATCACTTCCTTCTGGTAGCTCAGCTGGCTAGGTCATTGTCACCCAGAAGACATCCACAGTGCAGTGGATGAGGCAGACAACAGTTAGAAGCCACGACCACCCACCAAGTGGCTGATCCCCAATTCCGAGGTGATATGGGAGCTCCCCAGTATGGGGACCTTAACCCTCTAGGGCCTGGCTTCAGGAGAGTTCAGGACCTTTGCCCACCACAGGGACTCTGGTAGAAGGTCTCTGTGTGCAGCTTTAAAAAAGAGCCAGGTAGCACAGGTCTTGAGGCGTAACAGCCTCCAGAGGGCAGCCTTGAGATGGCAGGATGAAGGCAAGGCTGTTTGTCACGATGGCGGCCGCAGGACACTTCCCAAAGCAGCCCACATCCACCAGGAAGTACTCCAAGGCCACACCAGCTCCCAAGTGCTGCCGGGAGCTCTCTCTCCTCTCCCTGGCCAGGTTCTCTGTCCCTGCTCTGCTCCATGGTGCTCTGGCTGGGCTGGGAGCTGCAATTCCAGAGAGCCAGGAGATATGAGAGGAAATGATCGGATAAAAAAGAAAGAAAAGGATTAAAAAAGAAAGAAAAGGGTGTGTGTGGGGGGTAGCTGGGGTGAGCTCAAGTAGAGCTATTTGCTTTGTGGTAAGTGCAGCAGTGAAGGAGCTGTGTTTCTGGCACACAGTGGTGTGTGTGGTGTTCAGTGTCCTGACCTTGCCAGGAACCTAAGTTAAACTTCCAAAACTGGGCAGCTGAATAATAAGCAAGAGGCCCTGGGAATCAGGGGTAAAGGAGCTGAGGCAGCCGCCCAGCCCTGGGGCTCACACAGAACAAGCAGGGAAAGCAGTCCTCCGTGTGGTGGAAGGCCCTGGGAAAGCGGGAGCCGGAGAAGGAAGCTGGTCCATCTGTCCGAGGGCGCTGTGCCAGTTTGTTTTCTGCTGCTGGGATGAACGCCATGACCAGACTCGGGGAGGAAAGGGTTTCTTTCAGCTTAAAGGGAAGTCAGGTAGGAACTCAAGACAGGAACTCGGCGGCAGGAACTGAGGCAGAGACCATGGCGGGTGCCGCCTACTGGCTTGCTCAGCTGCTGTCTTACCCATCCAGGGCCAGCAGCTGGGTGGCGCTGCCCAGAGGGGGGCCTCTTGTAATCATTAATGATAAAACACCCCATAAACTTGCCCACAGGCCATCGGATAGAGGCCTCTTCTCAATCGAGGTGTCCCAGATAACTATGTTTTCCAGCTGGCAGAAACACAACAAAAACAAACTAACCAACAGAGATGAGCCCAGACAAGAGTGGCGCCTGGGCAAAGCTGCAGGTTCAAACGCCTTGTCTCCTTGCTGAGGCCCCACCTCACTGCCCCCAGCTGTCAGTCAGCGGCAGCCGCAGAGGATGTAGAGATAAAGCCCCTTCACAGTGCTGCCGGCGACCACACAGGACCACATTTGACCAGGCAGTGCCACCCCAGACAGGTGCCCAAGGGAACGAGAGTGGGTCATGACAGCATTGTTCATCCCAAGCAGGAAACGGAAATAACCCATGCTTGCTAATGTGGTGGCAGGCCAAGCATAGCTTCTCTCCAGAGCAGACAGATGACGCAGCTACAGATGGGTGGGAGTCAGCAGACCCAACGCTGTGTGTCCACAGACAACCATGTGGTCTAAACAGGGACAAAGCTGCTGTAGTTGAATAAGGTGAGCCAGCTGGTGTTTAGCCAGCGCTGAGCACATTAAAGCCACATCGAACACTGACATGGGTGGTTCTCAGGTATCTAAATTATTTTTCAGTGAAATGATTACCCGAAAATAGGCTCGCCGCAGACCTACCTTATAAAGGCCAAAATGGGTACTATAGAGTGTTTCGGAAACAGTGGGCCCCGCCCACCCAGAGCCCCGCCCGGAAGCAGGTGGTGCTCGATGCACTTGTCACTGGCTGTCAGGAACAGGGCTACCTGGGTCTGAGGAGTCAGGGACACTTGAGTCTGTTGTAACACCGACGGTGAGAAAGCACGGTGCTCGTGGTGCTGTGGACCCTCTCTTCTTACCGAAGAGGCTAAGCTGAACCGTGAGCTCAAGTCCACAGGAAGCCAAGCCGCACACAACCACAGCCCTGCTTCTGGCCGCAGCCCTGCTTCTGGCCGCCTTACCACAGCGGTGCAGAGCTCTCGTCCACCCTGCCATGCTCTCCTAACCCACCAGTGGCTGGCACAAAGCAAGTACTCTTTCCTTGCGGGCAGGGCGTGATGGGAGGGTATTAGAAATACAGCCGTCAGTGGTGTGGCTAGAGTGCAGGACCCCAGTGGCCACCAGAAACCACAGACAGGGCAGTCGTGTGCACCTCTCGTTTCTATAAATTCCCGCAGGGCCTATAGGCCGGGCACAGGAACCGTGGCAGTGCTGGGGTAAAAGCTGCTCCTGCTCGGCACACCCTGTGGCACCTCTTTTTCTCCTTAAAGGACCTTTCGTGGCGCCTCCCTGGCGTACCCCATGTCCACGACCGTTGTTCTGTCCCTCGGGAGAACTATGGTGCGAGCTAAGGTTTGCCTGAACTGCAGGTCTCCACAGGGGACTCTGCTTTCGGGAGTTGATCCCCCGGCCACTTTATGGCATCCAGGCATTGAACTCAGGGCATCAGGCCTGCCTGGAAGGATCTACTGGCCGAGTCATCTGGCTGGCCTGACTCCTGTAGCTCTAAGTGACTAAAGCATGCAAAGTAGGCGAAGGATGGCTCACCAGAGGTGGAGGAGGGGGGGGAGTGGGAAAAGATCCCACCATCCTCAGCCTAAAACTTCAAACAGAGATTATTTATTTCTGGAATGCTCCATTTAATATTTGCAAACCACACTTGGCCTTGTTAAGGAACTGAGACTCTAGAAGGTCAAACTACAAATAAGGAAATGCTACTGTACCACATTTAGTTTCCCTGTAGAAGTGGCTGCAATCGGGTAAGATAGGGTTAACCAGCTGTTTTCTGTGGTTCTATCTAGTCAGGTGACCAGAAGGGTCAGAGAGGCGCAGTAGGCCCCATGCCCTGCTGATGAAGGGTGGGGCTGGCCTCGGAGGCAGACAGAAGCACTCTGGCTGCGCTCTCTCTGGCTTCCAGCACATGCGCCGACTCTGACCCCCAACCATCCCTGCTGCCTTCTCTTACAGCTCTCCAAGGACTCAGGGCCACTAGGCCACACCTCTCCACCTTCTATCTCCTTTTTGTGATCTTTGTGTTGTCCACCATCTTCTACTGCCACCGGCGCCTGGCTCTGGTGCCTGCACCCTGGGCCTCGTCAGCCCTCGTGGTCTTAGCCCCAAGGAACCTGCACCGGGAGGGCATGTTCACCATCAATGGCAAAGGCCGCCTGGGGAACCAGATGGGCGAGTATGCCACGCTGTTCGCACTGGCCAGGATGAACGGAAGGCCTGCATACATCCCCGCGTCCATGCACAGCACCCTGGCGCCCATCTTCAGGATCAGCCTCCCGGTGCTGCACAGCGACACCGCCAAGAGGATCCCGTGGCAGAACTATCACCTCAACGACTGGATGGAGGAGCGCTACCGCCACATCCCAGGGCGCTATGTGCGCCTCACAGGGTACCCGTGCTCCTGGACCTTCTACCACCACCTGCGGCCCGAGATCCTCCAGGAGTTCACCCTGCACGACCACGTGCGCGAGGAGGCCCAGGCCTTCCTGCGTGGCCTGCGGGTGCATGGGGGCCAGCCCAGCACGTTTGTGGGTGTCCACGTGCGCCGGGGGGACTATGTGCATGTCATGCCCAATGTGTGGAAGGGTGTGGTGGCTGACCGGGGCTACTTGGAACAGGCCCTGGACTGGTTCCGGGCCCGCTACCCATCTCCGGTCTTTGTCGTCACCAGCAATGGTATGTCCTGGTGCAAGGACAACATCAATGCCTCCCGAGGGGATGTGGTGTTTGCTGGCAATGGCATTCAAGGGTCACCTGCCAGGGACATGTCACTGCTCTTGCAGTGCAACCACACCATCATGACTATTGGGACCTTCGGGATCTGGGCCGCCTACCTGGCAGGTGGGGACACTGTTTACCTGGCTAACTATACTCATCCCAACTCCCCCTTCAACATGATTTTCAAGCCACAAGCAGCCTACCTGCCCAACTGGGTAGGCATTGCTGCCGACCTGGGAGAGGCCCAACAGAGGAACCTGTAGCCGTGCCTCAACCCGGCCCCCGAGAGGCACTGGACACTTGCTGCCGTGTGCTCACTCAGGGTCCTACGTGCAGTTTCAGGCCAGTCTCACGTGTTTCAGCTGAGTGGTCTTGGGTCAGTGATACCACCCTGAAAATGTGAGCACAATCTGGGCTTACCTCAGCACATGCACAGGTGACGAGTCCTCTACATCCAGCGAGAGTTGGCCACCACTGCCCCCTGCTGTGTCCGGAGTGCTCGCCCATGGAGGACCGTGTCCTAGCTAGGGTTTCCATGGCTGTGATAAAGCACCATGAAAGTAAACAGCTTGGGAGGAAGCGGCTTATTTCAGCTTGTGCAGTCCATCACCGAAGGCAGTCTGCAAGAACTCAGACGCAGGGCCCTGGAGGCAGGAGCTGATGCAGAGGCCGTGGAGGAGGCCACTCACCAGCTTGCTCCTCCTGGCTTGCTGAGCCTGCTGCCTTATGTGACCCAGGACCTGCTGCCCAGGGGCGGCACCACCCGGGGTGAACTGGCCTCCCTACATCACTGGAGACAATGCCAGGGCACGCCTGAGGGGGCGTTTTTTCAAGAGATACTCTTCAGAAAGGCTCTAGCTGTGTCAATAAAGCGAGCCAGCAGAGCCAGCTTTGTGCTTCCCTTCCTGCATTACCCACTGGGAGGCAGGGTCCTGGGAGGTGTTTGGTGACAGCACAGCTCCTGGCCTGGTGTCAGTGGGGATATGGCATTCCTTGCGGCTGGGGTGGTGGCCTTCTCAGGGAAGGGAAGGCAAGTTGAAGGGGCAGGTCTGATGAAAGTGCCAGGGTGGTGGACGGCTCTTGTAGGGTATTTGATCACATTATGAACCTCAAGTCTGAATTGCATTAATTAAAGAAAATCAACCTTGGTTCAGGGGGCGGAGTCAGCAGCTAAAGAGAGCCCAGTGGAGCCAGGAATATGGGTAGAGAGACAGCACATAGGAAGGAGGAGGGTGGGGCTGGAGTTGCACTGTTGCCTTCTGGTTGGGACAAGACATACATACATACATACATACATACATACATACATACATACATACATACTTTTTTTTTCTGGGTCTCCAGCCACAAAGAAAGTCAGCTGGTTGCTTCTCAGCCTCTGACCTGGCAGGCTTTCACCCCCACATCTGGCTGCCGAGTCTTTGTTGGTCAACAGAGCCATAGAGACAACTGGGAGGTGGTGGCTCACGCCTTTAGTCCCAGCACTCAGGAGGCAGAGGCTGGTGGATCTCTGTGAGTTTAAGGCCAGCCTTAAACTCTAGAAAATGAGTTCAGGACAGTCAGGACTGTTACACAGAGAAACTCTGTTTTGGGGAAAAAACAATATTTTAAACCTGCAAGGCACTGACTACAGGGCTGTGGGGTCACAGATGACAATTAAAATACCAGTATTTCCATGTACAGCCACTAAGCTGACAGGAAAACATCAGACAACCCCCTGTAGTGGTGGAGAGGCTAACAGAAAGGCACCTCGTGATCAGCAGGCCCGGTATGAGGCAGCAAACACTCCAGAACACAACTATCCAGGAAGCCTGACCCTGGCCAGCTGCAGCTCTGTGGGCAGGGTCTACCCAGGCCTGCCAGCGCCTGGGCCTGAGGCTATTCAGCTCCTGTTGCAGCTGCCTGGTCATGGTCTGCTTTCTGTTGCTGTCACCAAATCTCTGAATGTAGCACCAACATCTGCCTCATGCTGGGACACTAGGTACAGTGCAAAAAAGAATCCTAGCCTCAGACTCTTGTAAAGCCACCCCCTCCACTGAATTATGTACTCCCAGCCCAAACCCATGCCTTACTCCCAATCAGCATCAAGCCTGTTTCCTCAGGACAGTCCAGCCGCCAGTGAGCTTGGCACTGATGTGTAGAAGTGCCCTGCCTACATGTATGTCGATATCCTGTACATGCCTGGTGCCCACGGAGGCCAGAAGAGGGCATTGAACCCCCTGGGACTGCAGTACAGGTGATTGTGAGCTTGGAATTGAACCCAGGTCCTAGAAGAGCGGTCAGTGCTCTTAGCTTCTGAGCCACCTCCCAGCCTTCTCAGGACGCAGTTTATCTTTGTGAGGCAGGTCTACCAGAGAATCCCTGGCGGCCCTGAGCTTGCCCCTCCTTGGTGTAATGGGTAGAACATTCCCACTCCACCCCTGTGGGCATGGAGGGCTCCCCGCTGGGAATGGGGGCTGGGCCTGCCTGGGCTGCTCCAGGGAACTCAGCACTGCTGCCAATGCCAAGGCTGATGGCCACCACTAGGGAAAGAATGGTAGCTTGGTCCCCCAGAGAGGTCCAAGAATTGACATCTTCTACCGCCTGGTCTCAGGAGTCCACCCTCCACATTTTCTCCAGCCACATCGTGTTCCTCAGAGCATTGTGGGTGAGCTGGCAGTGGGGAGGGGGACGGGTGGGGAGGGGGACCGGTGGGGAGGGGGACGGGGGTGCCCCAGAAGCACCACAAGCTGGGCCTCGGTGTGGCAGTAGCACACTGCCCTCCAGCAGAAGGCGCTGGTCTCAGTCCTGGGGGACTGAGGTAAAGGTGAGGCCACGCTGCTGGGACAGAGGGCCAATGTCCCAGCCATGTGTGACTGTCTTCATCTGTGCCTGTCTATACTCCCTCTGCTTTTGAGGGGAAGAGGGGCATGTTTCGAGACAGGGTTTGTCTGTGCAGCCCTGGCTGTCCTGGAACTCTCTCTGTAGACCAGGCTGTCCTCAAACTCAGAGGTATCCACCTGCCTCTGCTTACCCAGCACTGGGATTAAAGGTGTGTGCCACCACACCCAGCTGTGGTACAGGCTGGTCAAAGTAACCCTTCGTCCTAAGCGAGCCTGAGTGCCAAGACTGCAGCCAAGCCCAGCACACCTACCTTTCGCCTTTACTGTCGTAGAGACTGCCATCATGCTGGGTCAGAAGGACACACCACGCCCAGCACACACACTGCTCTGACATAACTTTTTATTGCTTCTACACATTTGTGTGTGGGTGGGAAGAGGACTTAAGACAAACCTTTGTGTATAACGCCAGCTCCCTGTGGCCTTGTGGCCTGCCTTCCCTGAATCAGATGCTTACTCTCCTGTCCTCAGAGCTGCCCTTCCAACGCGAGTCCCTCCAGACGGGTGCAGGGAGCCGGTGGGGAAGCACAGCTGTGAGTCCCCACTCACCTGTGATTCCCATGCTTAAGCTGCTCACCCCAAACCTCCTCCCTACTTTTTCTGTAGCCGCAGCCTGTGGCTTCCTGTTGGGCTGAGTTGATGGGGTCCCATTCAGAGCTGGAGAGAGAGAACTTGTAGCATGTGTCTTGCCAGGGACAGTACCGCTGTCCTTAGCTACAGCCAAGCTAGTTTTCCCATGAGCTAGCTACACGGGGAAAATCACCTCACTTCCTCATAGTGAGACTGTCTCAATCTAGAGGAAGGCAGGAAGGAAGGAAGGAAGGAAGGAAGGAAGGAAGGAAGGAAGGAAGGAAGGAAGGAGCCAGAGAGGGGGTCGTAAATTAGATCTCGGTTGCCCTCACATTGCCCTCACTGATTTGCCAGTGCAGAGGGTGTGGACACAGGACATTTCCAGCACAGTCGCCTGGAGAACAAAGCCTCAGCCACCACAGCCCCTGGCTGGGCCGGGTCACTGTCCCTGCTCTGGCCTTGCACATCAGGCACGATGGGGCAATGGGCGCGGAGGCTCACCTAGGAGGAAAGCTGAGGGCAATGGGAGCCGAAGGGTGAAGGGTGCCTCGCCCAGCTCCAAGTTTGCTTGGCCTTGCTTGAACAAAGATACAAACAGCTTTTACTTTACAAAAGCCCAAGCAGAGACTGGTAATCTGCCAATGCCAATAAATGCCACATTCATCGGGCAAATATTTACCCAGCTCTTAAGTGGGTCGAAGACACCCCAGTCCCTCAGCAGGGGAGAGGAAGGAAACGAAGTGGCCGGGCACTGCCTAACCTGTGGTGATGGCCTTACTTGAAAATAGTGTCACTGGTTAAGATAAAGTGATCCTTGACCCACCAGGACTACTGACCACAGAGACAGAGTAAAGGCTGCATAACGGCGGACTAGAGGCCATCTTCTAAGAGAAAATGGCGTTCCGAAGCCCCGACTGCCCAGATCATCTTACCCCAACCTGTCACACGGGCCCTGAAGAAAAACATGTTGAGTACACACCAAATGAATGATCTACACACCGAGTAGCCTTTTGTGCCCTGGCTCATGAAGTGTCTGCCATGTGCTTAGCTCTCAGAGGCCTTGGCTTCCATCCTCAGCAGCACATACACATAACAAAGGTTAGCTTCCTGTTTAGCTTGGCCGAGGCCTGTCTTCCAGTCAGTATGTGAAATTAAATGATATGGGGGGTCTATTGGGTGAGTCAGGCAGGGTGTGGCCCTGGCTGTACCAGGAAGCTGTCCGAGCGTGGCAGGTTCTGCCAAGAAGGACCCAAGAACTTTTCCTTATGTGTAAGTGACCTCAATTTTTGTGCCCGTGGAGGTCAGGATGTGAGCTTTCTGAAAGAAATTGTTGCTGGGCAGTGGTGGTGCACGCCTTTAATCCCAGCTTTCTGGAGGCAGAGGCAGGTGGATCTCTGTGAGTTCAAAGCCAGCCTGGCCTACAGAGCGAATGCCAGGACAGCCAGGATTACACAAAGAAACCCTGTCTCAAAAAACTAAAAAAGGATAAAGAAAAAATGGCTGTCTAAGCTGTCACTGCATCGGAGCTGAGCCTCATGCAGGTGGGACCTGCTTGCTAGGCATTCTGAGTGTTGAGCTCAATCAGAGTAATCGCAAGGCTGAACAGCCCTCTCCGAATCTGCTTCGTTCTTCCAGAAGAGGGCAGGTTGTGGGGTTAGTTCCCTGTGGCCCACATGTTCCCGAGTTACACTATGCAGTGCACAGGCTCTGCAGGCAAGCTGTTCTATCCAGCTGTTAGCGATGTGCTTCTAGAGAAATGACTGCACCTACGAGCATGAAAATGACCCAGGCAAACAGACAAAACTTAAACAGCATGTCCAGTGGAGATTCGGAGAGAGAGAAAGGTCTGTGGGTGCCAGGGGCTGAGAATAGATGGGGCGGAGTTGTTTCACGGGCACACAGGTTTTACAAGACAAGGTACTTTAGAGGGTTGGTGGAACATCACTCCTAGCGAACTACACTCTTAAAAACATGGCCCAGAAAACCAGACCTAGTGGACACGCCTGCAATCTCAGCAGTTGGCCAACAGAAGTGGGAGACAATTGCCAAGAGTCCCAGGACTAAAAAGTGCAACCCTTGGGATGCCGAGGATGCTCAGTGGGAAAAGGTGATTGGCAGTTCCCCAGGGCCCTTGTGGCAGCAGGAGAGAAGCAGTCACAAGTTGTCCCCTGACCCCCTCTCACATATACGGTGGCATGCTCCCCCCACACAAAAGAAGCGAGACTTCTTCAGGAAAAGAAAAAGTGTCTGAGATTTTCCACAGTCGGAAAAGGCAGGTAGAGTTCAGAATTCAAACCCCACCTCTGCTGTTTACTGACTTAAGGCAATTGATACCCCACCCTGAGCCTCAGCTTCCGTCTCTGTCCACTAAGGATGGTGCCAGGCGATGGCATTTTGTGTGAGTTAAGTGGGCTGAGTTGGTTGATGCTGCCTTCCAGTCACCACGTGGCCTGGACCCCACGGCTGCTTGACAAAGTTCTAACATTTCAACTTTGTGGATCATAATCTCCAGCACCCCTTTACTTTCATTTTAAAAGTGTTTTTTTAAAAAATAATTTGCTTGCTTTTTATTTTATGTGCATTCATGTTTTGTTGCTGTGACAGTGTAAGATTCCCTGAAACAGAAGTTACAGGAAGTTGTGACCGGCCATGTGGTTGCTGGGAATTGAACCAGGTTCCTCTGGAAGAGCAGCTGCAAGGAAAGAGATCCTGACTTACCGGGGAAGTCTTGCTATACCTGGAGCTGCAAAGGGACAGTTCTGGAAGCTGGAGCTGCAATAGGACATCTGTGGAGGGAAAGGTAGCCTGAGGCTGGGGTGTGGTGGGGGATGGTCTCCCTAAGACATGGTCTCCCTAAGACGTGGTCTCCTGAATTCCGCTGAGGTCTCCTAAGGGAACTTCCTAGGGAGCTACCTACCCCTTTCTGCTTCTGTTCTGTTCACCTCCGGCCCAAGATGTTACTTCTGCTTTACTCTGCTGTAGTGGAAGCCCCTGCAGAAATGTAGCAATCTTCTCTGGCTCCTTCCAAAAGTTAGTTTTTTTCTGTTCCAACAGATGTAACTGTTTCTTCTGGCTTTTTCTGCTCAGCCCCCTCCCCCAAGGGAATGTCTCAGCAAATGTTCTTCTGCTCCATGCTGACCAAAGAAGATCTTCACCCAAGACTCGTTTAAAAGAACGAGATTTATTTAGGAAGGAGGAATCCAAGAGTGGCTGTCTCCCTAGGGTGGAATAGAAGAGTCAGCGACTGAGCAGGTAGAGGGAGGGGCTTATACACGCCAGGAGACCAAAAACTGAGGCCACCCAGCAATGAAACATCCAAGGGGAACGCACTGCAGGAAATTCCTAATGTTCCAACCATTGTACATAGGATCATCTGCTATCCTTAGCCTAGCACACATCCATCCCCTTCCACCAAGACACCCCTAGACAAGTATCAGCCAATCAGGGTCTTGAACCCTAAAAACCTCCTCACTCCCAACCTCATATATATGAGGCTGGGCCCTCTGCTCTCAGCCGCTGTGTCAGACAGATGGAGAGTCCAAGCTGGAGCTCTTTGCTTTTACAAACGAGATTCTGTCTCCATGTTGGTTGGGGGGGGGGGCGCTCCACAATCTGGGCATAACACTTTCCTGCCTTGATGCCCGGAGAGGGCGGAGGCAACGTGTAGCTCACATCGCTGGGATCTGGGATGAAGGACTGGGGAACACATGTTTTCAAAAGGAAATTAAGCCGAGGTTTCCAATCTGTGCGGTGTTGGGTGCTTCCAGGCGCTGCTGGGATCTCAGACAGGTCTCGAGGAGCCAGAGTGTGAAGGCAGGAGCCAAACTTGGGAATAGGCACAGCAGTGCATCCCAGGGTCAGCCTCGTGGGATCAAAGCTAGGCAGGTCCGGAGGTGTCGAGTACCCAGGAAAGACTCCTGGGAGGCACAGGAGCCATGGAGATGTGTGATGGGTGAGCCAGGTCCAGGTGGAAGATGAGGGTAGGAACAGTATGCGGATCTGAGACAGGTCAAGTGATAAAAGATGCACCATAGGAGCCAGAGAGACGGCTTAGCGGTGAAGAGTGCCTGCTTTTCTCCCCAAGACCCTAGTTTGGATTGCAGCTGTCACTCAGGGTGGCTTAGAACCACCTAAAACTTCAGTTCTAGGAGCTCCAACACCCTCTTCTGGCTTCGGCAGGCATCTTCATATGCACGTGCACGCAGCCACACATACATACATAATTAAAAATCTACAAAAAGTTATACCTTCATCTTGCCATTTTTTCCTTTAGATTAAATTCGCATATTTTCAAAGTAACAACTTGGTTGTTTTTGTTTTTTTAGAGACAGTGTTTTTTCTCTGTATAGCTCTACTGTCCTGGAATTCTGTCTGCAGACCAGGCTGGCCTTGAACTCACAGAGATCCACCTGCGCCTGCCTCTGCCTCCTGAGTTGCTGGGATTAAAGGCATGTGCCACAACCACCTGGCGAGATTTCATCATCTTAAAATGCTGAATACAACCAACCATCTTAGTAGGTTCATATTAGGCAACCATCATCTTTAGATTCTAGAATTTTCCCCTTTCACACTACCCAAAGAAACCTGGTAGCTACTGTCATCCCTCCCTGGTACTCGCCCTCCTTGGCGCGCTTCTGTGGGCTGACACGGCTTGGCCTTTGGTTTCAGCAGCACTAGACAGTAGCATCTGTCCATTTGGAACCTCCAGCTGACCCTGCCTCATTCGGAAAGTCCCTGTCCTGTTTCTCTCTCCAAACCCCACCCACTCCGTCTCCAAACAAAGAAAAGTCACCAAAAACCGAGTTCTGTATCACTGGCAGCCGGTGTACCTTCTTCCCCTGAGGCTGCTCAGCTGCCCCAGGTCCCAAGGTGCCCACTTTTTGACCATACTTGGGCACAAACCCAGCTTGAGGCAGATACATCATCACCCCTTACCCACAGCCAATAAAATCTCCCTGCTTTCATTTGTGGGCGTGGCTTCTCACCTGGGCAGTTGCTTTGCTCAAATAAACCTGATGTTATACTTTTTTAGTTTGGCTTGATCTGGCCTACTGCATCGGCAGAGAAACTTATTGTGGGGGTTTGGGGTGGAGAGAGGTGGGGGTGGGGTGCAGAAAACCTATTAGCATCTTTTTGTGTCGGCACTGTTTCCAAGGTTCCTCACAGAGGAATACAGGTCAGTGTCCACACCTTTGCATTACAAAGCATCGGATGGTCTAAACGAAAATGCTAAGGGGCACAATCTGTGATCCTAGCTTTGGGAGACGGAGGTAAGAGGACTCCCTGAGAGCTCATTTACAGATGAATACGTTGTCACATCCCAGGCAGGAGATTGGGGGTTTCCCTTGCCCGGCTTAGCATTCAGCACCCTGGTGCACCGTGGAACTCCGGGTTGTGTGGCACACAGGTTCTTTTCCTTGCTTTGGTATTTCGAGACAGAGTTTCTCCGTGTGGCCCTGGCTGTCTTGGCCCTCACTCTATAGACCAGGCTGGCTTCGAACTCAGACCTCTGCCTCCAGAGCGCTGGGCTTAGAGGCTTGTGCCACCAATGCCAGCCCGTCCGAAGGCTCTGTAGAAAATGTTCTCACGTTACCAAAGGCCATGTTGGTAGTTTCGGTGGGGCGAGGCAGGGAGAGTGTGCTCACAGGTTCTCTCTGTAAAGAGCTCTTCTGCTGTTCACCAGCAGAACCAGTTCTGGTGTCTGAAACCAGAACAAGGGGATTGGGCCAGCAACTCCAAACCAGGGGTGTTGTTCCATGGGGGACAGTGTCATCTTTGTTTTCATAACACTAGCAAAGCATTCTGGAGGATGGGATGCCACGCTCACACCACACAGCTAAGAATGCGCAAACCCTATGATCTGCAGAGAGGCGTTTCGTTTGTTGTTTTTCCTTTTTTGGGGGACAAGGGGGCTCAGTTCTGCCTCTGTAGCCCAAGCAGGCCTCAAACTCACAGCACACTTGCCTGGGCCTGCTGGCTGGAATTGCAGATGCAAGGCACGGTACCTGGATTTTGCTGTGGCTGTTGAGCAGTGGCTATATCAGGTGAGCACGGGAGAAGCCTGCTGACCTCTGAGCCCAGGATCCGCTTTGCACACTCGCTAGGCCCCTGTTGGTTTTTTTTTTTTTTTTTTTTTTTTTTTTGTCCATTGCCTGAATGAGTTGGGAAAAATGGCCTTTTGTATTTCAGCTGTCCCACATTCTGGGCTTGGCAGATGTCATGATGGCCATTCACAGCCACTCCATCCTTCTGTTGTCTCAGAGTGAGGAGTCGGAGAAGAAAGGTAGCTTTGATGGGGCCTTTTCATGTTTGGGTTTTATTTGTTTGTCTTCGATATGGCGGATTGAACCCAACCTGGCGTGCTCGGCAGGCACGGCCCCAAACTCCGCACTGGCAGGGCCCAGGCAGGTGTTCTGCCTCACGAACCATGCCTGCTGCCCTTCCTTCCTTTTACTTTTTATCACTATTGTGTGTGTGTTTATTTTTTAGTGCATATGAATACACGTGTGTGCACACTGTGGAGGCTAGAGATGGATATTCAGTATCTTCTCCAATTGCTGCCTGTGCTGGTAAGTGTTTTTGTCAACCTGGTATAAGTTCAGAGTCATATGGGAAGAGAGAACCTCACTTGAGAAAACGTCTCACCAGATAACCCTGTGGGAAAGCCTGCACTGCGTCTTCTTAATTAGAGATTGGCGTAGGATGGTTGCGATGGCTGCTCCTGGTTGTCAGCTTGTCTATGTCGGGAATGAACTGCAATCCAGAAATGGAGCGCAGCTGTGATCCAGACCTGGCGGCAGGAAGACGACATGCCGTTAATCCTTGAGGCTGGAAGGCACACCTTTAATCTGGGCCACGCTTTCTGTTGGAAGCCTATGTAAAGGCCATGGGGGAAGGAAGGGCGTCCTCACCTCTTCAGCCCACTCGTTCCTTCTTCCAGATCCCAGCAGACCCAGCACAGACACCCAGCCTCCTGGGGCTGAGCGGACACTAGAGTCTTAGACTTCCATTCATAATTAGTAATCGTTACACTGCAATTTCATAGATATATACATAGATGTGTATATATATGTATGAGAGAGAGAGGGGGAGGGAGAGAGATATTTTCATTCCATAAATTCTGTGACTTAAAGAGAATCTTTACTAATACAATGGCTCAAATCCCTGGGGGTAGTGGCATTTCTACCAGTTGGTCTTAGATGGTATAAGAAAGCAGGCTGAACAACTCTGTCTCATCATCATCATCATCATCATCATCATCATCATAATAATAGAAACTACGTGGAGCTCACAAGAGTTGCTATTTGTGTAATATTTTCCATGGCCCAGCTCACCTGGCTTCAAGTGGCTGTGTGACTCTGGGAAACTTACCTTCCCTCTCTGTGCTTTGGTTCCCCTGTGCACATAGAGCTATTAAGAATGCCCACTATTGGTGCCAAGGTTAATGGTGCAGAGCTTTAGTCCCGGCACTTGGGAGGCAGAAACTGAGGAGGTGGACCTGCGAGTTCAAGGCCAGCCAGGGGACTACATACCGAGCTCCAGGCAAACCAGGGCTACACAGTTAGATCCAGTCTCAAAACCAAAGAGTGTCAGCCGTAGGGGCTCAGTGTGGTGCATTAGGCGCTGGTTCACCAAAGGGGAAACCTTTGGCTCACAAGACAGTTCACTTGATAAAGCATTTGATGGGAAAGCATGAAGACCACGGTTCAGTCCCAGCCCCATGTATCAGCCAGGCGTTGGGGTAGGCTCGATCCATGGAGCCCTTGAGGAGCAAGTGGGGGACTGAGTTCAATCCTCAGCACATGCAGAGTGGAGGAGGGGCGGCCGGCGTCTCAAGTCAAAGCTCTCCCAGCTCAGGCCTGATCTCCCGGATTTCACCCCAGGAACTCACATAAAAAGCCCAGTGCGGGTGCCCATCTGGGGTAGCAGTTCTACAGTGAGAAGAGAGGCGGAGGGGGGGGGGAGCATCGAAAGCTCTCTAGCACCTAGCTTGGAACACACAGCATGGCAGAAACGGGAGACCCTGACCCAGTAAGTTCAGAGTCATCTGACAGAGCGGACAGCCTTCTCCACATGCACAAGCAGACGCGCTCGCACACGCATGCGCACACATGAACACGCACACATGCACACGCCAACACGTGCACACCCATATAAAACCAGAGAGTGTCTGCTGTTGGATAAGGCTGGCAGCTGAGGGTCTAGAAGAGATAAATGGTCTTGAGAGTCTGCAGCGCTGCAGGGGAACACAGGCATGGCTGGACTCGCAGCTCCTTCAGACCGTCCCTCCTAACCAGCATCCTGGCAGGCACCTGAGAGGAAGCCAGCCTCCGCCTTGCCTCCCTCTGGAAGCCTAGCCACACTGGTTCTAGGATGTCAGCAGGTCCACCCTGGGCGGGGTTTCTATCCAGGCATGTAAGAAGGCACAGGAACCTTTGGACCTGAATGAAGGGCCAGGCTGGAAGGGACACTGAGCTACCTGCCTGCCGAGCCACCTTGTCCTCCATTCAGGCTTTTCCTCTGTTACCACAGCTGGAAGAGGTGAGCACGGGCGAGGGGTTGGGGACAGGCCTCCTGCTCCCTCAACAAACCCTAGGGATCCGGGGTGTGGGCCTGTGGGTCTCCAGCCCACCCAGGGCTCTCTGAGGGGAGATGTCATGGATGGCACACAGGATCCAGGACCTGGCTCCCCAGACTCTGGGTTCCCAGCCTGAGTCTCCCAGCCTCCAGTCCCTCAGCTAGTTCCTTCAGCTCCTGAATCCTCCAGATCCTGAGTTCCAAGACCTCAGTGTTTCCAATTGCTAGGTCCTCCCCGGCTCCTGGCCAGGAGTCCCTGGCCGCCCAGCCCCGTGTCCCCCCGCTCCTGGCTCCCCAGCCACTGGTCTCCCAGCCCCCAATTCTTCCAGCCCCTGTCTCCCTCATCCTCCAACCACAGGTCCCTCCCTGCTCCCAATTCCAGGAACAAATACAGATGGAGGGCAGAGCTGGGCTGAATACAACCGGATTTTCCTGTTCCCATACCCATGGCTCCCACACCAGCCTAGGGGCCCCAGAAACTTGCAGTTGCCCCCTGCCGGGGGTTGGGGGGTGTAGATCCGGGCGCAGTCATCACAGCCTCTTCCTGGGCATGGGCATGGGGACAGAAAAGGCGAGGGCATTGCCACTCTCAGGCGGCTCCTGCCTGTGGGTTGATATGGAACGGGTTGGGGCAGGGCAGTCTCTGGATGGAAAAGGCAGAGAGGAGCCGAGGCATGCTAGTACTCAAGAAGCCGAGGCACAGGGTTTCTGTAAGTTAGGTGTCAGCCTGGGCTACATGGAAAATCCCTGACAAGGAAGGGAGAAAGGGAAGGAAGACTCCTAGGGACCTGGAGAGGGGTTCTCCTGCCCAGTGGGGGCCTCTTTCTGACAGACTGCACCCTACAATGGAAGGTCCCAGGAGACGCACATGGAGGAAGGGACAAACCTGAATGCAACTTTTTTCTTTAAACCCTGTGGCCCCCAAGAGGTGTTGGAGCAGCTGTAGAAACTGGGGCTGGCCAAGTGATGAACTTCCAGATGCTACAGAGGCTGAAATGCAAGAGCAGGATTTCAAGGCTAGGCTAGGCAACAGCGTGGATTCAGCCTGGGCCGCTCAGTGAAGCGTGACTGCTCCAAGGTGTGGTTGAGGGGAAGGATTTTATTGCACACGTGAGAGAGAGAACAGCTTCCAGAAACGGCAGACTAGACTGGGCCATGAGAGGAGGGGGTGGAAGAGTGAGAGAAGAAGACGGGGTGGGGGAGCAAACGGATGAAGAGTGGTCCTGGAGCGGAGCCAAGAGGACACCGACAAGATGGCTGCTTACGCAGTAATCGGAAGGATGCTCAGAGGCTGAAGGTTGAGGGTAGGAGGTAGGGTGTTCCCCCGGCTGGCCAGGGTCTGCTTTAATAGTCAGCGTTTGTCCAGGTTTCGGACCTATCCCCAGCGGTCCACTCACTCCTGATAACCAGACACGCTTCTAAGTAGAGAAGCCCACGATGCCCGCTGGGCAGTGTGTAAGAAGAGGACCAGGGGTGCACTGCTCTTCACATCTTCAGGGCTGCTGGAGACACCACTGACCTGCCCTGTGGCTGGAGAGCCCCGCCCCCAGGATCGTGAGAGGCGGGACCCAAACCTCTGGTTAAGATAAAGGTGACCCGGGTGAGCAGCCTTGGGGAGCTAGGCCTAGGACTGCAGTTAGGAGCTCAGAGGGTGACTTTTGTGTGATGGGCCTCAGTCCATAAAGTGTAACAACGGCTCTATCTACTATTCATAGCTACCTTCCTGCTCACAAGGCCAGGAAGCCGTGGCTGAAATGGCAGTTATATGGGAATGAGAAGCTGGGGAAGAAAACTAATGAGCTGGACAAGGTTAGGCTTGGCGCTGGCCGAGAGGAGCCCCAGGTACTGGGTGAGCCTAGAGCCAGAGCACATCGGGATGCTCAAAGGCACCACAGATAGCTTCCAGAATTCTCTGCCAGAATCTCAGACCCCAGGATCTCTTCTGACCGGGAGGAGGGATGCCTTCTTCGCTAGAGGGGAAAGGGCACCAGAGTCTGAGAGTGGAGTTTCCTTCTGGGCCTGGCAAAAAGGGGAAGTAAAAAGACAGGAAGTGTATGTGCCCTGGCCCGTAACTCGGCACTTAGGGGCTGAGGGTCGTAGTCTGGGCTATAGAATGAATTCAGGGCCAGCCCAGGCTACTTAGTGAGACAGCCTCCAAGTTAAAGCAACGACACAACAGATACAGCTGGGGATGGCACTCAGCCCCTGCGTAGAGTCTCCCAGTGAGGGGCTGGCGGAGTGACCGCTAGCCATGCTGGCGCCCTGAGTTCCAGCTCCACTGCCATAGAAGGAAGGAGAATAAACTGGTAAGAAAGCCATCTCCACTTGTCCCCTCCACCCTGCTCTGTCCTCATCTTCAGCTCTCCAGTGACCTCTCTCTGGTCAGTCTTTTTCTTGCCTTGTGTGTGTGTGTGTGTGTGTGTGTGTGTGTGTGTGTGTGTGTGTGCTCACGTGCGCGGGCATGTTTGTTTGTTTTTGGTTTTTGCCGGTGGGGGTCGTGGCAAGTATCAAGACAGGGTTTCTCTGTGTAACATCTTTGGTTGTCCTGGAACTCTCTCTGCAGACCAGGCTGGCCTCGAATCCGCCTGCCTCTGCCTCCCAAGTGCTGGGATTAAAGGTGTGCGCCACCAAACCTGGCTTCCCATGTGTGTTTTATTGAGACAAAGTCTCACACTGTGGCCCAGGCTTCTGTGCAACCTGCGCGCTCCTCCGGCCGCAGCTTCCCAAGTGCTAGGATTGCACGACGGCCACACTTGCTCCAAGCTGACGTCGTCTTTTCAGGCTCTGTAGCTATTAGCATTTTCTACATGCACAGCTCCTGAGGTGCGATGGTATTCTTTGTTCCCTGTGACTTACACTGCAATTTTAGCACTTGGGAGGCTGAAACAGGAGGGTTGATATGAGTTCAAGGCAAGCCTGGGTTCCGTAGTGACTTCAAGGCCAGCCTGGGTTCCATAGTGAGTTACAGGCCAGTCTGGGCTCCAGAGTGAGACCTGGTCTCATAAAAGCAAAGCATAGCTGAGCGGGGAAGTTGCCAAAGCCCCGGTGTCCCTTCAGCGAACTGGAGAGACTCACCCCAAGGAGCCCACACTCTGGATTCATACAGCTCACTCTCAGGCATGGAGTCAGGAGGCCTGGGTTCGTCTGTGGTGTGTGTGCACACGCGTGCACTCCGTGCCTGTACATGTACCCCTGAGTCTGTGGAGGCCAGAGGGATGTCAGCTGTCTTTCTATGCTATTTTCCCACCTTAGTTTTGAGACAGAGTCTTTCACTGAGCCCAGAACTCGAAAATTCAGCTCCACCGTTTGCTGGCAAGCTCATTTTGACCCAGACCCTAGTACTAGGATTACAGATTTGGGCTGCCTGGCTTCTGCTTGGCGCCGGGGTTGGGACTGGGGTCCTTCTGTTTGTGCTGCAGGAATTTTACCCATGGAGACATTTGCTCAGATCCACGTTACCTTATTTTTACTAACGTGCATGTGTCTGTGCCCGTGGAGGACAGAGGGTATCACTTTCCCCGAAACTGGAGTCTCGGTGTTTGTGCGCCACCTGATGTGGGTGCTGAGTCCCCTGCAAAAGCAGCCAGCGTCCTTAACGGCCGAGCCCCTCTCCCTTCGTTTTGAGTCGGGGTCTCCCGCTGAGCCTGTAGGTCACCGGTCACTTTAGACTGGACAGCAATCCCCCCATGTCTTCCCGCCTCTGTGCCAGGTGCTACGGTACAGAGACCGGCTGCACTGTGTCACAGACAGGTGCACGTGCTGTGCATACCTGCTGTATGGAGACTCACATGAGGCGTTCCTGCTGCCCGGCAGGCCCTTTACCCACAGTCATCGCCCAGTCCAGCCCAGGCTAGCTCCGAACTCATCGCCCCAGTCCAGCCCAGGCTAGCTCCGAACTCATCGCCCAGTCCAGCCCAGGCTAGCTCCTGACTCACAACAGTTCCGCTGCCTCAGCCTCCTGAGCAGCGAGATGGCAGACACGCATCGTCACACCTTGCCTGAGTTTCTTCCGGTCAATCAGGAGTGCACGCCAGCCTGCAGCCCAATGCCACCAGCTCTGAGTTGTCCCTGGGACTGCACACCTGTGCAGAATGAACCCTCTAAGCTTTGATGCACTTACAAGCTGCTTGATTTAATGCTTTTGGAGACTGAGGGCAGGGCGTGCTCAGTGTTGCAGACAACTTGTCCTCTGAGATGAGGTCGGAAGAACTCGGGGAGCCAGGAGTCCTCCACATTTTCATCCTGTCACTCAGATCTGAGTCTTCTGACACTGGCATAAGTATTGGCCACACCTGGCTGCAGATGACAAAATTCCCCAGCCTCTAGCCCAGCAGGCATCAACCTGTGGCTTCCAAACCCCTTGGAAGTGGAATGGTTCCTTCACAGGGTTACCTAAGACCATTAAGAACCCAGAGATTTGCATATTTATCGATTCACCACTACATGAGAACTGTAGCAAAGGTTTGCCTGCTCTGGAGTGCTGAGATCAGAGCTGTGCCACTGTCCACAGCTTGATGTTTGTAAAGATTTATTTTACGTCTTAAAATAAGTGCGTGAGTGCGTGTGCGTGCCTGTGTGTGAGTGCGTGTGCCTGTGTGTGCATGCGTGTGTGTGTGTGAGTGCGTGTGTGTGCCTTGTGTGAGTGTGTGTGCGTGCCTGTGTGCGTGAGTGTGTGTGCGTGCCTGTGTGTGCGTGCCTGTGTGTGTGTGTGAGTGTGTGTGCGTGCCTGTGTGAGTGCGTGTGCGTGCCTGTGTGCGTGAGTGTGTGTGGGTGCCTGTGTGTGCGTGAGTGTGTGTGCCTTGTGTGTGTGTGTGCGTGCCTGTGTGTGCGTGTGTGTGAGTGCGTGTGTGCCTGTGTGTGCATGCCTGTGTGTGTGCGCATGCGTGCGTGTGCACCCATGTTCGTGCAGTGCCTGCAGAGAACATCTCATCTCCTTGAGCTGCAGTCACAGGGTGCTGCAGGAGCCGGCAACTGACCTCCTGTCCTGTAGGAGCAACATGTGCTTGGGATCGCAGTCATTTCCCTACCCGCTCATCCCTTTCGTTCTGGTTTTCTCCGTTTCTTCAAGGCAATTCCTCTGTGCAGCCCTGGTTGTGCACAGCCACACCTGGCCTTCTGTTTTATTGTATTTCTTTATTTGTGGTTGGGAGGGAGGTGTGCATGTGTGGAGGGGACACAGCTTGTGTCCCTTCTCCTATCATCTGGTCCTATGGATCCAACTCAGGTTGTCAGGCTTGGCAGGGTCACCTTTACCCTCTTAACTATCTGTAATAAACGTTTGCACAGATTCATCATTTGTAGCCTTTGTTTTGTCCTACAGGGCTTAGTGCTCTCTCCCTCCCTCTCTCCCTCTTTCTCTCTCTCTCTCTCCCCCTCTCTCTCCATCTCTCCCTCTCTCCCTCCCTACCTCCCTCTATCTCTCCCTCCCTCCCCCCTCCCCCAGTCTCTCTGCTGACTCACACCCTCCGCCCCTCACACCCTCAGTCCCTGATTGGTGGGCTCTAGACATGTGCTCCACTCTGGAGCCCATCCTCAGGCCCCCCTTCACTTTTAGTTTGAGAATGAGCTCACTCATGGCCCAGACTGGCTTTGAACTTGTACTGCTCTGGCTCCGGCCTTCCCAGTAGCTGGGGCCACAGGCCTGCACCACTATGCCAGGCTGGAACTGACATCTCTATGGAACCATGGGGCAGTGTCAGTCCTTTGGGGAGAGGAATGAAGCCCCACCATGGCCATTCGCATTTAGGAGACAGGCTCAGTGTCACTTAGCCTAAAATGTCTACATACGAAAGAAGTATTAACTAACCCTGAACACCCTTCTCACACATGTTAACTGTGCTGGAATTGTGAGACAGTGAGGCTCCGGACTCTGGAAAGAGGGGACCTTTCCCCTTCCCATGTCACGATTTTGTTGTCTTTCATCATCACCCTGCCTCATCTGAGCACTGGAAGGGCATGAAATGAGGCATCCGGGCTCGCTCTGTAATTCCAACACTGGAGCAGCAAGGTTGGGTTCACCGTTCTTGGCTAGCCTCAGCTACAGAGTGAAATCCTGTCTCGAAATAACCAGAAAGAAAACAAAACCCATATGCTGAGGCTCAACCCAGGCGATTATCCAAATGGGTGCCGAGTATTTATGCCCTCACGCCTTCAAGCACAGTGTAGCTAGCGGCACCCGGCTAACCTGTATTCTTTTTACCCCGGCAGCCATGGGCAACGCCCAGGTTCCTTTCTCCTTTCCTCGGGCCCACTTCCTCGTCTTTGTCTTCGTGGCTTCCACCATCATCCACCTCCAGCACAGAATAGTGAAGATTCCAGCCCCGCTGCAGATACACACAGCAGAGTCAGCAATCACACAAATGCAGGGGAGTGGCCAGACGGAGGGCATGTTCACCATCAATTCCATTGGCCGCCTGGGGAACCAGATGGGCGAGTATGCCACGCTGTTCGCACTGGCCAGGATGAACGGAAGGCCTGCATACATCCCCGCGTCCATGCACAGCACCCTGGCGCCCATCTTCAGGATCAGCCTCCCGGTGCTGCACAGCGACACCGCCAAGAGGATCCCGTGGCAGAACTATCACCTCAACGACTGGATGGAGGAGCGCTACCGCCACATCCCAGGGCGCTATGTGCGCCTCACAGGGTACCCGTGCTCCTGGACCTTCTACCACCACCTGCGGCCCGAGATCCTCCAGGAGTTCACCCTGCACGACCACGTGCGCGAGGAGGCCCAGGCCTTCCTGCGTGGCCTGCGGGTGCATGGGGGCCAGCCCAGCACGTTTGTGGGTGTCCACGTGCGCCGGGGGGACTATGTGCATGTCATGCCCAATGTGTGGAAGGGTGTGGTGGCTGACCGGGGCTACTTGGAACAGGCCCTGGACTGGTTCCGGGCCCGCTACCCATCTCCGGTCTTTGTCGTCACCAGCAATGGTATGTCCTGGTGCAAGGACAACATCAATGCCTCCCGAGGAGATGTGGTGTTTGCTGGCAATGGCATTGAGGGCTCACCAGCCAAGGACTTCGCACTCCTCACCCAGTGCAACCACACCATCATGACTATTGGGACCTTCGGGATCTGGGCCGCCTACCTGGCAGGTGGGGACACCATCTACCTCGCCAACTACACCCTTCCGGATTCCCCCTTCCTCAAAGTCTTTAAGCCAGAGGCAGCCTTCCTACCTGAGTGGGTGGGCATCGCTGCAGACCTATCCCCCCTCCTTAAGCACTAACACGAGCCTGTCCTTCCATCCTTGGCCCCCCTTCCATCTCTAGGCAGGAGGAGCTCCGTGTTACACCCACGGAAGAGCCTTCTCTCTGAAGGTGTGCCTTGGGCTACAAACAAGTGAGCTAACATGCTCAGCAAACATCGACATGTGAGGCATCACCAGCTCAGCATTAACTAAATAGCTCAGTGACCACAGTGCCCGACCAGTCCTGGCAGTGCCATCTCCATGTTTTAGCACAGCTGTCTCACGGTGCAGGAAGGGCTGCCACATGCAGACAGCCATGCAGCGCAAGACTCCCTACCTCACCTTAGGTTCCTTCGAAGCGGGAGACGAGCCCACATTTGTCTGCTCGTCACTAATGAAATACCTGAAGTGGGCTTATTTATAAAGGTCCAGTGAGTACCTCGAGATGATGGCCTTTCCATGGTGGGATAGCATGTGACAGCCAGCAGTCACATGGAAAGCATGGGCAAGGAGAGGGACTGGGTTTGCTCTTTTTATAGCCTTTTAAAGAACTTTCTGGAGGCTCCTGAGAACCGTCCACCCCTTGAAGAACTTTTTGAGATCTGTTAAAAAGTTTTATTTTTATCTTAACTATGGGTATATGTGTTTGTGTGTGTGCACGTGGTGCAGTGTCCTCAGAGGCCAGAGCTGGGTGTCGAAGGTCCTGGAGCTGGAGTTTCAGGTAGCTGGGAATTGCTCTCTGCACCCTTCAAGGTCCTGCCATTAGCACAGTGTGGACCAAAGTGAAGTCCAGTGACAACCACACCTATAAGCACTCCAGCAGCTAACACCCGTGTCCCCATGGCAAGAATGGTGGCAGTATGTGCCCACGCGGCTCATTATGAGTCAAGAAGAAAGGGAAGGTAGGATTGATTCGGCCTGGGATCCAAAGTAGCAGTCGCTCACGGCACAAAGTCAGCTGATCATAAGGAAGTGCGGGCTACCATGTGCCCACAGCCCTCACCCCCACAAAAGTTGCTTGTCCTTGGGACTCAGTCCACCAAGGGTCCTTTCTTTTGTCTTGCTCAGTCCATCTGAGAACAACTCTGGAACCCAGCTCAGGTGGGCAGGCTGCATGCCCACTTCTGCAGCCCTGGCTTCCCGCAGACCAGTGTGGCATCCCCAATCCTAGGGACCCCCAGATATCTCAGCACGTGCTACCATCTTGTTACACTTCTGGTGTGAGCACACACCATGATATCGCTCCCACAAACATGCAACCTGTGTCGCCACCATGATGAAAACAGCCAGGGTGATCTAGGGGGAAGAACCCTTGAAGTGTTTCCTGGGACAGCATGAAGCCCAAGGTGTCTTTCCAGACCCCTGTTAAGTTGGTGCTGACGTTGTGCATAGGGGTGGCCTGCAGTGGGCAGCCCTAGCACCCCCCATCCCAGCTCTGGGGACGTTAAAGCAGGGGATCGGATATTTGGAGGCCAGCCTGCTCTATAGTCTGAGACCCTGTCTCAAAAAAAGGAAATTCTCAAACAGCGTGGCAGCACACCGCTGTGAGCCTGGCGTTAGGGAAGTGAGTACACGGAGATCAGGAGTTCAAGCCCTCAGTCGGGAGTCGGGGCCTGAGACCTGACTCAGAGGCAAAGAAAATCACAAAACCCAGGCTGGGCAGTGGTGGTGGTGTGTACTTTTAACCCCAGCCTGGTCTCTGTGAATCCAGCCTGGTCCACAGAGAAAGTTCCAGGACAGGCTCCAAAGCCACAGAGAAACCCTGTCTAGAAAAACAAACAGAAAAAGATCAGAAAAATGATGGTAGATGAGCCGAGTATATGGAAAGTAATGAACTTTTCCTAGTGGGTGGATCATTTGGAATGTGAATTCTATCTCCAAATGCTGCTAAGACAGGCCAGCACTGTGCCCACTGATTTTTGACAGCCGTATAGTTGTGTAAGCAGAATCACATTTAAGACAAAGGGTCATGTGTGGTACATCTAATGTAAGCACTCAAGAAGCTGAAGCCTGACAGTGTCTAGTTTGAGCACAGCCTGGGCTGCTTGGGGGGGTCTTGTCTTGTGAATGGGGCGGAGGAGGAAGAAGGAAATGGAAGGAAACAAGACTCTCTCCCCTCTGGCTGAGAGCACAGGATTGGGATGGCAGGGACACTGAGGCTAGGGACGGACTGACGTTAGGGCAACAAGTAAGGAAACCTGCCCTAGCCTTCCAGTCTCCACCTTCCAGAGATTTCCTACCTCTCTTGGGCTGTGCAGGGCTCCGCAGAGCTCTCCACCCCAGGCTGACGGGCTGAGGAGAGATGGTGACAGAGGGCAGGAGATGGGAGGGAGACTTGGAAAGGGGTCTGGAGAGATCCCTTGCTGCTCTTGCCGATGCTGTTTCAGTTCCTGGCACCCATGTCAGGCAGCTCACAATTCCAGCTTCAGGGCAGTGACAGGGTCCCTGGGCTCCCAAGGACCGAGCAAGTATGTAGCGTGTGTAAAACTAAAACTACAAGAAAGCAGAAGGCGAGGGTCCAGAGGCTGAAGAGGAACCACCCTACCCTCTTGACCCTCCAGGGCTGGGAACTCCATCAGCTTTCGGCTCAGCACAGGACCCTCCAGGGGCAGCTCTGTCCATCTGTCCGTCTGTCCGTCTCCAGTGCCATGCTCCGTGCACTCAACCTCACCAGCTTCCCCGGAAGCCATCTTCCTCCACAGCTTGAGGGCTTCACGTCTCTCTTCCAGGATGCCAGCTTCCCGGAAGAGCTCTACCAGTAACTCTTGCAGGCTCAGCTGTTTTTCCGACCCCTGTTCTACTCCCCCAGGGTTTCTGCCCCTTTCAGAAACCCTGATGACTCCATGATCCCACATACCATAGCCACCGAAGGACAGCCCAGGTTACACAGACAAACCATCCATGTCTGGTGGTCCCCAGTCTTCAGCTTGTGCCTTCCCTCTCTGTCTCCCTCTCTCTCTGACACAGGGTCTCACGTAGGCCAGGCTGGTCTTGAACCCTCTATAGTTGAAGTTGATCTTCATCTGATCCTCCTGCCTCAGCTCTTCATGCCTGTGCCCTGAGCGCTAGGGTTACAGGTGTGAGCTAACCCTCTATACTGAACATTCATTCTTGGAAGTCCTGGGCTACCACACAAGAAACCCAGGGCCTCACAGGAAGAACGTATGGAGAAGAAGGGAGCTGAGACTTTGCAGACAACAAGGTTGGTCCAGACGTGCAGTGACCCAGTTGGGCCCAACCCTCTCCCCATCTCCACCATTGTACCAACATATCTGAGTGAGCCACATCGGATGTCCTCACCCATCTGGGCTTAGGGATGACTACATCCCTCTCCACACCTTGTGCTCTGCAGAGCCCAGTGAACCACAGCCAATTATTGCCATGCTTTGAATATGCACAGTCCCACACTGGCTCGTGTGTAGCCGGTGATGATATTTAGAGAGGTCTGGAAACGGGTGGGTAGGTCGTAGGGGTATCTCATCCTCACTCCATCTGTCTTTCTCCCTGCTTCCTGTCCACCATGACTGAGGAATCTCCTCCATACATTTGGTCGCCATGATGTTCCAAACAAGTGGGGTTGGGCAACCACAATGGAACCTTCTGAAATCCTGGGCAAATTAAGTCCCTTCTCCCTTAGCTTGGTCCCTTGGGTATGTTGGTCACAGCTATGTAAAAGTATCTAATGCAATTCTGTTTTGTGGGTTTGTTAAGAAGCCCAAACACAGGCGCAGAGGCCCAGTCTCATGAGCTTTGAGCTGCAGGAGACCCACAGTTTAATTCAGTAGGCAGCCATCCTCAGGGCACACGGTGGAGCCTCACCTGAGGTCACATGCTAGCTCCTCTTCCCTTTTGCCGTCCATCCCCCACCTGGCTCTGGGAACCCGAACCGTGAGAGCTGGGAATGGCGGCTTACATCTCAGCACTCATAAGGTTGAAGCACGATTGTCACAAGTTAGAGGCCAGCCTGGGCTACACAGCAAGACTTGCTCTCAACAAAACAAGAGAGCTAGGTATAATCCGAACACTCAAAGGTGAAGTCGCAGGGAGTCCATCACCTTCCACCAGACACTCCTGATCCTCTCACCTCTAGGCAGAGCCTAGGGATCTGCCTTCCTTCTACTTAATCTCCTCTGGGCCTTTCTGGAACCCAAACAGCACTAACTTCCAGATCCCTAGATGACAGGCAGGCAGCCAGAGTCTGGAGGAAGCAAGTGGTACACAAACCTTACAGGCCTCTCAGGAGTGAGCAAATGAGCCCCACCCCAACTACACTGACTGGGAAGAGTCACACACAAGCAGGGCGTTTGACATGTCAGCAGCAGTGGGCCAGAGGGATGAGGGCATCCTGAGTCCTCTGTAGCTGGAGGGTCGGTCTCCTTGGAAACCTCAGAATCCATCACCAGGGATCGGGCAGCAGTTCCCAAAGCCGAGTGCCAGTGGAGTCAGATAAGTCCTCAGAGAAGATGCTAGGGCCTGGGGGTCCAGAGCCCAGGGGCGGGCCCCCACTCAAGGTCTCCAGCCAGTCTAAGGAGTCTGTGAGGGCATTTGGAGAAGGGGACGGGGAGCTTGTGGGGGATGGGAGTGAAGACGAGAAGACCGAAGAGAAGCCTTCTGAGTCCGGAGAGGGAGACAGCACATCAAAGGAGCCAGGGAAGTCCAAGTCCATGGGGGGCAGCGCGTCTGCAGGAGGAGCGAGGAGCGTGAGCTTTAGGGGGACGATCCTGCTCACAGAGCTGTTGCCAGCCCACTCCTCCCCCGGACACCCAGGAGTTCCCAAGTTCAGTTCCTCCCCTAAACGTGGCAGCTCTGCTCATACCATCTGGCTGCACTTGGCCTTCCAGGATGTCATCGATGTCCTGGTTCGGAAGCAGCTGTGGGTGAGCACAGGCCATGTGACCCCGGCTTACTCCACAGCCCAGTCCCCGAGCATGCCCAGCCACGTACGTCCACAGCCCAGTCCCCGAGCATGCCCAGCCACGTACGTCCACAGCCCAGTCCCCGAGCATGCCCAGCCACGTACGTCCACAGCCCAGTCCCCGAGCATGCCCAGCCACGTACGTCCACAGCCCAGTCCCCGAGCATGCCCAGCCACGCATCCCCTTTCACCTGTGCCCTGTGGATCGCTTCCTGCAGCTCCTCTTCCAGCGTCAGGGTGGCTGGAGAAGATGCTAAGGGAGTTGGAGCTGGAACTGGAGCCGGAGACGGAGCCGGAGACGGAGCGGAAGCTGGAGCGGGAGCCTGGGCTGCAGCCCCCAGGGGATCTGTAGCTGCCAAAAACTTCAGTCTACGAGCGGCCGTGCTTGCCTTTGCCTAGAGCCAGGAAAGGTGGGAGTTCCTTAAACCCAGCACACCAGGCGTGGCTCTGCCTCCTGACCCTGACAAAGTTCTTCCTTGGCTTTACCCCAAAACTTTTTTTTTTGGTTTTTCGAGACAGGGGTTCCCATGTAGCTTTGAAGCCTGTCCTGGAACTAGGTTTGTAGATCAGGCTGGCCTCGAACTCAGAGATCCGCCTGCCTCTGCCTCCCTAGTGCTGGGATTAAAGGCGTGCGCCGCCAATGCCGGGCCACCCCAATGCTTTTTAAACACTTTTATTCACTGTGTATGTGCGTGCATGTATGTGTACATCAGAGAACAGTTTCAGGGTTGGTTCATGGCTTCTACCTCGTGGGTCTCGAGGATAGAACTCAGGTAGTCAAGGTAGGCAGCAAACACTCCCTAAATAAGCGTGTAGGCCCCTCTCAGACCCGTTCATTGGCTTCTCTCCCTTAAACCACGCCTATGGGGGGGTTCTATCTACATCCTCAGGGCGGGCAGTGGTTGGCCCCACCCCCAGCTTCAGTGGCCTCCTAAGGCCCGCCCCACGTGCAAGCCACGCCCCGGCCATCATTTCATTGGCTATCCTTTCCCAAGGTCCCACCCTATTCCTCCTCTTTCTCCTGATTGGTCCGTTGCACGGCCCCGCCCTCACCGTGCCCGCCCGCCGGGTAGGTGCCAGAGCCTTAGGCCTGAGGCGTGGCCAGGCAGCCGCAGCCGCTTTGTCCTCGCGCCGGGGCTTCTGCCGGTCTCGGGGCGGGACGCCACCGCGCATGCGCTCCAGGAGCATCGCCTTGGTCCCGGACACCGGGAGCCCCCGCAGGCGCAGCTGCTGCCGAAGCTCTGAGACCTGAGGGGCGGGCAAGGAGAGGGAGATGCTGATCCCTCTTGGGGATCGATGACTACAAACCAAGAGGAACCAGAATTCAGGCCAATTGCCCTAGGGCAGGGGCCGTGGGCTTACGAAGTCTGGGCCCTGGGACACTGCACCCTAAACTCACCGTCAGCTCTTCCAACTTAAGGGTCTGAAGTTCCAGCTTGTGTGAAGGGGGTGAGGGATTGGACTTTCCTGGTGAGGAGGGCTTCATCCTAGCAACCGGCGTGAGGGGGTGAGGAAAAGTTAGGGCAGAGGGAGAAAGGGACTTAGGGACCCTAAAAACAGGCGCTTTGGAGGATGCAGGAAAGTGAGGGATTCTGGATGTCCTGTGGAGCAAACATAAGGCTGGGTTTATGGGTGTGGGAGCTGTGCTACTGGGGGTGGGGCTGGGAGCATACACAGCCAGGGGTCTGGGGAGGGGGTCCGATGCAGGCTCCTCTCCCTTGCACCCTGGGTTTGAGGAAGGATGATGGGACCCGAGTTTCTGGGTCCCTGTGGAATAAAAGTGAGAGTCGTACCGAGGGTGTGGCCTCTGTGAATTTTTCTCTTCCCACAGAGGTGGCCCCGGGGGACCCAAAGTTGATCCCTCTGTTTGGAGATCTGCCCTAGGCCCTTGACTCCGTTCTGGAGGCATGTACAGATGATATGTCAAGTTCCCCCTGACCTTGGGCTCCTTCCAGTGTTGGGAATTCTTGGAAGATTCCTGAAAGAGGCAAGTAAGGCCACATTTGGTAGTTTGGTGGCCACCACACCTGTCATCCGAGCACCAGGGAGGCCTCGCAAGGGTAGAGAGTTCCAGGCCAGTCTTGGCATACAGTGAGCTTGTCTCAAAAACAAAGAGAAAAGACAGGGATGATCCACCTTCCTGGCCCATGAAATGTGTAGTGTCAGCTTGGCAACACCACAAAGACAGGGCAGTGGCTAGGAGACACAAGGCTAGGCTGTCTTGGGATTTGCCCTCTACTGTCAAAAACTCACCTTCTTTGGAGACCTCCAAGGACAATATGCTGGCTCAGGGGACAGGACGCCAGGGCTGACAAGGAAAGAAGCAGGAGCAGGGGGCAAAGCTGGGGCCAGAGCTGGGCCTGAGGCTGAGATCCAAGGGTCTGAATCAGAGGCTGAAAGAGTGGAGGGCCCTGAATAGACCAGCAGACAGCAGGCTAATTAGGACAGACAGGGGCTACAGGAAAGGAGGGGCCAGCCTGGAGCAGGAAGCACAGGCCAGGTGTTGGTGGCGCACGCCTTTAGTCCCAGTACTCAGGAGACAGAGGCAGGTGGATCTCTGTGAGTTCAAAGCCAGCCTGATCTACAGAGCAAGTTCCAGGACAGGCTCTAAAGCCATATGGAGAACCCCTGTCTCGAAAAACAAAACACAAACAAAAAAGGAGGGGAATTTTGTCTCGGTCAGTGGGGGGGTCTGTTTGCTTGTTTGCTTTGGATGACAGCTGTTCCTGGGATCGTGTGTTCCTGGGACAGGACCAGGTGATGCCTGTAGCCCTGATTCCACGGAAATGGACAAGCCAAAAAACTATATTCAGATAGTTGTGTGTGAGAGGCGGAGATCACTGACAACAGCAAGGAAAGACAGGGCATCTGGTGTGGGAATCTGGGGAACGCTTGATGGGTGGGGTGGCCTAACTGGCTCTGAAAGTGGCAGGCTGGGGTTTTACTGTTTTGGGGCAAGTGCCGTCCTTGGGGACTGAGCCCACCATCCCTTCCCTTTGAGGCCCCACACTTACTGCCGTCTTGATTGCGTCTGTGGATCCGAAGCTGCAGGACTGTGTGGAAGGCAAAGGGAGGTGGTGTAAGAAAGGCGGGAAGGGAGTGTCCAAAGCCTGCTTGGCCGATGGGTGGGAGCAGCAGTTGTTGGCGGGACACACGTGCCCAGCCCCTTCACACACCAGGGCGGGTGGGCGGGCAGCCCGCTCCCTTTCCCTTCCCAGGGCCTCTTGCCTGCTCCTGCCAGCAAAGAAAGCATCTTGGGCCAGAGCCACTCCTGAAGCTGAGAGCCAGCCAGCCTGCAAGCAGGAGGCAGCCATGCTCCTGGCCCCACCTGCCGTTCAGGAGACTGTGCCCCCGGTCCAGTCGCCATCTTGCCAGCCTGACCCATCACCCCCTCGCTTCCTTTTGTCCACGCGCCCCTTCCTGTGCCACCCCAGCATTGCCCACAGCCGGCACCCTGAAAACACACCCGAGGCTCACACCCCTTTGGACTCTGGTTTGCACATATGCTGCTTTTGTGCTCGCATAGCCCTTGCGTGATTTTCCACCCTGGTGTGCCCTGTGCTGGCATGCGTCCATATGAATGCTACCCACATACTCAAGACTTGACCCTGGGTTTGGGAGCAAAGATTTTCCAGTGCACATTTCTGTTCCTCTCTACTCAGAGAACTGACAGCAAATCATGACTAATAACCCTTTCAAGACGTCATGGCTCTTGGTCCCCCAGCCACACACATGCCACTCAGGTCCCCTTCTGCTCATTCTGCTTTGCCTACTTTAAGTTCTTTGCAACATATGCGGTCCTGGGTGTCCCCACCGAAGGCTGAGCAGACCTCTGCACACTCATTCGCCACTTTACATGAATGACCTGTGCATGAGGTTCGAGGGACCTCCACCCACCCAGGGGGAGTGTCACTGGGACCCTGGGCCCTGGACAGGACCCCTCCCCACACGCTCTTAGACAAGCAACCTCTCACCAGAGCGGAACTTGGAACGGATGATTTGGGAGCGCTGGGAGGAGGCTGCCAGGGTCATTGCCAAGGCTGGCGTGGAGACCTGGACAGAGAGGAAGGCAGGGCTGCTGGAGGGCAGGGTCAAAGTGGATGTCAGGAGGCTCCATTTGGGGGAAATTCGGGAGAGGGTGTAACTGATTAGAGACAGAAGTACTGGGCCAGATCTGGGTGGGGTAAGGTTCTAACATACTCAGGTCTAAAGGACCTGGACCCGTGGTGTGAGAGATCAGGGCTAGCTAGGGCTTAGACCCCCTCGGACTGAAGGTAAAGGGTGAGGCCTGGAGTTCTGGACTTGCTCATGGACTACTGTGTCTGAACAGGGGCTGGGGCCTGGATTCTGAGTCTGAAGCAAGAGGGCTGGGGTCTCAACTCCTGGGTCATGGAGGTAAAAGGACCTGAGTCATGGGCTTCTGCATCCTAAGGAGGGCATTGGAATCTGGGCCTCTGGGTCTTTGAAAGTACTCGAAGCGGTCGTCTGGACTCTGAATCCTGAAGGAAAAGAAAGTTAAGGACTAGAACTCCATGCTCTTAGGAACTAGAATCCAGGGTTCTGGGTCAGCAGGGAAGCAGGGCGGCTGATGGGTGTCTGGGAAACGCAGGGGTTCCTGCAACAGACACCTGAAGCAGAGTGGGTTGAATGTCATGCACCAGGCTCTGTAGAAAAGGTATTCGGATGGGAAAGGGGAATCAAAACGGTGAAAAAAGGGTAATAAGGCGGGTCCCTGTCTCCACCCCAGGGGCTTCTCACCAGGTGGGCTCCGCTCAGCTACTCAGCTGTGCCTTGAAGCGGGTGGAGTCTCGCGGACTGGGCTGGAGACCTCAGGCCCCGCCCACCAGCCTAGGGCCGCCCTCGACTCCCCTTTCTGGGGTGAGCCAGAGCCCGGGTAACGGGCCTTAGATCAGAATCCCGCAGGACCCAGAGGAGGGGCGGGGCGGGTTCACTTCGAGGATCCCCCTGCTGTCTCCTCCCCCGCGTCTCGGGCCTTTGGGTTGGGTGGGGCAGCCACAGGCGACAGACAGGAGCAGGTGCAGAGAGAGGGCCCGGGGTGAGCAGCAGCGGCAGGTGGTCGTATTCAGGCCCTGCCAGCAGGTGCCACCTGTTGGTCCGTTTTTCCTGACACAGCAGTAGGAGTCAAATTCAGAGGAGGGGAAAGTTCAAACACGAGGCCCAGAACCCTGGCTCTAAGGAAGGAGGGCTGGGGCTTGGGCCCCTGGGTAAGCAGGAGGAGGAGGGCTGAGGTCTGCACTCTTGCATCTGATGGGAGAGGACTAGGGCTCTGAGGTTAAAACGGCGCTGGGTGTGGGAATTCAGCAGTGTGCTAGTCTGGGTTTAGCGGGTAGGAGGGAGATGGCCTGTTCCCGCTGGTGTACCGAGTCTGATCTCAGCAGAGCACGGTCTGGGCTGTGTTCCGAGTTGTACGGCAGAGTTCAGTGCTCCGGGGTCACATTTCGTGCCAGAGGGCAAGCTGAGGCCATTGCTAGAAATATCTCCCCAAACTTGGCAGACACCCAACGTTCCGAGCACAGTCCCGGGCACCTTAAAAACCATCTTCTCTAAGGCCCTCAAGATTCAAGCAAGGTCAATACCACAGATACTTTTATTACTTCTTGCCATTCATATCCCAAGCCCATCTCCCCACAGTTCCATCCTCTACCAATCAGACAACTCAACCTCCCAGCGATCTACGCGGGAAAAACTACAACTCCCAGAATGCTCCGCGCCCAGGGAGGCGCCCATAAGAACCGATGAAGTCTCAAGCTTCGCGCGTTCTTCTGTCGTTGGTTTTCAGGGAGTCGCGGCCACCGGGGGTCCGTGGCGGTGATTGGCTGGCAGCTCCTGCTGCTCAAGATCCCAGAGGAGGCGACGGAGCCTGCGGAGTTCTCGATGTAATGTGTCATCTGTCACTAGGCCCGTGAGGCGCAGGCGCGAGCTGCCCAAAGGCAGGATGAGAGGAGGGTGCGAAGAAAAGCTTTCAAAGATATCCCCTGTGAGGGCGAGGAAGACCAAGTTTGAGACTCGGCATGGGTGTGAGGTGGTCTAGCTTGTGAAGGAAGAAAACACGGCAAATCCCAGCATCAAATGTGGGTCTCTGGGCCCCAGAGCATGATGGGAATTGTAGTTGAGACTAGGGGAAAAAAGGACCATTAACGGGCTATGCAGTGGAGTCCTGGAACCTTGAGGATGGGCCGGGGAATCTTGAGAGATTTCTGAGGACAGAGAAGTTAGTTCCTATGTAAGTTGGACTAAGGTTGGGTCTGTGGAGGGAAGAGGCTTAGGGGCTTCGGTTTCAGTAAAAGTTAAACACGTCTTTAATCCCAGCACTTGTGGAAGGCAGAGGCAGGCGGATCTCTATGAGTTCGAGGCCAGCCTGGTCTACAGAGTGAGCTCCAGGACAGCCAAGGTTGCTACACAGAGAAATCCTGTTTTGAAAAACCAAATAATAATAATAATAATAATAATAATAATAATAATAATAATAATACCATGCTTAAACTCTTCTTAGCATACTGGGAAGGGATCCCAGAGTAATAAAGGCCCTTACTACTGTGTTATAATCCCAGCCCCGGTCTTTAAATCTTGGGGAGAAGGCATCTGGATCCAGCAATTTTAGGTTCTGGGAAATGAAAGCCCAGATTCTTATCCAGAACCCTGAGTGAGAAAGAGACTGGGATAGGTCCCAAGGAAATGTTTGGTAGGCTATCTCTGCACACCTGTGTCCACAGCATCTCGCTCTGCAGGTGGTGGGTCCCAGGCTGGAGGTGGTCCACGGCCAGGACCCAACTGGTAGTGGCTGAGGAGATGGTGGAGCTGAGCAGGGGTCAGGGTTGGGTAGTCAGTCCTTAGGCTGCTCCATGAAGCCTAGGGGAAGACCAAGTTAGAAGTATATGGTGACAGCTGGGTCCGGCAGAGCAGCCCTGCAAACGCAGCTTCTAAGGAGACTGAGGCAAGAGCATTCAAAGTGCAAGGCCAGTTTGGGCAACATAGTGAAACTCTATCTCAAGATTGAAAAGTAAAGAGGCCTGGAGATAGATGTAGGGCAGAGTGTTTGCACAGCATGTGTAAGGCCCTGGGTTTAATCCTCAATACTGCAATAAGATATAAATAACTGACATTAAGGAACTGAATGAAGGCTCACCAGTTGAGAACACTTGCTGCTCTTGCAGAGGACCCAGGTTCGATTCCCAGTACTCACATAGTCTACAACTCCAGTTCCAGAGAATCTGTCTCCCTGTTCTGGGCTTCATGGAAATGGTGCACATAAACACATGCAGGCAAGCACTCGCACACATAAAAATAAACTTAAAAAAACAAGTGAAGGTCCGGTGTGGTTGTGCACACCTTCATCCCAGCACTCAGACAGGTGGATCTCTGTGAGCTCAAGGCCAGCCTGGTTTACAGAGTGAATTCCAGGTCAACCAGCACTACATAATAAGATGGCTCAGAGGCTCAGAGGTTGAGAGCATTGACTGCTCTTCCAGAGGTCCTGAGTTCAATTCCCAGCAACCACATGGTGGCTCCCAACCATCTGTAATGAGATCTGGCGCCCTCTGCTGGTGTGTACACAGACATGCAGGCAGAACGCTGTATACATAATAAACCTTTAAAAACATAAGATTGTGCGATCTACCTGCGTCAGTTTTCTCATCTGAGAACTGTCGGTTGATATTCTACTTTGAATGGGGTGCTTGTTACTATTATCACCGTTCCTAGAATGCACTCCATATTCAACGAATGCTGACCCATCATTTTCCTCAGTCTCAAACCAGACTTTGACTCAACATGTCTAAGAAAGAGAAGGACTGTGGAGAACTATTTCTAGAAAGTTCCACTGGCATTCAGACATTTTTTGTTCAGTCATTCTTGATACTGACTTCTATAGAAGCCAGTGGTCCGTCATGGTGTCTAACCTAGGGCTGCAGATGACTTGGGGTCCCAGAGAGGCTGAATACAGAGGATGGCTGAGCTGGGTTGAGGAATCAAAAGTCAAAGTCAGGTAGAGCAATCAGGGGTCACCTTGAGCAGGGAGGTGCGGGGCACACACAGCAGGTTCACAGCAATGGAGAGTTTCCGGAAGAACTCCGTGGCAATGTCACCCAGCCCGGCCCCCTGCAGCCAATCCAAAACGAGATCCAAGTTGGTTCTAATCTGGACGGCTCGAGACCATTGATAGAAAGGTCGGCCTTGACCTGCGTAGGAAGGAATGACAGGCAATGAATCGACCCACTTCTAAGACAGAGCTGTCTGCTGGATTCGGTCTGGGTGGTTTCTGGCTGCTCCCAGCCCAACCCTCACCTCGTTCCATCAATGAGTTGAGAAGGGATGCATTGGAGAAGAAGAACAGGTAGCCAAAAGTCTGGGACACGAGGTCAGGGTGCAGCTCACACTGGCTGGTCAGTTCTAGAGCTGCCTGGAACACACCCAGGGTAGGCCTGAGCCCAGGTGGCATGGCCTCCAGCTCTGCACCAGGACCTGGAAGCTCTGCCCCAGCGGTGAAAGGGTTACTGTCCAGGAGAGCTGGCAGTGTTGAATAGAGAGTCTGGGGAGACAAAGGCAAAAAACTTCAGGGTGACAGCAAATGAAAACAATGGGGAATTCCATTAAGGGCTTCTGGGGGTTGTAGTCCATTCTCCCTTCACCATTCCCATGCGGCTCCTGACCAAATCCCTACTTTGTAGATGGTCTAGGCAGTAGGCCTCCTGGAAGAGCTCGCCCTGAGAAATGTTTTCAGGAAGTAGCTTGGCTATTTTAAGAACACCTCTCATGCATTATGGCATTTGTGGTTCTCACAGAGATAACGTAGGCACTGGATAAACTGTCTGTCACAGAGATAGACAGGACACCAGAATTTCCAAAGGATATTAAAAGAATGGAGAGTCCAGAAGTAGGAGTTGGATGGCAGCCAGCCAATAAAAGAAGCTCACCAAGGACAGGAAATGAGTTCTGTGACAAAGAATCCATTAAGGGTATATGTGCCAAAACCATACAGGAAGTAAAGTCTCAGAGGTAAGGGCTTCATAATCAAAGCCACCCCTGGAACCTATAGACTGTTATATTTGGGGAAATTCCCTCTTATTTTACAGATAGGGAATCAGGCATACCATAGTCAAAATATTAAAGTCAAAGGTAGCAGCGGGGGATGATCAAGCCCCGTAACAATACTTCAGTTCAAAAAAAGAAAGAAAAAAGTAAGACCTAGGCTCAGAAAAGGGAGGTGACGCCAGAGATGCAGGACGTGGCATCAGAGTGCGTGATGCATGTGCGTGTCCACGTGTACACACACACACACAAACACACACGCCTGAACAGTAAACTTCAAAAGTGTAAGCATGAAAAACAGTGATCGACAGAGGAAATGAACTACTTAGCTGACCAAGACCCGGGGATGGCAAAGACAGGAAATGAAGCAGAAAGGAAATGATGTCAGCCCACACAGGAAGTAGTGTGACAAGAGGCTGCAAGGAAAGAGAACTTTTAGGTCAAGAAGGGAGTGCTATCACCAAGCCAGTTAGACAGACAGTGCGAGTATTGCAAGGGGAAGCAGAAGCAAGGCCCACCTTGGTCAGGTAGTACACAGACTGCTGGAAGGTGCACATGATGACCTCATCCAGGAGGGCTAAGGCCTCATCACACAATTCCAAGTCATTGCAGAGCTGAGGGTCTGAGGACAGGCCTGGGGATGAGGGGGACAACAGAGGCTGTCTAGAGCCTAGGCCGCTCGGTGTGACGGGGCAGAGTGGGTCAGGGTCTGAGCTCACCCTCCTGGTCTGCCTCTTTCTCCATCTCTAGAACTTTCTCCTGAACAAAGCTCAGCAGCTCTGTGGTGTTGGCCATCCACAGTATGAGCGGTCGCAGCTCCACAGACACAGCCTCAGGCGTCAGAGGCTCCTCAGGAACTCCCTCAGGGTGGCTGAGGAAAGGGGGGATTCCTTTCACTTTTGCTCAACCCTTAACATAAAGACTGCGCTCCAGGGCCTGAGTTCCCCACTGGCATCCCAGCGCCTGAACCAAGGCATCTGGAGCGCCGAGCTCTACCCCCAACCCGTCAGCCGCCAGACCTGTGCACCCCAGCTTTCTCTTACTTCTCTGGCTGACGGTCTCCAATTTCTTTAATTTTTTCCTGCAGAACAGTAAGATAAGAGTCAATGTAAGGAGGCTGGGTGGCGCCATCAGAACTGTACAACTTGCTTTGCCTAAGTCACCTTTCTTGCACACGTGTGTTCAGTGTTTGCCTATATGTGGGCTCACATGCGTGCATGGAGGCCTGCAGTCATGCTGGGTATGTTCCTGTCTACTCTCCACTGCACTGAGGCAGGGATCCCTGAATCTGGAACCTGCTAATTCCAGCCAGTGTAGCTAGCCAGCGTGCTCCAGGGAATACTGTCTCTCCCTTCTGGTTGCTGGTGGCCACCATGTCTGCCCAGCGTTTACATGGGTTCTGGGGATCTGAACTCCAGACCTCAGGCTTCTGAGGCAAACACTTTATCCACTGAGCCGATTTTCCCAGGTTCACTCACATATGCACCATCTTTTTTAATAAGACATGTAGCACTGTGTGGCTTCCAGCCGAATTCAATCCTCCTGCCTTTGCCTCCCCCAAGAGCTGAAATTACAAGGATGTGCCACCACACCCAGCTGCAGGCCTTTTAACTTTTTATTTCGAGACAGTATCTTACTGAGTTGCCCAGGCACTGGTCTTAAACTCTCTCTGAATTTGTAATCCTCCTGACGGCCTCTTCTGTAGACGGAATTACAGGCAGGCCTGCGTCAGCGGACATAGTTCTCCCATCCTAACCCTACGGTCACAAGTAACGTGTTCTCTTCATTTCCCTTCTGTCCAAATGGGGTTTCTTCTTGCCCCCAAGAAGATCTCTGACCCCTCTGGCCTTCATGCAGTGAGACTTTCCCCTCCATTCTGGATAATTCCATCTCAACAATTCTACAGTGCGGGTCCCACTGATGGGCCTTCCGAGTTCGTTGTTGTTACTATTCCAAGCTCCAGGCCCAAAGGGCTGACCAATGCAGTTCCACAGTGACCTCTCCTAGGCTCTCATCCAATGGCGCACACACACACACACACACACACACACACACACACACACACACACACATCCCAGAATGCTTTCCTCCATGATTCCACAACTCCAGAGGGGAGATTGAGGCAGAAAGATCTCAAGTTCAAGACCAGTCTGGGCAATTAAGTGAAAGCTTCTCTCAAAATAAAAACTAAAAAGAGGGCAGGGGTAGAATCCCTCAGTGAGGGGCTGAGGATACGGCTCAGCACTGGGGCACTGGCCCAGAATCCATCAAAGAGAGACCGGGGAGACATCCCCGCCATAGAGCACCTGCCTAGCATGCTATGGGGTCAGGGTTCCATCCCCACTACTACTAAACACATCTGAAATTACAGGTAGCTACTTCTTGAAGCACAGTGATGGGTTCCAGAACCCTACGAGCGCCATTAGCTAGAGCTAGCTGGCTGAAGTAGGAAAAATACCATGGGAAACTTACAGGGAAAGGCAGGAATATGGCAGAAATGACCTGTGGGGCAGGTGGGTGGCTGTTGATGGGAAACAGAGGGACAGCAGACAGACATGTGGGACAAGGGGGCTGCTCACCCAAACGGCCTCTTTGATGAGCCGGGCCAGGCGGCCCAGCAGACGTGGCAGATGGCCCAGCTCCAGCTCCCTGGCCGAATGCTGTACACAGAGCGCCAGCAGAGTGGCAGGCCCGAGCGGGGGCAGGTCCCCTGCGCCCGAGGCTGCAGCACGCACGATCTCACCCAGCAGTGCCTCTTCCTCTCGTGGTCTGAACCTCAGCACCGGCTCGCGGCCGTCCAGATAGGCGGCCAGCGCCTCTCCGCGCTCCTGCAGGCCACGGCCACACAGGCGACAGGAAAAGGCCCAGCCCGGCCCTGGTGGCGCGGCCCCGGGGCGCGCGGGTAGCCAAGGTGGCCGAGCAGGCCCTGAGCCCCCGGCACGGGGGTCCTTGTACATAAACAAGAAATGCTCTCCCAGACCCAGCAGGTCTCCGGGGTGCAGCTCCGCCTCGCGCAGTAGAAGACAGCCGTTGTGCGTCACCGGGGCGCCCCGGGACGGGCGCACCATGGCCGGGGGCTCCGGGCCCGCGCGCACCGTGCAGTGTCGCGGCAGTATGTCTGGAGCGTTGAGGAAGGTGTCCACATATGGGGCTGGGGACCCACCGCGGGACGATGAAGGCCCACCTCGGCCGAACACGTGCTGCTCCCGGGTCATCACATACACCACGAAGTCCTAGAGGAAAGCAGAAGGTGCTGCTGTGGCGACGGGCGTGTCCAAACAGCATCCTTACCCACTCTACACCCTCTCGCTCCATCACACCTCCTCTAAGTGATAAAAAGCTCAAGGGAGGTTCCCTGGGTTCTCAAAGGACTTCTTTGAACATCCCTTGCCCATGAATAACCTCTTCCAAGACACTATGTGGCTTCATCCTTGGGGGAGGGGGGCTTAGGAGAGTGGACAGCACCGCCACAGCGTTCTTATAGAGAGAGGTCAAAGGGTAACTTGTGAATAAGTGTTCTCCTTCCACCATGTGGGTTCCAGGGATATAACTCTGGTCTTTAAGCCCACATGGTGGAAGTTAAAAGAAGCAGTGGGTGCTTTTACCTGTACAGCTGTCTCTAGTCCTGGCTCCACCCTTTAAAAAAAAGACCGTTCACGGGCTGGAGAGATGGCTCAGCACTGGCCCGGGATTCGATTCCCCGCACCCACACAGCAGCTCATACCTGTCAATAACTCCTGTTCCAAGGGTCCTGACACGCTGACACCAATGCACATGAAATAATTCTACTGGCTCAAAGAGGTTCCCAAACAGATCGTTCTCCAGTATAGCATCTTCTCAACCGCTGAATGAACTGCCCTGCTCCCACAGCCACCCATCCCCCTTCCTAAAATGGTATGTCCCATCACCCTCAAAGAGCAGAGCTTTCCAAGGAGCCTGTCATCACCCAACCCAGACCCTACTCGTCATTTCTTCAGTATGTTTTCCTTTCTGATAAGTTGCTCTCAAGACGGTCCCAAGCAAGCAATGGATGCCTTTATAGAAACACCTCGTGAACCAAGAGGATTCCATTACTTCCATCCAATGAAGTGTACTTTTGGGAAGACCCCTCTCTGCAATGGGCTTTCATTTTCCCCACCCAGAGATGGACTCGCTCCCAAGGAAATATATGTCTACAATGGACTCATCCACGACCCCTTTCTCAGGTTGGAGCTCAAAGATTCTCCCTGTCCATTAATGGAAGCTCTCAATATTCTGCTCCAAAGTGGGTATCTCCAGGGACTACCAGAGACAGTGGGCTCCTTTAGAAATGCTTACAGATGCTCAAGGCACCTTCTTATTTCACCTACTGAATGGAGACACTGCAGAAGACCGTGCTCTAAAAGTAGACTCTCACCTCCATCTTTAAAAATGGACGCACATTTGACCCCTCCCTAAAATAAACCTACTACTCATGTTCTAGTGGCACTCAGATATGTAACATGGCCTGGATGGCACAGGTATGCCAAGCCAAGCACTCAGGAGGCTGAAGCAGGAGGACCATAAATTCAAGTCCAGCCTGGAGCTCCTGTCAATAAGTTAAAAAGGCTGCCAAGCATGGTTGAGCAGTATACCGCCTGCCTAGAACCCATAGTGAAGGCTTGAGGGCTTTGCTCAGAGACAGAGCACTTGCCAGCAGGTGCAAGGGCCTGGGTTTAATCCCCAATACTGCAAAAATAAAAATGCATAAAGGCTTCAGTGCCTCCTGCCTCCATCAGCAAGGGGTCAGATGATCCCCATGCGAATCTTTAGAAATGTGTTAGCTGATTTCTCCCATCAAGACAGCTGCATTGCCAAAACAAGGATCTAGGTACCAAAGATTTCTCTGATGTAGGACACAGACTTTCCTTCAAGAAACGGATGTTTGTGAGGGATGTCCTTTTGACAATAGACTGGCCTTTGACCAAGACCACACTTTTTTTCCCCTCTGAATGAAAGGAAGCGTTTGCTATTCCCTCAAATGGGACCTTTGATTCTGACCTCCTCCTCAGCTGGGAACTGCCATTTAATGGAGAGGGTCTCGACCCAAGGCATTCATGGCAATGTGGTTCTGTTGATCAACCATGTCTGTGTGGTCCTCTGACTAGGGGAGACAGGCTAACCTGAGCATCCTGGTAGCCCTGGAGCAGAAGGAAGTAGGGACGGTTGCTGGGTGCCTGAATGAGGCACTGAGTCAACTGATCGAAGTCTCCAGGGTCTGTTGGTACCATCTGGGTGTCAGCTGCCCCAGGCGCCATGCTGAGTGCCTGCTGCCTGCGCTCTTGCTGTCGGCGCCTCCGCCCCTGCAGACTCAGCTCAGACACACTGCGACGCAGGGACAGATTTTCAGATCGCTCCTTGCCCCCAGACCCAGTGGGGGTCCCTGATCCTGACCCTGGACCTGGACTAGCCAGGGCCGCCCCACCAGACGCAGCCCGAGACCGATTCTTCTGTGTTCGCCAAGATGGGGCGTTTGTGCCTAGGGGGAATGAAAAACACAGGCTATTCTCTGGCTCTGGGACTTGACAACTTGAAGTTGTCAGCTTAGAAAGTCATTCTTTTACCAAGCATTTGGGAACTGGTCTAGGCACCAACAGTGAAACTGTCCCCAGGAAACTGGACACAGCCACCTCCCTAACAATGCTTCCTAGCGGTTCTTGGGTCCAGCACATAGTAGCCTCCCCACGCACAAGCATGTTTCCCACTAAGCTTCTAAGATCTGAAAACTGGAAACTCTTCTTGTCCACGGACACCAGAGACAGAGACCCAAAATCATGTGTGACTTACAATGTGTGCTCAGTAAAGTCTTTTTTTTTTTTTCTGTTTTGTTTTGTTTGATCTGGTTGCCTGAGAAGGGATGACAATAATTTCCATCCTTTTGAGTGATTACTGTTCATTTTATCTCCCTAACCTTTATTAAGCAGGCGCCAAGCCCTTTATATACGCTATTACATCGAATCTTCACCTAGAACTTTGTTGAGATTAAAAAGTAAAGAATGGGCTAGGCATGGTGGTGTACCTATAGTTACAGCACTTGAGGTTGGAAGATCAAGAACCGTATCTTGCTTAAAATAAGCTATACCTCAGTATTTCCCAAATGCAGAGTGAGAAAAGATGTCTCTTGGACGACGCTACTCTGCTCTTCCAGACTCTGCCTGCAAATCCTTCCCCAGAATAGCACTACCAGTTGTCCTACTGGCCCCGCCTCCCCTCCCCTGTCCCCCCCATTCCTACACTCTAGTCCAGTGTCTTCCCTCCGTAGACCCGCCTCCAGCCCCTCCCAGAGGGCCCCGCCAGCACTGCCATCCAGGGCATTCTAGTCATTCTGGTCTACAAGACCCGCCTCCTTTCCTTACAAGCCCCGCCCCGCGCTGTGGGCCCCGCCCCGAGCCCCGCCCCCGCGCTGTGGGCCCCGCCCCGAGCCCCACCCCCGAGCGATGGGCCCCGCCCTGCGCTATGGGCCCCGCCCCAGCCCCGCCCCCGCGCTGTGGCCCCGCCCACACGGCGGCGCCCTCCCCTGCTCACCGTCGGCGTCCGCCGCTCCGAAGGCCTCCTGCTCCAGCCTGCGCGCCTCCTCGCGGCCGCGCAGCTCGAAGCGCCGCGCCCAGCCGGGCCGCGCGCGCCACAGGTCCTGCACCAGCAGGGGGCGCTCGGCGTCGGCCAGCACGCGCAGGTGCTCCGCGCGCCACTCACCGCCGCCGCCCGCCGCGGGCCGGCCCAGCGCGTCGCACAGCGCGTAGGCGTCCACGCAGCCGCCGTCTCCCGCTCCGCGGCCGCCCGCCAGCCCGTAGCGCTCCAGCGCCTCTGCCACCAGCTCGCGCGCGGTGGATCGCTCTGTGGCCAGCACGCTCTTGTAGTTGGCGCCCGACGCCAGCCCCGCAGCGAAGATCTTGAGCACGCCCGGAGGCACGGCGGCGCGCGTGGGCAGCGGCGGCTCCGGGGCCACGCCCGCCGCCAGTTCAGGCAGCTTCTTCTCGCTGGCCCAGCGCTGCGCGCCCCCGGGCGTGCCGGGGCCCCCGGCACCTCCGGCCCCCGAGCCCCGGAACAGCTGCGAGATGCGCTTGGCTCGGCTGCCCGACGCGCCCCCCGCCGCCTTCACCGCGCCGACGCGCCGCAGCTCCACGTGCGGCGGTGGCGGCGGCAGGGGCTCGCTGCTGCGGCTCCCCGTGTCGGAGGACGAGGACCTGGGGAGGAAGAAGTGGGCAGGCAGGGCACGGGAGAGAGAGCGAGGCCGAGACACAGACGGAGACAACCCCAGAGCCAGTGACCCCGAGAGAGGGGCCCGAGATGCAGAGAAGCCGAGAAAGGAAGAGGGGGACAAAAACTCAGAGGCAAAGAGCCAGAGAGGGGACAGAGACAGGCGTTGGGGTGGGGTGGGGGACAGAAAACCGAGATGGTGGGGTGGGAAGGACGGAGGTAAGAGAGAGAGATGGAATATAATTAATAAAGATATAACCCTTGATAGGGAATTCCAAGATGAACGGGGGGGGGAGTTAATCAAATCCCTGTGCCTACCTAGTGCTTCATCCAGTGCCCATCCCGCCTGACCCCATGTCCTGGCCTAGCTCTTCCCTCCCTAGATGTCACTGTGTTCCACTGCGCCCCCCCCCCACCCGCAGCTCGCGTCTGCGTAGGACAGGAGCCACTGCCCACCTTTGCAGGGTCCCTGGCATGATTCCACGCTAAGCAGGGACAGGCGGCGGGCATGCCACTAGAGGTTGGCCACTTACTTGACAGAGGCAGCGCTGGGCCAGCGCCGTCCCAGTTTGGCTAGCTGCTTCCTTGGGGAATTGATCCACAGGCCCACTGGGAGATGAAGTTTCCCAAAGCGGGGGCTTCCGCCCTCCTTTCGTTCACCAGATAGCATGGCCCTAAGGGAAGAGGGTAAGGCCCCAAACCCTAAGGCCACAGGAGCGGGGTGGGAACGGAAGAGACAGTGAGTTCTGGCTCCTGGATCCCAGGAAGGTAGAGGGGCGGGTGGAACAAAGAACTCCTATCCCTGGATGGGTCATCGCTGAGGCTCTTACCCTACTTCGGGTCCTGTAGCACCCGGAGGCCCTTATGGCGTTGGCCTCCGTTAACTCCCAATCCCTCTGAAACTGTTTTCCTCTGCCCCAGCTCGCAGCACTGGGTGGGGGACAGGAAAAGGCAAGAGGAAACCCGGCAGGAAGAGCGGGGAGGGGGCGTCCTGTGAGGAGACCAGGCCTTGGGGGAGGAGATGGGGCAGGGCTGGGCCCTGGCCTAGGCCTTGATTCTGGGCCCACCACTTATGGGGCCCCTGCAGAGGGAGGGCCCATGTTCCAGCTACTCCCCCTCCTCAGGTGGGGGCATCCAGACCTCCTCTCTTGGAGCCAGAAGTCAGGACCAGTCCCCAAGACTAAGGCAGATACTGAGACAACAGGTCAAATCTTTATTGGCTTTCTGACTCCGCCTGTTCCTCTGCCTCCTCAGTGAAAAGCTCTTCCTCATCCTCAGGCGGTGGGGGATGCAATTCTGCCGGCTGGAAAGAGGATCTCTCCTGCTTTATCGACTTGAATTTCCTCCGTGATGAGTTGGTATCTATTGAGGCCTTTGATTTAGCTCTATCTTTCCTAAAGTAAAGTATCCTGGGGCAAGATATGGGTGCATGGAGCCACCTTAGATCATGGGTTGAGTGAAATACTCTCCCCTAGACCCCCACAAACCAAACCTAGAAGTTCATACAAGCTTTGCCCTCCTAAGTGAGGTCCAAAGGAAGGCAGGTGCCCCGCAGCTTCCGGTCCTCTGCCAGCCCTGGATTGTAGGAAGCCCCACCCTCCACCCAAGCCCAGCTCCCTCCAAATCACTCTCTCCCATAAGGCCCTGCCATTTCACTGAAGCCAAATCCATCCATCCAAGCCTTTGTCCACAGCCTTCTTTCTATTCAGTCTCCTCTGCTAACCCAAGACTCCATCCAAATCCTGCCTCTTCCTTCAAGTCCTACTCTTACCCAGCACCCCGACTCCTGTCCAAGCCTCTCCCCACTGCTATCCAAGCCTCCAGCCGCCACACAAGTCCACTTCATTTAAGGCCCCCTCCCTCCCTCCCGCCCTCCGTCCCTCCCGCCCCCCCTCCAAGTTTCCCAGCGGGCAGCTCACAAGGCAATGATGCAGGCCACCAGAATTAGGAAGCCAAGGATCAACAGTATTAAGAGTCGGTGTTTCAGATTTCCTTCTGGTTTCGAATGGTCGATCGGAATTACGGACACCGGGGTCTCTGCAATGACCTGGCCAGGGGCCTCCTCCTCCTGAGTTATGATGTTTGGTGCCGGCTTTTCCTCCATTGCCCTTTGGGGTAATACTGGCAGAGGGGAGCCAAAGGGCAGTCCTGGCAGCAGCTGGTGAGGCCGTTCCTGCCCCCACAACCCCGGCCCTCTCTAGAGGGTGGGTGTACCCCAGTAGGTCCAACTGAGGCCTACAGCAACCCCTCAGGCAGGAAGCCACACCTCCACGACCAGAAGCACGCCTCCTAAGGGAAGCCTCGCCTCTCAGTGCAGACCCTGGTTATAGCCAAAGCCACACAGCCCAAAACGAGGCCATGCCCGCAGGAAATCAAATCCCACGGGTCAGGCCACACTTCCTGAGATTCTGCCATCCCGAATGCCACTTTTCCAACACCTCAGACTGACCTATGACACGGAAATGGATAATGGTGGCGGGGCCAGCACTGACGGTCCCCAGTTCACAGCGGTAGTTGCCGGCATCCTCTGGACCCACCATCGTCTTGGTCATGTAGGGTTCTTTCCCCTTGGACAGCAAGGTCTCAGAACTGTTCCCCCAAACCTAGACCCAAGCTCAAGGGGTCACAGAGGCCTGGGGAGTTTGGGGACTGGGGGAGTAGAGGGGTGAGAAGGTCATGGGGCCTTGGTGCAGGGGAGGCAGGAATCAGGAGTACTGAGGCAACATAGATACCCTACCCTTTGCGGTGGGGTGGCTAGGATGGGCAGGGCCCTGCTCAAGCAGTGGGATCTCTGTGGGTTCAGTAGAGGACACCTCTAACAGGCCACGAGGGTCGAGTTCAGGGGCTCACACAAATCTAACAGACTTAGGGGCAAGGACCACAGGAGTGATGCTCCCACCCTGTAAAAACTGTAATCCGTAAGTCCCTCAGAAGCGTGATGCCAACTGAGCTGGCAGTCCAGGATCATGTCTTCCAAGCGATGCACCTCTATCCTGCGCTCTGTGCAAAAGGAGGGGGCTGGAGCTGCTTCTGGGGGGGCCCTACTGTGGCTGCCTCTCCTAGCCCCACCCCTGGGCCCTTGAGCTGGGTGATGTGCTCACCCCCACAATCCATGGATTTCCGACAAGAGTGGACCTGCTTCTCACACCTATTGCACCAGATCAGAGTCTGCAACATCGTGCCTGAAGGGAGAAGGTTAACGTTGTATTCTCCCACTAAGAGGTGGGGCTAAAGAGAATTTGCCAGGGGCTGGGGCAGCTGTTTGCATCCAAGTGTCTGGGTTGTTAGTGCCCCCCCCCCAACTTGTAAGGAGTGCAGCTAGAGTAAACCCCCACTACCTAAGAAATCCGAGATGGATAGCTCCAGTGGAAAAGAGTAACAATCACCCATCCTGGGGGAAGGCTCATGGGGCAAAAGAAACAGATTATGCATGCTGCACTCACCACATTGGTTGGGACAATAAACTGCCTCCGAAGGGGAAAGGAGAGGGAAAGAGAAAGAAAATCACATTGGTTTTTGTTTTCAGAAAGGAGTCTGGTATCACCCAGGCTGGTCTCAAACTTTACTGCAATGAGGATGACCTTGGACATTTTATCTCTTGCCTCCACCCGTCAAGTCCTGTGATTAAACAAACACTCTATCTGTCATCATCTCAACATGCAGCCCAAGGTTGCCACACATCTGGCAATTCACCTGCCTCAGCCTCACAAGTGCTGGGGTTACAGGCTTTGCTACCAAGCTCCAGAGAATGATTTCCTTCTAAATTAATGGGACTGGGTGCTGAGCAGAGATCTGAGATTTAGCTTTAGGCAGTAGGGGAAGGTGTTCCTGAGGACATGGATGGAGAAGAGGGTTAAGGAAGCTGATGGCTCAGGCCCTGGACCTTCATCTTCCTCACCTTCTTTTTGGAAACGCGTAGCAAGAGTGGCGAAGATGTCCTTTTGCAGACGGAGCATCCAGAATAATTCCTTTACAAAGAGCTCTCCTAGGAGGAAGCAGAGCCAGGAACAGCGCTCCCCAAACCCCGGTGTGAGGTACAGTAAAGCATTGCATATACTACAGACACCGCTCCAAGTGGCCTCAGACTCACCATGTAGCCGAGGGTGGCCTTGAACATCTGACCTTCCTGTCTCCACCTCCAAGCATGCACCAGCATACCCAACATCCTGCCTCTTATTTATCTAACCATGTATTCCGGGCTGTCCTAGAACTTGCTGTATAGACCAGGCTGGCCTCAAACTCAGAGCTCTGCCTGCCTCTGCCTCCCCAGTGCTGGGATTAAAGTTGTGTGCCACCAGCTTCACTCTTATTTGCTTGACAGGATGGCACAACGTTGCCCAGGCTATTCTGGAACTCTGGGTTTAAGCAACCCTCCTGCTTCAGTCTGAGTAGCTTTAAGCACAGGGATGGCCCTCCTGTCTTCGCTGGCATTCCATACTCTAGCCCTAAAGGGGAGAACTATGAAACGGGGCTGGGCCACAGGGCTAAGAAACGTACACCTGCTCATTCTCTTAATCCTCACAGCTACAGAGAAAGGGAGACAATTGTGGTCTCCACACTAGGGCTGAAGAAGATGCCCAGCCTCAGGCTCAAGGCCACATGGCTAGGAAATGGTAGAGCCAGACTGGCTTGAAGCAGAGGCTTGAAGCTTTAAGAAACCAGTTACAGTTTCTCAGAGGTGCTGTCCTCATCCTCTGGTACATTTACCTTTTACATCACTGTCCGTGATACGTTTCAGATCCTTCAGAAAACTCCAGGATGCCTGTTCCAGTGTGTCCTCATCTGTGTGTGGAGGACAGATACAGAATCCCAGCTTTTCTGTCTCATTGGCTTGCCACCACAGAGACTACAATACCCATGAGGCCATTGGGCAAAGAGAGGCCTGGTGTAAGAGGTAACTGCTCATTGCCTTATGGGAGTTGTAGTTTACCAAACAACTTGCTACTGCCAATATTGTAAGCTATGAGGAGGGACTCCAGGATACTGTATTCCAAGACTTTTCCATTCTTTCTGTTTCTTCTTTTTCGAGATAGGGTCTCCCTATGTAGACCAGGCTGTCCTTGAACTCACAGAGATGTAACTACCCAAGAGCATCGACCACTAGGCCCAGTGACTTTTCCATTCTTAAACTCAGTAGCGACTATGTCAGGACTTCTGGCCCCAACCCTTCCTCTCCCAGGTCCCTGAGGTCCGCATCATGGCCTGCCCTCCTTACCCACGGCCCCCACATAGGAATCCTTATTCAAAGGCAGATCCTTGAAGTCCTTCACCGCCTGCTCTACCCTCTTCATTACGCTTTCGTGATGCTCAGGTGCCAGGTGGCCAGGCAGGTAAGTCTGCTCCAAAGTCTTTAGCGCAGCCACTACAAACGGGTCACATATGATGCAGGGCCTCGCCGGACACAGGCAGTCGGCCAGAGCGGCCAACAAGAGTGTAAAACGCGGCCCCATGGAGGCCAGAGCGCACAGCTCGCCAGCACAGCACCGCCAGAGGATCCTCTCACCCCAAAACGAGGGCGGGGGGACGCTAAACAGAAGCCAAAAAACAGTCTTAGAGCCTCCCAAAGCTCAATACGAGGGTCTCTGGGAAATTTCCAAGTAAAAAGGAGGTATCATTAATTAAAGACCCAAAACATGAATTCGGACCCCCCCCCACCACCACAGCCCAGAAGAACTCAAATTTTAGGGTCTTCGTTGCATTCCTGCAAACTGTTAAACCATCCCCAACCTGTCTCCATTCAAACTTCAGACGCATGGGCTCACTCCCCAACTCTCCCAAATTCATAGAATGCATAACTCTGAACCTGGGCCAACATTCAGGCTCTCAAGCTCTGAAAACCCCGAGGCACAGTCCACAGTCAAAGCCAGATAAACCATCAAAAGCTGGGGCACTGGCACTTGGGAGACTGAGGCAGGAAGAGGAAGACAAGACCACCGTGACCTACTTAATTAATTAAATTAAATTAATTAAATATATAAGTAAATAATTTGTCTTATAAATAACCAACTTGGAAACTATCAAACTAAAAACGTCTTCAGAACAAAAATTATCCTAAATCCTTGAGCTTGAAGGTCCTACAAAAACTTCAACATGCCTCCAAAGCCATCCCCCAGTGTCTGGGGTACCTGTCGACTCTCCCTCGCAACTGAGACCCCTGACCTTCCGGACACACAATCTTCTCAGGCCCCCAGTACCTCTTTAACAGCCACTCTTCGACTCCGTGCCCTCAAGCGCTAATGCTTCGCCCGGATACTTTCTCACGACTAAGATTAAGTTCTTCTTGGAAGACTGGAGAGAAGAATTTAGAGTTTTTCTACCGGCTTCGAGAGTCACCGGTCGCCCCCTCTTCACAAAACACTTGGGCCACATCCCACTTGGGGGACCCTAAATCCCTTAGAAATATTTCTTAGGACTCTCTTTGGCCCCGCCCAGAAATTCAACTCTAAGTTTGATTGGACTGCAACAAAGCAGACCCCGCCCGTCCCTCCGTGACATCACAGGGTGGCAGCCCTTTCGTAGAACTTTCTCAGTACCTATGGAATGGAAGCCGCTAACGTGTTCTGGCCTCCTTTCTGCTCTTCATTGTCCCCCAAGTTTCCGGCAGGAAGCCCTCTGGCTGGCTAGAAACCTTGGCCAGATAAGAAGATGCGGTAAGTGGCTAGTCTTAAACTGGGACTACAACTCCCAGAAGGCACCGGAGCTTCTCTTTCCCTATGGCCAGTCCCACAGCATGGGAAAGGTAGTTAAATAGTGATACTCTTCTCACCTCAAACCCAGATAAGTAGAGGCCTGGATCCAAGCCTGGTGACCCACATGTGTAGTCCTGGCACTTGAGAGGCTGAAGCAGGAAGATTGCCACGAATTCCCAGCCAGACTGGTCTACACCGTGTTCTAGACCAGCCTGGGCTACAGAGACCATCTCAAAATAAGACAAAACACAAAATAGGTCTGGTGGCCAATACTGAAGTTTGCAGAGACAGGTACTAAGGTAAAATGGAGAACAAACCTAGTAGCACAGGTTGCCAGATGTGAGTGTGTGCAGTATCCATGCACCATGAATGTCCCCAATACACACGCGTGCGCACGCACACGCACACGCACACACACATACACACGCACACACGCACACACACGCACACATGCATGCACACACGCATGCACACACGCACACATGCACACACGCACACACTCACAGTGCATGGTCAGCTCCAAAAATTTCAAATGCATGGATTGATTGCTGATGTGGCCGTTTAATTCACAGCTCTCTCTCTCCAGCCTGTACAAGCCGAGTTGGGAAGAAGTACCCAGAAACTCCCTGAGAATCAGATTGGATTACATGCTGAGGGAAAGCATCAAGGATATCTGACAGCTCGGTCAAACAGCCATCCTTGATCTGAGGCTGTGGTCCTGCAGGGCCTTGAGCTGGGTTCAAAGGTCTGGAACACCTTCAGAAGCTTCTCCTGGACCTTCTCAAAGCTGGATTTAGTACCTTTGTGAACCCAGGAACAAAGGCTTGTTTTCTGTAGGCCTGGTCACTTCCGGGAGGCAGACGCTGGGTCCCCTGTGCCATCAGAGAAGAAATCTCTTTGACACTAAATTCAGGACTAATCTATTTCTTTAAAAGTTTAAAAGTTGTCAGCTCCAGGCACCCAGGAGGCCTGCTGGTGAATCAGGAGTTTCTTCATTCCCGTAATTCAGAAGTTCTAAAAGGGTGATCTGGGTAAAGAGAGACCTGTGTCTCACAGGGTAACCTGGACTTCAGCCATCAGACAATGATGTTCTGGCGGAACACCAGTAGAACATTCCAGCATTTCCAGAAAGCCCTTCATCTCAATGTCCAGAAATGAGTGCCCACTAGCTCCTGGACTACCACAGACACATTCCAAAGCCACGGGCCTCTAGAGACATGCATGGTTGACTTTAGATGGTTCAGACCAATCTGAAAAGACTGTCTGATTCCCAAGGGTTAACCTGGGCTTGAAGTGGGGACAGGTCTGCGTTAATGCCCACCCACTCGGGCAGGAAGGCAGCCTTGGGCCTGAAGATCTTCAGAAATTCTGAATCTGGCAGGGTGAAGTTAGCAAGATACACAGTGTCTCCACCAGCTAAGTAGGCAGCCCAGAAGCCAAAGGTGCCGACGGTCATGATGGTATGGTTACACTGTGCGAGCAGTGCGAAGTCTCTCCCTGGCGCACTCTCCTGTCCATTGCCAGCGAAGACCACATCGCCATGAGATGTGTCAATGTTCTCCACACACCATTCCATGCCATTGCTGGTGACTACAAAGATGGGGTCTTTGTGTCGGGCCCGGAACCAGTCCATGGCTCGCTGGAGGTAAGCCTGGTCTCCCACTACACCCTTCCAACGATTGGGCATCACCTCGAGATAGTCTCCGCGACGCACGTGGACACCCACGAAAGTGTGAGGGCGGAGGCCTGAGGGGCCTAGCCGGAGCCCACTCAGCATGTGCTGGGCACCCTCCCGAAGGTGGTCGTGCAGGGTGAACTCCTTCCGGATCTGTTCCCGGAGATGGTGGAAGAAGGTCCAAGAGCACGGGAAACCGGACAGCTTGAGAAAGGGTTCCTGCAGCTGGGAGTACTCCTCTGACATCCAGTCGTGCAGGGCTAAATGCTGCCAGGGGGTGAGGCTGTCCACCTCAGGGTCCAGCACGGGCAGGGAGATGCGGAACACAGGGGCCAGGGTGGCATGCATCTCTGGCTGGATGAAAGCCGGGCGGCCGTTGAGCTGAGCCAACGCCAGCAATGTGGCATACTGCCCCATCTGGTTACCGAACCTGCCTGCTGGGGAGATGGTCCAAGTCCCAGAGAGTGATGACGAGTGTCTGGGACAGGAAGGGGAGGCATTGAATGTCTGCAATGGGCGGGGCAGGCATACCATGGCCACTGGGGCCCTCAGCAGGTGGTAGTCTGGACACAGGATAGAGAGAGTTAGTTCATTTCCAAAGAAGTTTCCTCCACGCAGCTGGAAAAAGAAGGAGCCGGTGGAGAGCACACAGACCAGCAAGAAGGCCAGGCAGAGCTGCCTCCGGCTGGGGGTCCACATGGCTGTAGGGGGGAAAGGTGGATTAGAAGGCGCATGGGGTGAGCCCCAGGATCTGGGACTCCTCCAGCTCTGGGAGCTGCAGTGAGCACATCTTCTCGGTCAGCGGCTGAGAGCCTAAATCCTGCCTTGTAAAGATTTGAATCTCTAGGGACGGGGTCAGGAGACATGCAGATGAGTGGCTGCAAGACAGAGAGACCAGGGCCTGCTGGGAACTTCATCTCTACTGCCTTCTCAGGTGCGCCTGGACGCGCGGGCGGGCGGGCGGGCGGGCGCACTCTGCCTAGCCTGCAGGCAGTATTGGGGACCAGGGGAAGCCCGGTAGCCCACATACTGAAGAAACGTTCAACCCAAGTCTGCCCCACTTGGTGAACACAAAAGCTGGGGTCAACGCAAGGCGGCTACAAAGCTTAGAAAACCCTGGGCAAGCATCCCCAGAGGAGCCTGTGGACCTTGGAACTTCCTAAGAACTGGTCTAGCTTCCTGAGTCCAGAGCCTTGCTGTAGCAGGAGGGAAGGCATTCTTATGGGGAGAGGCTGGGATAGGATTACAGGTTTTGGGGTTGGATCCCAGGTTTTGAGAAAGACCGGGATCGGGTTAGAGTGGCCTAGATGCCCTCGTCATCCCTGGGGGTCTGGCTTACCCGTGCCGACTAACCTGAGTTCCGTGCCGGTGGTATAAACGGGTTCTTTTAGCTTGAACTTTCAGTCCCCAAATAGAGCCTTCATCGGCCACGCTGGGAGTTCAGGAGCCCCGGCTCCGTAGCCCTTACTTCTAGCTCCCTTCCCGCAGCTGACTGAGAAGGCTGAGGGCCTGGAGACCCGGAGGGAGAGAGAAAGAAAGGCCGGGTTCCAAGGCGCGCAGCCTCCGCCCTTCGGGCCGGGCAGGTAGCAGGAGGCGGAGCCGCATCCTACCTGGCTCGGGAGCGTTCAGGTGAGGGAGGCACATCTCCGAGGTGGATTGCCGCCGCGCCCCGTGTCCCCTCCTCTCGGATCACTGTCACTACCATGGACAGCCCAGCTGGCCCCCAGAAGTTGCCGCATACTCTACATGGACCCGGGGACTAGCGCCCCGCTGCAAGGCTGAAGCCGGGAGCTCAGGTCCCACGCACGTTTCCCTCTCCGGTGCCGGGACTTAGCGCCTGCTCCCCTTATCAGGATGCTCTGGGAGTAGCCACGCCCCAGTGGAGCAAGGTCTGGACTCCCGCCCCCTCCTGCAGCCCCGCCAGCTGCACCCTCCCAGCAGGATGGAGAACCTGTTTGCCAGCTGCCAGCTGCCACAGCCCAGGCACTGGCCTCAGCCCGCAGCACACATCACACAGTCCTTCCCACATCCCTCTTTGGAACGATCCTAAATTCTGGGGTCCAGCTGCTATTTTCTAGACTGGCGAACAGAGCAGGCAACATTCTGACCAGGAAGAGGTGGAAAGAGTTGTCTAATGTTCTTTCTGGGCAGGCTGCTGGTGTGTCTGGGAACAAAGGCCTTAGCTCTCCTGTGTCCTGAGTCTTTAATTGTCCAGAGTCGGCGCAGCCTCGCCCTTACCTGAGCGTTGACACCCTACAAAGACTCAGGAATTCCACGTGGCTGGCCCAAGATTAGATCATTTCTCCAGGCCCCCAAGGCCCAGGCCCGCCTCAGACCTAAAGGTTGATTGCGCAGCCTCCTCCCTTAGACTCCTCAGTCCCAAGGGCCCCGCTCAGGCTTCCTCCTCCTAACCCAGGCATTGCCCCAGCATGCCTTTGACTGCAAGAGCTCGTCCAGCTCTTCCTCTTCACAGAGCCTGGCTAGGTGGGAAAGACGGGATGACGCTCCCATCCCCCAGGGTGTTTGGGGAGCCCCGGAGCAGGGCAATCTCTGGTGAAAGAAGTACCAGGATTGCATCAGGGAGGGTGGCAGATGAACGAGCATCTGAATGCTAAGCAGGGGTTGGTGAGGGTGACTGGCCCGCCGCCAGCTGGGAGCTGTCCACCTGCAGACTCTTTCACACAGCTGATGCCGCTTTCCTGCCGATTAAAGCCTCAGACCCCAACACCCTTGAACCCTGAAGTCCAGATAGGGTGGGCTACATAGCTCAGCTACTTACACAGGAAGTCTGAGGCCCAGGGATCCTTGGTGCCTGGAAGGCAGACCCCAGCCTCCTCCCTCAGACCCAAGAACCAGACCCCAGCCCCCTCCCTCAGACCCGGGAGCCAGACCCCAGCCCCCTCCCTCAGACCTGGGAGCCAGACCCCAGCCTCCTCCCTCAGACCCGGGAGCCAGACCCCAGTCTCCTCCCTCAGATCTAGGAGTGCAGACCCCAGCCTCCTCCCTCAGACCCAGGGTCCATGCCCAGCCCTTTACCCTTCAGACCCCTATCAGAAAGACCCCCCACCCCCCCATCCCATTGCATCATCCGTCCAGGCTGCCCTGGCCACGGTGGAATTCAGGTTTCTGCCAAGTGTGTCAAATATCACGCGTCAGGAGTGGGGAGGGCACGTGGGCGGGCCTGTCTGGGTATAAATTCTGGTACTGTGTGTCTTGTCAGCTGAGGATTCATCTGGAGACACCAGCATTCGTGTCTGTCCCTGGACCTGCTCTGCTGGGACACCCAAGCCAGAAGCCAGCTCCAGACAAGGGCTCCGCAGACTCGTGCTTGCCAGGGCTCTTCCTAGAGAGGCTCATTACTGATGGACTGGATGAAATCTGCAGTTGGGGTCCTCGGGCCGTGCGTCCCTCTGCTGGCTATCTTCCTGCTGGGGCTCTCCCAGGCACACCCCATCCCTGACTCCAGCCCCCTCCTCCAGTTTGGGGGTCAAGTCCGGCACAGGCACCTCTACACAGATGACGACCAGGACACTGAAACGCACCTGGAGATGAGAGAGGATGGCTCGGTGGTAGGTGCTGCACACCGCAGCCCAGAGAGTGAGTCTGGCGAGAGGGCCGGGGCCCGGGTCCTCCAGGTACAGACAGACCCTGATTGTTTTGCCTCCACAGGTCTCCTGGAGCTCAAAGCCCTGAAGCCAGGGGTCATCCAAATCCTGGGTGTCAAGGCCTCTAGGTTTCTTTGCCAAGAACCGGATGGAAGCCTGTACGGATCGGTGAGTCCCTTGCTGGTGTCTGCCCTCAGAGGCCCCATGCTTAAAAGCAGGGGGTATGTTTAGTGCATTCTCTCTTGGCCATGGTCTTGCCTGTGTTTGCAAGAGGACAAAACGGAGGCCCGGGCAGGTCACCAGCATATGTGAAGGGCAGGGTAGCCATTGGAGAGGCCAGGTGACAGGGCTGTAGCCTTGCATGTGACCACAGGAGCTCCCACAGGTCCTGCTGCTGCTGACAGAGGGACAGTCTGGTACCCATGGCCGACAAGTGACATGACTGGAGGTGGTGGGCAGGCGCCAACCTAGACGCAGGAAGTTGAGGGAGGAGCCTGGGCCTTACTCTGCTAGTCTGCAGATAGAGAGGGCTGGGACTGGACCCCAGGGGCCAGGGGAGTCGGTCCAGGTCTGGGTCTGAGAGAGGACTCGGGCTGGACCCTGGAAAGGTTCGGTGGGTCTCGAACTCTTCCCTCTGCCCCTGCAGCCTCACTTTGATCCCGAGGCCTGCAGTTTCAGAGAGATTCTGCTTGAAGATGGATACAATGTGTACCAGTCTGAAGTCCGCGGCTTACCCCTGCGCCTGCCCCAGAGGGACTCTGCTAACCAGGCCCCAGCATCCCTGGGATCCGTGCGCTTCCTGCCCGTGCCAGGACTGCCCCACCAGCCGCAGGAACCGCCAGGCTTCCTGGCCCCAGAGCCTCCAGACGTGGGCTCCTCTGACCCACTGAGCATGCTGGGGCCTTCCCAGGGCCGAAGCCCCAGCTACGCTTCCTGAATCTTCCTGACTCTGGGGAGTGTACCTTTTTTTGGGTTTCTTCTTATTTATTGTGGGTATTTATCTATTTATTGTAAAATTTTTCTTACTTGGCAAAATAAAGAGTCTGAAAGAAAAATGTGCATTTAAGGAGTGAAACGTGTTTCTTTGACTGTGAGACCCTCAAGATGCCACCCCACACTGGGCACCGTTTTCCAGCATTCCTGATACCACAGCCCGTGGCAGCTGTTCAGAGCTTCATGAAAACCACCTCAGTACTGGGGACTTGGGTTTGCTGTTTTGTAGGACACCTGCCATCCCACAGTGTCGTGAAAGAGGTAGATGCTGACATACTGTTTTTACAGTATTTCACTTGCGTGTAAGGGGGCAGGCATGTGCCACAGCGTGTGTGTTTGGGTCAGAAGACACGCCTTTAATCCCAGCACTCAGGAGGCACAGACAGTTGGAGTCTGAGTTCGAGGCCACCCTGGTCTACAGAGTGAGCTCCAGGACAGCCAGGGCCACACAGAGAGACCCTGTGTCAAAACAAAAACACAAGAACAAGTCAGATTCTCCCCTTCCCGGGATCTGGGGGCTCTAAAACTTAGGCACCAAAACCAAGTGCCTTAGTCAGAAGCCGCATCAACGGCCCCAAAATAGTTTTCTTAAAACCTGATAACCTCATCTTAGGGCCTGTGATGGCTTGGTTTTTGTTTTGTTGTTGTTGTTTTTGTTTGTTTATTTTATCTATCTATCTATCTATCTATTTATCTATTTATCTATTTTTTTGAGACAGGGTCTCACTGTGTAGCCCTGGCTAGCCTGTGACTCACTGTGTAGCCCTGGCTAGCCTGTGACTCACTGTGTAGCCCTGGCTAGCCTGTGATTCACTGTGTAGCCCTGGCTAGCCTGTGACTCACTGTGTAGCCCTGGCTAGCCTGTGATTCACTGTGTAGCCCTGGCTAGCCTGTGACTCACTGTAGCCCTGGCTAGCCTGTGACTCACTGTGTAGCCCTGGCTAGCCTGTGACTCACTGTGTAGCCCTGGCTAGCCTGTGATTCACTGTGTAGCCCTGGCTAGCCTGTGACTCACTGTAGCCCTGGCTAGCCTGTGACTCACTGTGTAGCCCTGGCTAGCCTGTGACTCACTGTGTAGCCCTGGCTAGCCTGTGACTCACTGTGTAGCCCTGGCTAGCCTGTGATTCACTGTGTAGCCCTGGCTAGCCTGTGACTCACTGTAGCCCTGGCTAGCCTGTGACTCACTGTAGCCCTGGCTAGCCTGTGACTCACTGTGTAGCCCTGGCTAGCCTGTGACTCACTGTGTAGCCCTGGCTAGCCTGTGACTCACTGTAGCCCTGGCTAGCCTGTGACTCACTGTAGCCAGGGCTGGCTTCAAACTGACACTGGTTTACCCGCCTCTGCTTCCCTAGTGCTGAGATTAATAGTGTGCACAACCGCAGCCAACTTCCGTTTCTAGGTGAAGTCACATCCATGGTGGCTGAGTCTAGGGAATTAATGTGTTTTTGAAGGGACACATCCCTTTTCTGTTTCCAGTACTGAAGATGGAATCATGGGCTTCTTCTTGCTAGGCAAGACAGCATTACTCCCCAGCCCCCTCTGGGGGGTCACGGCAGGGACTCTGCGGTCCTGTCACCCCTCAGCTTTTTCTTTTGAGACAGACTGTCACTACGTTGCCCATGTGGGCCTTCAGTGTGTGTGATCCTCCTGCCTCAGCCCCTTGAGTAAGAGAACACACTTAGACCATCAGTCTCAGCAGTATTGACTGAGCTCATGTAACAATGGCATGAAATACGGCAGTGATGGGCCAGCCATGAAGCAAATACTGGCTGGCGTACTGAGGAGCTAGAGGACCCTCACCCTCACCCTCCTCACCCTCACCCTCCTCACCCTCACCCTCACCCTCACCCTCCTCACCCTCCTCACCCTCACCCTCCTCACCCTCACCCTCCTCACCCTCACCCTCCTCACCCTCACCCTCCTCACCCTCATCCTCCTCACCCTCACCCTCACCCTCCTCACCCTCACCCTCCTCACCCTCACCCTCACCCTCACCCTCCTCACCCTCCTCACCCTCACCCTCCTCACCCTCACCCTCCTCACCCTCACCCTCACCCTCCTCACCCTCCTCACCCTCACCCTCCTCACCCTCACCCTCACCCTCACCCTCACCCTCCTCACCCTCACCCTCCTCCTCACCCTCCTCACCCTCACCCTCACCCTCACCCTCCTCACCCTCACCCTCACCCTCCTTACCCTCCTCCCCCTCCCCCTCCTCACCCTCACCCTCACCCTCACCCTCACCCTCCTCACCCTCACCCTCACCCTCCTTACCCTCCTCACCCTCACCCTCCCTCACCCTCACCCTCACCCTCCTCACCCTCACCCCTCACACTCACCCTCACCCTCACCCTCCTCACCCTCACCCTCACCCTCCTCACCCTCACCCTCACCCTCCTCACCCTCACCCTCCTCACCCTCACCCTCACCCTCACCCTCCTCACCCTCACCCTCACCCTCCTCACCCTCACCCTCCTCACCCTCACCCTCACCCTCCTCACCCTCACCCTCCTCACCCTCACCCTCACCCTCACCCTCCTCACCCTCACCCTCCTCACCCTCACCCTCCTCACCCTCACCCTCCTCACCCTCACCCTCCTCACCCTCACCCTCACCCTCACCCTCACCCAGTAAGCACAGCTCTTGATATCTGAGAACTATTAAACTCTATCCCAGCAAACTTCCTTGAAGTTGTGATTAAATACGCTTCACATACCTGAGTGTGGTGATGCATGATTTTAATCCCAGCACTCAGGAGGCAGAGACAGTTGGATCTCTGTGAGCTCAAGGCCAACAGTGGGGGGGTGGTACAAACTGAATTCCAGGCCAGCCAGGGCTACAAAGTGAGATCTGTATAAAAAAAAAGAAAAAGAAAGAGAAGAAGGGAGGAAGGAAGGAAGGGAGGGAGGGAGGGAGGGAGGGAGGAAGGGAGGGAGGAAGGAAGGGAGGAAGGGAGAGAAGAAGAGAGGGAGGAAGGGAGGGAGGGAGGAAGGGAAGGAGGAAGGAAGGGAGGAAGGGAGAGAAGAAGAGAGGGAGGAAGGGAGGGAGGGAGGAAGGGAGGGAGGGAGGCAGGGAGGAAGGGAGAGAGGGAGGGAGGGAGGAAAACACCAAACACTTCACATAAATTCTCCTAGTTAGCCATAACTGTACAGTTAGCAGCAGTGAGTAAACCTGTATTGTTGTGTAATCCAACCATGTTTGCTTTTGAGACAGGTTCTCGGGCTCAGGCTGGCAGTAACCCTCAATCCTCTGCCTCAGCCTCCTGAGTGCTGGGTTACAGTGTGAGCCCCAAACACGGAGCACATTCCATCGTCACACCTTTTCCTCCGCTTTGCTTTTGTTGTTAGAGACACTAGCAAAGAGCTGAAGTTGGCCTTGAACCCCCAGCAATCATCCTGATCCCCCCCCCCCCCGTCTACCACTCGAGAGAGCTGAGATTACAGGCGCGTTACCACCTAGGCAAAGAGTTTAGGCTTTCGGGAAACTGAATCTGCCTGCCATGTGCCAACTGCGCATTCCTTCCCCTGTAAATTTTGGGCCAGTTTTCCCAACACCATTTGTTGGAAAGATTGTGGTGAAACTTTTTTCCGTCTGACTAGTGTTTTGTTTGTAGACAAGAGAAAGCCATGACTATTTGGGTTTCCGTTAATGATCAATCAGTTTTTAAAGAATTAACTTGCCTTGTCACAGTCCACCACCAAGCTTCCACAACTAAAAATAGCAAGCCGAGAATTTCACAATTTTTATTTTCCTCAAATATTTGAACATTGTAAGTATAATGAGGGACTTCTGAGTTGGGAATGTGGCTCAGTCCTTGGGGTGCTCATCTAGAGGACACTGAGTGCCCTCAGCACACCTAAGCTGGGAGCGGTGGCTCCCGCAAGCCAGCAAGTACAAGGCAAGAGGAGCAGGAGTTCAAGACCACCCCCAGCTGCATAAGCTCAGGGGAAGGCAGGGGAAGGCAGGGGAAGGCAGGGGCATGCGTCTCAGTGCGCATGTGGAGATCAGACACCAACTTGGTATCAGTTCTCTCCTACCATGAGTCCTGATGACCAAATTCAGGTGGTCAGGCTTGGCAGCAAGCACCTTTTTCCACCGAGCCTTATTGCCAGCCCTGTGTATGTTTTAAAACTTCTTTGAAAGATGGGTTTTAGTTTTATTTTATTTACTTATTTATTGATTGCGTATTTATTTATTTTTTTGAGATGGTCTATTTCCATCTGTATTCCTTCAGAGCCTGTCCTGGAACTCACTCTGCAGAGCAGGCTGGCCTCAGACTCACAGAGGAGATCTACCTGCCTCTGCTTCCCGAGTGCTGGGATTAAAGTTCTGTACCACCAACGCCCAGCTGATGCGTTTTATTCTTTTTTATGTATGTGTATGTCTACATGGTTAAGTGCACATTTGTACAGGCTCTGAGGCCAGTAAAGGGTGTCGAGTCCCTGAAGACAATGTTGTAGGTGATTGTGAGCCACGCTGGTGCTGGGAACTAGACCCACACTCCCTGGCCAGAGCAGCAACAGCTGCCCACCACTGGTCCCTCAGGCCCTGCCTTGTTTGTTTGTTTGTTTGAGACAGGGACTGGTGCAGCCCAGGCTAGCCGGGATGGCCTTGCATTGCAGAGCTTCCTGTGCCCAATTTGCAAGTGCTGGAATGAACTACAGTGTGCGTGGCGCCTTGCCTGGTTTCTGTACCGGGGGCTCCACACATGAAAGATGAGCACTCTAGCAACTGAGCTGCAACCTCGGGCAGAAAGAAGCTGTGGAAAGCCCCTTGACAGGGTTTACTGCTGTGAGCTGAGCCACCCCCAGCAGACTTGGAATCTACTACACTTCCATCTTTGATTCCTGAACCCTCGGAGCTCTGCAAGGTCTGCAGGGCCTGGTGACAGCCCGTCCTGCTCTGGGAGACACCGGGCAAATTCGGAGGAGTACACACTTTTGCGTTTCGAATTTGCTTCGTTTATTCACACAAACACTCCTTTCAATACAAGGCTTTGAAGTTCCTATTAGAGCTGCCTTGTGTCTGGTGCATTAACATAGCAAAGCAAGCTGCCAGCAGCCTGGGGCGAAAGCATCAGCAGTTGGAGGTCAGCCTGGGCAACCAAATCAAAACCAAGCAAGCAAGGAAAGGAGCAACCAACCAACTAGGGCAAGTCACACTCCGAGTGTATTTGTTTCTTACTTTGTGTCCTGGAGCTGTCCTTAACATTGATTTATTCAGTTACTGCGCGGTGAAACCCTGTCTCAAGAAATAAAAAAGAAAAAAAAAAAAAATACTGAAGTCTCCCACAAGGGATGGTGGGACAAAGGCTAAACTAACGTTCAGCGTGATGTCAAACTGGCCTCTGTGGAATGGTATCGGTTTAGAGTCTTACCCCAACCCGTGCATTCATTTACACACAAGGCATGTTTTCAGACTTTGAAAGTTTTGCCTATTTGATACGCTCATGGCATGGAAGTGTGGTCCTAATATGCATTTTTGCCTATAGAGTGCATATTTGTGCACGGATTTATAGCCGGGGCTAGGGGTGTAGCTCAGAAGGAGGGCTCTTGAATAGAATACCCACCTCGAGTGACTGAGGGACTCAGTTATAGGGGGTTTGTCTCGATTGGTTAAGGTCTTGATTTCCAACTTCAGCAAACACAGAATAAAAACCGAAGGGGCCATGCACGCTTTTACCCAGCCTGCTGCTTTGGCAGCCAGGACAGGCTGCAGAGAAGACCCAGCAAGACAAAGACCCTTGACTCAGCAACATGTTCTTGCCTGACCTCCTAGTCTCTAGGAAGCCAGATACCCACGTGTGACAAGGAACCAATCAGAAGTTAGCTGGTGGGCTCTGCATATGCTTTTGGCCAACAGTGATGTGCAGAACATAGGAACCGCCCTGGGAGGGCCTACAGGCCATAGCAACCAGTTTACCAATCAACTCAGGACAGGTTGTCCAAGCTCAGAAGTGCACCAATCCTGAGGCTGCAGCCGAGCCCTAGACATGCCTCTTGCTCTACCCATAAATCCCCGCGCCTGGATCCCTCTGGGTCGTTCTTGCTCCACCCTCTGTGTTAAATATAGTTAACTCATTAAACAATAAAAGACTCCATGCTTTTGCCTCAGAATGGGTCTCGGTGATTCGGGAGTTCAGAATTTGGGCGCAACAAAAGCAATCCACACAAATGTTGTAATAGACCGGGTGGTGCACACGCCTTTAGTCCCAGCATTTGGGAGTCAGCAGGCAGATCTCTGCGACTTAAAGGCCAACCTGGTCTATAGCCGGAGTTCCAGGACAGCCAGGGCTACACAGAGACACTGCCTCAACAAACAAACGGAAATGTGATGTTTGAATGAGAACCGCTTCCCATGCCGTGTTTGCACCCTTGGTCCCTGTTTGATAGTGTTGTTTATGTGAGCCGTTAGGAGGGAGAGCTGGGACTGAGGGTGTGTCTTTTGTTTATAAACCCACTTTCCTGCACGCGCGCGAGTGCTCTCTCCCTCTCTCCTCTCTCTCCCCCCTCTCTCCCTCCTCTCTCCCTGCCTCCCTCCCTCTCCCTCTCCCTCCCTCTCTCTCTCTCCCTACCTCTCTCTCCTCTCTCTCTCTCTCTCTCTCCCCCTCTCTCCCTGCCTCCCTCCCTCTCCCTCTCTCTCCCTCTCTCCCTCTCTCTCTCTCTCCCCCTCTCTCCCTCCCTCCCTCTCCCTCTCTCTCCCTCTCTCCCCTCTCTCCCTGTCTCTCTCTCTCCCTACCTCTCTTCCCCTCTCTCTCTCTCTCTCCCCCCTCTCCTCTCTGTCCCTCCCTCTCCCTCCCTCCCCCCCTCTGTTGCCAGTGTGTGGATGAACTGTCACCAGCCATCTTCCTGTTCCTGCTGTTATACTCTGCCTTCTGGAACCGTAAGCCCAAAAAAAACCCCTTTCTTCCTTAGATTGCTTTTGGTAAAGGTATTTTATCACAGAAACACAAACCTAATATCGATGTGTACACATATATATTGATATATCATATGTATAGTAACAGCTTCACTTTGGGCCACCACCAGCTCCCAAATCATGACACAGAGAATCATCACTAGTTATGAATGTTCAGCTTTACCTCATGCTTGTCCCACTAGCTCATAACTTAACATTTTTCCTCCTGACTTTTTTTTTCTTTCTTTCTTTCACTCTGTACGTCCTATTCCGTGTTTGTCTGTCTGGCAGCTGCCTGGCAGCCTCTTTCTCCCTCATTCTCTCAAGCCTAGATTCCTCTGCCTACTTACTCTCTCTGCCTGCTCCTCTACTGCCTAGCGATTGGATATTCAGCTTTTTATTTAGACCAATCAGGTGCCTTAGGCAGGCAAAGTGACCCATCCTTACGTAGTCAAGCAACTGCAGCATAAACAAATGTCACGCACGTTTACAGTTAAAGTGACGTTCCACAGCAGGGTCTACACTCTCTCCCCCACTCAGGACCCCCTCACTCCGGTGTGAAGTGACACAGATACACAAACCCAGAAACAAGCCACAGATTTTACATGCTTCCTGATACAGTTTCAAGGTATCTGCTCCATTTTCTTCTTTTCTTTTTGGTTTTCTCAAAACAGGGTTTCTCTGTGTAGCCCTGGCTGTCCTGGAACTCACTCTGTAGACCAGGCTGGCCTCAAACTCCAGCCTGTCTCTGCCTCCAGAGTACTGGGGCTAAAAGTGTGCCTGTCACTGCCTGGCTCCAATTATTTACAGAGGGGAAAGAGTAACTTGGCAGAAAGAAAAGTATGGGCAGCTACTACCAAACCTTGTGACAAAATCAAATTTGACTGAGAGGAATGAATACAGGAGTTTGCTGAGTCACAAGATAAACAAGATGTCATGTTGATGCTTTTGTCGCCAAAGGACCTGGCTATGAGGGAACATCAGGATTGCACATATCTGGGGGACAAAACAGGCCTTTGATCTTCTGTGTCAAGGTCGAGAGAGAAGAGACAATGGTTGACACGGAAGGACATATTTGTCCTTTCTTGTCCTGACTTCACTGTGTTGCCAAGGATGATCCTCCTGCAGATTCAGGGGAGTCCAGCTACATCTGGCCTCAGGTTTCGTAGTAGATACTGCTAATGAAGTGTTTTATGTTTTAAAAACTATGAAAAAAATGGGGATGGTGCAGTGAGATGACGCAGCAGTGGTGAAGATGTTTGCTGAGGATGTCTGGTTCCAGATGATGCAGAAGTGGTGAAGATGTTTGCTGAGGATGTCTGGTTCCAGATGGCGCAGCAGTGGTGAAGATGTTTGCTGAGGATGTCTGGTTCCAGATGATGCAGCAGTAGTGAAGATGTTTGCTGAGGATGTCTGGTTCCAGATGGCGCAGCAGTGGTGAAGATGTTTGCTGAGGATGTCTGGTTCCAGATGGCGCAGCAGTGGTGAAGATGTTTGCTGAGGATGTCTGGTTCCAGATGATGCAGAAGTGGTGAAGATGTTTGCTGAGGATGTCTGGTTCCAGATGGCGCAGCAGTGGTGAAGATGTTTGCTGCGAATGTCTGGTCCCTGGGGCCACACACTGGAAGAGGAAGACAAAGTACTACAGGCTGTCCTCTTGTGCCCACCGGGGTTTCCCCAACCTCCAAGGGGGTGACCCCTGGCTGCAAACGCAAAAGGTTTTTATGGCTAAGAACCGAACCGGCTGCCCACTGACCATTGTGAAGCATTTGTAAAGGGGAAGGGAGGTTTGAGACTGCTCATCTCAGCCCATAAGGTTTCCAAGGTTACAGAGATTTCATAGAGTACACAGTTTTTACGAGGCGGGGTTGTTTAGCGCACCTGCAAGCTTAGGGGGTTTTCTTTCTCTAGGACCGGAGGGCTCAGTGGCCTTGTCCTGAAGATAATGGGGGCAGGGAGAATGTCCTCTCCAGTCAGGGAGTTGTCTGTATATTGACAGAAGCACTGGTTCTTTCTGGTTTTCCTTTCTTACCATGAGTCCCGTCTTTTAGTTATTAATTTTCCCTCACACTCTGACCTCCATATGTGTGGACTTCCTATGGCGCGCGCGCGAGCACACACACACACACACACTCATATACTCACACTCTCACACACACTCATATACTCACACTCACACACTCACACACTCACACTCATATACTCACACACACTCACACTCATACTCACACACACTCATATACTCACACTCACACATACTCACCCTCACACACTCTCACACTCACACTCACACTCACACTCATATACTCACACACACACTCACACACACAACATTAAAATGTATAAAGGAACTGAGCGTGGTGGTATGTAACATTCCTAATCCCAACACTCAGACAACTGAGACCTGGGATTCATGGGAAAACTATGTCTCAAAATACAAAGGACCAGTGAAACGCCAGTGCGTAAAAGCAGCTGTGAATCCTGCTCGCCTGACTTTGGTCCCTGGGACCCAGGTGGGATGAGACGGAGCCGGTAAAGATGCCTCCTGACCTCTGACCTCCACATCCATGCCTCGGAGCACCCACGCACAAGAAGGTCCTCTGGTGCCCCGACCCTCAGGGCTGCCTAGTTATTCGTGGGTTGAGGTGGACTAGAACCTGAAAATAATGGGAGAGAAAGAATAAAGGAGACCAAGCAGTGCATTTGTCAAGGTCTAACTTTATTGGTAAAAGAAAGGGTTTTTAAAGGAAAGCAGGGAGGGAATAGGGAGGAGGGAAGGGAATGGGGGGCGTAGCTCTACCAACTCTGGGGCTCTGTTAACCATCCCAGGCCATAAATATCAGACCATAAATGTCTGCTTATCTCAGTTCCTGGTGCCAGGCTCATCTCAGTCCCAGGCACTGGTTTATTTCAGTACCCGGGGTGAGTGGAAGAGACCATCTATTAAGCAGGTTTCTGAATACCAAGATAATGGTCAATTAGTGTTTTAAGGTGTAAGCAACTCTGCAAGAGAATGTGACTCAAGGCCGGCTCCCAACACTCTGGTTTTGTTTTTGTGAGACACTCTCACTTTGTAGCATTGGCTGGTATGGAATTCACAGTGTAGACCAGGCTAGCCTCAAACTCACAGAGCTCTACCTGCCTCTCCCTCTTTGAGCTGGGACCACAGGCGTGGTCCAGCCCTTGTATCAATTTTTTTATTTTAGTCTACTCTGAAGGGCTGGTGACACCTCTTAAGATGTACATGCTGTGCAAATAGTTCCTGAACTCTTGTTTAGGGAAACAGTATGATACATATATACATACATACATACATACATACATACATACATACATACATCGCATACAATTTTATTCCGGCTTGTTTTACAATTCAAAGGAAAGTTTATGTTGTACCCAGTAAAGACACTAGTGACAAGGGCAGTAACAGATATATACAGTGCATGCACACATATATCCAAATATCTACTGCTGCAAAATATTACTTTAGCTGTGTAAAAATGTGTTTCATTTATTTATGCTGCATTTGTTTAACAACGTGTTGCTTTGCCTGCCTAAGGTACCTGATTGGTCTAAATAAAAAAGCTGAATGTCCATTAGCTAGGCAGCAGAGGGGTAAGCAGAGAGAATAAGTGGGAGGAGAAATCTAGGCTTGGAAGAGAAGAGAAAACTAGAGGAGAGAGAAGAGAATGAGGGGGAAGAAAGGGATGTGCCCAGGGCCAGCCAGGCAGCGGCCAGGCCACCCAGACACAGAGACAGCAGCAAAGTGGAACACACAGAACGGAAGAAAAGGAAAAAGCCCAGAGGGAAAACGCAGCTTCAATGCTTCCTGAGACTTTGAGTTGTTTGTTGTTGTTGGTTTTTCAAGACAGGATTTCTCTGTGTAACATTCCTCCGGGCTGTTCAGGGATTGGATTTGTAGACCAGGCTGGCCTTGAACTCACTGAGATCCGCCTGCCTCTGCCTCCCGGGACTGGGATTAAAAGTGTGCGCCACCAAACCTGGCTTCAAAGTGAAAATGTTTTAACTCTGAGTAAATTGCTACCTGACACTCCCGAGGGTATTTAGCAGCTACGTCAGGGGGGTTCTACGCTGATGGGGTTACTTGCAGTGGACAGACACACACTAATAGTGCCATCCCTTGCCCCAGGTCCTGCCCCGGGGGAGGGGGGGAAGCTAGCTGAGGACACACGTTCACTGCTCTCTGCTCCTGACTGTGGAGGTGACGTCACCAGCTGCTGTTGTGCCCCTCTTCTCGCTACAGTGGATTGTATCCATGAACAGAAATACATTCTTTTTCCTTTGAATTGCTTTTGTCACGGCAACAGAAAAGTAACTAAAACGACACAGCCTGGCCCCGGACTAGCAGAGAATGACCCTGAACTTGTAACCTTTGCCCTATACCCAGTGCTGGGAATACAGGTATATTCTAGTACATCAGATTTTAGGGGCGCTGGAGATGGAACCCAGGGCTCTATACATGTTAGGCAAACACTGTACAAACTGAGCCACATTTCCAAACCTGAAACACTGCTTTTAGTATAATACCAAATACCAGCTGGAACGGTATCTGGCGCAGTGTGCAGTTGGCTTCTGGAAGCTTACAGGGCCACCCACCGATTGTGAGACACATCGTCCAGGGCTTTTTGCAGGGATCAAACATTCTGAACATCCTGGGCTCTGCTCCTCACCCCCCCCCCAGTCTCCACAGCTGCTGAAATGACGGGCCTGCCTATGATGTCAACTTCAGTCCTGACAAGGTAACAGAAGGAATCTTTGGAGCCTGGAGGTGTCAGAGTTTCTTTCACGTTCAAAATTTTGACTTTGGGGAGGCTGGAGATGGCTCAGTGTCTAAGAGCACTGGCTGCTCCTCCAGAGGACCTGGGTTCAATTCCCAGCACCCACATGGCAGCTCAGAATCATGTGTAACTCCAGTTCAGGGGATCTGAGACCTCACACAGACATAACATGCAGGCCATAGTGAGATAGTCACTTTGTCCACACCTGTGGCACTGGCCATGGGCATGGGACAGGGGCGTTGTTACCTGGGGGAACTAGGTCTGAGCCCCCCCAGGAGCTCTCTCTTGCTTACAGCGGGGGCTGTAAGGCATAGTAATTAAAATTGAAAATGTAGCGTTGGCTCCCATATTACTCTGTTGAGTTGTATCCTGAGTCAAACCCTTGACTCTGTGATGGGTACCTGTATCACATTGGGCTCTAATAACCATCAGCTTAATGGTACCCAGTCAGGAATCATCAATGAAGGCATCAGTGATGCAAGAGCCAACAGCAATTAGTAGAAGCAGAAGGGTCAAAGATCCTGTGATGGCTGGCATCAGAGCTACTATCTAGGACGAGCCTAGAAATGAGAATGGGGACCAGTCACTTATCTCAACCATGTCCCCTTTTTGTAACACTTTTTTAGAGCAACCAGAATATCTCTAATGAATCCAGAGTGATGTGTTTAGAAACAATTTGAAGGGTATACAATAACCTCCTTGCTCTATGAAGAGCAGACTGAGCGTCCTATTACACTGTAGAACTACCTCAGCTAACGAATCAACCTGTTCACAGACCTGGGTCTATTTGGTTTTAACGGGTACCTTTCCTGGCATGCCAATAGGCACTATAGGTAGCTATTTTGCCCCCTACACCAGGGAGCTTCCATTGAGCTAACACTCCAGCGTTTTGAAGAGGATGAGCTCTCTTCTGTAACTACTCCCTGCTGAAACTGCCATCTCTTAGATGATCCTTTCTTCCCCATCTCGGTGGAACCTCCACTTGTTGCGCCCATGCCACAAATCTGGTCCACAAATCAGGTGAAGGCCTAGAGATTGAAATAAGAGAGGAGACAGCGGGTCATTCGTTCAATAGTAATGTCCCAATGCCGTTTATTGAGGGGATGGGGTGGGCTTATATACTGACTCACAGCACAGTGGAAAACAACAGGGTTTTCAGGCTTAGCTCCTCTCCAGCAGATGTGTGTTTGTAAAACAGGAAGAGTACCAGTTACAACTCCGGGGCAAGATGTTCCAGCCAGAGCTTCAGACCTGCTCAAGGTGCCTTGGGGTCCATGCAGGGCCCTACAGGTCCCCCTTTCTTTTAATATAAACTAATACCTGTCTTAGGCGGCAGAGGACGTCAGCAGAATTCCTTACCCTTCATTAGAGAGGTCACCCAGGCCTGTAACCTTCCCATCTTAGGTTGGATATTTGCTCCCTTTTCTGCCTTACTGGTCTCTGGTGATTTGTCTGTAAGTTCAGCCATACATGGGCGTTCTCTTAAACTAAAGACAGTAGAATCTGTCTTGTTTGAAAGCTGGCCTGGGCTGTGGTGGATCAGGCAGATTGCACCAAGGGCAAGGGCGATGAGCCCCAGTGGGGACAGCTTGCCCGTTCTCTCATTAACCTGCCTGCAAGCTGAAGTCCTTGCGAAAGGTCTTCTGCACTGGCAGGTGGCACTCGGGTCTCATTGATGTTAATGTTCTGCATGGCTAAAGCATGTGCATAATTTAAAAACTGATCACTCCAGCACCCCAGGAGAAACGTAACTACAACGGATACATTCTTAACTTTTGCAGGTATAACACAAATTATGCGGGAGAGAGAGAGAACAAGAAGCCATATGTGCCTCTCACAATAAATCCAATTGTTCCTGTAAGAGACTAGTTTGTAGATTTATCTTTAAAATGCTAATTTGTACTAGATAATCGAGTGTGATTTGGTGGCTAAGGCTTCAGCCAATTCACCTGATAGTTGATCCGCCGTGCTTGCAGTATTTACAGATTGGGAGAGGGCTGTCCTTGAAACTGTTGCTGCAGTGGCAGAGGCGGCAATGGCAGCCGTGATCCCGAAATCTCCTTTCCTCTCTGCCACAAAAGTTGGTCACCTGTAGAGGAGGTCTCCGGCTTAGGTACCACCTGGGGTACGTGGCCCACGACAGCTGTTACTTCTTACGTCTTAGTATAGCAGCTAGCCAGTCAGCAGACCTGCTGACAACAATTGAGACTTCCTCCAAAATTAGTAGCATTAGTTACAATGAAACAGAAGGGAGCCAGAACACAGGTGCCTGAAACGAAGGTGAAATTCTGATCCTTTAGACCAAAGTGTAACTCTATAGCTGCCTCCATAATTAGTGGTCAGAGAAAGGGGCCACAGAGGGCTACTCAGACCCACAGGCATCAGAATGGGTGGATCCTTGGTGAAGGCCCATGGGACCTTCTCGATGGCTGCTACAATCACGGTCCCTCCCCGTATGGTGAACCAGATGCTCAGGCACTCAAACAGGGTCATCTGCGTCTTGTGGAAAGACACAAACCGACCCTCGGGCCCACACTAGAACTGGGTTGGTGTTACAAGCAGTTTTCCCTTCAGCCTGGTCCCACAGCCACATCAACCCCAAGTAACACACAGAGATGCTGTATTAGTTATAAAGCTGTTGGCCTGTTACTAGCATTTCTTATTGGCTAGCTCTGTCTTAAATATTAACCCATTTCTATTAATCTAAGTGTTTTCATGTTGTGTTGGCTTACCAGAGAAAGGGTCTGAACCTATTACTCCTCTTGGTCCTACATTTGGACCCTCCTACTACATCTCCCAGAATCCTCCTTGTCTCCTAGTCCCGAGTATCTTGCTTTCCTATTGATCAACAGGGCTTTATTCATTAACCAATAAGAGAAACATATTTACAGAATGACATCTTCCATCAGGTGGGGCCGCACCATTGTCCAGTAGTGACATTCTTCCACATAACTGAGCCATAGTCAGATGACTGAAGGCGCCAATGCCTGTCAGCCGCAGATCGAGCAGCACCAACAATAGTTTAAAATTTTTAAATACAAAGGACAAGAGAAAGGTGATTATGAGGAGACCCTGTAAATTCCCCCTGTTTTATTTTATTAATATGGGCTTTAATTGTGCGATGTGCATGTTCCACCATGGCCTGACCCTGAGGATTATAAGGAATGTCCATCTTTGTGAGATAAAAAAAATTTTTGTAATAAGAGTTGAAACCCTGACTAGTATAAGCAAGGCCATTATCAGTTTTTAATTGTCTGGGCATTCCCACATAAGCAAACACTTGTAAATAATGGTTCTTAACATCCTTAAGCCTCTCTCCAGTATGAGCAGAGGCCAATACAAGATGAGAATGGGTATCCACAGATACATAAACAATTGTAGTTGGACAAAGGAAGGAACATGAGTAAGATCCACCTGCCAGATATCATTAGGCGTGACACCCCGGGGGGGTTAACTCCAAGGTGTGGAACAGGTAAGAAGTCTGTACATAGGGGACAATGCCTAACTATACTAATAGCTTGGTCTCTAGTAACTTTAAAATGGAATTTAAGCAACCCTGAATTAAGGTGGAAAGTTGTATGAGCTTTGCAGGCTGCTTCATAACCAGACTCTCTCATCATCATAATGGCACTATCTGTTTTAGTATTAAAATCAGCAATGGCATTTCCTTCACTCAAAGGGCCCGCAAATCAGAACGTGCTCAGAGATGTCCTACAAAAATTGGATGAGAGTTCCTCCACAGTAGGCTTTGTATGGCTAGTAAATGCTCCTGTTCACGAGAGATTGGAGTTATATAAGCAGCAGTTTCTAAGGGGGCCAATATACGATACACATATTTACTGTCACTGCATAGGTTAAATGTTGAGGGCTAATTGTACTGCAGATTGTGCAGATTTCACCTTAAGTGTAGAGTGTTTAATAATTGGAAAGGAAACAACTACTGCACAACCATTTGAGGAGCCGTCTGTAAAAACATTGCGGGCCCCTTCAAAGGATTTTTGGAAATAATTTTGGGGAAACACACAAGGTGATTTTTTTTTAATGAGCTAATTTATTGGAAGGAAATAACTATTAAAGTGGCAGGGTGTGGAACACAAGAAAGGTGCCCAATCCTCATCCAACTGTTAAAGCCATTGTATCTGCTGCTGAGTATAGGGAGTGACAATTACGTCTGGGATCTTGCCAAAAACTTGAAGACTTATTTTGTATGCCTAATGGAAAGCATTGCCTGGGGATAAGATCTAACTGTCTTTCCTGGGGATGCATGTTCGTTCATGCACCCATAATATAAGACCAGTGTCAAAACACTCCCGTAGGGGAATACGCTGAAGCAAAAACTGATAACATCAAGTTTTGAGAATGGTCAGTATAATTTAAGTGCAGATTGGAGGCTTTATTGCACAAGTTATATGCACTATCACGCAGCAGGTGTTAAGGTGCTGGGGTGCGGGGTGGGATCAGAATCTCCTTGTAAAATATCAAATAAGGGTCGAAGGTGCCCAGTGGTTAGGGCCAAACTAGATCGAACTCAATTTATGTCTCCCAATAATTTTTGAAAATCATTAAAGGTGTCAGTCTATCCAGCCTTAAAGTAATCTTTTGAGGACAGATACCAGAATATAACAATTGATGACCCAGGTATTGACAGGGAAATTCTTGTATCTTTTCTAGGGCTATTCTTAGGCCAGCTAGTTGAAGATTATGTTGCAATTCCCCAAAAGCCTCTTTTACTTCCTTAGGATCTGGGTCGGTTAAAAGAATATCATCCATATAAGGACTGAAATTCCTCCCTAATGGGGGCAATGGCCAAAGATACATAAATTTGACAAATAGTGGGACTATTGGCCAGTCCTTGAGGCAACACCACCCATTGATATCTCTTATAGGGCTCTTTTAAATTAACCGAAGGAATGCTAAATGCAAATGCTCACTATGCTGAGGATGCAAGGGAATGGTAAAGAAGCAGTCTTTCAGGCCTATAACTAATAAATGACAGCCTTAAGGAATACCTACAGGGGAAGGTAAGCCAGGCTGTGCAGCTCCCATAATCTGCATACATTATTAACAGCTCAGAGATCTTGTAGGAGTCTCCATTTTCCAGATTTTTTCTTTATAACAAAAATTGGTGCATTCCATGGGGAAGTGGAAGAAACAATGTGTCCTGCCTCTAATTGTTCCTGTACAAGTTAATGTACAGCCTGTAATTTCTCACTAGATAAGGGCCATTGCTCCACCCAGACTGGGTTATTAGCTTTCCAGGTGATAGGAATGGGAACAGGCTGCACAGCAATAGCCCCTGGGGAAAGTTTCCCAGCCCAGAGCAACCTCCGGCTCTTTTGATAATTACATTTTGAATGCAACTTACCCAATTCTCTTCCTTGTACATAACCTCAGTCAGCCAGCAGATTTTTAACAGGCTCAGTAGTAAGGACCGCTCCCATGCATATCTCTTCCCCAAAGATTAACAGGGATATGACTTAACACAAAAAGTTGAAAAAGGCCCGTGTGTCCTTCATCATCTGACCACTTATGTAGCTGAGTGTTACATTCTGGAGCCACAGCAGGGCCCACTCCTTATAAATGAGTGGAGGCCGGCGGAAGAGGCCATGCTTGTGAAGAGGCCATGCTTGTGGCCAGTGTTTCTTTGCTATTACTGAGGAGTTGCCTCCAACATCTATAAGATCAGAAAACCGTCCACCTTGTATGGTAAGGGTGAAAATGGGGTGCTGTCCAAGACTTGGTACCCAAAAGGCACCCATGGAGCCCGCGGACCCCAAACCAGCCGGTCCCCTGGTGTCCTTTAAAAAGGGATCGTTGCTTGTGAACATAGGGAAAAGAACCAATTGTGCTATCCGAGCGCACTGTGGTATCATTAATGCCCCCATTTCTGCCCTAACCATGATTTTTTTTTTTCTCCTTGAAAATCTGAATCTACTACTCCTGGGTTAACTCCAATTCCTTTCACCAGGGCACTGCTGCGTCCTAACAATGGCCCTATTGCTCCGGGGGGGGGGGGAAGAAGCCCAAAGACTCCCGTGCCTAAGGCTTGAGTGCCCATTTGTGGTGTTAATATTGCTTGGGTGGCAGAACAGAGGTCCAATCCTGCGCTTCCTGGGGTACCTCTGATAAGGTCCCGGACATAAGGGGGTTTCTCTGTGGGATCATGTGCATTGGGTGGGTTACAGGTGTGTCCATTGCCCTGAACACCTGGGCTTGAGGGGCCCGAGGCTGGCCCCGCTTCCTGTTTCCTGGAGCTGATAAGGGATTACCAAGGGCATCTGTTTTTGGTCTCCATTCCTTGCTCCAATGGTGACCCTTACGGTGACTGGGGCAAAGCCCCGTCCCAGGACTCAATTGCGTCGGCACTCTCTGGGGGCAGTTCCTTCTGAAATGTCCTGGCTGCCCACACCCAAAGCAAGTCTTTGGCCTGGCTCCTCCATTGTTCCCACCTCCTTTCATGACTGAAGCTATAACCAGGCCCATAATGAGATGACCATCTATGTCCCCACATATGCGTTTATACTCATTAAGACTCTTGGCCTTATGGGGATGTAGAGCCTCTTTACAATACTTGTTTGTATTTTTGAATGCCAATTGTTTAACTATGGGCATGGCATTTTCAACATCACCAAAAAATGCAACCGGCCAGCTGTAGGAGGCAGTCTTCAAATTCTGAAAAGGGCGCAGACGGTTCCTGTAGACCTTAGATAGTTTATCCCCTGCGGCCTGATTGTTGTGCCAGGTTCACAGAGCCCCAGACCAACCCAAGGAGCCAGACAATTCCGATGCAAACACAAAGCAAAGGTTTCTCTTTATTGTTCAAGCTGGCCAAATTGGATCTCACTCCATGGTGAGGGGTGGGGGGTGGGGGGTGAGGGGATGAGGGTGGGGAATGAAACGCCAACCAGCCATAAAGGGGAAGACCACAAGGTCGAAGGCCACAAACTCCACAGTTTCCATGGTTACTTAAGGTCACAGAAATAGAGAGTAAAGCAGTAACTATATATTTTAAGCAAGATTCATTTGAGAAAGATGAGGCAGGGCATGGGATTGCAGGGTAAGAGGGTCACAGGGTCTGTCCGTTATCCCGTGGGCTGAGGGAGCTTTACAGCCAGGGGACCCCTTTATGACCAGCAATTAGCAGACACAGGAATGTTGACATTAGTGGTGGCCAGTCACCTCCCCTTCTCTGAGAGTGGGCTCAGGTGCCAGCCATGGCACTCCTGACCTAAGGAGGTAAACTTTCCTTTACCGTTAGAAGTTCCCTTTCTCTGTACAGATTTCGGGCCCACGTTTTTAAACTTTTATTTATTTTAATTTTTGGTTCTTCACTTATTAGGCAGGGCTTTCCAAGCTCTAGTAGCAGCAACAGCAATTTGTGCATAGACCGCTGGGTCAAAAAGAATTTGAGGGGCTGGAGAGATGGCTCAGAGGTTAAGAGCACTGGCTGCTCTTCCAGAGGATACAGGTTCAATTCCCAGCATACATATGGCAGCTCATAACTGTCTGTAATTCTGGTTTCAGGGGATCTGACACCTCCATACCAATGCAAATAAAGTTACATAAATTATTTTAAAAGAATAATTTGAGCTTTGAGCTGCAAGGGCAGCAGCGCCCAGGAGCATCTCTAAATTCCTAGCAGGAAACCTGGCAGCAGCATCGCATTAGGCGGTGTCTTTGTAATATTCTTGAAATTCTCCTCTCCAGAGCCAATAATCACCGCCACTCATCGTGGCTCTACAGAGCTGCATCCAATCTCTAGGGGTGCAATTTAACGCTGCCAAAGACTCAAAAATCGCCCGAGTTAAAGGAACATGGGGCCCGTAAGCAGTGACAGCCTCCTTAAGCTGTTTTACATCCTTGAAATTTAGAGGGCTGTGCTCCCTGTTATCCTGAGGATCCACTGTCTCAATCACAGGAAAAGCTCGTTTTCCCTTTCCTAAAGTTTCTACCTTGGTTATTAAATCTCTGACCTCCTCCCCTATCCCTCTCGGCGCAGAGGCCCTGCTAAAGGCATCACAAGGAAAGGGGTTGTACGGCAGCGTGTGCATTAGCACTCATCAGCTTGAGAAATCTTCTAATTGTTCAATTTCTTTCCCAAGTATCTTCTTCATCAGTTACGGTAGAACTATCATCTCGTCGTTAAGATCCTCTTGTTCCCTGATAGACTGCACAGATTCTAAATCGTGTACTTTCTCAAAAGTCCTAGTCATCACATTTTAGACGTTTAGTCACTGTTGAAATCTTCAGTGTGCCTGCTGAAACGGATCCAGATCCGTCAAGCCTGCGCTTGGATGAAACCAAGCCATCCCAGACTAACGAGCCATCCCAGACTGGCACAGAGCTCGTGCAAATCTGTGTTCACGTTTGCACTTCCAGTGTCAAAGGTCTGAGGCTGAAGCCTGACACATTCTTTTGGGTTTTATATGCACAACTACCACACAATCAAACAGCGCGGGTGGGGCCAGCAAAGGCTGCTGCCGACATCTACGCCTGTGACAGAACGCAGGCAGAGTAAACTAAGCAGGTGTGAAGCCTCCGTACAAACTCAGGTCAGGAGAGGGCAAAACAGCCAGGTTCCTGCTGGCTGTCCTCGCTGGCATGAACCAACATTCTCCCTCCAACAGCCTCTGCATCTGGTGATATAAAGTGGGTAGGCCTTTATAACAAAATCGCATCTGCCCAGATGTGCACACAGAATGCTTTCAGGATCACTGGTTGCTCTTCCTTTTTCTTGCCCCACCCCCCAGGGGCGTGCAGCTGTTGGAGTCTCACACACACACACACACACACACACACACACACCACACACCTTTCACCGCGGACACAGGCTGTTTGAAAATGATTTCATCATCTTTACTGTCATTGATGTCAGTCACTTCTAATTTTTTTTCCTCTTGGTGTGTAAACTGGTGTGGGACACTGGCTGTTCACATACTTCTTAGACTACCTGTTTTGCCGGTTACGAATGATTTTGACAATTCTCTTAAACATCTTTCTCTCCTTTTTCTTAGGTAGCCCTGAAAGCCTTTGTCCCGGGGCAGGCAAAACCTGGGTACCATTGGACCCCTAGGGGTTCTCAGGGGTGCTAAGATGTCCTGTGGACCAGCGAGGGGAAACTATAATCAACCCCCTTCCTAGCTTGTTTCTTCCGGAATAATTTTTCCTTCCTCTGGAACCGATATTCCATCTTCACCATTTCAAAATGCCCCCGTTTCTGATTATAGCGTTTTACCGATGGAAATGACAGAACATTCGATTCTTTAAAAAGTTATTTGTGGACGTTTTCTGGTGGCATAAATTTACAAGATAAAAGTCTTTTACCAAAAGGGTAGTTATCCATTGTTTCTGCAGCATCCTCAGACTCAGACTCCACAGAGGCATAGGCTGTTTCCAGTCCGTTTACTTCTGGACAATCTGAATCTGCTAATATCTCCAAACTGGGGAAAGCAGTCATAGATGTGGGTTTCAGAGTGTTGAAGGCAGGTGGCCCAGGAAGATTACTCCAGGATTAAGATTTCCTTCCTTCTTTTGCGTTTGGACGTGCTGTCGGACTTGCGTCACCTCCTTCTGAAACAGCGGGCTCAGCGCCAGACTTGGCTTTGCTGGACCAGCTACCGTTGCCATGCCAACCAGAGGAGCCTCACCAGCCGGTCCTACACGGAGCTCCCTATTTGTTCTTTAACATTGTTGCTCAGGAGCGCATCTTAAACAGACGCCAAAGGGAAAAGGTGGTGATAGGAAAATTATCAGGCCCCTCTTCTTTATAAGCCTTTTGGAAATCTCTTTTTAGCTGTTCCCAGTCGGGGATGTTTAAACCTCCAGAGTGCATAAACCAGGGATTATGTTTCTCTAATATGGCAATGAATTTTTTTGAAATAGATTTTTTTTTAATTATGTATACAGTGTTCTATATGCCTGCAGGCCAGAAGAGGGCACAGGATCTCATTACAGATGGTTGTGAGCCACCATATGGTTGCAGGGACCTCTGGACCTCTGGAAGAGTAGCTCTTAACCCCTCAGCCATCTCTCCAGCCTCCCTGGCAATGAGTTCTTTAGCTGTCTTAGTTTTAATCCAGGTGTCCTGTCTTTTCAACTGGGCCACTACTTGCCCACTGAACATTTCCTTAGAGTTACTGGCACCCATCCTTCAATATACCCTCATCCACTTACTTCATGAGTGGGCTTATATACTGACTCACAGCACAGTGGAAAACAACAGGGTTTTCAGGCTTAGCTCCTCTCCAGCAGATGTGTGTTTGCAAAACAGGAAGAGTACCAGTTACAACTCCAGGGCAAGATGTTCCAGCCAGAGCTTCAGGCTTGCTCAAGCTGCCTCGGGGTCCACGCAGGGCCCTACAGATTCAGCGTTAGGATAAAGCTGGAGGGAGTCCTCCAGGGGGGACCATGGCAGATTCCATGGCAGGCAAGGGTGACCGAGGTGTGGGACAAACATGCCAGGCAGACAGAGCTTGAGTGAGATGTTTTATTAGAAAGGGGAGGGCAGAGGGAGGGAAAAGAGGTAAAGAGACAGAGAGAGGACAGAAGAGAAGAGAGAAACAGGAGCAGAAAGGGAGGTGAGCAGAGAGAGCAGAAAGAACAAGGAGGGGGTAAGTGGGCGTGGTCTTTTTTTTTTTTTTGTATTTATTTTTATTTTATATCCATTGGTGATTTTGTCTTCATGTCTGTGTGAGGGTGTCAGATCCCCCAGAACTGGGTGGAGTCATAGACAGTTGTGAGCTGCCACGTGGGTGCTGTGCATCAAACCTGGGTCCTCTAGAAGAGCAGTCAGTGCTCTTGACCAGTGAGCCGTCTCTCCAGTCCCTTGGGGTCTGTCTTTTAAAGGGTCCTTTACACCTTCATACAGACTAGTCCTCATGGAACCCTGGGCTGGCCATAGCACTGCCTGAGTGCATTCTGCCAGGTGACGGGGCAGGCCAGCGTAATGCCTGAATCCTTACACCCTGTGTAGCCCTGGCTGTCCAGGAACTCACTCTGTAGACCAGGCTGCCTCAAATTCACAGAGCTCCATCTGCCTCTGCCTCCCAAGTGGAGCGTTAAAGGCAGGAGCCACCACCTAGCTGTTAAATCAGTCTTCGACCCTCAGAACTTACTTAAGCTTTCATACCCTTAGAACTTTACATAACTTAGAACACTTTCTTAGACCCTCAGGATGCATATAGACATTAAATCTTTTTCTTCCCACCTAATTCTTTATCAGAGACAAAAGTAGTTATTACTGAAAACAGGCATTGCAAAGCTGTTCTTTTAGTGAGAACTTACATCTGAAACCTATTTATCCCTTAGTATGGCAAACCTATCTATCATTCTCTGGAGACTCAGTAGCTCTAGAAAAAAAAAAAGCAAGGCCTGATTTTTACATGTTAAATGAGCTAACCAGCTGGCTTCAGCTTTGGGGAAGAACCGGGTTGCTTGCTGCTGTTAAACTGACAGCCTAGTCATCAATGCCATCAGCCATCTGAGAAGGATACATTATAGCAGGGAATATAATCCAAATCTATCAGTTAAAATGGCCTGTCATCCCAGCTCCTGTGGTCTCCTTGGCTTCACTTGGGGATAGAGATCGCAGGTCTTCAGTCACCAGCCCCAGGAGACCTGAGAAACTTTTCCTGGGGAGGAGGAATTTGGGGGACTGATCTTATTTTGTCTAGGCAAAGTGGGAAAATCAACTCTCCAGGCTCCTGCTTGGCCACAGCTTGGTCATAGGCAAGCATGGGGTAGTTATGCCCTGTGGTTAATGATACCACAATCCAGGTAGAGTGGACATTGTACCCAGCATCTTCTTGGAGACCTTGGGGTGATCATTAGGAGATGGGGTCTCTGTCATCTCTGTCATGGTAAGCTTTTTCCATTATACATTTTAAAGGCCATATTCAACAGGCCTCTGAAGCACATATAGGAGGCCACATAAGGCTTATTTCTGTAGATAATTACATTAGTATTTAGCATGACTATACATATAGTTCTGAACATATTAAAGAATTTGATCATTTATGAAGTGACTGACCATTAACTTGAATGTCTTAGTTACCTTTAACAGTTTGCAATAAGTTAGTAGCTTTTATAAGATTAGGGACTTTATCTCTATTAAGTTTGAACTTTAAAAAAATAACAATTTCTTTTTCTTTTTTTTTTTTTCTTTTGTTTGTTTGTTTTTGAGACAGGGTTTCTCTGTGTAGCCCCAGCTGTCCTAGAACTCACTCTGTAGACCAGGCTGGCCTTGCACTCAGAGATCCGCCTGCTTCTGCCTCTCAAGTGCTGGGATTAAAGGTGTGAGCCACCATCACCTGCTGTGACATACAAGAGGAATAATCCTCTTCTACACTGTAAAGATTTGCCACTGGAATTGGTTTAATAAAATGCCGATTTGCTAGCAGCCAGGCAGGAAGTATAGGCAGGGCAACTAAGGATGATGGGAAGGAGAAGGGTGGAGAGAAGAGATGCCAGCCAGATGCAGAGGGGGCAAGATGGTCATGCCATACTGAGAAAAGGTACCACCACATGGAAAAGCATAAATAAGGAATATGGGTTAATTTAAATGTAAGAGTTAGTTAGTAATAAGCCTGAGCTATTGGTTGAGCATTATAAATAATGTTAAGTCTCAGTGTGTTTATTTGAGTGTTGCTGCTGGGACAGAAACTTCTGCCTACAACCACCTGGCAGTTTTACAGATTTTTTTAAAAAACTATATCCAATACACTTATAACTCTTGAGGTATAAAATGTTTACAAAAACCAATAGTCTTTTTAATGTGGAGGGTGTTCTGCTTTGTTCTCTTTTCTCTGTCAACACAGAGACGTTTTAAGCATGCCGGAGTCTGAAAAAGGGAGAGCAATAGCCCAACTCCAGGGACATCTCTTCAATAAAGCAGAACAGCATAAAACCCATATTGTCTCCTCCCAAAAGACATTTGAAACTCTGCTAAGCTGAGTCTAGAGACCAGAGAACTCAGAGATAAACTCCAAGCTCTGGCGTAAAACCAGCCATGGCAGCCAGCAGCAGCAGAGGCAACAGAAAGAGAACCAAGAAACACAGAATACAGGAACTCACATACTCAAGGAGGTGCAGTCAGAAACAAAACGTGCAGTGGCTGGAGAGAGCACAGACTACACTTCCAGAGGACACAGGTTCAAGTCCCAGAAGCCACGTGCATCTTACAACTCTCTGTAACTCCAAGATCTGACAGCCTCACACAAGCATACCTCCAGGCAAAACATCAAATGCATGTAAAATAAAAGTAAAAACATTGAAAAGAAAAAAAAGTTGGGTGGTGGTGGCCCTCACCTTAATCCCAGCACTCAAGAGACAGAGGCAGGCAGATCTCTGAGTTCAAGGCCAGCCTGGTCTACAGAGTGAGTTCCAGGACAGTCACATTTTGCAGAGGCTTGAAGATGCAAACCCATAACATCAAATTTCTCATCCAATCCAGAACATGCATACTGATGTACTTCCTGCCTTCATGCCCCCAGCCTACATCCAATCAGGGGCAAGCATGCAACCTGACACATTTCCTGTCCATGTACCTCCCGCCCACGAGCCCATCCAGTGCAGATGGGTCAAACAAACTTGTTTAGAGGGGTGAAAATATGTGACTTGTTATCTTCCATAAACCATAGCCTTCAGCATTCAGGAACTATCTCTATCCTTGGGCAAGGGGCTTGCAGATAAATCACTGGCATTTTAGTTTCCTAGATCTCTTAGGCACAATCAAAACTTAAAATGTAACTTTGGATCTCACACCAGCTACATTTTACTTTCATGTTGAAACAAGGCCTTTCTAAGGTGCCCAGGATGACCTTAATTATTTGTAACCCTTGCCTGCTTTGAACTTTTTCTGAACGGGGATTTTTCCCTGCACAGCCTCCCAAGTAGATGAGACAAGAAATCCTGGTAAAACAAGCAAAGAGCATTTGATGGCTATTTGGAATTTAAAAGACCATTCTACCAAAAGCAATATCCATAACAACAAACACTTCAATTACTATATTTTGGAAATGCTTTTGTGTCTATTATAAACATTTCATATTTATGTTGACCTCAGACTTTCTAAGTTTTAACAGCATGACCCAGGGGAAGGGCCTCTGCTAGTGGGCTAGAGATCATCCGGGGATGGCTGGAGGGAAGGCTCCGCAGCCAAGAGCGCTTGCTGCCCTTGCAGAGAATCTGAATTCAGTTCCCAGCATCCAGGTCTGCCTGCTCACAGCTGTCTGAAAATTCCAGGTCCAGGTGATCTGTCATCTTCTTGAGGTTTCTGAAGTTACCTGTACTTATGTGCACGCACTCACACAAACACACAAACAAAAATAAAATATTTTTTCCTAAAAAAAAAAAAATCAATAAATACACCTTAATCTCAGCACTTGGGAGGCAGAGACAGGCAGCTCTCTGGGAATTCAAGACCAGCCTGGTCTACACAGTGAGTTCCAGGACAGGCTCCAAAGCTACAGAGAAACCTTGTCTCAAACCAACAAAAAACCTGATAACAACAATAACAAAAACGATCAATAAACAAGTTGGGCATTGGTGTCACACACCTTTAAGCCCAGCACTCGGGAAGCAGAGGCAGGTGGATCTCTGTGAATCCTGGTCTATAGAGCGAATTCCAGGACAGCCAGAGGTACATAGAGAGAGCCTGTCTCCAAAAAGCAATAAACATAACGTTGGTGTCAGAAACAGGGGCAGTTGGCTAACCGAGGAGCTACTAACACATCAAAACAGATGCTAGCTAGTTCTCCCAGCATCCCTCAGTGCCTGTGGCTGCTCCCAGCATCCACTGCCCACCCTAACCCTCTCCCTCCCTTACCCCGCCTGATCCCTTTAAACTTGGCGTTTGCGGCGATGCTGATGCTGATGCTGATGGCTTGGCCTCTTGGCCCTGGATGCTGCTGTTGCTCTTGCTCTGCCTCTGCTCATCTCTCCTCTCGAGGTCTGCTGGCCCTTCAGCCTGGCCCTCCCCTCTGCCGGGGTTCTCCCTATGTCTACAATAAGAATCATCTCCCGTTTTAGGGATAGTCATGCCCTCCTCCTTCTATTTCATTTTTAAATCCACGTATCACTGCTTTGGGGTTTGTTCTTTGATACGTGTAGCCCAGTCTGACCTAGAGCTCGCAAGGCTCTTTCTGCCACTGCAGTAAATCACCCCTTGCCCAGAAGCAGGACGGTCGCCAGTGGCTCAGTTCCTAATCATCCAGGGGCCTTTCTTTCTATGTCTGCCTCCAAGATGCCCTCGCCTGACCCATCACTGTGTATGCAGCGTGCAAGGCATACCTCATGCGGGCTGGATCCTCCCCAGGGGATTTCCCTGTTTGCACTCCACCATGGCTGTGGTCTCTTCTTGTGTCTTTGGGCCTGCACAGATTGCAGTGGACACTTGAACACTTGGACAGCATAGCCAAAGTCTGAACACGACCTCCTCACCTGTTACTGTCGCCCTGGGAAGCTCAGGGCTACCTCAGCCCTTCTTGTCATAAGTTTTACTATGGCCGTAAAGAACCTGAAGAATCCTCGTAGACATTGTTAAGAACTGCCTGTGTGCAGCCACAAAATTTATTTTGGAGTGACCCACTATGTAACTCGAACTTACAGCCCTCCTGCCTCAGCCTCCTCCTGAATACGGAGAAGATGGTCTCTGTGGTCAGACCCCGCCCCCTGGACTGTGATGCTCACACTCCCTGTGGATGTCAGTCACACCTCCAGGCCCCGCCCCCTGGACCAGGATGCCCTCCTTCAACAGAGTCACATGGAAGACTGGCCATGCTGACATGTGGGACTGATTATCACTCTACCTGCCAAGCCACCAAGGTAAATGTCACCAGGATGCTGGCCTCAAAGTTCACGTTCTCCACCACAGAGCCTGACCTGCTGCAGCAGGAAATGGCAGGCACTGTGGTCATTGCTTTGTTTATTTAGTGTCTTAGACAACATATGTCCTGTCCATCGGAGGACGTGGGGGTGCATGGATAGTGTGCGTGTGTGCGTGTGTGTGTGTGTGTGTGTGTGTGTGTGTGTGTCCATGTGTATGGTGTGTGTGTCCATGTGTATGGTGTTGTGTGTGTTCATGTGTATGGTGTGTGTGTGTCCATGTGTATGGTATGTGTGTATGCTCATGTGTATGGTATGTGTGTGTGCTCATGTGTATGGTGTATGTGTGTCCATGTCCATGTGTATGGTGTGTGTGTGTTCATGTGTATGGTGTGTGTGTGTCCATGTGTATGGTGTGTGTGTGTTCATGTATATGGTGTGTGTGTGTTGTGTTCATGTGTATGGTGTGTGTGTGTTCATGTATATGGTGTGTGTGTGTTGTGTTCATGTGTATGGTGTATGTGTGTCCATGTCCATGTGTATGGTATGTGTGTGTGTTCATGTGTATGGTGTGTGTGTGTCCATGTCCATGTGTATGGTGTGTGTGTGTCCATGTGTATGGTGTGTGTGTGTGTGTTCATGTGTATGGTGTGTGTGTATGTGTGTGTATTCATGTATATGGTGTGTGTGTGTCCATGTGTAGGGTGTGTTGTGTCCATGTGTAGGATGTGTTGTGTTCATGTGTATGGTGTGTGTGTGTTCATGTGTATGGTGTGTGTGTTCATGTGTATGGTGTGTGTGTCCATGTGTAGGGTGTGTGTGTGTTCATGTGTAGGGTGTGTGTGTGTGTGTGTGTGTGTGTGTGTGTCCATGTGTAGGGTGTGGGTGTATTACATATGGGGGTGTGTCTCTGCCTTTCAGTGATGAATGCCCTTCACAAGCCATCCCTCTGAGTCCTCTGTATCCAACACAATCTCACACCCTGTCTCAAAAAGCAAAACAAAAAAAGGTTGAAGTTCAAGGTCAGCTCTTCATATGATTCCCAGGTTATCCTAGACTACATGCGACTCTGCCCCCCCCACACACACATACACACACACACACACACTCACACACAGACACACACACACACACACACACACACACACACACAGACACACACATACACACACTCACATACTCACACGCACACACACATAGACACACACACACACAGACACAGACACACATACACACACACACACACACACACACAGACACAGACACACATACACACACTCACACACAGACACACACAGACACTCACACTCACATGCACACACACAGACACACACTCACACACACATACACACAACACATACACACACATATACATACACACACATACACACAACACATACACATACACACACACACACACAGCACACACTCACACACACACACACACACACACACTAACCTGTGGTGATATATTGTTTATGATCTAATAAAGCCACTGGAGATCAGAATGAAAAGCCAGACACACTAGTTAGTTATAGACGCTGGGCGTTGGTGGCGCACACCTTTAATCCCATGTCCTGGAGGCAAAAAAAGTCCCCCAGTCTGTGCTGTGCTGGGACTCACTGTGTAGACCAGGGTAGCCTCACACTCACAGACCCACCCGCCTCTGCTTCTAAGATCTGGGGTTAAAGGCGAGTCTCACTACATCTGATTTATAGAACTTTTCTTGATTATTAGATTATTAGATCTGTTGGTAGATATTTGAATTGTTCGCACATTCTCCCTCTTAGCTGCTGTGTCTTTTAGCATACAGCTTTGGATCTGACACCCGCGTTTAATCCTGTGTGTGTGTGTGTGTGTGTGTGTGTGTGAGAGAGAGAGAGAGAGAGAGAGAGAGAGAGAGAGAGAGAGAGAGAGAGAGAGAGAGCGCACATCAGCTCTCTCTTCTACCATGTTGTATGAAATTCAGGCCTGCAGTCTTGGCAGCTGGCAGCACCTGCACATAAATGAAGAAAAATAGGAGGAAGGAAAAGCATTAATGGTCCGATATCTGGCCATCAGTGGCTGACTATCTTTGTTGTGTTGAAGCATAAATTCCCTATGAAGCCAAGGAGAGCTTTGCCCCCTGCTCTCCACACCCAGAGCACTGGGTCAGTCACGGAATTACACAAAGCTGCTTGCCGAGAAACCCTTCAGATGGCTGTGATCCAGACCTTCTCTACTGACACACAGACGTAGTTTTGGGAAGCCCTTCCTGGTCCACACTGCCCAACGCTGGCCTCCAGGGGGCACCTCAGCTCCATGCAGCTGTGTGTGAACATGGATTTTCCTTTAAGAATTTGCTTCGTGGCCTGTGAAGTGTAAAGGCGCTTGCCGCCAAGCCTGACAACCTCAATTTGATCTTTTGAAAGCTGTCTCTGATTCCCACAAAAGCAGGTGCACATACACAATAAATAAATACATGTAATTTTAAAAATCAAGGAAAATTGTTTTCTTTCCGTATATGTGTTTGCCTGCCTGTGAGTATGTAGAAGGTAAATACATTCATAATCATCTATACATACATGTATGTGTTTGCCTGCTGTGTTTATGTATAATCTAAATACATATGTAATTTATCTACACATACATGTATGTGTGTTGTACACATACACACTTGTATATGAGGCCTGTCTAGACTACATAGCAAAACACTGATTTTCCTTTAAAAAAGCACTGAGCTGGAGAGATGGTTCAGTGGCTAAGAGTGCTGACTGCTTTCCCAAAGGACCTGGGTTCAATTCCAAGCAGCAACATTGTGGTTCACAACCATTTGGAATTCCAATCCCAGAGTCTCCGGTGGGCTTCTGGCCTCCCTAGGCACCAGACACCCATGTAGTGCACACATTCGCACAAGCAAAACAGCCACTCACTTAAAAAAATAAAAGATTTTTAAAAAAGCATTGAGGATGCCTAAGAACATTCCTTAGTATGGGGTGCACCCATGAATGCCTATTAAATCAAATTAAAATGGCAGAGTGAAGAAAACAACAAATCATTTAAAAATCAACATTTAGCCGGGTGCTGAGGTGCAAGCCTTTAGTCCCAGCACTCAGAAGCAGAGATAGGCTGAGCTCTGTGAGTTCAAGGCCAGCCTGGTCTACGAACTGAGTTCAAGGACAGCTGGGGGGCTACACAGAGAAACCCTGTCCCTGTCCCTGAACCCCCCCCAAAAAAACCCTAAAAGTAAAACCAACCAACCAAAGAAATTGATATTTAACTCAAGCCTGCCCTGTCTAATCGACCTTGCTTGCTGTTATGACAATGAGTAACCGTACAGAACCCAAGTTTAAGGGCCAGGATAGAGCTACTTTCCCTCTCTAGACCATTCCATAAGGACGATGACCAGCTCTGTCACAGGGGGTACAAGGAGGTCAAGTGGCCTGGACAATAGCTGTCGCTCATACTCCAGCTGTCACTCATACTCCAAGTGGCCAGGCAAAAACGGCTTAAGTAGGTTTTTATTTTGACCTTTTAAAAGCAAAACGATTCAGAAATGAGATTTTATTATTTTATCTGTTAGGTGAACAGACATGTCTCCCGCCCCGAGATGCACGGGATGCACAGTTGACCTTGACAAAGAACCCAGTGAAAGCCGCAAGATGTTGACTGCAGCCCTGAAGAACCAGAAGCCAAGAGGGAAGTGAGTGCTCAGTAAAACGTTTTCACCCAGCTCCTCACAAAGACGCTCGTCCATCTCCCCGCCGCCATCCCAGACAGGGCTCTCTGTGCAGCCCTGGCTGTCCTGGAATTCACGCTGTAGACCAGGCCGGCCTCCGCCTCCTAGGGTTGGGATTAAAGGAGTGAGCGGCACCGCCGGCCAGAAATGAGAATTTTTGAAGGAAGGCTGAGAGACTTTTCAGAACACCACCAGGTTCAGTGTGGGGGCGGCTTCTGTTATCAACAAAGGAAAGGTAGTTCTGGATTTTTCAGAGAGAAGAAAGCTTCCCAGGGGCCTTCAGATTTTCCCTGGGGTCGACTCAGTCCCTAACCCTTGCTTGCAAGAGGAAACAAGATGTGGCCTGAGAAATTAGAATTCCATTCCCAAGGCTGACAGCTGCCTTGCTCCAATCCGTCTGCCAAATGGTGCTCCAGATTCTCCTTTCTCTCCAGCTACTAAAATGGCATGCTCAAACCAAAGCGAGAATGAATCCGGATCCACAGCTGGGTGCCAGGTGTGAATCTCTCTCGAGAGGCCCATGTGGTACTTACTAAAGGGTGTGTGTAAGGAGGCAAGGGTTGGGACCCACACATCACTGGCGGAGAGTGTGCGCACAGGTGTGATCCTTGGTCTCACGTCACACCTCCTTGTGGGTCCTGCTGCCTCACTCTCGGGGGAGCTGACATCCTTGAGAGGCACTGTAGCAGTCTGAATGTAATAGGTCCCCTTACTCCTACGAGGCTTTGCTGGAGTGGGCATGGCCTTGCTCTGACAAGAGTGTCCCTGTGGGGGTGGGCTTTGAGGTTTCCTATGCTCAGGATACAGCCAGTGTCTCAGTCAACTTCCTGTTGCCTGCAAGATCTGTAGGTCCGTCAGCTACTACTCCAGCACCACGCCTGCCTGCATGCTGTCATGCTCCCCACCATGAAAATGGGCTTAACCTCTGAAGCCGCAAGCCACCCCAATTAAATGTCTTTCCTTTCTAAGAGTTGCTGTGGTCATGGTGTCTCTTCACAGCAATAGAAACCATGACTACGACAGAAGTTGGTACCAAGCACTGGGGTGTTGTGATAAGCCTGACTGTGTTTTTGTTTTGAGGTAATATGGACTTTGGGATTGGAAAAGCTGTGGGATGCTTTTGAAAGACCTGCAGAGTGTGGACCTTCACGCTCCCACTCAGGAAAGGCGACACCCCAAATCACCCACGGGAAGCGGTCTCCATGCAAATAGCATGAGGATTTCTTATTCCAAGTGCACTGGGGTCCACAGTCATACACCACACAGGGGTAGAGGACTGAGGACCCCTAGTGCAGAATTGAGATGGCTTTTATAGGATTTACATTAAAGCTAGCAAGGCCAGTTTCAAAGCTAGCCTGTGATTTTCACTAGGCCTAAAAGCAAGGTAAGCTAGGTCATGGGATAGTTCAAAACTTGGATGGTTAATAAGGTTTCCAAGGTTACACAGTTGTTACAAGGCGGGGTTGTTTACCACACCTGCAAGCTTAGGGGGTTTTCTTTCTCTAGGACCAGCGGGCTCAGTGGCCTTGTCCTGAAGATAATGGGGGCAGGGAGAATGTCCTCTCCAGTCAGGGAGTTGTCTGTATATTGACAGAAGCTCTTGTTCTGTTTTTCTCTTCTTGCCATGAGTCCCGTCTCTTTTAGTTATTAATTTTCTTTATGGACAGGATGACCCATAACAATTCCCAGACTGTTGTTGTGGATAACAACATTCCTCAGAAACTAGGTGGTTATGAATAATATTAATTTCCAGAAACAGGTCATCATGTCCAAGCTATTTCATGTGTTTTTCTTTTTCCTGAGCTTTGCATGTAGCTAGGGTGATTTTTAAATACAGGCTGGTGGATATTTTTAAATTTCTAACTTTTAGTGGTCATTAGAGAGGCCGTATTTTCATCCGTTCACTTTAAGCACTGACTAACGGGCCCTACTAGTAGAAGCATGGAGTGGTGCTGACTGAGATTTGGTGAAGGAGTGAAGGAGTTACTGGAGAGGTTTGTTTTCTCGAGACAGGGTTTCTCTGTGAAACAGTCCTGGCTGTCCTGGAACTCACTCTGTAGACCAGGCTGGCCTCTGCCTCCCAAGTGAATGCTGGGATTAAAGGCATGCACCACCACCACCTGGCTAAGAATAATGTGTTGTGTGGCCTAGAAATCATTCTTGTGATATATCTGAAGAGAGTGGCTGCCTTTTACTCTTGTCTGAAGAGTTTGCTTGAGGCTGAAGTGAAGAGTTTTGGAGTAATTCCCTTGGCAGAGGAGAGAGTTAGTGTAAACGATGCTTGCCTAGTGTAGATTCTGTTGTGTGGTTATTAGTAGTAACTCTAATGAAGATATAAAATGAAAACAATCATGAGATCAGGGT